>OX244005.1:17140409-17749364 GCA_945859715.1 Apamea sordens | reverse complement strand
TTAATTAATTAATCTACTAAATCTGCATTTATATTATCACTAGCCGCCGTGTGCCCCTGAATTTTTTGCATTTGATATCGAATATATATTCAAATCCGACTGGTAGTTCCTGAGATTAGCGCGTTCAAACAAACAAACTCTTCAGCTTTACTATTAATATAATTATGTAGATTATGTCTAACAATAAGGAAAACGTATGAATCTAGTATGACTAATTTAAATACCCACACACCTTTCCAGCGTTCAGCTATAGACGGTTGACGATTCTTGCTAACAATTATCAAGAACCGGCCAAATCAGAGTCAGACCTCGCACAGTAAAAGGTTCCGTAGTTAGAACAATTTTACTGTCCGCAAAAACAAGTTTAAAATTTATAATATTTATCGAATAAATAAAAGGAGCAGTGGTGGCCCAGTGGTAACGGCAGTAGTGTAGGTCGTAGGTTCAAACCCGTACAGGCGCTTCACTTTGTGTAAATTATTTCATCACCGCTGCTCTCAAAACGGTGACTGAAAACATCGTGAGGAAACCGGCATGTCCTAAATCCAAAAATTCGAAGACATGTGACATCTACCAACACGCACTTGGCCCACGTGGTGCATTATGTCCCGGTCCCTTACACAGAGGAGGCCTGTGTGTAAGGGACCTTATGGGCTGATTAAGGTTATATGGTATGGTTATCGAATAAACTACGCAAAACAAATATAATATGTATGCAATTGTATCCCATATCTCACATACTATCGGCCGTATCTCTTGGGTACATTACCTGTCGACAGCGATGCGGATGAATTTTTCGACGCTATATTTTAGTTTTTGAATAGTTTTAGTTAAGTTAGGATATAATTTTGTTATTTTAGTGTTAGCTTGTAAATTGTAATTGTTGTGTTTTTGTGAATACATACTTTCTTTGACTTAAATAAAAAAGTCACTTAGTAACAACATCATATTTTTAATTTTGGGATCCCACGATACAACCATTCTTTACCGCATTGATTTTTTTTTAATTCCTCGGTTATTTCACCGAGTTGTGCCACTCCATAAATGTGTCACACACAACACAAACCCTTTTTTCATGTAATTTCAGTACACCATTGTTTTTTTTTTATTTTTTATTCATAATCAAGTAGGTAACAAAAGACTCATACTAATTATTAGGCACACAATTTCAATAACAATAAAAACATACAAGACAAAGTTTAGCGGTGCACAGCTACATAAAACACCTTGGTCATAGAGTAGTTTATCAGCCATCTTGTTACCATAACACAAGCATTAGGTTGCTTAGCTTGGGACTAGATGGCGCTGTGTGAAATGTCCAGGATATTATATTATTATATAGTGCCATTTGATTACGGAACCCTAAAAACTGGTATAGTATGGAAAACAGGAAAAGTCAGAATGCCGACTCTAGTCAGATAACCGGTATTCCCTGTAATACTGCATCGGTAGCCAACTTGCAGCATAGCAGCTGCAATCATACTTGGGCAAAAAGCTTAAAAGGTTAATTGGTCAAAACATCCTGATTTAATTCAATGATTCATTGTATTTTATAAATTTTCTGAAGAAACAATAGTGGAAAGATGCCAAGAGGTAACGAGCAGGTTTTCCTGTTCATAAATTACGTACTCTTAATAGTTGCCAAGAAAACGGAGGTTCTGTGAGACTACTTAAGTTAATAACTAACGGAGGAGCAAAGACACGTTATTTTATTTATATGCGTTTTAGCAACCGAATTAATAAATGCGTTTTATTTGTGCAAAATAAACTATTCTTCTTTCTCTCTGCGTTTTGGCGCGAAAATATTGTGGTATGTACGGTCACCAAAAGAGATAAGTAACCAGGGTCGTCGGATATAGTTAAAGTTTAATAAGAAACCAATGGACGTTTTCGAATAAAATTTAGAAAACAAACATTTCTTCTATCAAATTCAATTTCATACGAAAACATCCATTGGTTTCTTACTAAACTTCAACTATATCTGACGAACCTGGTTACTTATCTCTTTTGATGACTGTACGAAAGGTTTTACTGAACGTGAAACAAAACACGGCCTAGCTCCTTATCCTAATAAAAACAAAATACTCACCAATTAAAACAATCCAGAGAAATCCGAAACTAACAATAATTATTTAGTAAAACCGCAAAAATGCTTTGTCAAACACTTAACATAATTAAAAAAGAATTAGATATAAAAACACAGACACCAATTTAACTTATTCTTTAATAATATTTGGAAAATTTCTTAAAAATTAATTCTTCTAAGATAATATTTGGAATAAATCTAGAAGTCTAATCTAGCTAGACGCGGTAACTCGCGGGAGGTTTCTTCGCGAATGACTGTGCGTGTTGTCGAACTACATTACCTGTACCTGTATCTATTATTACCGCTACGAGGTAAATGAGAGGGATGGGGTTTGGTTTGAAAAGGTATCGATACTAAAATTATCGTAGATAAAAATCTGACATCTGACGCTTCATTTTCTGTTCTTTTGGTGAACGTGTTTCGGTCGCCATCTTTCACTCAAAGTGTATCGTCAGATCACAAAATTAATCAAAATGAAAAATGAATTCGTAAGTCATCTTTCATTCGCGCTCCGAATGGTTGAAAAATCTGTGTAAATTTATTGGTGTCGTGTCAGTCGTGTACATGGAATGAAACATAAATTAATAGATATCGTCGTCTGAGGTCAGCTTTATACATATGAATCGTGACTTTCTTTCTTATATCTATGATAGTGACAGAAGAGTCGATGCACGTACTACCACCGGAATCATTTCCATAGGTAAATCTATGCATAAAGTTTTAGTTAACACCCACTCGATAACTACCTAGGTTAAGACTATAAACTTCACTGCATATGTAGTCTGAGCAGTTGTTTGTGAAATCTAAGAACAATAGTTTAACAATTGTTCAATGTTGTCATCGTTACTAACACATGAATTAAATGTCAACTTGCCAGCAAGAAACAATCTCCCTGAAGGCACTTACCAGTTTTCTTCAGAAATTAACAGTGGTTTCGATAAAGCAGTGTTGATACTATGGAAGTAGCGTTTGAAAAGAATCGAGTAAAAATATACAAAACATCGATACATTTTCGAATCCCTGCCTCTATTATTGCCGCTACGAAGTCAGTAGGAATGTAAGCGGTACAGTAAAAAACTTGAATTACTGTCTAAGTGTTAAATCGTAATATGTTCGCGGAAAAGTAAGAAAATTACAAGTCAGCATAATATGGTAAACAAGAATTTACTAGTGTGGAGTAAAAATGCGCTGTTCAACAGTGACAACAGTGACTAAAAATGATAAAATTGACATGACAAAATGTAATTTGAAAAAAAAAGTGTGCTGTTGGAGGACTCCCGTCAGGAACGAAGTTCCCTCGTATATAATATAAAGAGAGAAAGTGTGAATTTAATACGCGTTTTTAATACAGGGCCATCTAGTGTAAGTTTTCAGAAGCTCTCATAAAGTGGTCGCCATCTTGTATTTTCATTTTGACCACACCATTAATAATAATAATATCCCAGGACATTTCACACAGCGCCATCTAGTCCCAAGCTAAGAAACCTAATGCTTGTGTTATGGTAACAAGATGGCTGATAAACTACTTATATACATTTTTTTTTTTTGTAAATACCTACATAACACCATACCACCCAGCACCACCACTGGCAACCACCACCACCACCATCACCATTGGCTTCAAACCCCTCGAAAAAACCATGAAAACGACACCCATGATGAAAAATTTGAAAATTTTGCTTCTTCTGGGCAAGCTCGTTCCACCGTAGATCTCATCCCTGCCTCTGGGCTGGATTGAGCTCAAGAGTGAGCCCATTGTCAATCAAAAAAATAAAACTGTCGGCTTTAGCACCCGCGACGTGAAACTCGAAACACTTTTTCGTTACGTGACGATTTCTACCAATTTACTCGTACCGCAAGCCGTGTCGAAGAACTTCATTCCAAAAAAAATTAAAAAATGTTATTTAGATAGTCATTGCTACACTGACTGCTATTAGAATCCGTCGCATCATCAGCTATCGGGCTATATAGGAAGTCGGATTTTACAATTAAATGAAGGAGAAAAATACATCCGTGTCTTGTTCTGCTTTTCACTAAAACCCTACAATGTCCCACTGATGAGGGAGAGGGCTTCCCCCAAATCCTTCCATGCATCTTTTTCTAGTCACCTCCGTCCAACCCTTGCGGTACAGGTTAATATGTAAAAAATATTATACCAATAAATATAAATAAAAAATAAATAAAATAATAATAATAAATAATAATAAAATATATAAAATAAATAAAAAATAAATAAAATAATAATAATAAATAATAATAAAATATATAAAATAAATAAAAAATATAAAAAAAAATATATATATAAATATATTAAATATTATTATTATTATTGTAATTTACCTACATACTCGCATATAATCAAAAAATCCCAACTGCAACGGAAAAATTCAAAACAAGAACCGCTTTGTTTTTTTTTTCAACCCTTCAGTGTGCTATGCTATTTCCCTTTCCTTTACTTTGATACTTATTAGACGCCATTACCCACATTGTAATGGCGTCTAAAATCCGGTATTTTAATTAAAAAAAAAACAAAACCTACCTTAAAACAAAGCCGACCTAGACGAGTCGATGAACACAATGCATTAAAATCCATCCGGCCACTAGGATGTTCGGAGCGTATAAAATCTCACATACAAGATAAATAGATACGTACACGTAAAAAATATAACCCTGTCTTTTATGTAACGCAATCGGGTTATAAAAACTAGTTTATACCAATTTCCCACGGATAAAAACCTACTAGGTACACTACAATTTAAAACTAATTAGATAGAAAAAAAAAATATACTTCAACTAACGAGCGAAAATTTACTTACATATCCTACTAATTATTTATGTGGGAAGTTGTCACAAATAAAGCCTCTTTAATACACATGCCTGTAACTTTAACGTTGCTAAGCAGGCAAATTTCTCGAACATTATGAAACAATGGATTAGCAATATGCTTCAAAATGATTCAGACTGTGATGATTAGTGTGTTACGCAATTAGGGTGCTGGATGTGTCACACGCACACACACCACGCACACACACACCACACCACGCACACACACACCACACCACGCACACACACACCAAACCACGCACACACACACCACACCACGCACACACACACCACACCACGCACACACACACCACACCACAGAGATCACGCCTGTAAGCCCCGGAGGATTAGACAGAGGTACGCCCACATTCGCCAGTTATATTTAGTGGCCCTACAATTCATTCAAATCCTTGTTTCTAAGACGAAAACTTCGTATGACTGAGCGTGTGAATGTGGATAGACATATACTAAAGTATCTAGTAGGTATATTGGACCACCTAAAGTATCTAATGTCTGACACGGTCGCCCATCTCCAACTTCAAACGATTTAGTACTCAACTTCAGTCGAAAAACTATATATTGGTAGGTACCTACTTATTAATAAATAAAGTAACTTAATTAAAGCCTTACATTACGAGAACTCAAATTCCAGAGCAATTGTGATGTAGTACTGGTGCTGATAGCCGGAAATGTCCAGGGATATTATTATTATTATTAAATCCAGTCTGATAAATAGCTAGCTAACTCATAACTAAAAAGTATAAAATAAAAAATAATAATTTAAAAATCAAAAAACCCGATTGCGTAAAAAGTGAACCAAACTACGTACTTAATAAAAAAAAAACAGAAAAGAAAAAAACAAGCACTTAGATGTCCGGTGGTCTAAAATTCTATAATATATTATTGAATGAATACCTACTATTGAAAAAATTAAATATATTCTAATAATGCATTGGAGTAATTCCTAGTGTAGGGCAACGTTTTTTAAACAAAAAAAATGGAACAACAACTCAATAGTCGGGATCCATTGAAAAATGAGATTGGCTGTCGAATAATGGATCCTGACTGTTCAGTTGTTATGTTCCATTATTAGAATATATAGTATTTATTCAATAATATATTATAGAATTCTAGACCACCGGACATCTAAGTGCTTGTTTTTTTTTCTTTTCAGTTTTTTTTATCATGCAGGTATGGTACGTAGTTTGGTTCACTTTTTACGCAGTCGGGTTTTTTGATTTTTAAATTATTATTTTTACATTTATATGAGTAAGTTTGATGGTGTATTTAATTAAGAGTATTCTATCTATCTTTTCTGATAAATAAATCTTACGCCCATATTTAAAAATTTATAAAGAAAAGGTTTTAAGGAACTTAAACATGAGACAAGCTGATCAAATTCTTAACAAAACAACAATGGTGTATAAAGGTTTGAAGGAGATCATTTCAATTGGTCCAAAATCAGACATCAATATTTTAAATAAAATATTTATTCCTACACCCCTCCCTAAACCAACTTAATCTAATTCTAATTTCTTGAAGCTGCCTTGAAGCCCGAATTCCTTCTCTGCTGGGGAGGGCTTGCCTCTAGGTCGGAGGGACTCATTCACTCGGCGCTTGTTCTCTTCGCGAATGAAAACTGAGTTCGCTTCCAGGCGATTGATTATCTCATCTGGAAACAAAGAGAATGTGGGATCAGATGTAGAAAGTTTGCTATTGATAACTGCTCTAGTTGTTGATATCTCGGAAGTATAAAACGTTCGCTTTTTTTGAAAAAAATATAGCGCAATATGAACATCAACTACATCAGTAAGAACTTCGATGAAAGATATTTTTTTTTTTTTTTATGATAATTTTTAATTGTATTTTTGGGTAGTTAATGTAAGTTAGATGTATGTGTATCTTTGTGGTAGTAACATTGCATTGGCGTTATAGGCTATTAAGGTGTTATTTACGAAATTTTAAAATTTTAATGCTTAGTCTCTGCAAAACCATTAAAACCGGCCAAGTGCGAGTCGGACTCGCCCATGAAGGGTTCCGTTACGTTACGATTTATGACGTATTAAAAAAAAACTACTCACTAGATCTCGTTCAAACCAATTTTCGGTGGAAGTTTATATGGTAATGTACATCATATATTTTTTTTAGTTTTATCATTCTCTTATTTTAGAAGTTACAGGGGGGGGGGGGGGGGGACACATTTTACCACTTTGGAAGTGTCTCTCGCGCAAACTATTCAGTTTAGAAAAAAATGATATTAGAAACCTCAATATCATTTTTGAAGACCTATCCATAGATACCCCACATGTATGGGTTTGATGAAAAAAAAAATTTTGAGTTTCAGTTCTAAGTATGGGGACCCCCAAAATTTATTGTTTTTTTTTCTATTTTTGTGTGAAAATCTTAATGCGGTTCACAGAATACATCTACTTACCAAGTTTCAACAGTATAGCTCTTATAGTTTCGGAAAAAAGCGGCTGTGACATACGCACGGACAGACAGACAGACAGACAGACATGACGAATCCATAAGGGTTCCGTTGCCATTTGGCTACGGAACCCTAAAAACCCACTACTAACCTCTTAAAGTATTATGATCCTTGTACTCCCCGCCCGCCTCTTTGGGCAAGGCTTTCGTGGAGATCAGCTTGTCCAGCGACTCAGCCCCGGTCTGGTGCGTATAGATCATGTCCATCAACTCCTTCTTGAGGAAGGGTCTGATCAGCGACAGCACCTTGTCCATGAAGTACGGCGCGTTCATATAGTGCACGCCTTTTAGCTTGCAGAACATGCATTCCTGGAATTGGTTAAGGTATTATTATTATTTGTCAATATTACATTTGCTGTTTAAAAAGTCATCTCATTGACATCCACCATGATTGGCCCAAAGGTGCCTGTTTATTGCTATTGCTAATATTAAAAAAACTGCTTAACCAATTCGTTTCCCATCTAGAGGACAGTCTCTTTCTAGGATTCCCACAGGTGAAAAACAGGTAGGATTTTCTTATTAAAGAAAAGCCTTAAGGGGCATGCGGTAGGGTTAGCCCGCAACATTAAAATTTTCTTACGTTTTGCAATTGCCAAGTCAGTGTCAGGTTTATTTATACACAAGCCTGCAAAACTAAGTATCACACTTTTCAAATTGGTATAACTTTTTAAGCACACAAGATATATTTTCGAAATAAAAAGGACTCGAAAAAGAGTTTCATTTTGTACATCAAAACTTCATAGTCGAGAACCTTCTTTTCAGGAATGGCTGAAAAGAGCTTTAAAAACAAAAATAATCCTTTTAGAATTACAATTTTACCATTCATTTTTTGTTCCTGTTTTTGTTTTCAAATTTTTTCTTGATCGATGAGACGTTACAAAAGCTAAGTTAGACAACAGCACATAAATTATATTTATCATGCCTCTTTCACCTGAAGAATGTGCTAGGATCATGGCTTTTCGGGAACTAGGCGTCAGTATGTGCCGTACTGCAAGAATGGTGGGTGTGACGTTACGAACGGTCCAGAAGGTGAAGCGAAGGTACGAAAAGACTGGAAACCATCTGAGGAGACCTTGTAATGGCAGACCCAGGTGTACTAGTGCCCGAGAAGACCGATAATTTTTTTCCACTGTGTTGATAAATCGCCACCTTAATGCAGTTGAGGTCCAGCAACAGCTTCTTCAGACCCGAAGGAACTACATTAGTGACAGTACAGTGAGAAGACTTGACAAGACTTGCTGAAGCAAATCTGAAACCCCGAAGACCACGAGTAGCCCCAAAC
Organism: Apamea sordens; assembly: GCA_945859715.1. Taxonomy (NCBI): domain Eukaryota; kingdom Metazoa; phylum Arthropoda; class Insecta; order Lepidoptera; family Noctuidae; genus Apamea; species Apamea sordens. The sequence goes on along the minus strand of OX244005.1, from coordinate 17,740,686 downwards.
TCAAGAAAGAGCATCGAGTTGCGAGACTGCGATACGCCCGTGAACACATACAGTGGGATGAATAACAGTGGTCAAGAATTTTGTTCACAGATGAGTCTCGATTCTCACTTTACACTTCTGATGGAAGGCGAAGTGTCTACAGGCGGCGTGGGCCCCAAGTCTGCTATTTTTATAAATTCGTCATTCCAACACGATCCCATTCCCAACCCATTGTCATTTTGCTTAAAGTTCGTAATCTGCTAAATTCTTAATGGCGATCATTGATCGATCAATGGTCTCGTAATAAAATTGTCATAATGACATTGTCGTATTGCCATTATTATAAAACCCGTTAGTAGAAATGATTTTCGAAAAACTGCCACTACTTTATTTATGCCAGATTTCATTTATATATATTTTTACACTAACTTCTGCCCGCGGCTTCGCCCGCGTGGATGTCGGAAATTATCCCACGGGAACGTGCTAACAGGTTAAAATGTATGTGCTTCCCCAGGATGCCATCTATCTCTATGCCAAATCCGAAGTTCAGTGGTTTAGGCGTGAAAATGTAACATACAGTTTCAAGTTCAAATCCTCCCCTTAAAAACTGTAATTGTAACTGTATTTTTATGGTTTTTTTTAAGTAAAAAATGTTACTAATGTTTACTAGTTTCAAAGAAATCTGATAAAATTTGCTATAAAACGTTTGCTTACGCAAGTTTTCGTAATATAAAATTTTAATTTCATATTTCCGAACAAATCTCACATTTTTTAATGCAGAATTCCTATTCGACCGCAGTTTTGAGCTAACTATATTCCCTTCCTTTCTATCTCGTTCCTATGTAACAGAGAGAGAAGAAAGTGCTCACCGCAGCGGCAACCAATCACTGCACAACGCTGTGATCTATAGAAAAGAGTCGCCATTATTGTTAGTTCTCCTGTTGCAACCACTCCGAAAATCGTGCACCGCATTACTACCGCGCCGTGCCGCTAATATATCTAAAATTCTCTATAATTCCGTGTTGGCCAACATGCGCGTGTGACATACACAGACCAAGTGAAAGTGCAAGTGAAATGAGACAGCAAACACGTGCTTCATCTTCTCAAGCAGTCCTTGTATCAACATGCTCCATCAGAAGACTCCCAAGTAAGTCCATCATCCTACTGTGAGATCAAAACTGTGTGTCGTCAATAACTCGCCCCCGCTTAAATTACAATTCTCCTTCGAAGCCGCATGTATATATATATACTTATCCAACAACGTTTTTTTTATTTTAAATCTCTAACTTCTATAGTTTAGAAAAAATTTAAATTTTAAAAGTGCAGTACTTAGTTTTGCAGTTAGTGTCTTAAGGTTATAAGCAATTATCTCAAAAACGGCCAACAACATTGTTAGAATTAAACTCTTATGATTTCGTGAAATAGACATTCTATGGGGTTACGTGAACAAAAATTATTTTCATCCATCAGTTTTGTGGAAGTTTACTTACTCTTTCTAACCTTTTAAAGTTAACCTGCACCCTAGTTGCGTAACACTATCAATCACAATCTGAATCATTTTGAAGGACCACGCAGGAGGCGGAGCCATGGATTACCATGGCTCCGCCTCCTGCGATGCCAGATGCGGACCACACGGATGAAGACGACGATGCTCCGGAGGTGACCGAGGTAGAGCTGAGATTGGCGGTACGTAGGCTGAATGCCAAAAATACCGCCCCAGGACCCGACGGCTTACCTGGAAAAGCCTGGGTCCTGGTTTTGGAGGCTCTCGGGCATGCTTGGAGCGGGGCCGGTTCCCACTTCGTTGGAAGACGGGGAAACTGATCCTAATCAAGAAGCCGAGGCGCCCTGCGGACTCTCCGTCTGCTTACCGGCCCATCGTGCTGCTCGACGAGGTGGGCAAGCTCTTTGAAAGAGTCATTGCAGACCGCCTTGTCGGGCAGCTGGTGCGGGTGGGGCCGGATTTGGCGGAAAGTCAGTTTGGTTTCCGCAGGGGGCGCTCTACGGTGGAGGCCATCATGCGCGTGCGAGCGCTCACGACGGGGGATGCTGTGGCCTGGGGTGGGGTTGTCTTGGCGGTGTCTCTAGACATCGCCAATGCCTTCAATACTCTGCCCTGGAGTTGCATCAGGCAGCACTCCGGTATCACCGGATGCCGATCTACCTCTGTCGCATTGTCGAGGCTTATCTGACGGACAGGGCCGTCATCTACCCCGGTCACCGAAGAGAGTGGAACCGGCGAAAGATGTCGTGCGGTGTCCCACAGGGATCGGTCCTGAGGCCGCATCTGTGGAATATCAGGTACGACTGGGTACTGCGCGCCGACCTCCCTAGCGGCGTCAGCGTGATTTGCTACGCTGACGACACGCTGGTCCTGGCGCAGGGGAGGTCGCACCAGACGGCGGCCGAAGCAGCGACACGCGGGATTGCGACAATCGTCGAGAGGATCCGGCAATTGGGACTCGAGGTGCCATTGCACAAGTCTGAGGATATGTGTTTTCATGGTCCTCGAGACGCGCCACCGTCGGGTTCACAAATAACGGCGGGGGGGGTTCACATCGGCGGCTCTCACGCCCCTAATCGCTGCAGGAGACGCCCTGGACGGGAGTCAACAGCCGACTCCCGGCTACCGTAGGCGCGGGCTTGCGAGCGGCGAGCAATGGGCAGCTCGCCGCCCGGTAAGGACCAGGCCCGGGTCGACGGCGCGTTGTGTTCCACGCGCGCCTCAAAGAGATGTCAGCACGAACTGACTGGGTCCGCTAGGGAAAGAACACGGGTGGGTTTTAGTCAGTAAAAGTCTGACACGCCCTGCCGCTCAGCGCAGAGCGGGAGAGGCCACTTGATGATTTCCCACACAAAAAAAAAGGACCATGCTAATCCATTGCTTCATATGTTCGAAAAATTTGTCTGCTAAACAACATAAATAACGCAATGAATGTTGTTGAACTGTCAAAATGAAAGCCATTGCTACCGATAGTGTTTAACCGCTCGCTTGCTCGGCGCAAAAAACAAAAGAGGGTCGCTTGCCAGTGACCTTTGACCGCATCTGAGCGTACGACCGCGCCGTAATAAAACTTTGATTGTGACTCGCTCCAGAAGCGCACTTCAAATGTTTTAACTGTTCTGAATAGACATTAAAACAAGCTTCAACATTGAGTCCGTTTTGTTAATTGATCTTGTTTCCGTATTTTTTCGTAATTTTTTAAATTTTAACTACCCAAAATATTAGCTACGCACTTACCGCGCTGGTTCGAAGACGGATTGGAGAGAAACTAGATCGAAAGTGTACCAACCTGTAGGAAATACAAGACCTTCTTCACGACCATGAGATCCAGCCGAGCCACGTGATTCAGAGTTGCCATATCCATGTCGATAAGAATTACGAACCTGTCAACAAATGAACAACTTTTTAGTTCTGAACCATTAATTTGATGAAGGTTTTTTCTGGCTCTTCCTATGCAGATCTTTGAAGATGACCAAAGCGTTGGGAAGGTAGGAAGGAGTCTGTATTTTAACTTCGTGGTCGTCGTCGTTTAGTTTAGAAAATACATCAATGTCAAGACAATCGAGCGATGCACTTTAGTATTTTTTAACTGACTTCAAAAAAGGAGGAGGTTGTATGTTCGTCAGTATGCATTTTTTAATATCTGTGTATACAGAGTGGCAGCTAGGGACATCGACGCGCAAACTGTAACCCCTTTCAACACATGAGTTTAAACCCCAAGGCGTCGAAATTTTTCGTCGATTATCAAATAAAAAATCTTCCGTTTCATAGAAAAAAAAAATTACCTACGTGGCCAAAATGTATGGAACAGCAATGTATTATTTTTAATAACCGACGAAAAATTTCGGCGCTATGGGGTCTAAACTAATGTGCTGAATCCATGGTTACAGTTTGCGCGTCGATGTCCCTGCCACTCTGTATAAATTGCTATTCTCGAGAATTGTGCTATCAAATGCAAAAATATTTTTTTCAAATCGTACTGGTAGTTCCACAGATTAGCGCATTCAAACAAACAAACAAACTCTTCAGCTTTATTACTAGTTAGCTTTTACTATTACTCGATATTTTTTATATGTCAAGTAGGTATTTATCATAACGAAGTACCACAGTATTCTGTCATATGGCATTTTACTGTGGGGTCGGGCTGCTGACATTGAATCCATTTTTATTTTGCAAAAGAGAGCTGACAGAGCCGTTTACAATCTACGTCGCCGCGAATCTCTTAGGGAACTATTTAAAAGGGTTAATATTATGACGGTACCTTGCCAATTCATTTATGAAAATATTATGTATATAAGAAAAAATCAACATCTTTTTAATAAAATAAGTGATAGACATAATTTTAATACTAGAAATAAAGATAATTTAGATCAACCTTTTTTCAGATTATCTAAAGTATATATCTTTTATGGGGTACTTACTGTGTCAAATGTTACAACAAAATACCTTGTGAAATATTGCAATTAAATGAAAGTAAATTTAAAACGTATACCTATTAAAATTACACTTTGTAAGCAAGGATATTACAAATAAGAATGTTTAGAAACATTATTGGTCCTGCTCCATATGACAATCTCTAGAGTCTAGACAAAATCAAACTGGTTGCTAATTAATGTAATTGTATAATTTATTCTTTTTTGTGACTAAAAGTAAAACAGAATGTAAATCAATTTACATTCTGTTTTACTTTTAGTCACACCCGGACTTATTACTTTTTATTTATTTATGAAAATCGTCTACTTTTAGAATGTTTGTAAATATGTGTATCTATCACATAGTTAATTTATATGTCATGGTTTCATTATTCCATTTTAATTCTTTTACCTATTGTGGTATAGTAATTTTATTTTTAGGTGCATCGTCTTAACATATAATTATATAATAAAATTAATGTATGCAAATTATTGTAAAACATTTTAAGAGAGTAACGGTGGAGTTTCTTGCCCATTATTCTCCATACGAAAACTACCATTTGGAAGGGGCGCCTAGAATCAATTTTATTTTTATTTTGACGTTCAAAAAAAAAGTGCCTTTTATGTGCCTATTTGAAATAAATGATTTGACTTTGAAGCATGCTTGTTTACAGTGTAATAATCTTGTTTGTCTAAGTTACACGCATTGTGAATCCGGGTTAAAGATTACAGCAATTCAAATTAATTATCATCTTATAGCCTGGTTGTGTCATAGTTATAAATGCCTTTCCGGCCATTGTCGGCTATAACTACTTGGAGCGACGACCTGCGGGGTAGTTGTGTGACACACGATCAGTGGCAATGGAGTTCATTGTCGGCTATAACTACTTGGAGCGACGACCTGCGGGGTAGTTGTGTGACACACGATCAGTGGCAATGGAGTTCATTGTCGGCTATAACTACTTGGAGCGACGACCTGCGGGGTAGTTGTGTGACACACGATCAGTGGCAATGGAGTTCATTGTCGGCTATAACTACTTGGAGCGACGACCTGCGGGGTAGTTGTGTGACACACGATCAGTGGCAATGGAGTTCATTGTCGGCTATAACTACTTGGAGCGACGACCTGCGGGGTAGTTGTGTGACACACGATCAGTGGCAATGGAGTTCATTGTCGGCTATAACTACTTGGAGCGACGACCTGCGGGGTAGTTGTGTGACACACGATCAGTGGCAATGGAGTTCATTGTCGGCTATAACTACTTGGAGCGACGACCTGCGGGGTAGTTGTGTGACACACGATCAGTGGCAATGGAGTTCATTGTCGGCTATAACTACTTGGAGCGACGACCTGCGGGGTAGTTGTGTGACACACGATCAGTGGCAATGGAGTTCATTGTCGGCTATAACTACTTGGAGCGACGACCTGCGGGGTAGTTGTGTGACACACGATCAGTGGCAATGGAGTTCATTGTCGGCTATAACTACTTGGAGCGACGACCTGCGGGGTAGTTGTGTGACACACGATCAGTGGCAATGGAGTTCATTGTCGGCTATAACTACTTGGAGCGACGACCTGCGGGGTAGTTGTGTGACACACGATCAGTGGCAATGGAGTTCATTGTCGGCTATAACTACTTGGAGCGACGACCTGCGGGGTAGTTGTGTGACACACGATCAGTGGCAATGGAGTTCATTGTCGGCTATAACTACTTGGAGCGACGACCCGCGGGGTAGTTGTGTGACACACGATCAGTGGCAATGGAGTTCATTGTCGGCTATAACTACTTGGAGCGACGACCTGCGGGGTAGTTGTGTGACACACGATCAGTGGCAATGGAGTTCATTGTCGGCTATAACTACTTGGAGCGACGACCTGCGGGGTAGTTGTGTGACACACGATCAGTGGCAATGGAGTTCATTGTCGGCTATAACTACTTGGAGCGACGACCTGCGGGGTAGTTGTGTGACACACTATCAGTTGCAATGGAGTTCATTTTGACAGTTCAACAACATTCATTGCGTTATTTACGTTGTTCAGCAGACAAATTTTCGCACATATGAAGCAATGAATTAGCAATATGTTTCAAAATGATTCAGATGGAGATTGATAGTGTATTACGCAATTATAGCTGGCCCTCGTGACACAACAGTGAGCGTGTCTCGTGACTATTGGGTCTACTGTGCGCGTACGGTAACGTCCGTCTAGGGATTCTAACATACATTAGCGGGTCTCTTCATCACACCATCACATATAGTGCAACGTATTATTCTAGTAATAGTCCTTATTTCCGTCCGTATGTCATGGTAGCCAATCTCAACGAAGACTAGTCTTCGGCGCAGGAGATATTAGGTATAGTGCACAAGTGTGTGCGCAGACACAGGTGCACTCTCTCTTCTCTCACTCTTATGGTGCGATGGGAGGCACGTAACGGAAAGAGAAGAAAATGTGGAAGTGCTATTAGGTTGTTCGCGGGGGGAGTCTAACACCTCGCTCCCCCCCCCCTGACCCGAGGAGGCCCGCGGGCCGCCACCAGTTGAGGGTTGCGGAAGGATCGTACCGGGGTGGTTTTTAGTCAGTAAGAGTCTGACAGACCCCGTCGCCCGCCCCAGGGCGGCGGACATCCATGAGGGTTTACCAACGCGGCAAAAAAAATGGGGTAACCGCGTGCCTCGGAAAAAAACGTTAAGCCGTTGTTAGTCCCGCGCCTGATTATTTTAGTAGTAACTGCATTGTTGTTCTAGTGGTCGCAAGCGCTACTGCTGAGTATAAAGTCCTGGGTTAGATTCTCGGGTCGGGTAAAGTGTTCTTGTAATGTTAATTACTTAACATACCTATTATTGTATACAATGAAGTATTTTCTAACTAAACAGACAGCTGTGCTGCTGGGGAGTTTATTGCGCCACTTCTTCTTCCCAGCGATAGCACTGGGAAGTGGTGAAGGGCCGAGGGCGGGCGTTTTTGGGGGACTGTCTTTTGTAATTTTGACGTTCGAAAAGTGCTGATTCTCAGCCCAATTTCAATAAATGACTTTTGATTTTGAATGGTTTTTTTTTGTGGTAGGTAACTCGTAGATCTCGCCTGTAATAAGGGTACAGGTAGTAACAGTCCCTACTGTTACTACCTGTACCCTTCCAACAGGCGGTTACTCCCTAGTAACATTCACAAGGGGTATTCAAGGCCTCTATTGCGGCGGCGGTGGCCACATAACATCAGGTGGATCGTTTGGAAACTTACCCAGGCCAAGTCCCTTCTTCATACTGCCACAAATCGTAGACCATCATGAGAACTCTGGCAGTTTCCATGGTGTTGAAGTTGCGAGGCTCTGGGTCTAGGAGACGAATGTATAATACCCGGTAGCCTTCCACTGTCGGCGTCGCCAGTGGAGCATATAATCTGGAAATACGAAAAAAAGTTTTTTCATTAATGGGGAAGCCCCGGTAGTCCGCAAAATTCAAATTTTCTTACGTTTTTGCGGGTCAGTGTCATGTTCAATCAAAACAACCCTCTATAATGCATATCTTATCATGAAATTCGACGACGAGAGAGTAGTTGAGATGAAGATGAAAAGTATATAGGTACCTAAGTGATAATTATTTTAACCACTAGCTATTAATTTGTGAAGACTTTAGGATAGCCACTAAAAACGGACAGAAAATCATTATAGGTGCCTGCCTAAAGTTAGTAATTACGCGTACCTAGGTATTAAATTGCGTCATATTTTTTTAATTATTGTCAAGTTAATTTAATTAATTTGGTGGTTCACTATGCCTATGTTAATTTAACCGATTTTAAGATACCTGCCGAGTGCTCGGGCATGTAAGGAAGTAATCCAGTCCGAAAGAGAGGCTATAGTAGAGCGTACGAATGTCGCACTTCAGGCAGTCTCCAAGTGGGGCAAAGCCAACCTTGTGGGATTCAACGCCGCCAAAACACAAGCGTGTCTGTTTACCGCCAAAAGGAGCCCGTTCACCTTGGCTCCTGCTTTTCAGAATGTAACCTTGGAGTGCACCGACCGCCTTCAGCTCTTGGGAGTTAAAATTTCCTCAAACTTAAACTTGGCGTTCTTGCAAAGGTCCGGCAGTACTTCACACCGGGACAGCTTCTAATGTTATACAAAGCGCAGGTCCGATCGTGTGTGGAGTACTGCAGCCACATATGGGCTGGTGCTGCAAAATACCATCTAGCAGCTTTGGACTCAGTGGAGAGGCGTGTGAAGAGGCTAATTGGTGATCCAGATTTGGTTAAGACCAATCTACAAAGCCTGGTGCACAAGCGTGCCTGCAGAGGTCTTCCCGTCCGATTATAATTTAAGTGTTTTCAAGGCTAGAGTGAATAGGCTCATAGTAAATTAGTGCGCTTTATCATCAACGATTGCATCACTGCTTTCCATCAGGCGGGATCGCAGTCAAGCACTAGTTTATATCATTTAAAAAAAATGACAATTTAAGCTCAAAATGTACCTACTCTGTTACGTTGTTTTAAGATCTTAAATATCGTGTATAATAAATAGTAATAGGCTATAGATAATTTCAAGACTTACAAGACTCTTGCTGCAAGACCAAGACCAAGAGTGATCTAAGTCTCGTATTGGTCTTGCATTTGGGCAACACTAAAACAAACAAACTCTTTAGCTTTATTATTCGTATAGGATATACATATATGGGACCACTCCTCTCGTATCCAATATTTATAAAAAAGCTTATGCCTCGGTTTAAGTTAGCCAGCAGCCTTTAGTGCAGAAAGCGGCCATGTCCAGGAACCAAAAATTCTAAGACATGTGACATCTACCAACCCGCACTGGACCCGCGTGGTGGATTACCTCTCACCGAGAGGAGGCCAGTGTCCCAGCAGTGGGATGGGCTGATGATGATGATGATGTAGTAGTGCTACTCACAGTGTATTAGTGGTGAACTCAGCTCTCTTGTCAAAGGCCCGATTGTGGAAGAAGGGCTGGAACAGTGTCCTTAGCGTGAAGTGCAGGTCCAGGACTTGCTTCGACACCTCGATGCTCCTCTGACAGCAGTGGTACACGATTACCAGGTCCACGTCTGCAACATTATTTATTTAGGCAACCAACAGCGATAAAATAGTATGTTACAGGGTATGAATATTATTAATGGTTGTACCACTGTTTTTTGTGCTAGCGGTGTTAACCTATGATTAATTGTTGCATCCGCAATTGTATCCTATTACAAATAATAAGCTGCTACTGTACTGATGTAAACAATTGTTGGTTAACCCTAATTAAATAATAATAAAAAAATAATTACAATACTCGTAATCTCCTCGTGTCCCATCGGATTATGATAGTCTAGGAAGAGAGAGTGCCAGCACCTGTCTGCTCTCCGAATATCTCCGAAGATGAGTCTCTGTTGAGATCGGCCGCCATGGCATAGAAATACGGTCGGGAGGAGTTTTATTGTTAGCTTGCCCAATTGTGGGCAAAACCCTTCACCAAGCCCTTCCGTGAACTATGGAGGACTATATTACAGTATTATATAGCTTATTTGGTAATGGCTTTCCCTATATAACCAGGTTAAGCATAAAACATGCGATAATCGATTAGCATTGAACCATGGGGCCATCTTTTGTTGTTTCTTGTTTTGTTTTTTCATTTTCGGTTTCAAGAATTTTTTTCTCTAAAAGAATTTTACAATATTCATTTACAAGAGAAACAAACAAAAAAAAAATCTAATAGTTAATAAAGGTACTAACATCGGGAAGAATGACTATTTACTTACTTACTTTATTTACTTTTTATTATTTTGAAGTTGTTCAGTAAACATCTCTCTATCTAGAGACTAGTTTCGACCCGCGACTTCGTCCTCGTGAAATTTTTTGTTTTAACATTGTATATATTCTATGGCACTCAGCAATACTAGCTCCCCCCCCCCTGGCGATTACCCCTTATATACAAACTCACTTTTAAATCAAATCAAATAATTTATTTCAGATATTTAAGATTTTTTTTTTGTAAATTGGCATTTTGTTCAAACCTGTGACCCACCAGCGACGATTAACGAAACTAGTCGGAGTATGTTTAAAGACCATGAATACTACCCAATGAGATGATTCGTTTTCCTCAAAAGTATGGGAAAGTATATCCTTCTAAATATATAAAATGCTTCACAGATAAATCTTCCTAAAAAGGCACAAGAATGTTTAGGAGCTTTTCTATCTTGTTCCCCGCAATTTCTCCCGCGTCATTCCAAGCACTCAGTTATAAAAATACTAGTTTATGAGTAATACCCGAACAAACCTGAACATGGTTACCTACCTACATTATTTTTTTCACGTTTTATTCAACTTCATCAATATCAACGGTAACATCGTCTAAAAACCTTGCTGGTGCATCCATTCCTTCCTGATGTGTTGCCCACGATAAGAAGTACACCACACTCGCGATATGCGCGCAGCTTCCAACAGTACGGCGGCCGTGTATGCAGGAACAATAATATTTTTGATTACTTTGTCTTCCATTTAGAGTGGGAACAATCAAAATATATGTTTAATATTGTCTCATTCGCACGGCGTGACTGGATTCGGCTTCTTATTAATATTTTGTTTTGGACCATTTCTCGGTGCCGGTACATATTATTTCATATTTTATTATTTTTCTATATGGTATACGCCATTTTGCTGCATGTGTTCGGCACAATATGACCTTACAATTATCAAATGATAGGATCCTAATGTAAATAGTATCAATTCCTCATAGGTGAGCTGTGGAAAATCATTGAAATCCGGATCATTCCCGTCAAGCGACACGTATGCTACTCTTTGTTTGTTCAAATTGTTCGATAGAACTAACATATTCTGCCAGTTCATTGCTTTGTTGCATTTTTCATTGATTATGGCTACAAACTGTTCAGCGTATATGTATATACTCGTATATGGTCGACGAGTAACGTTTATAATTGCTGCAGTTATTTTGAAGTCTACCATCATGTGACTCGCGGCAATACACGTGGCGAAATATTTTAAAATCTTTTTTAAATCTACCATTTATAGTCTCGAAGACCCATCGGACCATTGTTCTCCACCATTTTTGACCATTAATCTCGAATATTAGCATCGATTCTTGTTAATTGTTCTCGTCTTTTTCTTGTTGGTGGCATATGTGGACTATAACCGCATTCTTCGATAGCTTGTATTGCATCCCGAAACCCACGATCCAATATGAACACGTTGTCAGGTAGCAAAAAACCATGTAGTGGAGATTCTTCACGCATTAGTTCACTCATGATTGTGGCATCCGACGTCGTAGCCTTTGTACGGTCCGAGTACGTCGAGTATGTAACCACCGGTACACACTATCAAAGAAGGTTGCGATATTTATGCAAACTATAGGATTCTCTTTGGAAAGGAAATTGGAACTTTTTTGCGCATAAATGTACGTTCCATCACAAACAATTATGGCTGCTTGGTGATCTTTACCACTAAAAAAATGACTCGGTATTAGCAAGTTTCTAGCTACGACCTCTTCTCTGGATATATGATTTAACCCCAGATGCTGTGGCATAAATTCCTCCGCTAAGCATTCCCGAGCTGTTTTAAAGTCACGTTCCTTGTAAGGTCCTTGGTAAGTACCAAGGACCGTGGCAGGACGCTTTGACCTATTTTGTAGTGAAGGCGTCCCATTCAAGATCATATTGAAGTCGTTTTTTGTCATACCTGTCCAAAAGTGCAATTCATTATCATCTATCTCATTAATGTTTTCGAAGTCCAACTGTTTTTTGTTTTCGTAGCCCCATTTATATATACGTTTATTATATCGAGTACATGGTCGCCATTGAAGTTTTCATGGTTTGTTTCATCATCCAGTAAGTCTTCCCATCCATTAGTATTGCATACCCGGGCTAGCTGAGGTATGTAAAAATTATGATCTTGGAGCATACAGAACTTGGCATTTAACGGGACATTATGTGCCACCGCCATTCTGCAGTTTCGAAATATACAACACTTTGCGGTATTAGATGCACGCTTATATCCATTAAGCGCAACAAAGCTCATCAGTCATTAGAACTCAGGTATTGCATCGCAGACGGCGCTGAAAGTCGTCGGCATGTTTAATGCCCAATAATAAAAAAACGTTTAGGGTCGGGGGACCCAGCTGGAACGTAGTAGAAAATGAAAATCCAAGGCAGCGAAAATTTCAAAATTACGCAAAAAAAAAAAAACGCAGCCGCCCTCTTGGATTTCCATTTTGACCACTATCGGCTTCAGCACCACATCAAAATCCGTTTGCGTAGACGGACACGAAAAGCGACTATGGTTTACAGTATGTATAGATAATATTATTAGTTATAATATACCTGTGATATGTTTCTCAGGCAGATGTGGTTGCGTCTTCAGCCAGTCGCGTAACTTCTTGATCTCCTCTGGTGAGATGTCCGGGTTCTTCTCATACTCCTTTTCTATCGTTATCGGCTCCACTACACCCGCCATTTTAATTCTGAAATTTATCAGAGTCGACTCTTTAATAATAAAATATTTTATGTACATCAGAACCGCGGGAGTACTTTTCAGATCTGCCTAAATTTATTGCAGTTATTTGGTACCTTCTGTGTACCTTTACGTACCTCTCTTGAAAATCTGTGTACCTACACCCGTACAATGATATTTTAAAAATTAGGTACACCCGCCATCCTGATGTCAGAACCGCGGATGTACTGCTAACCAATGTGTGTAGCTAAGTGCACTCTATAAGTAGATTTGGTACCTCTTGTGTACCTGCAGAAACAAGTGGATACATAATATTTTTGATCAAATAGGCATTTTCTGCGACATTACAATATACCTTTACAACGAATTGAAGCCCAACATACCTAAAAGATAGTTGATAGGGTACAAGTAGGTAAGTAAAGACTTGGAACCTTCTGAAGAGGGACCTTAGGAAGGTTTTCTGCTCCTTTTCTAGCATTAGTGTTTGGCTCGCGGTATAGGGGTGCCAAACACAGGCACTGGAATCGAGTTTGCTTTGCACCAGAATGGTGTACAATAACATTAGCTTAATAACATTTGGATTGCGAAAGTCATAAGTCTATTAACAACAAACGGTGATTTTGATGTATGAAATGTATGCAAGCAATGACATTGCTAGTAGTGTATAACGAGAATAACAAAAAATAAACAAAAAACAGATGCTCGACGAATGCATCCTCCTTATTTTTGTTTATTCTTATTTTTGTTTTATTAAAAATGGTATAAAGTCACCTTGACAACATGACCTACAGGTGGTTGACCAATGAAGCGATCGTTCAAGATCAGTGGAACAGTTTCAAGGACGACATTCATTTGATTGGCCACGTGGTAGGATGTTCCTCAAGTCGTGAAGTTTTGAGAAATGAGGTTTTATTATTGTAGTTTTAAAAATTACATTCCTGAAAACATTTTTTATAAATATATTTTCCCTCTTTGGTACCAAAAACGTATCAAAATCGAATCAACGTATCGAATCGAATCGTATCATCGTGTATGCAAAATATTGTAAAACATTTTAACTTTCTCTTAGTTTTTGTCATGGTCTGGCAGTTTGAGTAATTAATGCGGCCTACCCAAATGTCCTTTCTTTGGTATTGTTCGTCGGATCGTTGAGCTCCTTAAGTTTTGAGTTGAGCTGCACGATTTCTGACAAATGCGTGCACTGACTGGACAGGTCCTCTCAATCTGTGTGGTTCTTTCCTCAAAAGACCATCTCAGACATCGACCTACATGGTCTTCATATGATCTGACCAAGATTATGTCTGGACTTTAAAAGAGACTGTGACGTCTGAGTTTGTTTCGGCCTTTCTTCTCAGACTAGTCAGATAGGAAACGCCGACCTCATCTAGTTTTAAAATATGATTGACGTGTAAAAGTGTTTGTACAAACCTACTTACAAAATAAAATCATTTATCATTTAACGGTAACAGTAACGGTGGAGTTTCTTGCCCATTCTTCTCCATACGAAAACTACCTAAGTATTGGAAGCGGCGACTAGAATCAATTCTAATTGTAATTTTTGACGTTCAAAAGTGTCTTTAAGTGCCTCTTTGAAATAAATGCTTTGACTTTAAATTATTAATTTTATTTTTGATGAAATGAAAATATTTATAAATTTATTTATAAAAAATAATACGTTTAAGAAATCATTAGATTTTTACTTATCGCGATCGTTAATACAAAGCTTACCTATTACTTATAATCTGACAGCTATGCTGCTGGGGAGTTTGTTGCGCCACTTCTTCTTCCCAGCGATAGCACTAGGAAGTGGTGAAGAGCGGGCATTTTGGGGGACTGTCTTTTGTAATTTTGAAGTTCGAAAAATGCTGATTCTTCGCCTAATTTGCATGACTTTTGATTTTAATCTGTAAACACTACTGGTCCATCAATAATCTAATTGATATGATACGTTGAATTTGGTACTGTTTGTTCCATTACTATTTATCTATGAAGTTTAACGAAGTCTAAATCATAGATTTTATCATTTTACATCAGCGTACCATTTTGCGTATCATTTTACTAGTACTGATACCTTATCTCATTGAATATCCGGTAGGTACTAGTTTATTGAGTTGCCGTACCGGAAAATTACAAAATATAAAGAGCTACAAATAATTGTATGCACAATTTTGGTGATAGGTATACCTGCTGACCTTGCTGATGATATCCTAAGCATTATTTAAAAATCCGTGTCCTTGATGCATTCATCACTAAAATTTATTATTTTGTTTTTACAAGTTTATGAAATGGGATTCTCCATTGGACAACCGTGGAGTCGAAGCTTCTTCAAACGATTTCCTTAAAGTTTCTACTAAGATTTACTCGATTGTTGATGACCAACGCTATTGTGAAGATTTAAGCAAACAATAGAATCGCGTAAACATTTAAACAACAGACGATCGATCTCGTGTCTTTCGACGATCGCCACTTTGAATCGTTTTAATCAATCGATAATTAATAAGTAATACTACTAGTATTTGGTTCTAGACATGCCGGTTTCCTAACGAAGTTTCGCTCCACCATTTGGAGAGCTGATGTTTATTGGTCACCGCCGCCTACTGACCTCTGCAGTACTAGAAGAATCGCAAGTACCATGCCATCCCAGAGACAAAAGTGATAAATGATTTTATTTCTGTAAGTGGGTCCGTACAAACACTTTACACGTCAATCATATTTTAAAACCTAGATAAGGTCGGTGTTTCCTATCTGACTACTCTGAGAAGAAAAGTCGAATCAAACTCAGAGGTCACAGACTCTTTTAAAGTCCAGATCATGTGAAGACCAAGTAGATTGGTGTCAAAAAAGTCTCTTGAGGAAAAAACCACCTATTTAGCCAGTACACGCATTTGTACGAGTAAGTAAACGTGCAGCTCAACTGACAACTTAAGTCACCTTTATCTTCGGCTTCTTCAAAATTAAGGAAAATCAATTTAATACCAAAAGCTTTGGCAATTAATTAATATGAGTAACCCAATAACCTCTTGATCAATGGCACACTGACGCCATTTTTTTAAACAGGTTGGCACGTTTTTTAATCGCGAGTTATTCTAAAAACTAGATTCACTAGACAATCAATTTAATTAGAAGACATTACAATTAAATCGCTTAGTTATTTACATGTAAAATTACTTTAATTGCATTCAAAGCAAAAAACTATAATTGTGTACCAAAATCAAGTTTTGGTAATAACATAACTTGTGGGATAGGTATATTATAATGCTGCTCTGCAGGTAGAAAAAAAAAACAATGTAATCGCTAGGAGTTTTAGTTGCAATTCGTATAATTAACATCAACATTAACATAGTACAATAAAAATTAAAAATAAAATTTAAATAAAGAAAGATACATAATATAAATATACCTGTTAAGACTTACGGAGCCGAAACGTGGACACTCACGGTACGGCTGGTCCATAAATTCAAGGTCGCTCAGCGAGGGATCGGATCAATTAGATGGCGTGCAATAAAAGAGGCCTATGTACAGCAGTGGCCTGCAGGCTGTAGGCTGATGATGATATAAATATGGCCTAAGTAAGTCTGATGACAATTTTCAGAGAGATGTCAATATTTTGAAAAGTACTATTATAAGAGACCACCAGATTCTATTATTATATTAAAAATTCAACAAACTAAGCTTCTGAAAAATTAAAATAAATTCATAATGATGGGCTAAAGATAGAACCTTGGAGGATCCCTTTCAAAAATACAATAAGGATACTAAAAACGTAATTCCCATTGGCATATCTTTTTTATGTACCTATGTCTTAATGTCTGATATAATCTTCAAAACGTGCAAATTGCTCTTAAATAAAATTTAATAAGAAGAAACATGTCAATGATTGTGTGATAAAAATAATCGAGATACTCACCACTCGTTAATACAATATATGTATATACAGTCGCGGTTATTAATGTAGTATCGTACCTTAAGGACTGTATTGCTGTGAACGCGCGATTTCATTAAGCACATCTAATAATATTTAATTATTTGAATTGCCACTTAGCTCTCTTCCTCTCTCCTAAATTTTTCTGTGCCCGACAGGGTCCATATTGATCTTTTACCTTTTATATATTATCTATGTAACACTTATGGAATGCAATAAAGATCTGAGTTTGAGTTTAAAGGAGCAAAGAAACGTTATTTTATTTATATACGTTTTTAGCAACCGAAATAATAAATGCGTTTTATTTGTGCAAAATAAACTATTCTTATTTCTCTCTGCGTTTTGGCGCAAAAATATTGTGGTATGTACAGTCACCAAAGGAGATAAGTAACCTTGGGGGCCTACTCCGAAGTGCAAAGTGCGAATGTTCGGATCCGACACATGGCCGAACCGAATATTATTAAAAATGCGAAAAAAGTTCGGATCGGCTCAGTTGGGTCGGGACCATAGTCAATATTCGAAAGAGTGTAGGAGTGTAGGATCGTAACCGACCGAACCAAATAGTAACTTCGTAGCAGGAAACGGCCGAACATTCGGCCGATACTACTTCGCAGTAGACCCCAGGGTCGTCGGATGTGGTTAAAAATGGATGTATTCGAATAAAATTTAATGTAATTAATAGAAAACAAACATTTATTCTATCAAATTCAATTTCATACGAAAACATCCATTGGTTTCTTACTAAACTTCCACTATATCCGACGAACCTGGTTACTTATCTCTTTTGATGACTGTACGAAAAGTTTTACTGAACGTGAAATAAAACACGGCCTAGCTCCTTATCCTAATAAAAACAAAATACTCACCAATTAAAACAATCCAGAGAAATCCGAAACTAACAATAATTATTTAGTAAAACCGCAAAAATCCTTTGTCAACCACTTAACATAATTAAAAAAGAATTAGATATAAAAACAAAGACACCAATTTAACTTATTCTTTAAATCAAAGTCAGAGCGCAATTAAGATAATATTTGGAATAAATCTGGAAGTCTATCTAGCTAGACGCGGTATCTCGCGGGAGGTTTATTCGCGAATGACTGTGCATGTTGTCGAACTACATTACCTGCAGTGCGATTCTGTAACCATCTCACCGTGAAAACTTAGGTGAAGTGAGCGTGGAGTGAGCTGTCATTCCAAATAATGCTAGGGATGGACACTAGTGACAATGACAACTCACATCAAGCTCACTTCACTTGAGTTTTCTTATATCTATGATAGTGTCAGAAGAACCGATGCACGTACGGACGCCAGCACATCGAGCTACTACAATCTGTCAAATTTCTTCAATAGATTTTCAACTTTATCTCTGAAACATTAAAGTTCAAGATTGATTGGGAGAATTTGACACTTTCGGGTAGCTTGATGTGCTGGCGTCTGTACTACCACCGGAATCATTTTCATAGGTAAATCTATGCATAAAGTTTTAGTTAACACCCACTCGATAACTACTAGGTTAAGACGACTAAACTTCACTGCATATGTAGTCTGGGCAATTGTTTGTGAAATTTAAGAACAATAGTTTAACAATTGTTCAATGTTGTCATCGTTACTAACACATGAATAAAATGTCAACTTGCCAGCAAGAAACCAGTCTCCCTGAAGGCACTTGCCAGTTTTCTTCAGAAATTAACAGTGGTTTCGATACAGCAGTGTCGATACTACGGAAGAAGCGTTTGAAAAGAATCGAGTACAAAATATACAAAACATCGATACATTTTCGAATCGAGATGTAAGCGGTACAGTAAAAACCTTGAATTACTATCTAAGTGTTGAATCATAATATGTTCGCGGAAAAGTAAGAAAAGTGCAAGTGAGCATATGGTAAACAATCATTTAGGTACTGCAGTGCGATTCTGTAACCATCTCACCGTGAAAACATAGGTGAAGTGAGCTGTCATTCCAACTAATGCTAGGGATTGACACTACTGAAAACTCACATCGAGCTCACTTCACTTGAGTTTTCACGGTGAGATTTTTACAGAATCGACCGGCTGGTGTGGAGAAAAATATGCGGTTCTGACAACAGTGACTAAAAATGATTAAATGACTTGAAAAAACTCACGAACCGACCGACGCGACGGACCCATTTTCGAGCTCCTTACTCTTTCTATATTTAAATAAAAGAAATAAAGAAAGGCCAGGTTAGCGCCTATAAGAGAAAACAATGCCTCTATTACGCATTGCGGCTTGTTTTATAAAAGGCGTATTTTTTCATAACAACCAATCTATTTATGTTTCAAATTGACGTTATTTCAAGTTAAACAAATAACAAATTTATTTTAATGATTTTTAAGTTGATTTCAGAGTGACTAGCACTATTGAAAATGTTTGAAGTTATAGCGTAAACTGTACTTTATTGTATATTATTTAAAGTTATTGTTCCATAAACTCATATAAGAGTAAAGATAATAAAAAAATCAAATATATCTTGATAATAATATTATATTAAAAAGACAAAAGCAAAAAGATCCTGTTTCCGCCCGGGATCGAACCGGGGGCCTTGTGCGTGTGAAGCACACGTGATAACCGCTACACTACGGAAACTTGCAATGAAGAGTCGAAATTATAGAGCAATATGTAAATAGTGGTATGTTATTGCTGTCTTAACTAGAAGAAGTTGAGAACTTCTGGAACTAGTAATTAGGTTTGTTAATTAAAAAGTTGACAGAATGAGCCCTCTAGTCTAGTTGCTAAACCAATAGAATGAAACAAGTCGAATACCAAATTGAGTTATTTTATGCCTGTGTCGACAAGCAATATAGTAAGACTTAAAAGACAATAAATAATCTTAATGAAACATAAAAAAATCTCCAATTTTTAGTACCGTTTAATCAGTAGATAAAGGTTGAATTAATTGGTACATACCTAGTGCTGCCATCTGTTGTCTATGTCTAAGAACTAAATCAAATGACTACTAACAGATGTCGCTACAATACTGACCTTAGCAGTGTTTAAACATCCATTACACATCTAATGCCTGTTAATAATTTCATATTTATATGATAGGTAGGATCAGCTTGGCATAGTCACTTCACGCCTGTATATCACGAAGGGGTAGGCGGAATTATACAAGTGGTAATACTTACATAGACCCACATTTCGACAATTTACGTTCCCATGTTATTGTAGGCATGTAGGTACCGCAAATCCGGGTTGCTGCTTGCACATTCCTGTTGGAAAATCAATCACACACTGCACTACTGCAAAATAAACGCAATTGTGGACTGTGGGAACCTGCAATCGATTCCCTGGTAGGACTAAGTCGTTCGAGTCTAAGTCGTGCCCCGGGGGCCCCCTCCGACTGGGGGCCCGTGGCATTTTGCCACTTCTGCCACCCTATTGTTACGCCACTGCGGGAGGGCTTTGCTCATTGCGCTCTGCCTATTAAGAGGATAGAAAAGGCATTTCCTCTTCATCTTTTATTCCTTAGTCTTCTTTTAACTTTTACAACACCCACAAAGGAAAGAGGTCAATCTATTTTTGTGAGAAAACAGCCAGACTACACATTACAATAATATGAAGATGGGTTTACCTACAAAATTAATAACATAGCGAGCCAATCTCATAAACCGTATAATTTAACGCACTTTACACTAGCTTCGGCCCGCGACTCCCTCCGCGTGAAACTTGTTCCCCCCGACCGACCTCAGGGTTCTTTCTGACTTTTAGTCATTTTGCTCGGCTCCTAAGCATCATAGCGTGATGTTAAATCCTATATCCTACCTCAAGAATTGGGCTATCAAATGCAAAAAGATTTTTCCAATTCCGAGGTAGTTCCAGAGATTACCCCCTACATACATACTTACAAGCAAACTCCCTAGCTCTTTATAATATTATTATATTATAGTATACATGAGATACTTAATTCTCAGAGAAAAATACTGGTTTAGAGCAATAATACTTTGTAAGTATTATTTTATGTAATCGGACTGACCAGTGCAAGTGGTACAGTACTTGTGGTACAAAAGTGCCTATTAGTATAATGTACCTACCATTAAAACTCGTTCTATTGTTAGTAGGCTTACCATGCGTCTGAGTTATCGAGGATTTATTCTAATCTGAGCAGTGGTGGTCGATTGATGTCGGCCCGATTTACGAGTTGAAGGTTGTGAGTTTGAACCCAGGTAAGCACTTTACTTTGTGTATTTAATTTCATCACCACTGCTCTCAAAACGGCGAAGGAAAACATCGTGAGGAAACCAGCACCCTAAGTGCGATACACACTATCAATCTCAATCTGAATAATTTTGAAGGATATTGCTAATCCATTACTTCATATGTTCGAAAAATGTGTCAGCTCAACAACGTAAATAACGCAATGAATGTTGTTGAACTGTCAAAATGAAACCCTTTGCTACTGATAGTGTTACGCAACTACCCCGCTGGACTTATCTATTTATATAAATAAAAATAAAAATGAATCACCGAAATGTATGTACGCGCATAACTTCCGATCGACTGCACCAAATTGGATAATTCTTTTTTTTTTGTGTTTTTTATTGTCAGGACAAGGTTTGTATACATAATTGGACCCGGTAGGTGGCGCTGCTTTTTCGGGCAGGACGACGTCTGCCGGGTCCGCTAGTATATTTATATGCTATACTATAAGAAGAGGCCTTTGCCAGTAGGACAATTATAATAATAGGCTGGTTATATTTTATTTATTATATTTAACTCGGACTTCGGGCTTATAGAACAAATATAGTTAAATCCTGATAGCGAATATAGGCAAAATTAATTTTGAAATCAACTGTCCTAGGTTTAGTTTTAAAGATGGTAAACCTATTCTTAACTGATATTGGCTATGTATAGGTAGAGTCGTGAACTCTGCGATCTATCAATGGAATCACGATGCTAGTGTTGTGACCACTACGTCCACTACATCGATATTGTCAGTAAACATTGTTGTTTATTGAATAGAATATAATTATTGATTACACATTTTAAGTCTGTTAGCTTATATTATGTAAATATTATCTTCATTACATATATTATAATAAAGATAATTCGATATTTGTAAAAAAATATATTATGTACACCATACTATTATGTAGGTACACCATATAAATTACAGATATAAATAATATAGAATTGTTTCAAAGGGTGACACAATGGGTGGTCTTATTGCTAAGAACGATCTTCTGAAGACCGCCTTTGGATGGAATAAAAAGTGTAATGAGAGAATATTGTAGGTAGTCTGTCCATTTACATAATATAATCAAATCAATAAATTATTGATTAACTTGTATTGTTTCTGTAAGTATGACGACGTCCGAAATATTTAAGTGACTTCATATTTATTGTTTCGGTCACAGGTCTCAGTTTGAACATAGCGCAATTTTGTTCTTTAGATACTAGGATAACTATTCAGACGATTCATTTACACATATACGTATATGTATATTGATTAAAAAAAACATCCCCGCCACCTTAATATCCAGGAGAATCAGCTAATTCCATCCATTCTAAGATTAGGTAAGCAAAATAAATATTGCTTTAGGTATAGTAAAAGCTTTTAAATCACACATGTCTTATGCACGATCAAACAGATTAAAAAGAGACAGCAAAAACAGACCTGTCAGTTTAATCAATAGGATCTAAGTTTTGAAGCTATCGACCCGTGAAAACAAAACTATCGATATAATAAGGTAAAATAATTGAACAATCGACACTCATTTAAGATGACGCCACATATCTACACCACTAGAGTTCGTGAATGTAACGTCTGGCTGAAACCGAAAGTGATGCGTCGTGGGAACAGGGTCAGAGAGGCGCACGGACGAGCTCTTAACTGTTTCTATAGTAATATTACATGAGATTTATTTATATCAAGCAGTCAGTCGCCACGGGCTAAATCATTGATGATTCATAACAGCATCACGCCCCTGTTCCCTGAAGAGTTAGGCAGAGGTACTTAAAGTACCGTAAACCGGAGTTACTTTGATCAATATTGAACTTTCAAGGTCCATATCTTTTAAATCTCTGAGTGTAAAAAAATATAACCCAAATTTCTTTTCATATATTCGCGGCAGATGATCAATCTCACACCATATCCCCTAACCTCAAATTAAAACTCAAACTATTTATTTCAAATAAACCAATTACAGGCACTTTTGAATTGTCAAGGTCGGTCAGTCAAAAAGATGAAGTTGCCCATTCCAAAGCGTAGTAGGTACCTATGGAGAAGAACGGGCAAGAAACTCCATGGACACTCTTTTAAATCATATTAATATTGTTCAATATTATAAATATAATATTGTTCCTATCAATGACACCCCACATTAAACAAACTCAAGTCATTACATTCATTTTAACGTTAGAAAAACAATGATCAATGTAGGTATTGGTTAATCGTTAATATGCCACATAATGGAGTTTATCTAGAAATTGGATTATACCATCACGTGATTGTGTACACATGAAGTTTTGCAGAACAATTATTTAGCTATAAAACAATATATTTAAAGATTTCAATTAAAACTCGTTCGTGAACTCCCAAAGTGTCCTCAGGAAAGGATTCGGCAGGTCTTCAATGTTGCTAACCTCGAAAAGAAGTACCATATTGAGTTTCGTTTTACGCAATTCAGGATTTTATATGAAATGGAAGTTTCGATCTAAGTCATCCCGCGAATCAAAGTAACCCCAGTTTACGGTACACCCTCAATTTTATAGCAGAGGGTGAACCTATTATTGCTACCAACCGGGAACAAATCCTGACTCCGGGCTGCTACAGAAATTCCAGATGGAAAAACTCGATAATACTTGCCGAACCCAGGAACCCAAGCTTAGCAATAGGAATTGCAACCATTTGACTAACGAGGCAGTTCGTGCGTCATTTTTAAGACAAAAAACTGCCACCTTATCATGTAGTGACCCTGGGCTTTTTTCAACTATATCTAGGGGTAAAAACGGGACCCTATTACTAAGACTTCGCTGTGTGTCCGTCCGTCTGTCTGTCACCAGGCTGTATCTCAAGAACCGCGATAACTAGACAGTTGAAATTTTCACAAATTTCGCTAGTCTGACTCGCACTTGGCCGGTTTTTTAATGTTCGTGTCACAACTGCGGCTACCAGATGAGATTTTCAACCAAATTTTTTTTTCACATTTTGTTCATGATTTACAAAAGGAAAGAAGAAAGAAAACACACACACACATTTACAAGCCAACTGTTATGTACTCTTTGGGAATGGTGTAATGGTCCCTTGATCGCTGCACCCCAATTCAAACTCAGACTCAAAGTATAAACGTATTACAGGCACTTTTGAATTGTCAAGAAGTTGACCAGTCAGAAAGTTCAACTACATAGTTGCCCATTACTGATCCCCATTGACCAATGTAGCAAACATGTCCTCGCAAAGTATATTCGAGTGTTGTGCGGTTAAGTTGACGGATTATAACATTATAATTGTGTGTATTTATAGAGTACCTAACTCCAATAATACCAATGAGTTTTTTGATAAACTGGAAACTCTTTTAAAATATTTATCCAAACAACGATGTAAGAATATAGTTTTAGCTGGTGATTACAACATTGACATTTTGAAGAGAAGTAGACTGTCAGCCGAACTCGAGTGTATTCTTTTAAATTTTAATTTACAACTTGCTTTGAGACAACCTACTCGGGCTGCGAGCCAAACATGCTTAGATAATTTTGCTCATAATTTTAACAAGCGTCGTTGTACATCAGAAGTATTGGAGTTCGCGCTTTCCGATCACACAGCACAACTGTTAAAGTGTCCCGTTAAAAAAAAGGATGTTCTTAAGTACTATCGCAAAAGTATACGAGACTACAGTCAGGTAAATATAGAAAAATTCAAGAATTGTTTAAGTAGTCTATCCTTCTCAGATGTGTATGAGATGGACGATCCTAATGCAGCCTACAACTGTTTTATTGAAACGTTCCAATTATTTTACGAATTATGTTTCCCCAGCAAAATGATTACCATTAAGACCACTAAAAATCCTACGTGGGTATCACGTGGGATAAAGTTGTGTAGTAAAAACAAACGGAAGCTTCTATGGCAATATAGGTTAAAACCAAGTCAATCTAATAGAGATAAATTCAAAAGATATTCAAAATTGCTCAAAAGAATTATGAATCTAACTCAGAAAGCACAAAACAATTACAATATTAAAACTTCTAATAACAAATCTAAGACTACGTGGCAAATAATTAATAAGAGTAAATACAATGCCCCGAAAAACTCAATTTCTTGCATCAAGTTTCAAAGTAAAGACATCACACACCCAAAGGACATTGCCAATACATTCAATAATTATTTTATAGATAAAATACAACCAACAATTAACGCGGGTACAAACTCAACGTCATTAATTCTTGGCAGAGCAAAATCTATGTTTATGGCACCGTCTACGCCCTATGACATACTAAATATTATTATGAAGCTAAAAAACACGAACAGCGTTGGCTACGATGGTATTGCCACAAAAATATTGAAAGCAGTTGCATTTGAAATATGTACGCATTTGTGTTTCATTATTAATCTTTGCATAAGTGCAGGTATATTTCCTGGCGCATTAAAGAAGTCTATAGTGAAACCGCTATATAAGAAAGATAATCACGAATTAATGATTAATTACAGACCGATCGCGCTTATACCGGTTCTGTCTAAGGTGTTCGAAAAATACATATATGGTGAAATGAATACCTATTTAGAAAAATATAATATCTTATGTGACGAACAAAAGGGATTTCGAAAAAATAAAAGTATAAATTTGGCTATTTATGAGTTTTTAAATAATGTCATGTTAAATGTAGATAAGAGAACACCAGTTTGTACCTTATTCTGCGACATGACACAGGCCTTTGACAGCGTCCATTATAATTCCCTGGAAGAGAAACTTGAAGCCTATGGTGTTAGAGGCAACGTTTTAGAATTAATTAAATCGTATCTTCATAACCGTAAACAAGTTACAGAAATCACTAAAATAAATAAAAAAAGTAAACGTGAAGAAACTTCAAGATCAGAAGAACGCGAAGTTATATACGGAGTACCTCAAGGCAGTGTATTGGGGCCTCAGTTGTTCACTTTGTATATAAATGACTTGCCTAAAATAACTGAAAATCCGATGACACTTTTTGCTGACGATTGCACTTTGACAATAGCTTGTAATGACATAAACACATATGAACATGACATTAATAATTCACTAATATCTATTATAAATTGGTTAAATGATAATAATTTAATAATTAATTTAAAAAAGACTAACGTAATGCACTTTAGACAACGTACACAAACAATCAACAATCTTAATATTCAATTTAATAATATTAATATCAATGAAGCTGACACAACAAAATTTCTGGGACTAATAATAGATTCTAAATTGAATTGGAAACCTCAAATAGAGGCACTTAGTAAAAAATTGAGTAGTGCAGCCTACGCTCTTAAACAGCTTGCTGTGGTTCTCAACACAGATGCGCTAATTACTGCTTACTACGGATTAGCCGAATCAACTCTTAGATATGGAGTCATCTTTTGGGGGAATAGCACGGACAGTGAAATAGCGTTTCGGGCACAGAAAAGGTGCATCAGATCGATGTTTAGACTGCAAACAACGGACAGCTGTAAATCTTATTTCATAGAACGTAAAATATTGACATTGCCCTCATTATATATCCTGGAAACGGTAATGTTCATTAAATCCAATTTTCATTTATTTCAGCGTTTATGTGATGCTTTCCCTAGGAATAGACGTGATAATTTCAAACTCTGTGTTCACGGCGCTAAAACAGCTCTTATGCGTAAGAGCATCTTTTGCATGGCTCCGACCATTTTTAATAAATTGCCCAAATCATGGAAAACATTAAATATATCTGCTCTTAAAAGTAAATTGAAGAGTTTACTAAATGAAAGAGCTTATTACAGTATAGCAGAGTTTATGAAAGAGGACAATTTTCTTCGTTTTTGAAATGACAATGTTATATTTTTGACATATTATTGTAATCATAAATTGTTATTTGGAATTGAAATTTTTAGTGACAGTTATTTATGTATATTTTTATTGACCAATTTATTTAATTTTTACTAAGACATTTGAATTGTATCTAAAAAAATGCTTATTGAATTGTAATTATACCTAATCTTTAAAGAATAATGATGAAATGTAATTTTGATGAATATTATCACGGTTTATGCACCATCTCTTCCTACCAATTTGTACGCCACGATATGCGGCTGAACATGTTAGAACTTTTCTCTATCCTATTAATAACCTGCATGCGCACCATGTACACCATGTTTAAACAAATAAAATTTACTTACTTACTTACTATTACAAAGCGTATTACTCGTAGATACCTATGAACGTGCAAGAAATTCCCTCAAGTTAAAATTATACATGTGAGAACGATGCAGAAAATTCCCTCAAAACGCAAAATGCCGCGTTTTTACCGCAGGTGTCTAGGAAACAAAAGACAGTTTGATATCAATGTAACCTATCATACATTGTAGCACGAAGTACACTGCTGTGAACGGAAGCGCGCATTATGTAAAATGTCACTTATCCAGCCTTTACATCGCTCCACATCGTATGTAACAACAGCATCATATAATGAGACGGTGGAACAACGAATCTGCATGACAGCCATATGATCTTCAGTTGTTTTTGTAATATACTAGCTTCAGCTCGCGACGTCGCGTCGTCCGCCTGAAATGTCTCGACCCACGTCGCGTCGCATCGCATCGCCCGTCCGCGCAATTACTACGTTTTCGCTTAGCGATCTTTCTGTTTTATTTTTGCTCGGCTCCTTAGCTTTATAGTCTTCCTCAAAAAATGGGCTATCAATTGTGACAAGAATTTTTGAAATCCGACTGGTAGTTCTAGTTTGTTTGCGTGCCCATCGGTCTTTAAAGTCTTGCGTATACAAACTCAAACTTAAAGCATTTATTTCAATTAAACCAACTGTAGTAGTAGTCTGAAAGATGATGCTAGTTCAGCATCTTCTTCGGACCCGCTGGTCGATTCGTTTGTCCTTCTGCAGGGAAGTGTCTTATCGGTGTAAACTATTAACACTCACTGCCGGATTTCGTTTCGGTAAGTCTTCAGCCATACGGGGTCAAATTAAATCAGCTAGCGAAACTCCGCACAATTAAACAAAAGACAATGACCAAAAGTCTCATGCATCAAGATCAAAATATTATAGTAATTATTTTCATAATTTTTGACGACATTACTCGTCGGGGATTTAATTTTTGAACAGGGAATTTAAAGTAAAAAAGTGTTGATTTCATTTGAAACGGAACGTCATGTAAAGGTTGTATTCCCTTTACATGACGTTCCGTTTCAAATGATATATGATTAATATAACCTTGAATTTTGAAAGTGTCATGATCACGTCTTTCAAAAAACATGTAAAAAAATTATACTTAGCCGATTCTACATGAATTAAAAATAACTAGAATAAAATAGAATAGAATTTTTATTTAAAAAACGATTACCTATCATTTTTTTAGAGCAATAATGGCCGTTCGTGTAGGTATGACATGTCAAACCAAATAATTTCAGATTATTTAGATTTTTTTGGAAATTTCGAAACCCGGATTTTGTTTACAAAAAAAAAAAAAAACTTTTTTAGGAGTTAATATGATAAGAGTAGTCTATAAAAAACAAAGTTTGACTTTGATGCAGCATGGTACGGGGTTTCATACATCCATGAACATTGTCCTTTCATATTATATTAAATCACTTTTTTAACAAAAAATATTATTTATTTACCTTGTCCAATATTCTAGATTACAATGGACAACCATTGTAATCTAGAATATTGGACATATATTATAGTATATTTATATAAAATATACAAACTACTTAGTCGCTCCTCTACTGTTAAAACAAATGTCAATGTGGGCGAAAGGATCGCAAATGTCACGGCGATCATTGAACATTATCGCATCGGTCCAAATTGTATGAAGGTGCAATAAAGATTAAAGTGTTTGCTCCAAATTGGTGAGGTCACTGAATCATCAATAATGTGATCAATGGATATGAGTCGAATTCGATGGATTATGCTGATCCATGAGATGCAGATACGACATTTAGTTACACTTATACTTATAGGTTATCTATCTATACTAATAATAATCAACAATAAAGTTACTAACAATAAAGCTTATTAGAAGAGTTTGTTTATTTGAACGCGTTTATCTCTAGAACTATAACTGGTCGGATTTGTAAAATTAATTTTGCATTTTTTGATAGCCCAATTCTTGAGGAAAGCTATACTTCCCAGCCCGACAAATAGATAGAATGTCAGAAAGAATCAAAAATCAAGAAGATGCGACGGGGTGAGACGGGAGAACATGATAGACGAGGATGAAGTCAGTCGCGGTCAGAAGCTACTAGATGTATAATTTTCCAGATAGAACGTGCGGAAGAAAGCCTTGAGGCACATCAATGACGTCGTGAACTCGTGATCGTAGTCAAAGAGACAAATTCTTGCGAGTTTTAACTTTATTTGAATTACATTAAGAACGTACGCCAATCTGAAACAATACATATCAGGGACTAAGAATATTGTAATTTTTACACCCCCACAGTTTTTGGAAAATAAATCATCTCAGTTAGATTGTCTAAAACCTACCCTCATTTCCTTTGCCTTGTTCAACTGTAGCCTTGGGCCAGTTCTTCTGATAGGAGTTCAGTTCACCCTGTCATTCTCCTTCCAGATCGAACGTAGTCATTTATTGCTTATTGTGTGATAACTTTGATTATAGCTCACTCGTAGGGCAGACTTTACGAGCCCAGATCCGTTTGGGCTTATATTAGCAATTTTTGTGTTCTAAAAAGCTGTATCAAGTCCCCAATATATTAAGTTTTCTCCCTAAACATTCTGACAAAATGTAAAGTCAATTCTGACACAATATTCTACATAGTCTTTATCATATCTTTCTCAGAAACCCAAACCGGTTGACAACCAGGTAAATCAACGTCCAATCTAGGACCATTTCTATTGCGAACCTAATAAACAGCATAATAACCTGTATTACAAGTGCCTAAGGTTGATAATTGTTCATTTAAGTTCGGAGATTGTGTTAAAAAGTGCAACTATATTAATCAAATGCACATACGCGATACGATTCCGTTTATCTGTATTAGATTTGGTACAGTTGGGAAATTGATTTGTTCTAAAATAATCTAAATGATCAGGTTATGTAATCAAGGTACATAGCCGACTATGTACCTAAGCCAGGGGATGGGCAAAATTATCGTTTACAATTTCGGTACATGGTCCTCCGATGTTTGGTTAATTGACAACCGATATCAAAATAATTGATTAAGGAACCTGGGCACACGTTTTACACATATAATCTTTCGACCCTCGGCCTCACAGCATCATGAATTTTAGCTTCCTAAAACATACCTAAAATGTAATATACCTAAACCTGTAAAAAACAACTTAAACTTACAAAACCAAATCTTATCAGTGTATCACTGCTGACCGTACTTGGGTCACGTATGACGCAATGTGGAAAGCTGCATCGAATCACACCTGCGCGTGCGCAGCGCTTATCAGCCGCGCAGTAATTAGATAGAAAGGGCCAGTTTATGGAGACAGAAGTGGAGCATGGGGTGTAGGGAGTGCTGGTGGTGATGTGATATCATAATAAGTTACACCTAGTGTGTGTAACATGTAATATTTTGTTTGGTTGATCGCGTAATATTTTTAATTCCATTTTGTTTCTCAGTAGAATACTCTGTATTGTACACCATACAAAATACAGAACATAAATATAATTATACAATTTTACAAAGGGTGACACAAATGAGCGGTCTTATTGCTAAGATCGATCTTTTCTTTTTTATTTCTTTTCTTTCTTTTTTCAGTAGCAGTCTAGAGTCTGAATTTGTTTCCGCTTGACGGTAATAGACATGCCCCCTATTACAAGAAACATAAAACATAAATTCCTCTGGCAAAATGTGGATGTACCTATTATACTTACCTAACCCTTTGAGGATTACAGGCATGATGTTACGAAGGGAATTTTGTTTTAGATAACTACGTGGTGTTAGCTCCTTATACAACAAGTGATTTAGAAACCACGTTTCTGAAAAACGGTACGTAACCAGAGGTGTAATTAATTCTCGTAATTTTAAGAACGTTCACAGTCTGATCTTAGTCTTAATCTTTGGAAATTACTTTTAATTTCCCTACATTTTTGATAAGCTTTTGGTATTTGTTTGTAGCCGAGATGAGATTGCGACTAGATTTTGAACGTTTTAAATTACGACAATTGACCTTCTGAAATCGTAGCATTTGGTCCTTAGCATTCCCCTGGCCTTCCGTGAACAGTCATTAAAAATAACATAAAAATGTTTATTTCATCAACTGGGGCCACCTTTTAATCAAAGATTTGCTTGTGTTAGGTGATTCCGCTCCTCCAGTTTACATTGAGTATACATATGTGTGAGAAAATAAACAATAGATAATTTTGAAAGCATGCTAAAAGTTTTTAACAATAATATTTAAAAAAAAAATATACTTAAATTATAAGGAATGCGCACCGTGGTTTGTGTGTGTGGGGGGGGGGGGGGGGGTCGTTTGTACCGGAGGTGTAGTTTTTGTTTTAGTCTATTAAAAGTCATCAAAGAACTTCAAAATATTTTGCCAATTATTCTGACATCTAAACCAAACCAACTTAAATATAAATTGGTCCTTTGTTACACAGAATGGTGTGGTGGTGGTTTGTTACAACATGCACAAAAAGTGATTTCAAAAGGACCAATAAATAAGTATTGGAAATTGTAACAAAAACACCAAATCAATAAAATGTTATTTAAGAATCTCACAACCCAGGTCGTTGCAGTAACACCAATATGTTTTATGTTACACATATGTATGTATGACTTGACTGGATAAGTAGGCGTTTACTCATTTCCTTCGAATGTATAAAATGTACACGATTCTTAGAATTTACTATTACTTTGGTTGTCGCAACTGCTATGTAAGTTATTTGAGACAGGATTGTATGAGTTAAATTAATTCGGAAGTGGTTAAAAAGTTTTCCGGTTTGATTTGAACTTGCAGAAAAAATTATCCATGTAACAATTACTGAAGGCTAGATTCAAATACATAGGACTTTTGATATTTTGATACTTATTTGTTTTTTGCTGCATCTGCAGACATTGTCAGCTCCAACCTCGCAACAAGACATAGAGACGAAAGTCTGACACAATAAGACATTCACATAACTTTGAATAAAAATTGGTACCTATTATATTTTATGTATTAAATAGATTATACAAGATAAAAACAAAAATATAAAAGTCTTAGGAGATGATTCGTGATGTACCTAAACGGTTTAATAAAAGAAGCTTTAGAAGAACTTTCTACGGACCGCTATTGACTAGTTGAAGTTACATAAACAAGTGAAGTTTTTAAATGTCATGATGACTGATTTGCTTATCTCGAGTCACGTATATATGTAAGTCGACTTACAGACTGACAGCTCAAGTTAAACCAAACTTGAACAACCGAGAAATGTCTCAGACATAATGAATGAATACAAATGTCACTTGTGTGGATTTACTTTTGCAAATGTTCATTTAAACGTACATTTAGTGACATTTAAGACAGTAAAATCAATTCTCTCCGTTTTATGGTCCTTCGGTGTGTGACCTGCGCCTAAGGACCCTAAGGACCATTTTTCCACTTTATTAAATTAATTATGGTCCTTTCAGAACCCTCATTTTAGGAATGGTCTACTGAGCGTGGAGTCCTGGCCCCTGCGTTCGATACCCAGGTCGGGAAAAATGTTAATAAACAGCCTGGAGTTTGGAAGTTGGTGGTATGACACCCCCGTGCCTCGGAAAGCACGTTAAGGCATTGGTCCCGGTACAGGCCACCTTCGGGATACCAGCTGAAGGTAGGCGGCGTCGAGACAACGATGAGGTACCTGGGTCTCGTCCTCGACAGCCGGTGGAACTTCATCGAGCACTTGCGACGTTTGGGCCCCAAACTGGAATGGACCAGGGCCGCCCTAAAGCGGCTCTTGCCCAACCTGAGGGGGCCAAACGCCTCCTGTCGGAGGCTTTACGCGGGGGTCGTGCGGTCCATGGCCCTATATGGGGCCCCGGTGTGGGCGCGTTCACTGCGGCTGCGAGCTACCCACTATCTGAACGCGCACCAAAAGGTGGTAGCCGTAAGGCTGATCCGGGGCTACTGCACGATCTCGGGCGAGGCAGCAAGCCTCCTTGCCGGACTGCCGCCATGGGATCTGGAGGCGATAGTCCTCGCGCGCCTGTATGATTGGCGCGCGGAGGCACTACGTCGCGGTACTAAATCACGGCGGAGCGGACGGACCTCCGGCGCGATCTCATGGTGGCATAGAAGGCGCGACTTTCGCAACCCAGCGCAGGGCACGCCACGATAGTGACGATAAGACCCCTCTTTGAGGAGTGGCTAGGCAGGCGTCATGGCGTTCTCACCTACCGCCTGACGCAGGTCCTCTCCGGACAGGGATGTTTCGGGAGGTTCCTGCACATCATCAGGCGGGAGGAGATGCCCGGGTGTCATCAGTGCGAGGATCACCCAGAGGACACGGTGGAGCATACGGTGGAGGTCTGCCCCGCTTGGGCGGAACCCCGCCGTGTCCTTGTAGAGGCGATTGGCAACGGCGGCAAACTCTCGCGTCCGGCCCTGGTTCAAGCCATGGTCTGGGGTGAGAGGGAGTGGGAGGCAGTCACCTCCTTCTGCAAAGCAGTCATGCTAGCGAAGGAGGTGGCGGGATGGATGAGGGAGAGAACCTCACGCCTCAGCCGCAGCGGGAGACGCTCCGGGCGTCGGGAGTCGCGTGATGACTCCCGACCACCGTAGGCGCGGGCCTGCGGGCGAAGAGTAATGGGTAGCTCACCGTCCGATCAGGACCAGGCCCATGCCAGACGGCGCGTATGTGTTCCACGCGCGCCTCAAAGAGATGTCAGCACGAACTGACGGGGCCCGATAGGGCCGAAGCCTGCCGGGGTAGCGGGATCGTCCGAAAGGGTTATCGCTGCCCTGGAACATAAAGGGCTAAGGAAGGAACACGGGTGGGTTTTAGTCAGTAAGAGTCTGGCACTCCCTTCCGCTCCACCCAGAGCGGGAGGGGTCATTTGATGACTTCCCATCTGCAAAAAAAAAATGCGTTGGTCCTGCGCCTCACCTCTCTCCAGTCGTGTCGGATTACCGTCCTATCGGACTAGAGTGAGAGAAGAGAAGTGCACCTGTGTCTGCGCACACTCTTGTGCACTATAATACGCACGCGCCGAAGGCGAGTCTCCGTTGAGATTGGCCGCCGTGACCGAAATACAGTCTGAAGGACTATTTTAGGAGTGGCTAGACCTAGGAGATGATAGAAAGAGTACTCTTTATTTTGTACACTATACAGGGTTTTTTTATGTCCCATAACTCTAGGGGGTCATTGTACTCATCATTATGAACAACTTTTACTATGGGACCAAACCTGAAAGCGCGAAAAAAACAGCTGTTCCCTACATTTATGTTCGTATAACTGGTCAAAATGTAGGGAACAGCTGTTTTTTGTTTCGCGATTTCGGGTTTGGTCCCATAGTAAAAGTTGTTCATAATGATGAGTACAATGACCCCCTAGAGTTGTGGGATATAAAAAAAACACTTTGTATACATGAGCATAGCGAATAAAAACATCTAAGTTAATTCACACTAAAAAGTTTAGTATTTCCGAGTTTGGATTTAACTGTATAACAGTCGTTTAAAAGTGAATGGATCTAATGTTCCTCCATAAAATAACATTATACAAAAGAGAAATGATTCCGTTATAGAGCGATGTCGTGGTATCGCTGCTAAGTATGATATTAATTCTTTTAATATCTATATTAAAATTTATTATTTCCGTGCAATTATTAGCACCAATGGCTGTCGCAGCTTCTTCGGTCGACTGAATACTAGTCATTCCAACTCTATAAGGTGCATTAACGGATGCACTATAAATAATTACTGTATTCACTTAATTAAACATACTAGTAGCTACTTATCTTCATTAATTCGAATGAATTGATAATTATTCATTTGAAAGAAAGAAAGTACCTAATGTACATTTCTTAAGCGCAAGATATAATATAAGTACTGCAGATAAAAAAAATACAAATAAAACGCGTAAGTGCGATGTAAGAACGGCATTTGGTTGATATTATACATAAATTAATAAAATTGATGATTGATTGATGTATGGGCATGTGATGAGAAGGGACGAAACGCATGTGTGCTGCTGGGAAGTTTGTTGCGCCACTTCTTCTTCCCAGCGATAGCACTAGGAAGTGGTGAAGGGCGGGCGTTTTTGGGGGACTGTCTTTTGTAATTTTGACGTTCGAAAAGTGCTGATTCTTAGCCTAATTTGAATAAATGACTTTTGATTGACTTTTAATTGATTTTGATTGATTTTGATTTTGTGACTAAAAGAGTGATGAATATACATGTTGATGGATGGAGAGGTAGAGGAAGGGCGAAGAAAAGATGGATGGATTGTGTAAGGAATGATATGAAAGAGAAGGGAGTGAATGATAGCGTGACGGTTGACAGAGGAGAATGGAAGAAGAAAACGTGTTGCGCCGACCCCAAGTAACATGGGATAAGGGCAGGAAGAACAAGAAGATACATAAATTGAAAAGTGAAACAAGCCATCTACACGGAACATCTTTTGAGTATATCCGACCGGAACAAAGTTATTTTGAAACATCATAAAATATTATTAAAAAGTTAAAAACCAATCAGTTTATAGAGCAAAATGTTAGTCAAGTTTTCTGTCGAAGCGATATACTGTGAGCTCTCTGCGAGCAAACAGTACCAGCACCCTAATTGCGTAACACACAATCAATCGGAATCAGAATCATTTTGAAGCAAATTGCTAATCCATTGCTTCATAAGTTCGAAAAATTTGTCTGGTCAACACATAAATAACGCAATGAATGTTGTTGAACTGTCAAAATGAAACCGATTCTGATTGATTGTGTGTTACGCAATTAGGGTGCAGGATGAATAAATTAAGCCAAAATTTTGTTGAATAACTTTGATAATTCAACTAAACGGTTTTACGATTATTACATTTTTATATTATCTTATCTAACCCATACTGTTTTTTCTGCCTTCTAAATATAAATCAATGTTTGTCCTAATTATGCCGTCAACTTATTAAAGTATTCATAAAGATAGCATTCTAGCACCAAGCAGGCCATAATCTCTACACTCCAGAGAAGTTGATACATTGAAAATAACTGAATTGTTATTCGGAGGGTTCCGTGATTCAGTCAAACGAAATGGTAGAAACGCCTATTAACACAATATGCGTTTCTACGTTTAAATCTCAGTAGTACGACACATACATGTACAGAATGTCTAACGTTTCAAGATTTATGACCGACACGTAATTCACGTCAGCAGATTGTAACATGTTAACTTCAGCGCAGAACTCCTGAATTTACTGCACGACATTTATTGCAATACAGATAAAGAAAGAAAGAAAAAGTATTTATTGCGACTCGTAGGTACAGGAAGATCACAAACTAAACTAAACACTGTCAAATCCAAAAAAAAAACAAATTACATTTAATAAAAGCTACAAAAAGAAAAATAAAACAGAAAGTCTTATACGAGGCCAAAAGCCTCCTATCTCAGCATGATGCTGCGACATTTATTTTTTAAATGTCGCAGCACTGGTCATAAAATCATGCCTTTTTGCCATGTATGGGGATAGGCAGATAAACATGTCCATAGACGAAACGATTGCCAGGCAGGTACAGGTTTTGCTTCTTCAACTTTTAGTATTGGTAGTTCCAGAATATAATTACTTGCAATCCAAGGTTATCATTTTAAACTTGATTAGCAGAGCGTTGAGTACTTAATGAGGTATGGCGATGGTGAGGGACGCTACACGACCTTGCTTT
The DNA here is from genome assembly GCA_945859715.1 of Apamea sordens. NCBI lineage: Eukaryota > Metazoa > Arthropoda > Insecta > Lepidoptera > Noctuidae > Apamea > Apamea sordens. The sequence goes on along the minus strand of OX244005.1, from coordinate 17,703,935 downwards.
TCTTTTTTTTCGAGGGGATATCCGTCTGGGAAAAACGGAGGGTTATGTCGGACTCTCACCGACTAAAACCCCGCGGTTCCCTCTAGTACCATGAGTCGGGGCCCAGGAGATACTAGTATATTCGCCGCACCCCCGACCGGTATCAGCCCGCCATGCATAGCGGGCCCATCAGCAAGTGAAGCGGATCCCACGACCGCACATCCTAAAAGTAAAAGAAAACGTTGTTGATTTTTTTGTCGGGTCATGGATTCGGTACTCAGACACCTTATTAGGACATACTTAGGCTATAAATACTCAACAGATACTCGTAAGGAACAATTGCGTACTGAAGGACCAAATTAGCAGGCTTTCCTCGAAAGCATCAACAAGAGATTTCTAAACAATAAAACATAAAAAAACAAGTCTTATCGACTTCGAGTAAACTTAAAGAACATTCCCAGCCGATCTATTCAGCAAATCAAAAATCTCACCGACTAGAGACTAAGGTGAAGTGAGTACGAAGTGAGCTGTCATTCCACCTGATGATAAGGGATTGACTCTATTGACAGCTCACTTCTCCTATGTTTTCACGGCGAGAGTTTTTATTACAGAAGAAGATGGCAGAACTGCCCAGAAGTCGGTTTTGAAGAAGGCCTGAATATCTCCCAACTATAAAGAATGTAAAAAACCATTTTCCCACATACTATCGCTGAACCCTTAGGAAAAACTCTCGCAGTGGAGAAAAAATTGAGCTGCGATAATACGCAGTATTACAATAAGTTCCTTCAACTTTTTGCACATAAAAAAAAAAACTAAAACTGATCTTCAAGTTGAAGGCAATGGTTTTAGAGTTTTTGGGTACAACCTTCGCCTTGAGTCGGGTTCATTGATGGACGGTGTTTACTCTCGCGGGACATTGTTTTTGTAATTTTTTTTACACCTGTGATCTTTAGTAAGGTCTTTTAGTAGATTCAGATTCAGATTAATTTATTTGCAAAAACATGTGTAGATAATATACAGTAGGTACCTACCTAAAGGTAAAATAAAACAAGTACCTACCTACCTACCTACCTATAATAGACTTTGTTATGCGAGTGACATTAAAGTTCTCGAAATAACTATACTTTCGTTACTAAGAGGTTTTTTTTGGAAATAATAAGTGAATAATGTAACGGTCCTATGGTGTGAGATCTCGTTCAAACCAATTTTCGGTGGAAGTTTACATGGTAATGTACATCATATATATTTTTTAGTTTTATCATTCTCTTATTTTAGAAGTTACAACGTTCCAAAGTGGTAAAATGTGTGTCCCCCACACACATTTTACCACTTTGGAAGAGTTTCTCGCGCAAACTATTCAGTTTAGAAAAAAATGATATTAGTAACCTCAATATCATTTTTGAAGACCTATCCATAGATAACCCACACGTATGGGTTTGATGAAAAAAATATTTTGAGTTTCAGTTCTAAGTATGGGGAACCCCCAAAATTTATTGTTTTTTTTTCTATTTTTGTGTGAAAATCTTAATGCGGTTCACAGAATACATCTACTTCAAGTTTCAACAGTATAGCTCTTATAGTTTCGGAAAAAAGTGGCTGTGACATACGGACGGACAGACAGACAGACAGACATGACGAATCTATAAGGGTTCCGTTTTTTGCCATTTGGCTACGGAACCCTAAAAAGAACAAGTTGGGGCAAAATATGCGTCAAATCCATGGAGAGAGATAGGAGATTCTATTAGATACGCGTGACAACATTATTATTCTACAAGACAATTAACTTTTGTCTTGTAAGCAATTAGAACTTTGATCTGAATTTTATATTACCTATAGTGATAGCACTAGAAAGTGGTGAAAGACGGGCGTTTTTGGGGGGACTGTCTATTGCAATTTTGACGTTCGAAAAGTGCTGATTCTTTTTGCGTGAATGTGACGCATGTTTACCCCCAACTTGTTTTTTTTTGTGTGTTTATGTCCTTTTTTTTATGCGTCATGTTTGCCGCAAATAAATGCTTTTTCTTTCTTTCTTTCTTCTTCTTCTTTCTTCTATTCTCAGCCTAATTTGAATAAAAGACATTTGATTTGATAGCCAACGAAAACATAAACAAAATAACTTATTCTGTCTCTCTTTATTAAACAAAAAAAATGTTCAACTTACAGTACAGGCTATATACTGAACCATTAATAAGAAATGTACCTACAGATAGATATTTACCGGTAAAACAAAATCTATTAGTAGTCCCGCTAATTTAACGCCAAACTGTCTTATATCACTGCACATTATTTATAGAACTGCTACAAGATCTTTTAAGTTGTTAGGCGCAAGCGCATCTGACATCTCGAGCAAGCGCAGTAAGCACGCGACCGGCGCGAAATATAGACGCGCGGAAACTTTAAACGGGTGTGCAGTGACTGCAACGCGAATTTATTTTCGTAAATTAATTTGTGGTTTTTGGTGTGAACTGGGGAGTTGGTGAAGGTGAGTGTTTTTAAAATATTTAGGTAGTAGATACTAGGTTTTTGGCGAGGATAAATGGATTTTTGGCGAAGTTATTTTATATTGACAAAAAATATGGAGCAATTTTTCGCGGCGGTTTTATTAAAAATAATGTAATATTATGCAGATACATTAATTACTATCTTAAACTTGCAAAATTTGCAAATAAGATAATAATATAGTGAATGCATCAACAATTTGAGTTAATTATGAGTTCATTCAACTTATTAATTGCCTGCATTTTTTATTGAATTCTCAATTATTTCCTTATGTGATACAAATATAATAAATACATAACCTTGCCTTACTTTAAAATGATTTTGTTTTTTATTATATATCGAATCGATTTTATTATTCACGAAAACATTCGTGTGTCTCGTTATTCTAAATGTTACCGAAGTATTTCTGCTAACCCGACATTTGAACTATGATCCCTACATAGGTCTTATGCAAACGATTTACATTTCAGTAGATCAAAATACCTACCGTATTTTGTTAAGCATTATGTAAGAATAAGAAAGCAATTTCTTATAAATCTTTATATGTACTCATCCTTTGATGTAGATAACGATACTTTTTTATATCTTAAGTTTTTATTGTTGCAATTACATAAATATTAATTCCAGCCACTCTACTACCCTACACCTTACTACAAACTCTACCGAAAGAATGCAAGAACACTGATTTTGGTCCTTCGATCATTTAAAACTTTTCATACTTACTCTCCAACTTGGCGTATGCATCTTTATGTTGTCGCGTGTGTAATCTTGAACAATGGCGAAGACGCATACCTACGTTTCTTGTGTCGTAAAAGTCAAGGAGGAAATACTAAGATGCGTGAAAACTTCCCTTTATTTAACATTACTTTAACAATACAAGCATATTCAGTGCAAAATTATCTAGCTATGAAAGAGCGGAGTCTCCTAATACAGGCTTATTCTTAGCTTAAAAGGAGGCTCCAATCATCACCTTGTTGCTCTATTTTTGATTATGCAATAAAAGTTTTTTATTTTTTTTATTTTATTTACATTATATTTTCGAGACCATTTTTCTAGACCAGAACCTAGATATAGGATTTTTATATTTCTATGACCAGAACACTACTAAGGAGGCAGTTTTATATTAATTTATAATCAACATAATTAGGTACCTACTTACATTTTAAGCTCACGGTTGCATCTATCTATACATAATAATAAAGCCGAAGAGTTTGTTTGTTTGTTTGAACACGCTATTCTCTGAAACTACCAGTCGTTTGATTTGCAAAAAATCTTTTTGCATTTGATAGCCTAATTCTTGAGGAAGGCTATAGGCTACTTAACATCACGCTAGGACCCTTTGGGCTGAGCAACACAAAACAAAATGTCAGAAAGAACGCTAAGCGAATACGAAGTAATAGCACGGACAGGCGATGCGATGCGATGGGTCGGGGGACAAGAAATTTCACGCAGACAAAGTCGCGAGCAGAAGTTAGTCTGTAATTAAATGTATTATTTACTTATATATTTGCTCTGCACTACAAAAAGTTCAAGGGCAGTAGTGTACACGTACATAAACCTAGTTTAGAAGTCAGGGTTTTCACTCCGAAACTCTCTAACACTCTGGCCATTTTTAGACCAACATAATGTAAATGCATTTATTGAGAAACTAGCTTCTGCCCGCGGCTTCGCCCGCGTGGATGTCGGAAATTATCCCACGGGAACGTGCTAACAGGATAAAATGTATGTGCTTCCCCAGAATGCCATCTATCTCGCGGGCCCTTTGTGGCTAATTACAGTAGAAAACCAATTGTGTCTCATTAGTGGTGATTAAGAGGGTACCTATATGATATCTTTACCTAAGTACCTACCTAATTTAAAAAAAAAAACTCAATAACAGAAAATTAAATACCTACCTAAATAAACCTATTTCTGATGATAACTAATCTAAACTCAATAAATAAGCAAAATCCCTAAAAACTAATATCTATACGAATGACTAATCCTACCTAACAGTATTATAAAATAACCTACGGTCACTACGTACACTATCAAATATACTACCTATACTTTAAAATTAAAATATATACCTACGACTCATATAAAAATAAACCTAAATAACTCTAAAAACTAAAAGGAATAAAAATGAACTCCACTGCGGGTGACCCAACCTACGACAAACTTAGTATTTGCGGTTGGTACAGTACAGACAGTGGTAATCGGGTATAGGGATCGAACCGCAAAATTAAGTTTGTTTTTTATTGTATATACTTTTCCGGGATAAAAAGTACCCAGTGTGGTGCCCAGGATATTAAAGAATAATTATACCAAGTTTCATCGTAATCGAACCGGTAGTTTTTGCGTGATGCCTGAACAAACAGACAGACAGACAGACAGACCGACAGACAGACAGACAGACAAAAAATTTTTTAATCACATTTTTGGGTTCGGTGTCGGTCTAGTAACACCCCCTGTAAATTATTTTTTTGATATTTTCAATGTACAGAATTTTCACTTCTACAGATTTATTATAAGTATAGATAAAGAATAATTCGTTTATTTATATTATTTAGAGGGGCCCGTGGCTAAATAATAACAGCCGCACAGGTCGATCGGTCAGGTTAAGCTACGCTTGCCGCGGTTGGTCTGTGGATGGGTGACCATCTTTACATACCGAGACCCCTCCGTGCCTCGGAAAGCACGTTAAGCCGTTGGTCCCGGCTGTCATTCGTGGATCTTTGACAGTCGTTACGGGTAGTCAGAAGCCCGAAAGTCTGACAACCAGTCTCACCAAGGGGTATCGTATTACCCAGTAGCTGGGTTGTGGAGGTCAGACAGGCAGTCGCTCCATGTAAAATACTGGTATTCAGCTGCATCCGGTTAGACTGGAAGCCGACCCCAACATACTTGGGAAAAGGCTAGGCAGATGATGATTTACGTATGCAAAAAAATATCTACCAACTACGTCTTAAAGATATTTTGTAACAATACACAACGCAACATTAACAATTGCGGAACTCATTTTCGGACCTTCTACGGAGAACAGCTTTAAACGTAAAACATTAAAATATTAATAAAATAATTCGTTCCATAACATTAGGAAGAGCACAGACAATATAGAGTGACCTTGCAGCTCGCTGGTGAACCTTTCGTTTTGCTACAGCAGTATGAATGGAGGGCCAAGTGCTGAGGTCTGTGACACTAAGTAACTACTTACAGAAGGGCCAATTACATACCATAATCAGCCTATATTGTTCCCACTGCTGGGACACAGGTCTCCTCTCTTCGAAAGGGAGTGGGCTACAATCTACCACGCGGGCCCAGTGCGGGTTGGTATATGTCACATGTTTTCTAATGGCCAAAAAAAGGGAAGGGGAGGGGCCAATTATTTTGAGAAATAACTCTTATTTCTAAAATTTATTGGGGAGGTGTGAACATTGTAAACGCCATTTATTAAAAAAAGTAACCGTGAAGTTTCTTGTTGGCTCTTTTCATAGGAAACCGAACTGAACTGCACCTAGCTCTAGAGAGGCAATTCTCGTAATTCGAAGAACGTTCACAATGTGATCTCAGTCTCAATCTGGCAAAAATATTTGTAATTTCCCTACATTTCCGGCGGGTTTTCTAACATTTGTTTGTCGCCGAGATGAGACTACGACTAGATTTTGAACGTTTTAATTACGAGAATGAAGCCTTTTCATAAGTACTGACTTTTTCATAAGTACTCATGTAGGTTTTAAATGTGAAATTAAAAGAAAAATAATTTGTGAAGAAGATCGTGTGCGGGGTGAAATTTGAAATGCTTTCAACACCCGTCAAAACTAAGAGAAGATTTTTGGTCCTAACGGTCAAATATTCGGGCATCATCCGTATTTGAACTTCTCAATCTATCTGTTTAGTGTTAGAAGTTTGTACCGCGATAAATAATTGAGCAATTTAAACTTGAATAACTTGTAATGATAACTTATTTGGTATCGACCTTACATAATGAATTCTGTAAAAAATATTTTTGTAAATAAAATAGACTTGGATATTACGCGGGTCTCGTGCGATGCAGTTTCTAGCAAATTATGTTTTTTTTTTAGCTTTTGCCTGCGACTGCCCGCCGGGTCGTAAATTATCCCCGGGAATGTACTAACGAGATAAAAAGTATCCTATGCTCTAACCTAGGACCAGCCAATCGATTCTGTAAAAATCTCACCGTGAAAAGTTAGGTGAAGTGAGCTTAGAGTGAGCTGTCAATAGTCTCAATCCCTAGCATTAATTGGAATGACAGCTCACTCCACGCTCACTTCACCTAACTTTTCACGGTGAGATGGTTACAGAATCGCACTGCTGGTCTATCCGTGTGCCAAAGTTTATCTATTAAAAGCTGTTAAAATATTAGCTTGGATGAGTCATTCAGGTAAATATTCAAGAAAAAAAAATATAGAGATCAGCGGGGTGATTGCGTAACACACTATCAGATTCATTAGCAATGGTTCATAATTTGACAGTTCAACAACATTCATTGCGTTATTTACGTTGCTGAGCAGACATATTTTTCGAACATATAAAGTACCTATTGGATTAGCAATATCCTTCAAAATGTTTCATATTGTGATGAATAGAGTATTACGCAATTAGGGTGCAGAAGGTCCCAGGACCCGCAAAATTACATAAGACACACAGCAAGCCTTGGGTACGCATAGACTTTCCAAAACAATTCTGAACTTCCGAATACAATTACATCCACCTCTTGCATCAATACCGCGTCTAATTCTGCCCATAAACCGTAAGAGCACCGTGAAGGATGCTCATTGATGATGGCTAGCGGCAACCGTCCTTCATACCAATGGTACCGCCATATCTATACCATCAACATTATCTACATCTCGATGTGGTAGATCCGTCTATTGTTTGTTTAACTGTTAAGCCAGAAATCCGGTTTAATGCGAGGTTTGTTTCTAGTTATGTCTACTGTTGACTTATAGGTAGGTATGTATTACCTCAGGCAAGGCATCAGCCGGTCTATTCTGTAAAAACCGTGAAAACTTAAGTGAAGTGAGCTGTATTCCCACTTGATGCTAGGAATTGACAGCACATTTCAAGCTCCCTTCAACTTAGACAGAATCGATCGACAGCCGGTCTATTCTGTAAAAATCTCACCGTGAAAACTTGGGAGACGTGAGCTTCAAGTTATGCTAGGGATTGATACACTCACTACACCTAAGTTTTCTACAGTAAGGTGAGATTTTTACAGAATAGCTCGGCAGGGCTCGAAACAAAGTTATTTTTTTTTAAACAAAGTTTTACAAAAAAATTAGATTAGCATTTATTTTTTTTGCAACGGGAACACGGGCGCTGTACAAGAAATAAACTATGTAAGTTTCCTGATTCTAGTCAGAGAGTGATTTAATAGCTCCCCGCACCTCGCTTCGCGTACCTAGCTGAATTTTGGGTCAAACATATTGAATGAACTTTTTAAATCGATAGGTACGCTAAGAAGACATGGAAGCTTTCGTAACATATCGTTTTCAAAAAGATCATTTTATTTGTAAAATTTAATGACCAGGGGCTGCAGTCTCGACATTCATAGCGATCGCTTTACCACCGAATTCGGTCGCAAAGTCCTGTCACTCCATACATTACACCTGTCAATTCGGGACTTTGCGACCGAATTAAAAGTTCAAACGCGTTTCAAAGTTTTTTGATTCATTGCGCAGCAAGCTAGCGATATCCATTGTCTTCGCACAATATAACCATTCATGTATATCGTGTGGGTAAATCTGCGCAGTTGGGTAAGAGGCACTATCTGAACTCTTCGAGGTTATTGATGAGAAATATCCTTTGAGCTGAGATTAGAAAATATACATACATATACCTAGCACTGTTGTTACTTCATTTAGTGCAATATACGGCTATTAGATTGCAGTAGTTTTCGGTATAATCGACACTAACCAACTTATAGCCCAGAAATATGAAGATTAATTCTTACTTCCAAATTATTATTTTTCCGACTATGTTGTATTTTCAACATTTTGAATGAACATGACAGTTACATGCGCCCTCTTTGCGGTAAACGAATTTGTTATGACTTTCGACTTTGACTTTGAATTGCTTAACATTCTCTTAACATTTAACTCTTTGACCTCATCATCTGCCTAACCTTTTCACAACTTTGTTGAGGTCTTGGGGTTGGCTTACAGTCTAACCGGATGCAGCTGAATACTTACCAGTATTTTACATGGAGCGACTGCCTATCTGACGTCCACAACACAACGTAGTTACTGGATAATACGATAGCCCACGCGAAACACCGCGAGGTCGCGGGAAACACCAGGATGAGAGACGCACAGAACCGGGAAGTGTGGCAGAAAAAACGGGGGCCTTAAATACCCAGCAGTGGGTAATTCTGGGCTGAAATGATGATGATGATGACGATACCCCTCAATAAAACTGGTCTCATCAGATTCATTAGCTGTTGTGTGCTGATTCACCATCCTATTATCTTTAATGTACAGACGCCAGCACATTAAGCTACCCGAAACTGTCAAATGCTTACAATCAACTTTGAACCTAATGCTTCAGCGATAAAGTTGAAAATCTATTAAAGAAATTTGACAGATTGTAGTACCTTGAAGTGCTAGCACACATGTACACATGAATTAACTGAAAACCAACTAAAACTATATACCTACATGCAGTAATTTCCCTCTCAAAACACATTAAACTGTGATTGTACCAAAAACTGCATCACATCTACGATCTACATAACGCTTACATAACAAGACCCTTACACTTTCACAGACATAAAATATATTCTACCCACCAATTTGCTTCAATAAAATCTGTCTTAGCGTAAATAATACTACACTAAACGTCAATAAAAGATGCATTAAACTTTATCTGACATCTTAATATTCGTTCAATGATGGATGATCGTGCATTAAATACCTTTTGTTTATTTAGCTGGACAATGGAATGGATACAATAAGAAATGAGGATATAAGAGGATGTCTGAATGTGGCACCGGTGACTGAAAAGATTTGTGGAAATGGGTTGTCACGGTATGAGCTTGCGATGCGGACGATTCAGGATAATTTCGTGATGAAAGTTTTGAATATGGATGTGGATAGCTATGTGAATGGGGGATGATTAAAGAAACTATAGGTGACTAGTCACCCCCTAATTACTACCGAGATGACGACTAATAGAGAAGTATGGAAGAAGAATTGCTGCGCCGACCTAAATTGGTCTAAAGAACAGGAGAACGATGGTTGCTTGTTTAGTCACTTTCTTTTGTTTCGAAGATATTTGTATTTTCTCCTCTTCCGAATTCATGATCTTTTATAATCAACTTTCTATCAAATCAACTTTAATAGTCAAATAAATAGCATTATCGGTTCTGTTCACATCAAATCATGCACATGACCACACAATTCTGTCATAAATCCGTCTAAATATTACGGCAGCTACAATATATTGCTTTTATAATATGTTACACCATCCATGTAACACTCTCTTGCCACGGCATTAGCAACTCTATTTTAAAAGTGACAAAAGTTCAGTATCTAATACCGGGAAGTCTGAATTTGTAGACTATGAATGTATCTGTTATAATATTTCTAAATATTTTGAGAAAGTATGAAAATGAATATGAATCAGTTTAGTTTTGTTCTGCAGTTCTACTTTCGCCATCAAATTATTATTACATTGTTATGACTTTACAGTTAAGTCATAACAATGTACATATATATGTAATGCTCTCGCATAATTTTTATTGACACTATATATAATATAAACACTTTTCAAGTATCATTAACAAATTACAAAAGAAAGCAACTATTAATTAAATTCAATATTATTCGAACTTCCGGAAACATGAAGCAAAACATAATTTAACCACGAACCATTTATCACAATTACTGATTGATAACCCACCTAACCACGTTTGTTTCGAATTAATGCACCATCCCCCTGTACCTTCGAACCCAGGCAGGTGCTTTACATTATACATTATTTCATCACTACTGCTCTCAAAACGGTGACGGAAAACATCGTGAGGAAACTTGAATGTTAGAACCAAAAATTCTCAGACCTGTGACATCCACCAAACTGCAGCGGGCCCGCGTGCTAGATTACGGCCCGCTCCCGTAGTTAGTTATTAGTTTGTGCCAAATAAATGTATTTTCTTTCTTTCTTTCTTTCTTTCTCCCTCTCACTGAGAGGAGGCCTGTGTCCGAGCAGTGGGAATGATTTAGCCTGATGATGCATTACGCTCTCAGTCTCAGATTTGATCTCCCTCCCTGTCTTTGCGTTCGCGTAGTTGGGTAAACAGTTCAAAATTCCATTTTTCCGTTGTCTTAACTTAACAATGATGTGGAAATAAAACATTAAAGCAACATTCCCTCGCCATCTTTAATTACGTTACAAATGAGGAAACTATAAATATTCCCTGAAATACTTAGTCTAAAAAATGCAGATGATGTGACAAGATTCCCACGCTAAAACAAAACTTACGAAACAATAAAAATATCAACAATTAGAACACAAAACGAAGGTCACAACTCCACGGTTATTCGTAACCCTTTCGCGCCGGTTACGTGGTTGCGTGGCTGCGTGGTTCTGGTTGGCGCAACCACCGTGACCGCTTGCGGGTTGATTCTGATTCTTATTGACTTGTAGAGCTGTATTTAATCGCTTTACAATAGTTTACAATGGCGGTTACTCGAGCGTGGAATTGTAACTTTTGGATCGGATTCAAAGATTTGTTTTTTGAATGAAGATGTTCTAGAAAATTAATGAATGTATTTTGGATTTGATTTTACGTTAATTCGCTTGAAAATGATCTTTTTTCGGCTTCTTAGGCGAGAGAGAGATTTTGTTGCTGATATAGCAGATATATGTTCGTGAATGGACCCAACTTCCAACTAGATTCAACTTTCTGACTAACTGACCGAGACTTTGATAATCCAAAAGTCTGTAAACGGTTTAGGGCTGATTTTTCCAACGCCAGCTAATTTTGTCCGATGAATTTTTTACAGTTCTTCCATACAAAATTTGTCAGACGTCAATTTTATTCTACGAATAAAAATTAAATGTATTTGTGTATTTTTTCTACTATGCTGGTTAAAGGCAGATAAAACAGAGAAGGGATGACATAACTTGAAATAGATATGAACCAAGTTTCCGTTTGAATAAACAGTCTATACATTTATATTACTACAAAACTAGTACTACTGTTTTTTTATAATATTACACATACATACACAACTTTTCTTATGAAACACCTACATTTAATTTCATTAGCTGTTGGCGTTTAGTGCTGCGTATGTCGCTCGGAGCTAAGTACTCGTAACACATGCCGTTTACACGCATTGCAAGCCCGTAGGAGTCGACTGACACTGACATGTTACTACTAGTATAACTTGAATATTTCTAAATACATAAGACTAACGCTAAACAAGCCTATGGAGCAATCAAATGATTAAAAGTAGTTAAATCATGCAGCAGAATATGTAACTCACATTTGATACCTACTTTTTAGGGTTCTGTACCAAAAGGTTGCCAACGGGACCCTATTACTCCGGCTGTCCGTCCGTCTGACACAGGGCGGTATCTTTTGAACCGTAATTAGTAGACACCGATCACCGAGTGAGCGCTCTTATGACCTATACTATAACAAAAATTAAAGGGTCATACAAGAAACGTGTTTTTAAATATGTATTGTTAATATTGTACGATGATACGGAACGCCTCGTGTGTGAGTCTGACAAAGCCACCCAACTTTAAGACCACCCAATTATCTTTAATTAACAATTTTGCACACCACCATTCTTCAGAATCATAACACTGATCCGATCAACAATAGGTGTCCTAAAATGTTAAAACAAACAGTCTCACAGCCGTGGGACGCTTTGTCTTAGTTCTAATTAGAATAGCTTTGATTAAGTAACGCAAATTATACGTACGTTAACTAATTTGTGAAGAAACTGCCGTTTTTAGGACATCATTTGAGAGATACTATTTTAGCGTTACTTGAGACTGTAACTCGTCGCTATATAAAAGGTGTTCTACCTAATAGCGTATCATAAACAAAAGTGACGATAGAGTGACAGAATACTAGGTACACAGCGACTACAACTATGTATAGGTAAACGCAATTATACGGAAATCTTTTTAGAACAAAAGAAATAAAAAGAATATACGTTTATTTGCGGGAATATACGTTTATTTCTCTGCGTTATCTTGACGCAGAGAAAGAACACAACCACAAAAAAAAACAAGTTGGGAGACAATATGCGTCACATCTACGCAAAACAGCCATCGCTCATCATAAGCCTACATTGTGGAATGCAATAAAGAATTGAGTATTGAGTACCCTATGCGAGACAGTGCCTCAGCGCTGGTGTTCAGCGACAGCCAGCGTTGACGTGATGACGACAACCGGTGCAGCATACGATAAGATAAAAAAAACAACAATTTATTAAGAAATAAATTAAATATACAATACCTACTTAGTTCTAGTGTCCTAGTTTGGAAGTCATTGCCTTAAAGAGTACTTGTTAATAACACCCACGGAATACGAGGCGAGGAACTTAGCAAGCCGGCAAGTCCAATGCTCAATTGTTGCCACAATACACAAGGCACAAAAAAATTGTGCCCAACTTAACCAAACTGGACCTCAGAACTATGTTTAAGAACTTATATCTCCATTTCTAGTATTCTATCTATCTATCTGTATCTCCATTTCGATCTACAGATCAAAGCTATTCAATGAAGCAACGTAGATCACAATCACACATCGCTCATAACCTCACGACTCTAAAATCCATCACTCCCACGAAAGCTACGCATCTATAATATTTAGCACGCATTGCCAAACCTTTCCCTCATACCGATGGCAATCTTTATTGCGACAGGCTGCATTCACACGAACGACAAAAAGTGGTGCGACATCGCGCACGAGCGACTACGACAAGAACTAATCCGGTTAGCGTCTGATCTGTCCTTATTTCTCAACTCAGAAATAAGTGTTTTAAGAGATTACGTTGGGGCATTGGCTTAGACGAGAGCTGTCAACTGTTACGTCGTTTGAAAGCTGGTGAAGTTATCTAAGGCACAGAAGACTTGGTGGCGAAAAACGATGACAAACTATAGAGCTAACCATTTGAATTGACTAATAGACTGAAGTCTGATGACATAGAGAAAACAATCTCATTGCATCGTACAGTCAACAGCAAAAGTAGATGATCAAAATCAGAAATTCAATACTAATGAACGGAGTTCGCGTCAGAACTGTGTGGCGTCGAAGTGATTCAAAAGTATGTGATTGTAAATTATACCAAACATTTACTACTAGTACAGCTGCCATATAGCTGCGAACTCCGTTCATTAGTATTGAATTTCTGATTTTGATCATCTACTTTTGCTGTTGACTGTACATGAAGAAGACTGCTCTAAATAAGCTGCTACATGTGAAATTAGTCTCTCTAGAATAGATACTAGTATTCCTCTACGTCGCATCAACGCTTTAAAAAATGTATGCCCTCATAAAAGCCTAGCAGTGTCATAGTGTATAGTGCTGGTGCTTTTGTACAGAGAGCAGGACAAGGGGGCGGACATTGTTTCAGATCATCCAGTTAATGATATAAATTCGTAAGAAATGGTAAGCGACCTTGTCCATTCTCTGCATAAAAAGCCCTTTGTATTAGTATGTTGGCTAATTCTGAACTGGACAAAGACAACATCAAAAAAAATCTTTCTTCTACTGTTTTACTCGGCCAAAGCTACCAGTAATCTCGATTCAATGTTTCCGGACGGCAATTTTTCTGCTATAAAAGGCTTTGGCTTGATTAGAACGTGTCGAAAGAATGCCGAAGGGATATGATGAAACGTTACGAATCTAAGTAGAATGTCGAGAGACCTATCACGACCCACGAAAAGGAAATACTCTTAAAATCAATTCAGGAACTGCGTTTTTGCATGAAGTGGCATTTAAGAACAAAAAAGAAAAATGTAATTAAATCAGACACGCAGTGATAGACATATGTATAACTATATAGACCGACGTAAAACTTTATATTAAGCAGCCAATCAGCCAGATAAATGGACAAATTGGTGAAGGTTACGCGAAACCGGTTGATCTATGCAGAACCAATTTATTTTAAACATTTTCGAATATTCCCTATCAGTAATACCTTATCGTCAACACTGTGGACGGTCGGGAATAAAAAGTTTCATTCGTCCACAGCGTGGACGAGCGGTCCTTTTTTCGATTATTCCCGATCGTTCATCCTTGTGGTACAAAATAGATAAATAGAAAGTACTTATTTGGCATTGTCTTAATTCATTGTAAATATAAAAATATTACGACAAGGTGTTACTGATCGGGAATATTCGAACATTTCGAAGGTTTTAATACAGATGATTGACGAGAGACATGCATTCTTTGAGTGTAATGCTGAAGATAACGTAACCCCGACCGACAGGTGAACGTATGTACACACGGCTACACGTCAAGCTATACAAAACCAGTTTGTCTTGGCCTCACTTTGTATGATATTTTCTCACAATGAACGGTCAGCCAATACTGGTTTCGCATAGCTTGATGTGTAGCCGTATGTACGTGCTGTCACAGCACGTACATAATAAACTACTGAAGCGAATCGCTTTTTACTTACACATTTACTGATTGTCAAGGTCACTAGTTAAACATGTTATATATGCCACGATAAAAAAGCTACTAAGGCTGCTACTTTTGAAAATATCAATATGTTTTCTTGAATAATTTAAACGATCACGAATTTAATTTAGCACTTCCCAGGTGGGAAAGCCAAGTGATTATAGGTACACCCCTGCCTAACCCTCCGAGGTAAACAGGAGTGATGTTATGTTCTTAATATAACCACAGATATAAACTTAATTGGACCCAAACTGAGACTACCTACTACTCTAATTTGGTTATAACCTTCAGTGTTGTTCATGATTAGTTCCTTGATTAATTGATATTATTAGATTATTTATACAAACAGAAGTGACTTTTACCGTCAATCAATGTTGAACTAAGTAAATTTTAGTTTTTACCTTGACCATGGGTGTCATGATCAAACTGCATTAAGTAGATATTTACGTAGTGGTTGACCCCTCGTTTTAGTTAATTGTGACCTACTTAGATAATCAGCACGCGTAGCATTACCACATTGACCACCATAGAAACGGGTTTTGTCGACGGAAGAATAGACAAAATGACAGATTGTAGTATGATTTCTACCGTCTTAAGCATGGCGATGAAGAGAAGAAATGTTTCTATTCTTCAGTCAACAAAAGTCTACAATGTCCAGCATGACGACCAATTTTTCTCTACTTTTGACACTTAGGGGTAGAAACATTCATTCTCAACAAGTGTCATATTGGACCGAGACAAGAATTAAGTCAATATTGATTTTAAAATTTGCTCCCCATCACGTTGCCATGGAAAGAATAAATGTCTTTGTCTTCTTAGAAACGCGAGGCCCGTGCTGGATAGAAAGAACTTTTTCACTTCTCATGCTCTGAAAGTGCTTCTTTGTGCAGGGTATAGGCTGCACAAAATCGAATTTTGTGCACAAGGGCATTAACGTATCTACTCATAAATGTATTATATTAAGGCAAAGAAAATGAGCCATACAGCCAAATGCAATAAGAAGTTCATAGATAGAATTTGTTATTATATAATATTTACTTTAATTTATTTGCCTTATGTGTTTTTTAAGATATAATAGATATAAAAATTTTAATTCAAGTACGGTAGGTTAGTTGATTTAAGAAAATTATTATTACAAAATTAATTTAATAGTAGGCTGTGTAGGTCTGCAGCATAATATCAATGTCGTAAGATTTAAAAACAATTTCCTTCAGTATTCAAAACTGTTCTAATTTTACTTTGAATTTTAATTAAAGAAATGTTATACTACTGTTTTATTTCCTCGCAATCGAAGTGAAAAGCAGAGTTTATAACTCGTCCACAAAACCATTTTTATCCTCGACATTACTATCAGCCCTCGCCTTCGGCTCGGGCTGCTAAAAGTCTCGGATAAAAATGGTTTGTTTTGTGCACTTGTTGTAAAATCTACTATTGTCTGTTCTTGGTAGAAAAGAGATAGAATTGGTCATACTACGCGAGCTGGCGTAGATAATATAAGCATCAGAAGGTTCTTGGATGTCAGGCTGTAATTATCCACTAAGGAATCGCTTCATCGTAGAAGATGATTATTTGCGAAGTCACCTTGCTTAGCATACGGATCTGCCTCTTCTTCATTCTTCTTCTATTCAAGTGATATGTATTCTTTTTTGTATGCTATCTTAGTGCAATCACCAATCTGTTTTCCAAGCATGGTGATAAAGCCAATGTTTTCTAACACGAACTAAGCAACACTCCCTGTTCTACTTTTGTTGTTGTTATAACTTACTTTTATTGTTATTACCACCTAGTGACCTACCCCTGCTTCGTACGAATGCAATCTACTAATGTGCCGATATGTCAAAACATATATTTATGCACTGTTTTTTTCTGTTCTGTGGATTTCTGCTATAACTTAAACACAAAACCTTTCGGAATAAATTCTCAAAATTATTGTGAAAACCAAATCAAAATTCATTGTGTAGTTTGAAAGAACTAATCGGTCACAGAGTCAGATACGAAAATGACTCTGTTTCATACTACATATATATATGTCACCGCCAACTATCTAAATTAGCCATTCAGTTAACTGCCTAGCCTTTTAACTAAACGGCGTGTTCAACTAGCGGCCTGAATGAAATTCAGCCAATGCGTTCACCAATTAAAATTTTCTATGAAGTATCGATACTATCTCTAAATTACTTTCTATAATTCGTTCGGTATCTAACTTGCTTAGTAATAAAGGCTTGTTTACAATTAATGCTTTATTTCCTAGTGTCAGTGGTTTCCCTAATTAAGCTAATTACGTGTGTGTCGCATTGTTGGCAGTTCATTCTACAAGTTAATGTTACATTCACACATACCGACAGTGTTTTAGAGTATGTTTGCTTTCTGTGAAAACACAGTTTATATTACTTTTTGTAAGGTAAGTATTCATTAAATATGCGTTCCTACTACTTTGTAGTATTTTTTCTTTTTTATTTAGCCTGCACTGTCGCACTGCTGAGCAGAGGCCTCCTCCAAATCCTCCCAGGCATCCTTTTCTAGCGCCACCTCGATCCAACCCTTGCGGTACACATCTAGGTCATCTCGCCACCTCCTCCTGGGCCGACCGTCCATCCTCAGGTACCCACCGTGTGGAGACTGTTGCCCAGCGGTCACTATGCATGCGGCTGACGTGACCCAATCTGCCGATCGATTCTGTAAAAATCTCACCTTGAAAAGTTAGGTGAAGTGAGCTTAGAGTGAGCTGCCAATAATGTCAATCCCTAGCATTTAGTTGGAATGACAGCTCACTCCACGCTCACTTCACCTAAGTTTTCACGGTGAGATGGTTACAGAATTGCACTGCTGAATCCAATTGTAGTATTAGCTCCTTTTAAACACTTTCATATTTCTCAAATCAAATCCTGCTCCATTGTCGGAAAGTAATGTTGTATGAAGGAATTTGAGATTTTTCGTCTTTGCCTCTCACTCGATTGCAATCAAATCAGCCTGGACCTCTTTCATCACAGTACAGCGGTAAGGTCGTTTGTCCAACATAACAAAAATATTGAATTTATAGACCTTCACACCCTCATCAATATTACCAAAAAGCTATGTAATTTTACACAGACACTAAACATCTATTAAACGCTGGTCTCCGGGAGTTTTCCTTGACATAACGCTAATAGTTATCGAAAGTACTCGTCGTTTAGTGTTCGTCTGCCATTTCGGTCTAGTTGTAATTGTAATGATCTCCGTGAGGGCACGAGAAATACTTATACTCACGATTCACTACAAGGCTATGTAGTTAAAAATATATTGTTAAAACTTAAACGTTTTTTCGTGTTTTATATTTCTTGTACGTTCTGGTTTGTTATGTTTGATTCGATTATGAATCGGTATTTTTTTTAACGGTAAATCATTTAATTAGAAGTTTTTTGAATGATGAACTGATGCATTCGGATTTGTCATTACGAAATAATAAAGAAAAATCACATTGCACTGCTTACATTCAGTTGACACTATTCAATACAACTTTAGCATAGGAGTACAATAAATTTCAACTCTATCCCTTAAACTAGGTCTGGCCTGTATCTTAAGAGATAGGGTTCAGCCATTATGTTGGACTAAATTATTATATTTATTAAAAGACAACAACAAGTTAAACCAGTGACGATGTGGTACCTAAAAACGTACATTAATGAATAGAATAAAAAAAAATAAAAAATAAGGTATGAATCGGTTGCGTATATTTGGGTGGCTGAGTGTGGTGTATGTGTATAGTATGATGTGATGGTAGGGGAGATGTTAAGTATGTTTGAGTTAAGAGATGTATGTCAGTAGATTTTCAGTTGTGATGTAGTCCTGCTGAAGTAGTCACTGAGTGATCTTGTGTTTTAGCACATATCTGTTAGAATCCAGAAAAAAAGAAAAGATTAAAATTAGCATATCGTAGCACATGTCGACAAAATGTCAATGTCCAAATCCATACTAATATGTATTGTAAATGCGAAAGTAACTATGTATGTCTGTCTGTCTGTTACCTTTTCATGCCATAACGGCTGAACAGATTTTTCTGTAGCACACAGGTAGACCATGACTTGCGTAAAGATATAAGATAGCTTTTTCCCTGATTAAACTGACAGCGTCCTAATATAGTAAATATTCGTATGCCGCTATTTAGCGGTGGATGTGGATCCTGAACTTATCCATATATGTATACCAACCAACTTTGTATCTACCATATCCAACTAATAAATGACTTTTTCTACTAATAAATTAAAGATATTGTTTAAAATTTTTAAGGGACATCTCTGAGTGAGGCATTAACATAAATCTTCTTTTTGAATACCTAATAAAAAGCCTAGGAAAATTAAAAGTTCGTATTTCCTTAAATCCAAGATCTTCGCAGGATGGCTGGATGAGAGTTGCCGAAAATCGAGTTGAATGGCGTGCAATAGGAGAGGCCTATTTCGAGCAGTAGACTGCTGTAGGCTGATGATGATGATGATTTCCTTAAATTAATGAATTGAAAACAACTTCATATGTTCAGCATCGTGTTACCCAGTAACTGGATTGCAGACGTCAGATAGACAATCGCTCCATGTAAAATTCTGGTATTCAGCTGCATCAGGTTAGACTGGAAGCCGCCCATAACAAGGTTGGGAAAAGGCTAGTCTCATACTTCGTATGTTCAAAGTCGTGCCGCTCTTTTTAATATAGTTTATTTTTGTTCTTCAATTTTTTTATGAGCACGTCATTATTAAAGTTCAGTAACCATTATAATGCACCTTTATCGTTCGATATATAAGGTTATATGCATTAAGAGCAGTAAAAAACTCGCGCTTGAAACAGGAAGAGAGAAATATGTTATGTCCTTGATTATAGATAGAAACTAGATTATGGACAACATTCACAGACCGCACTTTGACTTAGTTTTGATATGTCATCGATTCATACGAAAATGAATGTTATCTATATAAAAGGCGTTACAGTATAAAACTGATTTACATCCGTCACCTCACACATCAGGTCCGGTTGAAAACCAGCGTCAGGAACTAAGTAAGTAGTTTGTTTGGCATTTTTGCTGAACTGGGCCTTTTTGGTGCAGCCGTGAGGCACACTTTCCTGCTAATTTCTTACATCGGACTTTACACTTTTTATTTGATTTTTTATCTGGTGTATGTATACACGGCTACACGTCAAGCTATACAAAACCAGTTTGTCTTGGCCTCACTTTGTATGATATTTTTTCACAATGAACGGTCAGACAATACTGGTTTTGCATAGCTTGATGTGTAGCCGTGTGTACCTGGTGTATTGTGTGTCTTTTAGTCTGTGATAAATAAATGTATTTTCTTTCTTGCTATATACTAATAATAAAGCTGATGAGTTTATTTGAACGCGATAATCTGTAGAACTGTCCGTCGGATATGGAAAAATATTTTTGCATATGATAGCCCAATTCTTGAGGAAGGCTATTTAATATCACGAGCAAAAAGAAAAAATTACAGAAAAAACGTTAAGCGAAGTGTTGCGACGAGGTGTTCGGGGCAACAAAAATCACGCGGAGGAAGTCGCGGGCAGGAGATAGTTCTTACTATACAGGTTGCGTAACAGAAAGTTGTCATATTTAAAGCAAATGTGAACATTATACAGCGTGTATAAGTAACGTGTGGTCATATTTAACGGTGTGATATACACCATCAAACTGAACAACTTTCTCCATGGGACCAACATCGTAATCGCGAAAAAAATATTAACTGTCCCATACATTTGGGTCGTGTTGGTATTGAAGTTTTATATAGTTTAATTTTTTTGCGATTACGACGTTGTGTCCCATGGAGAAAGTTGTTCAGTTTGATAGTCTGTATCACACCGTTGAATATGACCACACGTTACTAATACACGCTGTATAATGTCCATATTCGTATAAGCAAATGTGAGCAGGCTTTCATAAGATAACGAATATTACCGTAATAAAAGTAAAGTTCATTTTCGTATGACACGCCTAAAAAGCAAAGTCAAAGAGCGGTCTATGAATTTGCGTTTAGATTTATGACTAGACAGTACGTGCGTTTAAAAGTTAATAGAAATATGCCCTACATAATCAATAGAATTGGTTCCGGTCCGATATTATGCTGCGGTCTGGCTGTTAACCGTAGTTCAGAAGGCCAATTCTCGTAGTTGAAAAAGTTCAAAATCTAGTCGCAATCTCATCTCAGCGACAATCAATGTCAAAAATGTAGGGAAATTATAGGTATTTTTTGACAGATTGAGACTGAGAACAGACTGTGAACGTTCTTAATATTACGAGAATTGCTCCTCAGTTCAGATGTTGCTGGTAACATCATGACATGGGGAAAGCCTGTCTGACAGTCTATCCGGATGCATCTGAAATTCCGAAAACCTGTATGTATGTTACCCGGAGCAACTACCTATCTAACGTCCACAACCCAGTTACTGGGTAACACAATACAACTTGGTAGGATTGGTTGGTCAGACTTTCGATATTGCCGGTGTCAATCCATGGTACAGACGCCAGCACATCAAACTACTACAATCTGTCAAATTTCTTTAAAACATTTTCAACTTTATCGCTAAGGCGTTAGGTTCAAGGTTGATTGGGAAAATTTGACAGTTTCAGGAAGCTTGACGCGCTGGCGTCTACCAAAAAAAAATAATTCTAAGCTATAATTCCACCTACCGTACCTACTTTAATTTATTTTTTAAAACGATGAATATTTCAGCTGGTCTGCTCTGTAAAAATCACACCGCGAAAAAGCTACTAAAGTGAGCTGTCGGGGTATGCTAGGATTGACAGCTCACTTCACCTAAGTTTTCACGCTGAGATTTTTACAGAATAAATTGGATCAGGGCAAGTAAACAAATTAAAATTCTTTGTACATACGTGCCCG
The DNA here is from genome assembly GCA_945859715.1 of Apamea sordens. Taxonomy (NCBI): domain Eukaryota; kingdom Metazoa; phylum Arthropoda; class Insecta; order Lepidoptera; family Noctuidae; genus Apamea; species Apamea sordens. The sequence goes on along the minus strand of OX244005.1, from coordinate 17,681,933 downwards.
CCCGGACCTTACCTCTTGCTCATTCCACAACCTGTCAAAAAGATAATATCACTACGATAGGTCTATAGGGTTGTCACTGCAAAATAAAGCAACGATAATTAATTACGATTACGCTAACAAATCACACTCAATCTTAATTAAATCGATTTCTCTGTCATCGAATCGAATGAAATACAGTGACGATTGGGAATCGTAGGTAGCTCTTTTGATGGCCCTGTCGATAACTAACATCATGCCTGTTGTCCCAGAAGGGATAGGCAGTCACGAATATTTATTACTATGTACAGCTCTGCAATAATATCTGAGGGGCCATTCTCGTAATTTTAAGAACGTTCACAGTCTGATATCAGTCTCTATCTGTCAAAAATACTACATTCGTCGACGCACAGTGGTTCGTCCCCATACAAGTGGTCGGTCATAGCATCTTTGAAAGTCCAAATACCATATTCTGGACAACTAAAAATTTCATCGGGTTCTATTAATAAAGGGCAACAAAAAATTCTACTACAGTGTTTTAAATGGAGTTTTAGTTTTCAGGTAATTAAATAAAAATCGTTACTTTAGTATGGGAAGCAACACAAAAAAAATTGTAACTCACGATTCCCTCCCTGTTTCTGTTAGCGGTTTTCAAAATTGGTATTCTTATATTATTTGCAAATTTTCATCCATTGACATATTTAGTGCACCTAACGTGCCCCTTCGGAGATACGAAATTTAATGTATATTAGACCCAGATATTAAAAATAATTAGGTGTATTCAATCAGTAATATAGAATTATTTTGATTGAATAAGACGTATACAATAAATGAGTAAAAAAAATAAATTCAGTAAATTATTTTATTTAATAGAACCCGATGATATTTTTAGTTGTCCAGAATATGGTACTTGGACTTTCAAAGATGCTATGACCGACCACTTGCATGGGGACGAACCACTGTGCGACGGTTGCAGTTTCCTCTGCTTTTGGCGCGTGTCGCTCGTGGATATAGGCACTAATATATATAGAAAAACCCAATATTACTTTGCTCGACTTGAGAACCGAACACTTCCATCAACAATATCCCATGACAGTCATTCGATAAGACCAACACCATTGTCATCTAATAGCGACACTAGAAAGTGATGTAACACGAATCATTAATCATGTTATCGATACTTTGTTGAAACATGCAATTAATACTCTATGGGATTATAATTTAGAACGGCTTAATACAACGAAGATCAATCGATCTACATATAAGGTTAAGCAATGTTGATGCGGTCAAGGATTGGAGGGAAGTGATCTTTATTAAAACCGCACGACCTATACAGAGTACGTAAATTTCTATAATTTTCTCAAAAATCCTGTCTCCAAAAATCTAGGCCAAGTCAGTGGTTTCCAATGAAACTCGTAGGTAAGTCATATTCATTCATACACATCCCGTTGCAGGTTCAAAATCTAGAGTAACACTTATTGGTCGTTCGATAAGCTCAAGCCTTTATTTATTGATTTAAACTTTTCGCACAAAAAGGTACAAAGGTGGACTTGATGCCTTAGGCATTCTTTACCAGTCAACCAAAGGTGGTGAAGAGACTTTACTTTTAAGAGATATGAAGAACAAAGTGTAACGTTCCATCCCTTCATAGAAAAGGCATCCTCCCTTTTCTATTTCCCTCCGACCGAACGAGTGTTGCGTCGGTGATTGATGGCGGGACGTAGTAATTTGTATATTTTACAAAACTGGAGCTTAATAATATGCAATCATCTCAAGTATTATTATTCTCACAACACAAATCATTGTACCACTTTCCTATCATTACCATCTTCCCAGTAACAATAACGTGACTATCGATATAAACTTACAAAACTTTTGTCATCTCCACGGCTAGAAAGTTAGTGATGCAACCTCCATTGTCGATGATATTGTCGATATTTCAGAGAGATGTCATTAATCGCCGCGGTTAGATCAATTTGTTTAAATTGGGTCAAACCATTTAGTGGTGTATTAGTGTCACTTATTCGATACTAGTATCACTTATTAAACTGCCTCGTTGGTGTAGTGGTCGCAAGCGCTATTGCTGAGCATGAGGTCCTGGGTTCGGCTCCCGAGTCGAGCATAGTGTTATTGGTTTTTTCATCTGGAATCTATCAATAGCAGCCTGGAGTCTGAATTTGTGCCAGGTTGATGAGAACAGGCCCACCTCCCAATACGTGGGACTTTAACATAACTGACGAAAAGTCGGTGTACTACAGGTACACGTCTGCCATACCCTTTGGAGAAAACAGGCGTGATGTTATGTTCTGTAATTTGATATTCGTTTCTTCCATCGTGTATTTAATAAATATAAGACATTATAATTAACTAGGTGGGCTACAATTGACGCAAAATCTGTTTACAGTTTCCAAGATTGCTTCAATATTATGATTAAAAACTACTAAAAACTATAATCAAATGTTTCCCCAATTCAGTCTCTATCAATTCCAATTAAATAATAAAATAATTTCCGTCTGAGAAACGTAATTATTTTACTTCAACAGAAATATTACAGATATACATTTAATATTGAACCTAACTATTTTATAAACGCAGCAAAGTTTTAAAACCGTTGCAAAACTGTAATTGCTTTAGTCTTTGACTGTTACACATACCTCTATGGGAATGGTCGGCCTTGAGTCAGAAATGTATCGATATACTTTGGGTAACATCACTAGATAGTGAAATATCAATCGTGATTCCAATTAACATCCTTGAAACGGTTCGATTAAGGACATCTTTAGTTGAATAAATCTATATAATTGTAAAGTTTTGCATGTCAAATGTCTGACTCTGTATTAGGAAACTTTAAATTATAATTATCTATCTATACTAATAATAAAGCTGAAAAGTTTGTTTGTTTGTACGCGCTGATTTGCTGAGCAACGACCAGAGGGGCAATTCTAGTAATTTTAAGAACGTTCACAGTCTGATCTCAGTCTCAATCTGTCAAAAATACCTCTAATTTCCCTACATTTTGACAAGTTTTTAAAATTTGTTTGTCGCCGAGATGAGACTGCTATTAGATTTTGAACATTTTAAATTATGAGAATTGGCCTTCTGTTCTTGCACAGGTGCGATTTCTACACGGCTTAATTATTCTTGTTATTGTTATACAGGGTGGCAGGACATCGACGCGCAAACTGTAACCATGGATTCAGCACATGAGTTTAGACCCCATAGAGTCGAAATTTATCATCGGTTATCAAAAAAAAATATCTTCCGTTTCATAGAAAAGTGCAACACCTACGCGGTCAAAATGTATGGAACAGCAATATTTTTTTTAAAGAAACTAATGTTTTTACTAATAATACTCGTAATAATCTTTATTACATAAGTAAATGGTTACAAATTGTGTGATGTCCTGACACTTGTGCGAATTACGAATAAAGCTGCGACTAAACACTGACAAAAATATGTAGGTATTCAAAAATCCTTAAGCCCACCTCCCACGGTTCTATTGCAAAATCTAACGACAGAATAATGTTCCCAATCACAAACAACATAACCAAAAACACCATAATATGCCTATGACGTCGACGAGGTACATTATTAAACGTTGCGACAGAATGTAATACAGGCCGTGATATTTACTCTGTTGTCAGATTACCCCACGCTCGGGACTGATACATCGAACCGACTTAATGTCAGAAGGAAGAATGTCAGATCATCTTAAGAGCTTTTTACATTACGATCAAATGTGACAGCAATCAAAATATCTTTGTAAGAATCGACCTTTTGCTGTAATGAGAATTTATGCTGTGAAACTAACTGCATTAGGAAAGAGTTCTACTGGACGTACAGACGCCAGCAGGTCAAGCTACCCGAAACTGTCAAATTTTCTCAATCAACCTTGAACCTTAAAGCTTTGTCGATAAAGTTGAAAATCTATTAAAGAAATTTGACAGATTGTAGTGACTTGATGTGCTGGCGTCTGTACCTATGAACATGACATAACGTCACGCCTGTTTTGCCGGAAGGGTTAGGCAGAGGTGTACATATAATACACCCACGTTTCGCCAGTTATGTTTGTTATGTAATAGTGGGCGAGCCTATATTGCCGTTAACCGGCCACAAATTCAGACTCCGGATACTGAGAAATTGTTGATGGAAAAACCCAACAACACTGCCCGACCTGGGTATCAAAACCAGGACCCTAATTGCGTAACACACGATCAGAAATCGGAATCGGTTTCATTTTGACAGTTCAACAACATTAATTGCGTTATTTACGCGCTGAGCAGATTTTTTTTTTCGAACTTATGAATCAATGGATTAGCAAATTTGCTTCAAAATGATTTAGATTCCGATTGATCGTGTGTTACGCAATTAGGGTGCGGGACTCAGCAGTAGTGATTTGGACTACTAGACCTACAAGGTAGCCGCGATCCAAGCTTTCACATGTAGGCTTTAACATCAGTAAAGAGGTGTTACGAGTGCCTTCCTATAAGTCAACAAGAAAATCAAGTTAACATCGGCACAACACGGAAATTAAAAACTTTGTAAAGAATTTTATAACGACGTGGGTTAAAATACCTTTTTATTATTTAAGTATTAACTACAGGGCTTCTTATGTAAAGTAACTACATGCTACATAAGCTTCCTTGCTATTTAAAACGTAGGCTCTTATCTAAGTATATATAATTTACTTTATCTTTTTAAGACAAAGCTCTTATAACTTTTATATTTCGTATTAAAAATATAATTTTCTGCTACCTTCCCGAATTTCATCATCAAAAATGTCAACGAATCAATCAGCTTAAAGTGAAATGCCTTTGGGCCTACTATTTCTATGTCTAAATATTTGTATGTGAAGGTGTGTCTACATACATAGTTATAATATGTATATTACATAGCTCGGGGCACATATACTCGTAATTATATCGTTTGTGCCAACTGCCAAGTAAACATACATAAAGCCACCATCTTTCATGAACTTTATTTTAATTTTAGCGAACAGACGACATCGCAATTAAATACGTTTCTGAATTACGAAATTAATAATCACGCACAGTTTCATGCTTGTTGAAAACAAATCTTAATTCTTATAAACAACCCATTGTGGGCCTTATTATGTAAGTATTTCGATCTATTATCGAGAGTTGACAATATAGGGTGGCCGGGACGTCGACGCGCTACCTGTTACATGATTCTGGCCCCCCCTGGATTAAAATGTTTAGTCAGTTATATATATTTTTTTTGCCCCACTGTTGAGCAAAGGCCTCCACCAAATCCTTCCAGGAACTCTTTACCGGTCAATTATTAAAAAAAAACTGTAGATGTGATGCCATCCTAAATATTGGAGGAGTCGCAGAAAAAGACGATTCTTTTCTTAAAAACTACTTTTAATTCTGATTATAACAACCCTACTGTGTAGGTATGTATGACAGTCTTAATTCGTACATTTCATAATGCCACCACAGCCTACCCAAAGCCGTGGACACACTGCGACAGTCACCTTGACCCACTACCCTGTGGTCGTTGAGACACAATGTCCGACATTGACCATGCCGCAACATCCATAGATGATTGTCCGTCATCTGTCACTTTGACAGTTAGCAATCGTTTGATAGATGATGCTGTGTGACTGATTTGAATTGTTGTGTAACAATGTAAATGTACCATTGTAGGTGCTACAATAGAATAGAGTTTTTAATAGAAAATGTTCATAATCAGCCGTTCCCCACTTCTTTCTTTGGGAGTGGGCCACAATCCACCACGCGGCCCCGTGCGGGTTGGTGTCTTCGATTTTTTTATTCTAGGACATGCCGGTTTCCTCACAATGTTTTCCTTCACCGTTTTGAGAGCAGTGGTGATGAATTACACATAGTAAAGCGCCTGCTTGGGTTCGAACCCACGAACTGCGGCTCGACCGTCGCGTCGGGGCCAAAACCACTGCGCCACCACTGCTCATAAAGATAAGGTTAGGCTATTTATTATGTATTAAGAATAAAGTGCGATTAACAAGTTATACTTAATTAATTAATAAAAATTACAATATAATATCCTAGCTAAACTAGAATATGGCGTCGAAAAATTCGTCCGCATCGCTGTCGACTGGTAATGTATCCAAGAGACAATTTTTTTTATCAATCCGCAGATTTTAAGCCTTTACACAAAATTAGATTGGATAAGTATGATTCAGCTCTTTTAGAGAAAGGTCCCTGGATAGCCATCTGGTGTGTACTAATTTAAATAGTGCGAATTATTTTAAGTTAGTTTATATAGCTTAACAAAGGTAAAAGGGATTGAAGATTTTTATATGGAGCCTAGCATACCTGCCTGACCGCCATTTTGTTTTTTTTTTTTCAAAATGGCAGCCGCTCATTACACCTATAAATCGATAGCTAACATCAATGGAAACAGAAAACACTATAGGGCCAAACCCCGTACAGCGTCACGTTTCCGAGATATAAATATTTTTTGAACTTATGTTTGATTATTTTAAACATTCACAGTGATTATTGCAAACATCTATGCAACAAGATGTACCTAAGCAAGTTCAAAAAATGCATTAATGTCAGCTATCGGTTTAAGTTTCAATGCGTTGCCGCCATTAAAAAAAAAAACAAAATTGTCTACTGGTAGTTATGCCACGAACCTCCAAAGCCCTTTAGTCGTGTTTACATATAAAAATTGTAAGGGAGCCGGAACTGCAGATAGTAACCAGTTTCAAATCTAGTTTCACAGATATGTTAAGTGGATTAAACAGTATTCATAATCCTGTCCTTAACCGCAACTTTGACTAACAAAGTTAAACTTTATCATTGCACTCAGCGAATTCTAATCATTACAGCCATTCAACTGTCAACAACAACAAACTCAATTAAATTACAATTAACAAACATTCAAGATCTTGAACAAAAATATCAAAGTATCTATACAAATAAATAAAATGGAAGTGTCTTTTTTGTAATGTCAAAATAACAGCTTTTTACTAAATGCATAAAAACATTTCTTAAAAAAAATCTGTCTGTCTGTCTGTTTGTTTCGGCTAATCTCCGAAACGGTTGGACTGATTTTGACGGGACTTCAACTGGCAGATAGCTGATTTTATAAGGAGTAACTTAGGCTTCCTTTATTTCAGAAAAATAATTAGATATCAGCGCAAACAATAAAACCCGACATGCGCGCGAATGAAATCCCGGGCACAGCTAAAGTTACTATAAACGGTATTATTCGTTGACAACGCTTGTCCTTGCGAACAAACAAAGGCAAAGACGCCTTCTCTTTCTGCCTCAAGAGCGAGTGAACGGCTTCGTACTGGCAGGAAGGCATCTTCGAATATGTCAAGGAACGATTGAAGAAAGAATTTAAAATAAGAACGGATGAGTGGTGTAAAAAAAAATGTACTTACACTAAAGGGCAATTCTCGTAATTTAAAACGTTCAAAATCTAGTCGCAGTCTCGTCTCGGCGACAATCAAATGTCTAAAACTTGTCAAAAATGTAGGGAAATTAGGTAGATGTATTTTTGACAGATTGAGACTAAGATCAGAAGGCCAATTCTCGTAATTTAAAACGTTCAAAATGTAGTCGCAGTCTCATCTCGGCGACAAACTATTGTCAAAAACTGCTCAAAATGGAAATTAGAGGTATTTGTGACAGATTGAGACTGAGACGAGACTGCGAACGATATTAAAATTATAACGAGAATTACCCCTCAGACCGTGAACGTTCATAAAACAACGAGAAATGCATCTCTGATTAAAACAATTTCTGTAACACTAGGGTCCATATTGATCTTTTACCTTGTAAATACCATCTATGTAACACATATGGAATGCAATAAAGATTTCAGTATTGAGTATAGCTATACGATGTCAATTACATCCCGCAAAATCATGTTAATTCATAATCGTTTTGCAGTCATTGAACACTTGAGTTATTAATGTGATTTTAAAACCACTTATCACCAGCATAAAGTTTATTTGGCTGACTGCCTGGTTGGTCTAGTAGTCGCAGGCGCTACTAATGAGCGTGAGGTCTTGGGTTCGATTCCCCGTGCAGTGTGTGTTCCAGTTTTATTCGATTTTTCCGTCAAGAATTTCTAAGTAGCCGGGAGTCTGGATTTGATTTGCGTTCCCATTGAGGGACCACATTTGAATTTTGAGCTTTTTGAATGCGTCAGCTTTTAGTAAAAGTTCTCAAACAATTGTAAATTCAGCCTCTAGTTTGTAAAACTATTTTACAAACTAGAGGCTGAAATTTAGGGGAACGCAAATTGTATTTGTGTCCAGTTGATGACAATAGGCTAGTATTACTGGGGCTTAAGCATAACTGGTAACACAGTGTGAGTACATTTGTACCTATGTACAATGACTATCAAAAATTAGAGCTGATCGCGTAGCGTCAGCACAACATGTTTTAGTCCATACAATTAGATTTTAATTAGGTACTGCTGTAGCACAGTTGTCGTACAACGATCTCCTGCTAAATACTTATAGATTGTATATCAAAACTTCAGACCCTCTAAAGGCCAGAAAAACAAAAGGTGCATTCTTGCCCGGAGCAATACCTTCAGTTCGTAATATTTATTAATAGCCCCAGATTGGTTGAACGCCTTCTACTATAATAATACAATTTATGCAGCAATCGGCTGCAGCGGTAACTGTTTTATTAGTTTGTAATTACCCTTGTAGTTTTATAAGATGTTTCTGCTATAACAACAAATACAAACTCAACTCAAAACATTTATTACACGACTCCCAAAAAAAAGGAGTGATATTTTTTCAATTAAACAATTTACACGCATTTTTTATTCGAGTGTACTACGTGAGTTCGACAAATGGATGTGCGAATAACACTTGTGCGACAAAACTGTACTGCGACTCACCATAGTTCGAATGCACGCTTGTGCGACACACTGAAGCTCGACATCACGCTAGTGCGACATGAAGACACATTAGTATTCATAATCATATTATGTATTTATATCTGATGACCTTGATAGCTCAGTTAGTTACAGACTCTTAGTAATGTTCCTTAAATAGTCGATCAGTTAGTTACAAAATAGTTGGCCACAGCTGTTACTCTGGTCTCAACAGTGCATAAATTCTCTTCGTATTTTTATGATCTTAAACATGGTAATTACGTGTTTGATAAATACGATTACCTACAATAATTCTCGAAATGACAGCCTTTTGAATGAAAATACACCTTTAGTAAGTAAGACACACAAATGCCTTGGCAAGACGTCTAATTCTCATTAAACCACAGTCATCTACTATAGTAAAAATATTATTTGATCAAAGATGTAGGTAGCCTTTCGAAGATTTCCCCCCGAAAATAATTTTAAAAAAAAAGGTACCTAACCTATCAACTAGTATCGTTACTAAAAAATCTCCGAAATTCTGCCTTCCTATATATTGGAATATGAACATAAACCGACTTCGTTGTTTCCGAACGATTCGCGCACCCGCTCTATTAGTGATTTTTTTCTTTGTCAGCGGTTTACCTCGCGTCTTTTATTTTTTAATCGACTTCAAAAAAAGGAGGAGGTTCTCAATTCGGTTGTTTTTTTATGTTTGTTAGAACTCCGATTTATAAGCCGATTTGCAAAATTATTTTTTTATTGGATAAGGGTGCCTCAGAAAGTCAGGAGTTATAGTCCCATATAAATACATTATTATCTTTACTTGGGTAGTTTTTGAGTTAACTTCAATAATACGATTTTTTTCCACTTAGTTTATATTGATGATGTTTGAATAACTTCCTGTCACTGATATTTACATAGCAAGTTGTGTTATATGAATGTATGTGGGTTAGGTACAACTAAAAAGAGACATATAAAAACTTAAAAAAAAAAAAACAACCGACCTCCACTTGTAAAAATGTTTTTTTCTCAATTTCCATTGTTGCTACCGTTTCCAATGAACTAGCTGTAAATACTTTATATCTTTCGTTTCATTAAATTACTATTGTCAACCACTATATTGTAATTGCCTTTATGTCTCGTATACAATTGTTATCCTTCTGTTATAGCTGTTGGTTCTTCTATAAATAAACGAGCTACCTGTTCCCGACTCAGCCATAAGGCCACCAAACTATCGGCCGTAACTATCTACAGTTCAATTGAAACTGCATAATAGAACAGTAACCACAAACAGTTTCTCATTGTCTATTGCCACTGCGGTGCCATAAGTGGCAATTGTCACCATTATCAATATAATTGTTGCCACTATTAAAACCACGTGCTTGGTAGATAATTACTATGATTGTAGGAGTTTAGAGAAGGCCTACCTGGGGTTATGTGTGGTCTGTGTGACCGACTTGAGTCATGTTACCTTCGGTTTTGCACGCTTTGCATTATTCACTTATTTATTTAAACTTTTCGCACACAAAAAAGGTACGAAGGCGGCTTATTAATATCTCACTAGGACACCATGGCGGCGCCACCATGGTCACGCTACCAGCAAAATATACACAGCTTTATGGTGGGTATCTCACCAAGCGCCCAATCGGTTGCGCAACCATAACCATACATTTTTTGCATTGCGACCATGGTTGCGCCGCCACTGGTGTTCTAGTGAGATAGGGCCCTTAGGCATTCTCTACCAGTCAAACAAGTGTGGTGAAGATATTAGATAGCAGGTGCTTTGGTTGAGAGGAACAATGATAAAAAATCTATTAAAAATATTGAAGTATAATATATAAAACAGGTACACAAATACATAAATAGGTTATAAGAAAAAAATGGAAGATAATAGCATCAAACTATTAAAACTTGATCTTATTATTTTAAATTTTGTTTTACCCTTCCTTCGGCCCGACCCTGTCGAATTTTAACGTCCCGAAACACCTCTTCCATCTACCACAAAGAACTGCCAATGCGAAATTGTCACCACTGACTTGCGGTCGTACACTGCACTCATGTGTGATGCTCGACAAAGAATCTTGGCAACTTATACATAAGGAAGAATACTCCAAGGAAGTGTTGTATACAGGGCCAAATTAAATTAGATTTAGATCTCTAAACATGATCAAACAAATAGAAGAGTTGATGTATTTTTTGGAAGGTCAACCCTGGTAGTGTTGTTACTTGAAGTATAGGATGAGAAAATATGTTTTATCGTGTTGACATAATTCCATATCATCCGTCTGTGAAGTTTACACAAAAATTATGTTTTTTTTTAAACTGATATTACAACACTAACTGAGGTCGTTGACCCCTACATAAAAGTTATCATTTTTTTTTGGTTTGATCGTGTTTATATATCAATACCCATCAAGTCTGCGGAGTTTCGCTAGCTAATTTAATTTGACCCTGTATAGATAAGTTTCTCACAGGGCGATCATCATTGTCATTCAGCCGTGGTATCTTAGTATTAAAACACTTAGCGTATTCAAGTGAGTAACGCGGTCCTTGTTGACTGTAACGAGAACGCCTGGCTGACTCGATAGCCCAACGCGAACTGGCGTAATTGTTGAGTGGAAATGAATGTGTGGCGTGAACTGCTGAATTGCAGAATGTGCGGATGCACCGTACAGGTATCAAAACTTCGTCCGCATTGCTGCCAATAGGAAACGAGCCCAAAAGGCTAGCAGCATTGCCACAAAACGTGGCATTGCTGATTCAGGCGGAAACTTAATTACATAATCACCGGAAACAAACGAATTATCACTTCAACAGAAGTTACAACTAGAATTAGCCATCTTCATTAAAATACCAGTATTTTTACGTAAAACGCAAAATTTTCTCTTTTGCCGCCATCTAAGCTCAAAATATGTTATGAATTCGCAAGGTATGCATAATAGCAGGTTCTATTCCCGCGGCACTATTCCCACCGGCCACAGTGAGATAACACCTACGACGCCATTGTTAAATGCAGAACAGAGCTCTTTTCAAGGTGGTTAAAATTGTATTACACGCTCTGTTACGTTACCAAGTGGTCAAGCGTGATCCGGTATTTTAGGGACGGGTTGAACAGTATAGCTATTCACAACCAGTCGATACGCTTCGGTAGCGTATCGAACATCAATCAATGTTATCGTAGGAGTCCTGAACGCTGTTCAAAAGTCAAAACCCGAAAACGTTGTCATTAAATAGACGACAGTTATTCTTCCGAGGGCAAATTAGGTTATCGAATTGCGAATTGTGTCATTTTCGATACGATAGCCCTTCGGATGATTGTGAATAACTATGCTGCTCCGAAAAACGCTGTGACTGTGAGTTACCATTTGGTCAATAGTCCGAAAACCATGAAAAATCAGTCTGTCGTAAAATGTTTTGAAAATGTCGCAAAAAAAAAAACAATATTGCGTGAGACGGAATTTGGGATCTCCCCCGAGTTACTATCATGAACGTATGACCCCGGCCTCGCTCTTATTAAATATAACTAGAAAAAAAAATTCATAGAAAATGATCTATCACTTAAAAACACACAAATATCCGATGACTTATCAGAGTGCGCCATTTGTTCCCAACTTATCAGTATCACGACAGTGTTGCGATTTTAATCAGCAATTTATATCTTACAGGGAAACGGCATAGATAATATAAATTGCTGAGTTCCTTTTTATACATATCAGGGATTTCGGGTAGGCCCATTACGTCCCATACATTTTGGCCCATACTCCTTTAACTGCATAAACAGTTGATCGCCCCTGGATTAGTTAGATCCTGGTCCAATGTACTTATGCTAACTTAACAACGTTGAAAACTTTCTTCATAACGTTATCACTTTATCAGATTTATATCCAAGACACGAAGAGAAATGGAAGTCAGGATTTTAAAGTTATGCAAGGTTTTATAGTTGAGATATAATCTCTTAAATTACTTATGAAGAAATTAATGAAGCTGTGGAAAAATAAATAATAATAAATAATAAATTTATTTATTATTTATTTATTAACCGACTTCCAAAAACGATACTACAAAGTGAAAAATAACTTTAATTTCGGAAGTCGGTGTCGTTGGGTTCGCATTTTCGTTGCTTGCCACCGACTTCCGAAATTAAAGTTATTTTTCACTTTGTAGTGTCGTTTTTGGAAGTCGGTTGATGTTTTTTTGCACAAAAGTTTTTATTTTTCACTTTTAAGTAGTAATTTTTACCAGTAATTTTGGTTTAAAAACCCAACTACTGAACCGTTTTTGATGAAATTTCTATGGGACCATCTGGGAACCCTAGTATACCCTTTCCAACAAAAAAGAATTTTTCAAATCGGTTGGCAAGCGACGGAGTTATGCGCGAACAAACATAAAAAAAAATACAAACATCCGAATTGAGAACCTCCTCCTTTTTTAGAAGTCGGTTAAAAACCAGAGTAACCACTTTATTATACACTGCAGTATTTGCATAAGTTACTGATTAAAAGATAACAATTACTTGTCGCTTTGAGACAGAAAAACCCATATCGTGAACGTAGAATAAATCAAAATAATGTTGCTTATTTACAAGGTCCACTTTGACGTGAGGTAAAAAAAAACTTGACTATACAGGGTCAAATGGAATTAGCTAGCGAAACTCCGCAGACTTGATGAGTATCGATATCTGAACATGATCAAACAAAAAATAAATTAATTTTATGATTTTTTTTTGTGTCATCAACCATTTCAAAATGATTCAGATTGTGATCGATAGTGTGTTACGCAATTAGGGTGCTGAATCATTTTGAAGGATATTGCTAATGCATTCCTTCATATGTTCGAAAAATGTGTCTGCTCAACAACGTAAATAACGCAATGAATGTTGTTGAACTGTCAAAATGAAAGCCATTGCAACTGATAGTGTGTTACGCAGTTACCCCGCTGAAGAGGGATTGTTTACACTATCATCAGATAGTTTTCGAACAGACCATACCATACCTATCATATTTATGTTGTAGAGTGTTGGTTCATCAGCTCCCTGGAACCCAGAAGAGGTACACTTCTATGTATTGAAAATCCGGTAAGCATAAGCTAATTTTCATCCTGGATCGTAGACGAAGTCACGGGGAGCAACTAGTTCTGGAATAAACCTAATGAAGCTACAAGACATCAAAGTCACTCGCCTTAGAATTAATTTAGAAAGAACTAAAAGTATTGTGAAAGGTGATTAACCACCAAGCTATGTATTATCGTGTCAAACTGTCAGCTGTGTTCTGACAGGATGTAGTTCGCCACTTACTGGCACTTACCTAGGAGCCTTGACATTTCCAGTTCAGCTAAATTTTTATCTTTGGCATCAATCAACCGTATGATCTGACCGTGTAGTGTAAAATATAGTGACAATTTAGTCACCTGCATCCATGAAGGGGGTGGATTCTACCCATCATATACAGGGTCAAATTAAATTAGCTAGAGAAACTCTGCAGACGTAATGGTTATCGATCGCTAAACGCAATAAAATATTTGATGTTTGTTTGGGGGTCAACCACCGATTTTGACTAAATCGTCACCCTGTTAATCCAGCTCAAACTACCACTCGATTATGCCAGGGGTACGTGGCTAAATCATTACAGCCACACGGCTCGATTTTCAAGGTTAAGCAACACTTGCCGAGGTCGGTCCGTGGATGGGTGACCATTCATTACAGACCGAAAACCCCTCCGTGTCTCGGGAATCACGTTAAGCAGTTACTCCCGGCTGTCATTCGTAGATCTTTGACAGTCGCTATGGGTCGTCAGAATCCCGTAATTCTGTCAACCAGTCTTACCAAGGGGTGTCGTATACCCAATAAGTGGGTTGTGGAGGTCAGATAGGCAGTCGCTCTATGTAAAATACTGGTATTCAACTGCATCCGGTTATTTATTTATTTATTTTAATGCACAATGTACACAACCATAGTTGCACGAGTGAGTACATGACCCTGTTAGGGCGCAGCAAGATAACTTAAAACTAGATTAGACTGGAAGCCGACCCCAACATAGTGGGGAAAAGGCAGGCAGATGCTGGGTAACTATAATAGTATAGTAATATAACAGTGCCAAATGTAGTATGTACTTACAGACGCCAGCACATCAAGCTACTACAATCTTTCAAATTTCTTTAATAGATTTTCAACTTTATCGCGAAAGCATTAAGGTTCAAGGTTGATTGCGAAAATTTGACAGTTTCGGGTAGCTTGACCTGCTGGCGTCTGTACTTATGTCGTAGTACGTTCATACCTACAGGCGATATAATCCATAACACGCCATGTCCCTCCTTCCTCCATACACCAGTATGCCATTCCTCTGACATTACTTTCACTAAAATATTACTCACGTGTCTTATATTACATGTCGACGAGAACGTAAATATACTACCTACTTCAAATATACTATAGTTTACATTTTTCGTTTATTCTTAAAAACTTATTTATGGTTGGGTGGTCATTAATTAAGTAATGAGGTTACGTCTGACGCGGATTAAAAATGAATATTTTATTTTATTTGCTAATATGTATCTATTTTAATATTTATTTATTTCTGTAACTGTCCGTGGCATACTAGCAGCCCTTATCAGAATACCAGTACTAGCGCAGCGCTGCGATTTTTCAAATGTCACGGCATCATGCTGCGATAAGAGCCTTTTGGCCTCGTACAGGACTTTCTGTTTCATTTTTCTTTTAGTTACTTTAAAAAATATTTTAGAGTTTTTATTTATTAATGCCTAACCCTTCGGGGAGTCACATCTTATGCAGTTGAACTATAACCTTTGGACCACATATGAAACGATCCTACTCAAGTAACATCTGATGCAACAGAGTTCATTTGACACTTTAATTACAACCGTAATGCCAATGAAACGGAATCCTATAATCCAATCATCATTATTGAGTAAGGGATACCTATTCAAATATCAAAGGTACAGTCAGGGAAATGATTTGTTAATTAAATGTCTGACCGGGATGGTATAACCTAGATGAGGCTGGCATAGGAGCGTGGGGATTGGCACATGGAAACAGAGGCCTATGCCCAGCAGTGGTGAAGTCGGGCTGTGAATGATGATGATGGATGATGACGGGATGGCGGAGCAATTGCTACCTATTTCTCGGCCTTCTTTACGCACATCATCTATTTACCTTAATACACTACGTCAATTTCTTGTCTTGTCTTGTCCACTTGGTAATCAAAGTACACAAGTAAAGCGCGCGTCGCTTCGTGAGATAAAAAAAAATACTGTAAGGACTTGATTTCTGCCGCCAAGTAGCGTTGCTGTGTTCCGTTTGAAGAGTATGGGATTATCTTCGTATCTGCGCTGATGTCTGTAAAATCTCTATTATCACAAACATAATCACTTTAATTCATGTTTCGTGTGTTTGGAGGGGCTTGTGGCTAAGTAATAACAGCCGCACGGATCGATCCACACGGTCGGGGGCGAGTGTGGAGAAGAAGAGGAGAGAGAATTCTACAAACTGTGAGTTTCCATGGAGGCTCTATAATGGTTTAGGGAGGAATTAGTTCCGATGGTCGTACGGAGTTGGTTATCGTCGATCTAACTGGCTAACTGAAGCTGGATACATCGAGGAGGTCCTCCAGGGACATATTTTGGTATATTCGGGATACATTGGGCACGACGAATTCCTCCTAATGCACGATACTGCACGCCCACACGTTGCACATTGCGTTGAAGAATACCTTCAAGGAGTTGGTTAAAGAAAGATAACGTCCACCTCCGACCCGCCAGAAACTCTTAACCAACTTCGAAATGCAGCACTGACTGCTTGGGAAAGCATACCGCAAGTTGATGTCAGAAACATCATTCAAAGCATGCCAGATCGAATGCAGGCCGTTATTAAGGCTAGAAGAGGAAACACCCGATACTAAAACGTAGAGACAATAAATCAATTTAGGTTTTTTTTATTCTATAGTGTTTTTTTGATAGTGTAAAATTCTTTACTTCTGCAAAAGTCTACTACTCTACGTCTAGTTCTTTACTACTGTTTTATCTAAGCAGTATAATATTGTTTCTGATACAATCTGACAGCGGCTGCGCATGCATGGCAGATACATGTGCATCTGCTGTCGGAGTATGTGCTGTTACAGGTATTTAATTTATTAGTTAAGTAATTTAATGTTATACTTAGTGTTATAGTTGACCTATTCATTAACTATTTTTACTTCATTACTTATAGTCAATTTGAAAATGTGTCCAACAATACTCTATTGCCAACTGTGGAGGCTTGTAAATAGCTTGTCGTCAATTACCTCACTACTACTTCTGTATTTAATAGCTGTAAGCCACCCAAAGACAAGAAATAAAATAAATAAATAAATAATAAAATAAAAGTGCCCAATTTAATAAATAAACTTATTGGTGTAGTGATGTTTTCAATTTCATGTTCTAAAAGCAAAAGAAACACTTACTGAGTGCATCTACCCTTATGTCAGTGTCAAAAATACATTTAAATGGGAAATATCGCATTTACTTACATGTGGCCAAGCTTCCGTGCCGGTGAGTGTACTTTATAATGTAAGGCGCACAAGGGACGCCACTCGGACGCGATCATTCTAGCGTGTAGACGTGTCAATTAATTAAAGTGAATACATGTGATTTTGGTAATCTATTGTTTTATTGAATCACTACTCTTAAAGTGGTGACCCCGACAAGAAAAACTTAACTTTCCGCGTGAGTGTAACACCGTCTGAGGCAATAAATATGGGAACTACACCAGGTCCGGCAGCTGAGTTGGCCGCGATCTCACTCGCCTCAAAAATACCAGATTTTTGGACGGAGGAACCGAGGATCTGGTTTATTATAGCCGAAGTAATGTTGGCTTCACAAAAACTATCAGATGACGTTAGATTTGACTTAGTTGTCTCAAAGTTGAGCAAAGATGTAGTCGAACAAGTAACGGAAATTTTGATGGAGCCGCCAGCTGCAAAGAAATACGACTCGCTGAAGAATCGCTTATTGACAGTATACGAAGAGCCCAAAAAAAGACAGATACGGAAGATATTGGAGGCCATAGTAACCGACGCGACCACAAAACTGTATAAAGTTCCATCAAAGTAAAATAAGAGAAACGGTAACATGGTCACGCATCGCTTTGCACCGTTTCTTTGAACTCATATCTTCTTCATATTAAAAAAGTAGTAATAAGCAGATTATCGTTATAAATAGGTACCTACTAACTTATAACAATTTCATTTAAAATCAATCCCGAGCTAACGTTCTACACTCATTTTCTTTGATAACCATTCCGTTTGTAGCAAAAATGGGAAAGTCATATACTTAGCAAACAAGAAGAAAATATAATAGACAAAATGGCGCAAATGACGCAAGTAACAGCAACCTAGAACAAAAGATGGAAATGTATGGCGTCCTAAAGCCATCTATCATGCTGATTATATTACTAATGACTGGAGCCTGCTTCATTGCTCAAAAGTGCAAAAAAGGAACAAAAGAGTGGGCCAGGGAAGAATTGATATCGGTTATTCATCAACCCCGTTCAACAAAGCTGGTCAATAGCCCGCCACAGTCCAATAGGAATAGTGTAAAAGTACTTGTAAGGTGTGCATCCAATGTAGTGACAGTGTAGCTTATACATAAACAGTGAGAGTAAAAAATATAAAAGTGCCAGTTTAAAAACTTTGTATTGGTTAATAACTAATAATAACATACATTGTAATTAAATTATAATACAGATAGTAAGAGTTGCATCATGTGTTAGAAGCATAAGCAGTCTCGAATTATTCTCTTCTACCCAATTAACCTAGTTTTTTTAAATCTATCTGGTGGCCCGTAATTAAAAACGTTCAAAATCTAGTCGCAATCTCATCTCAGCGACAATCAATGTCAAAAACTTGTCAAAAATTTAGGGATTTTACAGGTATTTTTTCAGATTTCTAACTGAGATCGTTTTTAAAATGACGAGAATTGCCCCTCTGTTCTGGCCTAAAACTTAATTGTGATAATTATCCTACCCGTGCTATATCTTACCATGGAAAGGCAGGATTTCTATACCTATTATATATTGAGTTAAGAGGGAGGAGGGGCCCGTGGCTAAATAATAACAGCCGCACAGGTCGCTCCGTGTAAAATTCTGGTATTCAGCTGCAACCGGTTAGACTGGAAGACGACCCCAACATAGTTGGGAAAAGGATAGGCAGAAGATATTGAGATTAGAGAGAAAATGACGTGTTATGAATATGAATGAATGCGCTATGAAGGTAGTACTGAATGCATAGTCACGAATAGAAACTTAAGAAAACGTTAATTAACTACGTAAGCTTGTGCAGACAGGAAAACTGTTGTTGAAAGTTTCCTTACAACGTATTTTACAATGAAAATGATGCACATGAATTAGATGAATAGTCAGGTAGCAGTTAAGCCGTTGGTCCCGGCTGTCATTCATGGATCTTTGACAGTCGTTACTGGTTGTCAGAAGCCCGAAAGCCTGACAACCAGTCTTACCAATAGGTATTGTATTACCCAATAACTGAGTTAGACAGGCAGTCGCGTCATGGAAAACACTGGTACTCAGCTGCATTCGTTTAGACTGGAAGCCGACTCCAACATAGTTGGGAAAAGGCTAGACATGATGAGGTAGAGTAAACCAAACGCTTTAGAAGTTTTTGAGCGACTTTTCGTCATTGTCGGGAGCCATGCCACAAAATTATACGTGCTATCGGGCAGGTCCATCCGGTGGGCTGTCCTGTGAGTTATATGTAGCGACGGCGTTCGGCGCATCCTTATAGCTTGTTTTTATTAGAATTTCATTCACAATATTGAGGCCATGAGAGCCACAGTGGCCTAACTGTCATTTTTTCAATACAGACTTTATTTGTAATTAGGCCACTGTGGCTCTAAACTGCTCTAAACGGTAAAAGTCATAGCGCCACAGTGGCCTAAAAATTAGTTCAATTTTTACAGTTAGGCCACTGTGGCTCTCATGGCCTCAATTAGTGTGAGTTGGACAGATAACGATAAGTGTTTGCCTTCCACTTCCTCCTCCAGTTTCCAGTGTAGTAGTGTCCAGTCGTGTTCAGTCTGCGTGGGAGTAGATGATGATCACACAGGTCCTTCCTGTGCGTCATTGGTGTGCGATGCGGGGGCTCAGCGCAATCTCTTTATTTGTTGGCCTTCGATAGTGATGACCGAACTGCCCTTGATGAAGGTTATGTTTTCAGGTGTCTGTGTGTAAATAACTAATTTTATAAAGAGAAAAGATACGATTTTTTGTATGTTTGTTTGTTACGCTTTTACGGCTAAACGGCTGAACGGATTTGGATGAACCATGACTAGGATAAGGACATTGGATACTTTCTATCCCGCGGCTAGTGTGATATTAATTGAGCCTGTAGCCTAAATGAAATTATTGGTTTTCATACAATTTAAATATTAGTTGACAAATCATTATCATCTTCAATCAGCCTATAGCAGTCTCTCCCATCGCACGCCAATATAAGCGAAGCTCCGCAGACGTTATGGGTGTCGATATCTAAACCTGATACAACAGAAAAGAACTTACTTAATCTGTTTTTTATTGTGGGGTCATTGACCGAAAGTAGTATATTCACTTGAAATACTAGAGGGGTAATTCTCGTAATTTTAAGAACGTTCGCAGTCTAATCTCAGTCTCTCAATATGTCAAAAATTACATCTAATTTCCTTACATTTTGACAAGTTTTTGACATTTGTTTGTCGCCGAGATGAGACTACGACTAGATTTTAAACGTTTTAAATTACGAGAATTGGCCTTCAGTTTAAAATTCAGTTTTTGTTGTGTTAACTTCACAGACGTGATTAGTATCGATATCTGAACACGATAAAACATATTTTCATAAATCACATTTCAAGTAACAACACTACCAGCGGTTGTTGACCCATAAGAAAAAACATCAAATCTTTAATATTTTTATTTTATCCTGTCGTTTGCAGAGTTTCGCTAACTAATTTAATTTGACCCTGTATATCTGTGGCTCTTCTCATCCAGCTACTATCAAATGAAGAGACAAGACACGTGACGTAGTATGTTTTTATAAGCATGATTTAACTAGGGAACCCTCAAAATGCTCTCAGTGAGGCTGACCACCTATCTCGTTTATACATAATATATGAGGCAATGCTCGCAGGTGAATTTTCCTGATTGCGCGACCGTACCTTAATTGACGCTAAGTGTGTTACGCCACGCCTGATGAGGTTGCTTTTCGCTGATTTTTGCTGGCGAACTCAGCGGGCGTTACGACATCATTCTACTTAGACTGATTCTGTTCAAAGATCTGGTTTGTTTGTCAATTTGGAACTGGTCTCATGATGTGATTATGGTCAAGGATTGATGAGAAACTTTAACGACGCCTCCCAGCTAGATGGACGGACGGACGACCCAAAGAAGGTGGCTGGGACAGACTGGATGCGGAAGGCGGAAGACAGGGTGTTGTGACGCAACCTGGGAGATACCTATGTCCAGCAGTGGACTGCGATAGGCTGAGTTGTCTCAGAGAAACGAGAAATAAATTGACAGACACACAAACATACTGGAATGGGCCCAGAACTCATTCCATGGAATACATTGCCAACCTAATACAGGGTGGCAGGACATCGACGCGCAAACTGTAACCATGGATTCAGCACATGCATACAAAGTGAGGCCAAGACAAACTGGTTTTGTATAGCTTGACGTGTAGCCGTGTGTACATGAACTTTGGTCTGATTTTTTTAATATTCCTTATTATTTTGTACGTAGTGATAAAGTTATTATTTCTACAAAAGTCGGAAGTGTCATATTAATTTAATTCCATGATAAGAATGCAATAGAAATTATATAATTAATTTTTTAAAGTACATCTTACGACGAAACATTATTGTATTATAGTTGTAATTTTTACATTTATGTACTTACCATAGATCTATGGTACTTACCTTAATTTTATCACCTGTGTCCAAAATAAATTAACTATTTTTAATTTGTATTTTGAATTGGAACACCATAAGTGTACCTACTAATACCTACACCACGATAATCATAAAATCAAGTTCAATCAAACCAACTCAGCCTATCGCAGTCCACTCCCAGGCTGCGCCATAGCACCCTGTCCTCCGCCCTCCGCCGGTAACCTTAAAAGCCACCTTATTAAGGTCGTCGGTCCATCTAGCTGGGCGTCTCACACTACGCTCGCCTGGCCTGAAACATGGCCAGTCATGGCATGGTCAGTATTTTATGAAAATAACTGACTTATATTTCGATCAAATTGATTCTACATGAGCCACGGAGAGCAGTGGTGGCGTAGTAGTGCCTAAACATGGCCTGCCCACTGCCACTTCAGCTTGCTTATACAGCTTGCAGACAAGCTATTTCGGTTATAAAATCAAGTTATCTTGCTCATTTAATAAACAATACTAGGTACGTGCCTACTACCGCACTTTTGACATAGTTCAATAGTTCGGTTCACCTCAAGGTCAAACGCACAAAGATATAACCACTTGTTATCTAACTGACCTTTTGGATCGTATCATTCGTATCTGCTAATTAACTTTATGTGTGAAATGTTAACCTAGAGATTTGAATCATTGTCATGATGATTAGATTAAGGGCTGATAGAGAACTAGAAAAGGGACTTGCGCACAGAAGTGATAAAATTAAATATTATAAAAAGTGTAGGTAGTTTTTTCTTTACTTCATTGCATGCACAAAATGTGCCAATTCGTACGAGTCAGCTATAGAAAAAATAATATTATTTAAAAGTGACGATTCGCCCGAGTTGGGCGAGTAAATTCGTGCGAATCGACTAATAATCCCCAGAAACATTTAATGTTTTGCAATATCTAGATAACATTATGAATGATTTGCGATAAATGACGGGGTCAATACTCACTACGTTTTACGTAACATCAATTTATCGAAGAAATATGACTATTAGGCCATTACACACTGGCTGAACATTTGCATGACCGAGACTAATCCGGTAACTGGACTTGTGCATTCAGTATTTTATGAAAATAACTGTCTTATATTTCGAGCAAATTGATTCTACATGAGCCACGGAGAGCAGTGGTGGCGTAGTAGTACCTAGCATAAGTATACATAATAGATTTGGGAAATGATTTATAATGATTATGTAACAGTTACTGAACCTCCTATTTCGAGTTGGCGCAAGTTTTATGTTTACAAATCCTGACACCTCGTAGACTTTTAATTAATTTATTTTTGAATTAATTCGTAAATGTACGTACTTTTGCGACTAGCTCCAAGCTATTTAAATCGCCTATATCCTGATCAATACATAACATTTGACTAATTTATGTGATTACATTGATTACTTGACTAATTACATTGATTTACTTAGCATGTAGCGGATGTGCACGTAATTTTAAACTTAATGTGTTACATGTTTCTTCGATAATCCTAGTTACATTTAATATATTGGTAATGCAGGCTTTTCCGCTTATTTTAATATTTCGTCATTTAAATCAGTTATTCGCAAAGAAACGGCCATAGCCGAGAACCAAAATAACCAAGACAGGATGTGACATCCACCAAAGCACTAAGCCGGCGAAGTGGATTACGATCCACTCCCTGTTAAGCCTCATTGATACGATGCAAGTTTCTTGGCTGTGGCATACAACACCAGATTGGTGGTTTCAGAGATTAGAAAGAAAAGAACCGGTCAAGTGCGAGTCGGACTCGCGCACCAAGGGTTCTGTACAAATTTACGGTTTTCGGATTTTTTCCTTTACTTGTGCTACATGACATTGCTTCTTGCCAAATTTCATGATTCTAGGTCAACGGGAAGTATCCTATAGCTTTTGATTCTCGAGTGTCAAAATATGCGGTACCTATAAACTCAATATAAACGCCTGTATCTTTTGATTGCGTTGACTTAGATGTTTGTATTTTTTCACTGCGTCAAGGGATTGCAGCTATTTAGCGTATTTGATATTAATTTCAACTTGATAACTCCACGCGTTCCTGAGTAAAAGGACCGACAACGAAGTGATCTTATAAGGGTCCCGTTTTTTCCTTTTGAGGTGCGGAACCCTAAAAATTAAGCAACAAATAACTTGCATAGTCTAAACACTGTTTAACCGGTGCAACTTTTATTGTTGCTTTAAGTATTGATATATCATATTTTTATGTAAATTAAACTTTCTAGAGAGAAGGTCTGGATCCCAGCAGTGGCAAAGTTTTTGGCTGCTTATGTAGGCACCTATGTTATATACCTATCACTACACGTAATATAATATTGGTTTTAACGATAAAACCGCCCATTGTTTGTTATGTGAAATATCTACATTTATAAATCTTTACGCGCATTACATAGTACAGTCACCAAAGGAGATAAGTAACCAGGGTCGTCGGATACAGTTGAAGTTTAGTAAGAAACCGATTGATATTTTCGAATGAAATTTAATTTGATAAATGAACTGTTTGTTTTCTATTAATTAAATTAAATTTTATTAGAAAACATGCATCGTATTCTTATTAAACTTCAACTATATCCGACGCCGCTGGTTACTTATCTCCTTTGGTGACTGTACATACACCAATACATTTATGTGTGTACATAATAAGTAGTATTCTATTCTATTGATTGGTATGCCTGTTGGTCTACGTTTTGGAAGCACCTAGGTTTCTTCTTAGCGTGTCGGTGGCGAAATTATGGTTTTATTTTTTTTATTTGTTTGGCCCAATTTTCTGCAACGCGGATAGCATTCGCTGATGCAGCCATTAGGACCTCACGTGTGTAGGTGACAGGGCATGCGGTGCAACATGGGAGGCGAGCCATTGTGTGTGGCAAGACACCGCATACACACCGGAGGACAGAGCCTTCCATGAGCCCCCACTTGTGGAGGTTGTAACTCTATTTATTGAAAAAAAACATGATTATGAAAATACATAAGTTAATAATTTAATTTCCCATATTTTTATTTAATGTAGGTTGTCACTGGCATTGACACAAGTACACAACACACAATATGTCTTGTGTTAACCACTAATTATTTCGTCTCACAGTAATAAGTATGTAATTTACGATAAGGCCGCGACACACAGACCTACAAACGCAGCGACCCGAGATAGATGCTATCATATCAATCACAATACTTATTACAATGACTGAAGGCTCTATGTCAATCAGTGTGTTATAAACTGGTAAGCGAGGGCAATGAACTGGCTACTAGGTACCTACTTTGTTTTTTTTGTTGTCATAGCTCGGCTTGTAGGAATAATTTATATAATGTTTACTTCATATCCATCTGTTAGCTACTCATCATCTGCCGAGCCTTTTCCCAACTGTTGTTGGGGTCGGCTTCCAGTCTAACCGGATGCAGCTGAATACCATTATTTTACATGGAGCGACTGCCTATCTGACCACCACAACCCAGTTACCGAGTAATACGATACCCCTTGGTAAGACTGGTTGTCAGACTTTCGGGCTTCTGACAACCCATAACGATTGTCAAAGATCCTTGAATGACAGCAGGCACCAACGGCTTAACGTGCTTTCCGAGGCACGGAGGGGTTTTGGTATGTAAAGATGGTCACCCATCCACGGACCAACCGTGTCAAGCGTAGCTTAACCTGATCGATCGAACCGTGCGGCTGTTATTTCTTAGCCACAAGCCCCTCCAATCTGTTAGCTACTCTAAACTGTAAAGTCACCAGGCCACAGAGAAATATGTAAGTACGTCAGAGGTAACGTATTGAAGCTGGTCTCGCATTCTATTATGCTTTCTATGCTGGGTCAGCTCAAGGTCAAGGTGTTACCACCCTGATGTGCGGTCTGCTGTACAAGATGACACAGCGCCATGTGAGAATTTGTGGTATTTAACAAATTTAAGGAAATAAAAATACCTACATCAATATAAAAAATTGTTGATATCGAAAGTCTTGTTACTATAATGTTAATTCGATCCATATAAGTTCATACGGGGTATTGTAAAGGTTCGCGCAGATTGGGGTAACGCAACGCAAAGCGCAGATCCTCCTTTATCATATTCGTACATTTTCTATGAACCAACGCCACACTATAGCGCACCACACATTTTTGTATGAAAATGCGTTGCGTTGATCGATATGCTATCGGCGTGTACCTACTGTAGCTGAGTTAGTGAGTGTTACCTGAGATTACCTTCGAAGAGATTGCGTGTGACCCTGGTCAAATGCGCTTTGACCGGCGCATGCGCACACGGTGACGCGCGATTAGCGAGGATAGTTGCGAAACGTTTAATTAAAGGTTAACAAGTAGGTACTAACGATACGATACGAGATTTTGGTTATGAAGACGGTGACCTCTGATTTGCAGATTTTTTTTTATTTGAGAGTTAAGTCTATCATCTTCGGCGAACTGACTGAAGGAACTTGGTCGCAAACCCACTTGGGTAACCACGTTACTAAAACAGTCGATTCCTGCATGTGCAGTTCGACAATTCTAGTAACTAATAAAGATCAAATTCGCAAAACCAATATTCGTTTATACGAAACTGACAGGTGTCAAGAACGGATTCTCTCCCCGCCCGCACTGTAGATAAATCCCCCATAAGCTCCTGGGGGTCTACTCCAAAGTAGTATCGGCCGAATGTTCGGCCGTTTCCTGCTACGAAGTTACTATTTTATTCGGTCGGTTCCGATCCTACACTCCTACACTCTTTCGAATATTGACTAGGGTCCCTCCCGACCCAACTGAGCCGATCCGAACTTTTTTCGCATTTTTCAATAATATTCGGTTCGGCCATATGTCGGTCCGATCCGAACATTCGCACTTTGCACTTCGTAGGCCCCCTGCTTCTATTAATTCCTACATTGTAGGATGAGACTGAATAGGTACTCGTATTGTCATGAAGATACGTGAAATAAAGGTTTATTTATGTAGATCGAAGTCAGAACTAACATTTATAACCTGTCAAAGATCCACAAATGACAGCCGGGACCAACAGCTTAACGTGCTTTCCGAGGCACGGAGGGGTCTTGGTATGTGAAGATGGTCACCCATCCACGGAACAAACGCGGCAAGCGTAGCTTAACCTGATTGATCTACCCGGGCGGCTGTTATTACTTAGCCATCTAAACACAATGAAATAAAAAATTTTTGATGTTTCTTTTGTTTTTGGGGGTCAACGACCGTTTGTACGAGTACCTAGTGTTGTTACTTATGTATAGTAGGAACATAGTTTGCTTTTATTATGGTAGGAATTAAGAAAAAATCTGTTTTCTTTTGTTTTATCGTATTTAGATACCGATACCCTTTTTTTTCCCCTCTCACCCCGGACCATGGCTTGAACCAGGGCCGGACGCGAGAGGTCGCCGCCGCTGCCGATCGCCTCTACGAGGACACGGCGGTGCTCTGCCCAAGCAGGGCAGACCTCCACCGTATGCTCCACCGTGTCCTCTGGGCGATCCTGACAGTGGTGACACCCGGGCGTCTCCTCCCGCCTGATGATGTGCACGAACCTCCCGAAACATCTGTGTCCGGAGAGGACCTGCGTCAGGCGGTAGGTGAGAACGCCGTGACGTCTCTCTAGCCACTCCTCAAAGAGGGGTCTTACCACCGCTATCGTGGCGTGCCCACCGATACCCTCTTCTGTGAAGTTTAAATGTAAATAAACTGAAATTTCATGTGACTACACTAACTGCGGTCGATGACTGACTACTTTAACATATTTAGATATCGAAACCCATCACGTCTGTGGAGCTTCGCTAGCTAATTTCATTCGACCCTGTAATTCTTCAAATGGAAGCATCCCTATGACTATATCGATTGTCTCAACTATTTAAAATATCACCCGTAGGTAAGTAAACAAATCTGAATAGCTTTTAACCAGTAGGTAGATAAGTTATCAGTAGGTATCACGAACAAATTCCTAAGAAGCCTAACCGAATAGAATCGTGGCCAAGAACGGCTTGCAACTATTCACTTTGTTTGCATTGCATATTTAAACAGTCATTCATTGATCAGAGAGGCAATTCTCGTAATTTTAATAACGTTCACAGTCTGATCTCGGTCTCAATCTGTCAAAAATACCTCTAATTTCCTTACATGTTTGACACGTTTTTGACATTGATTGTCGCTGAGATGAGATTGCGACTACATTTTGAACGTTTTTAATTACGAGAATTGGCCTTCTGACGCAATGTCAATGTCGCAATGCGATTATTAAAAAATAAGTAAAAAAGCATAGGTAATATTATATTATTTTATAAAATTACTGTTTGTTTCCTTTTTATTTATTTACTCAATGTATATTGTTGTTGTTACATAATGCCTTATAATAAAATTGTATTTAGGTACAGACGCCAGTACATCAAGCTACTACAATCTGTCAAATTTCTTTGATATATTTTCGACTTTATCACTGAAGCATTTAGGTTCAAGGTTGATTGGAAAATTGTGACAGTTTCGGATAGCTTGACCTGCTGGCGTCTGTACCTCTTAAACATTTTCTATCATAAAAGTTATCATTTTGTAGCGTTCCCCAATAAACAAACCTGAACAATCGATTTCGATAGCGAATCGAGCGAATGTGAATACTGTGCTAGTCCCTATCTTGCACTCATAGTTTGACAGTTGTGTGACAGTGACAGAAATAACACAAGCAAAGTAGGAACGTGCTGTGCTAAGTAACGTTTGTAGATCTTGTCTTAGATTCGGTATCTAATGATTTTATTTTATTTATTAGGGAAAACACAAGGAGGGCTGTGGTGGCCTAATGGTGTCAGCCCCGACTGACCAGCTCGAGCCCGGCTGTCGTGAGTTCGAACCCGGGCCTTCAGTGGTTTGAGAGCAGTGGTGATGAAATTAAATACAGAAAGTCACATTGCTTTGTGTATTTATTTCATCACCACTGCTCTCAAAACGGTGAAGGAAAACATCGTGAGGAAACCGGTATGTCCTAGGATAAAAATTCTAAGACATGTGACATCCACCATCCCGCACTGGCCCCCGTGGTGAATTAAGGCCCACTCCCTCTCGCAGGGAGGAGGCCTCTGTCCCAGCAATTATTTTTTTTTTTTAAAAAACGTTGCCCCACACTAGGAATTTCTCCTGTATTGTGGGTGCGTTTACAAACATTTAAACTCACATACACAAACAGCCAGACCCGGAATGACTACTTGTAGGTCATAGAAATATTTGTTCCGTGCGGGAATCGAACCCGCGACACGCAGCGCAGCAGTCAATCGCTTAACCACTGCGCCAACCGTGCCGTCAATGAGCCGTAAATGGGAACAGTATAATGCTGATTATGATAGGGAAAACAAAGTGACACGTTATGTAATCACAAGAAAAAGAAAATATAATAGCGGATCAACTTACTCAATCATGCGCAACAAGAAATAAACAATAAAACAATTTAAGTGTTGTATCGGTAAGGTTTCCGCATTTCCCAAGTACAGCCACTGTTCTTGTATTTCCTTTTGTTTTTCGATTTCCTTTTTGAGTTTAGAAATGGTAAACTAATACTAACGCCTAACTATGATATTTCAGTAAATAATTAATTAGTAAGATTAGTGGACCTTTTGTTATGCAACGGTTTTTCACCAAACATATATTTAACTTGATTGTATGGCATTGTAAATGCAAGATTGTCAAAAATATTTATCAATATAAGGGACCATTATATTGATAAATATTTTTACCACACTACGTATGGCGTAGTGTGGTTATGTACCGAAATACGGCGCACACACACACAGTGGACGTCTTTCCGCTGATGTTAATTTTTTTTAAATCTTTCTCTCAAGCCTTATAATATTAACAAGCTTCGTGTCTTGCCCACCAGATGGCGATAACGTGCGACTGCCCGATGACGCAGCCGGGCCCGACCCTGGCGGCTACCTGCGGGGGGGGCGCCTTCATGCTCTTCATGGGGCTACTGGAGGTGTTCCTCAGGAGCCAGTGTGACCTGGAAGACCCATGTGGAAGGGCACAGGTAAGTCGACCGACTACTGCTACGTCTGCTATAGCCCGATTCAAACCATGGCGGTTCGGAACATAAGGCGAGTCGCTGCGCAGTAAGAAATTCACGTGTCAGCGGGGGTGAGGGGTGAGGTCCTGCGCAGCAAGTAGCGTAGTTCAGAGCCGTAAAGTTTGAATCGGGCTGTACGGTAGGATGTGCACGGAGAGGTTATGGGTGCTACCTACTTACATGTTTGAGTCGGCATGACTAAATCGAATATGAAAATGTAGATATAAGGTAAAAAAAATATTAGATTAAAAAAACTAAAAGCGTGTTTTTTAGTTTTTTTTTTTTTAAATTCATATTTTTTATGTTTGCGGCTAGTATTTTCAACGAAGTTATGACGATGAGGGGCTACTAGTAAACGCTTCGAGTTTGGGGTCATATGTTTCGTTTTGATAAGTCTGATGATGGAGCCAGGATTTGGATAGTGGAACTCTTTGGGGGCTACTCGTAAACCCCCTGTGGTAGAAGAAATCATTATGAGTCTCCAGCCGTTATCCCAATTTGTTTGGGGTTGAGAGAACACCTACTTCAGTATACAACTTAGTGTATCCAATCCTTTCCTACCCTTTTTTTTAACCAACTTCAAAAAAGGAGGGGGTTCTCATTACATAATCCATTCATGTTTCCTTTGGTTCGTATCCAGCCCACATGCATCCTCATAACTTCCATGTCAGACGGTCCTCATCACATGTCGTGGCCGATAACCAGACACACAACGAAATTATTTGTGAAAAACTGTTCGTGATCAGTTTATTATTAAGTACCTAAAGATAATCTTTACATAGACGAAAGTCTGAGAGAAAACGAACGTGATTGACATGAGAAAAATATAATATGGCAAACGTTACAAAAACTTTACGTGTTCAATTCAGTTTTCACGTTTATTCTCAACTGCAGGGATAGCATTATAATCGGTTGTTTTTTTTTTATATTTGTTACTGCTGTTCTCATAAATGACGTACAAAACATTTAGAGAGCCAAAAAACGTCGCCTTTCTCAGCTCTAACGAAAGATACACAAAGCAAAAGGCAAAAAATGATTGACTGCATAATGGCACGTGCTGGCACATGCCTGGCTACACTTCGTTATGTTTGACACGTGTCTGACATTATCTATCCATCGCTTGTTCCGCGATCCACGGATAGAGTCGATGAATCTTATCTTCTACTAATCTTGGGGAAAGAAGAAATGGAGCGGGATGGGGAAAGATTATGATGCGGTAATTCCGGTATAATCTTATAGGGGTTTATATATAACTTTCCATTGATTAGCGACTGTTTAACCATACATTTTTGACGTATAAACGTCTCGTCACTTTAAGCAACGTTTATGGATAAAGGGTTTAATGCTAAGATTATACTATTATTGTCAGATCTTTGATAGTTGTCATGTGGACACCGACTAGAATAACTATACACGATGGGCGGGAAATTGTGTGATACAAACTTTTACTATAGATTCAGTACCTGACTCTAGTCCGAAAAAGGTTGAATGTTTTCGTCGCTTAGTAAAAACAGCTGTTCGATACATTTTGATTGCGTAGGTAGGTATTGTACTTTTGTATAGAACAGCTGTGTTTTGTTTTTCAAACCCACGATATATTTCAAACTTCAAAGTTTTTGTGCTAATGAAAATGACTTTTGCTAAAGGTATGTACTTCATGTCCTCAAAACATTCGCACGTATTTCAAATCACTTTGTATGTTACCTAATATCTTGCAAAACGCTCAATCGATCACTTTTCCAACTATGGGAATTAGTTTTCTTGTCATAATCTGCATTTAATTCAGAAGATTGTTAGATGATGTTTCGTCACGAAATCACGAAGTAACGATTGCTTTCTAGATTCTTAGTATTTTCTATACACATTATAAATTAAAGTCGCTTTTCTTGACTGATACTAACGCCCGTTTTCTCTGTGTTAGTTAACTTATAATTTATTAGAGATAAGAAATATCTACCGCTTAGAGTCCGAAGCCGAAGTGGCAGAGCTTATATCAACAATGCGGAAGGAGTCTATTTCGTTCAACAAATTAATGTAGACGTGAACTTAAGGAATCATGTCTAAACTCGCAAATCATCAACGATCCTAGCGAATTGCAGATAGTATTTTTATCAGATTTGACCAAAGCAAGAGGACTGTTCTATGTTGCGCGCTTATATATTTACATATGCGCGCAACATAGAACACTCCTCTTGAAAATTAAAAGCTTGTTGCAGCAGGATGCCCACATCCTACGGGAAGATGAAGGTGAGGGGCCATCACATCATCAGTGCATATTGATGATGGAGCTGAGTTAAGCACCTCATTTTGTGACTGTTTATTAAAGTTATTGTAATTGCCTTTCATTGTTATCTGATTTAGTACTGTGGGCCTTGAAAGAGAAAGGTTTGCCCGGGATGTATGTACCTAGAGTCAATACGTGCTATGTCCAGTGACCCTCGTACCTACGTCCGGTCGGCTGCTGGCAATACCAACGAGTTCAGTGTGGCTGTAGGCTTACACCAAGGATCAGCTTTGAGTCCTAACCTCTTCCTGTTAATTATGGACTCTGACAGCGGACATACAGAAAGAGGCAGCCTGGTGCATGCTGTTTGCCGATGACATTGTTCTTGTCGGTGAAGATGAATCTGAGATCCAGACCAGATTAAAGAAATGGCAACAGGAGCTTGAGAATGTTGGCTTGCAGATCAGCAGAACCAAAACTGAATATATGTGCTGCGATTTCGGCGGCCTCTCCAGTTCTGGAGACATAGCGCTTGATGGCGTACTTCTCCCAGTCTACTCCGACCTTCGGTATCTCACTTCACTCGTGCAAATGCAAAAATTCTATAATTTAAAAGACAAAAAATTATTATAGTTTAGGAGGGAAATAATTGTAATAATACAAATATTATTGATATGATTTACATTATCAGTAGACGAGATGATTTATGATTATTTATGTTATTCACCTTACATAGCTCATCAGCATCATCTGCCTAGTCTTTATCTTAAGACTAAATCTATCCGGTAAGACTGGAAGCCGACCCTAACATAGTTGGTATGTTGGGGTCGGCTTCCAGTCTTACCGGATGCCATAACTGAAAACATGACCAAACTGAAAACCAATATATTCAGCGAAGTCGGGGGACCTGTAAAGAACTATTCCAAGGAACCGTCCGTCCCCCGACTGCAATTAAATTAAAGATTGGTTTTCAGTTTTCCACTTTCGGGCACAATGGCGGTTTAATTTCACAGTAAACATTATAATCTATTTATTATATTTTTATATTGTAAATAAACAATTTCAATTTTCAGAAAAGACAGTTTGTATGCTCTCACATAAAAGGACGTCAATAGACTCAGTACGATAGCAGTCAATATAAGTACATTGAGGATTAAACAACTCATTTTCTTATCATAACTTAGGTATACGTAGTTATTTCACTTAGTTAACTATTGACTCCGGTAATCGTACGCCCCGCTTGCCGACTGGCCTTTTAGCCTCATAGTGGAAAGGATATCTCGTTTCGACCAGCTTGTCTGAATTTCCTCTTTTCATCCCTCATTAGGTGCATTTTATGGATTATGCTCCTTTTAATCAGCCGGAAATCCAATATTTTCCAACCCTTTTCAAGTGCATATTCATCAACAAAGTTCAGTAATATTATTTCGGCATGTGCATCTAATTCTGGTCTAGTACTCGGTTGCAAACGCTCACGTGAGGGACCACCGGCTCTACGGCGCCTTCTGTAAGTTTTGTAACATTCGCAATTCTGTTTTGAAAATGAACATATACTCAATGCACTTGTAGTAAAAATTTCGGTAAGTAACATTTTAGCCAATTTTTCGCAATCATTCGACAATCTCTTGCATTCAGCGAGCCTGTCAGCATTAACATACACACTGGAATGTTGTATCAGCTCAACAAGTCCCGGAGCAGGTTCACGATACTTTAATGTCCATCTTGAGTCATTTTCATCGTAGTCCGGAGTAATATACTTGCGTTTTGGACGAAGTATTTTCTTTTTAGGTTCATCGCCATCTTCTGCCTCTACTTCTTGTCTTTCAACACGTCTCAACACTTCCAGTTTTTGTTGGATGCTATGTTGAATACGTTTGTGACCTATTACTATCCAATCCTTGTCCAATCCATATTCTGCAACAAACTTTAACAATGTTTTCATTACCTTTTCGTCTAATCCAGGTCTTCTATTCGAAGCGTCGTGGTAGGATTTGGTGGCCTTTGCAGCAGTCACTGAACATGTACTCAAAGCATTTTTTGAAAACATTTCAGCTAGTAACATTCGAGCCAATGTTATACAATCATTCGACAATCTCTTGCATTTAGCGAGTTGACTAGCTTCTACATACACACAAGAATCCTCCATTAATTCAACAAGTCCCGGAGCATATTCACGGTACTTTACTGTCCAACTTGAGTTATTATTATCGTATTCCTGAGGAAAAACAAACTGTTGTTTATTAAGACCTTTCTTCTGTAAAGGTTCAACATCACTTTTTTCCTCCTCCGCTTCATTTTTCCGTCTCATCTCTAGCATTATTTGTCGAATACCTTTCAAAATACATTGGTAATCCGTTCTTATCCAATCGCGGATCTGTCCATACTCTACGACAAACGTCAACAATATATTTCTTGCGTGTTC
Source organism: Apamea sordens (assembly GCA_945859715.1). Lineage (NCBI taxonomy): Eukaryota > Metazoa > Arthropoda > Insecta > Lepidoptera > Noctuidae > Apamea > Apamea sordens. The sequence goes on along the minus strand of OX244005.1, from coordinate 17,647,467 downwards.
ATCTAATCCGGGTTTTGCATGTCCACCGTCGATGTGGGAAGTGTTAGTTCTTGCACCAGACCATAAACATGTACTCAATGCACTTGTAGTAAAGATTTCGGTTAGTAACATTCGAGCAAATGTTTTGCAATCATTCGACCATTTCTGGCATTCAGCGAGTTTGTCAGCATTAACATACACACCGGAGTGTTCAATTAGTTCAACAAGTCCCGGAGCAGGTTCACGATACTTTAATGTCCATCTTGAGTCATTTTCGTCGTATTCAGGAGGTAGAGCAATCTTCTTCTGAACTCCACACTTATCTTTCTGCTTTGCCTGTTCTTCATTTAATTTTGTAACTTCTGTTATTGTGTCTTTTGATGAGGATGCGGTTACGTTCATCTTAACATTTGCTTTGCGTTTCGTATTAGTTTAACTCTCTAATTTCAATCTGAAACAAAATTGAATTATTAATTCATATCATTATTAATCCTTTCTGAGGTTACCGGGAAGAGAACATTGCATGTAAGCTGTTGTACATACAATATTTTTGGTGTGTGAGTTAGTATTTTATATACGTAAGGTTAATGGCATGTCAGTAGTACTTATCAGTTAAATTAAGTTTGTTCTTGTTATTTGTTTAAATCATCATCTGCCTAGCTTTTTCCCAACTATGTTGGGGTCAGCATCCAGACAAACCGGATGCAGCTGAGTACCAGTATTTTACATGGACCGACTGCCTATCTGACCTCCACAACCCAGTTACTGGGTAATACGAAACCCCTTGGTAAGACTGGTTGTCAGACTTTCAGGCTTCTGACGACCCGTAACAACTGTCAAAGATCCACGAATGACAGCCGTAGTAATCATAAACGCACAATTTTTTTAGGATGTCAAAGTATGTATAATAAAAGATTACTCCATACCGCCATACTCTTGCTTGCTGTAAGTAAGTATGGTATATGGCAGGTGTTCTACATAATACTTTTTTTTTTTTTTTTGAGGATGGGAAATCATCAAATGACTCCTCCCGCTCTGGGTGGAGCAGAAGGGAGTGTCAGACTTTTACTGACTAAAACCCACCCGTGTTCCTTCCTTAGCCCTATATGTTCCAGGGCAGCGGTAAACCCTTTCGGATGGTCCCGCTACCCTGGCAGGCTTCGGCCCTATCGGGCCTACTAATACTTTATGTCATAATTACAACGTCTTTGTGTATTGCGTGTACGCCCCAGTACACTCATACGATATAAGTGTGTCTGTTTAAAAAAAAAAGCTCAACCTTAATAATACCACCCTGTTACAGTCCCACATAATCAGCCTATAATGTTTACCACCCACCCAACCCATCACGTCACGCGGAGTTTCGCTAGATAATTTAGTTTGACCCTGCATAGTTACACCTCTGCCTAACACTTCAGGGAAACAATGCGTGATGTTATGATATGATGTAATAAATTTGTTAACTCACATTGTGATTCACTCAGTTTCGAATCCAAATCCTCGTGTTTAAGAAGTAGGCGCCAACTCTGGCCATCACGACGAGGAATGCACAATACGCACACATACACGCACAGACGCACATAATATCAGCAGTTGAACTCAGAATATGGGTGATGACTGATGTTATTATGATCAAGTCACAAGTGAACTTATATCGCGATTTTAGTTACCCCTAAAACTGCAGACAGGCGCCATTACAAACAAACACAACATATTAAAACCAGTAAACAGAACGAAATCTTACCTTTTATCCTTTTAGGCACCAATATTTTCTGATGTAATAGTTAGTATAACTGACTTGTGTTCACTTGTAAATAACTTAAACAATGTATTAACTTCGATTGCAAAAACTTTGGTGGCCCACGCGGAATATATTGAGAACGATAATACAATATTGAAATATTCCGACATAAGTGAATAAGAACAGAACTTAAAATTCAAGAGTTTGTTATTCCCGACCACACGCGCTCTCTCTCTTGCTCACGGAACGTTGAATGAATATTGTATACCAAAATCACTATAGTATAGTAAATCTGCGTCATCAACTCGATTGTTAATTTTCATAAACGGGTTACACTCTTTTCTGTGTGCGAAAAAGATAGCGATATGGATGGACATGCTATTTTAGTGACTTTAAAAATGAAGTCGTCACAGTCAGGCTTATCAAAATTTGTCCAACTGCCATCTTCAGTCGAATTGAAACAGAATGATTCGGTTTTTCTTTTAATTCAACAGTTATGCCATCGTTAGTGGCATAATAAAGTTTGCTTTTACTATGTTAGTGGCGTTAAGTGTAGGTACTAATGTCACTAACTTAATTTATAGTGATACGCTATGAAAATCTCGAATCATCAATGTGTGCACTCCACAGTTTCCGGATAATCGGGCTCCAGGTTGCGGACCTTTACGAGGGCGCATCATCGCTAACACCTCGAAAAGACTCCTAATGGCATTTTGTTTGGGTATGATTTACATTTAAACAACCTACATACTCAATTACTCATTTATTAGACAAAGTAGATTACAAGACAAATAAGAAAAATCATGGGAAACGAACAAAAACTTAACTATGAATGATCGTATAATGGTTTCAGGCAATGAATTGTTGCTTCATCATTGACGTTGTATTGCGGATACAATTAAGGTGAATAACTTATATTTCCAGTTTTATGGCTTTCTGCATCTCTCCGTGCTGTACAACATACTGCAGCAATACATTTCTCGCATACTCGTGTCATCCAGGTCAAAAACGTCCCCCGTCGCGGTTGAAAGCTTTGACCATTCAAAAATTCTGTACCGTAATGTTCTCTTAGTTCAACAGTTCCCGGTGAAGGTTCACGATACTCAAATGTCCATCTTGAACCTTTTTTTAGAATTTCATTATACGAATCTTCTTTTTTCAGTCGAGCTTGTCCTATAGCTAGCATTATTTGGTACATACGTGTATGAATATCTTTTTCTACAAGTCCATCAGAATCTTCTTCTCTCTGGCTGTCGCGTCTCATCTCTAGCATTTTTTGGTGCATATGTGTATGAGAATATTTTTCTAGAAGTCTATCATAATCTTCTACTTCTTTCTGTGTATCGCGTCTCGTCTGTAGGATTGTTTGGTTTATATGTGAATGAGACCCTTTTTCTTGAAGTTCATCTTCATCATCATCGTCTTCTGTCTGCCCAACACGTTTCATCTCTAGCATGATTTGGCGCATATGGCTCAGAATACATTGGTAGTCCGATAAAATCCAATTCCGCAAAAGTCCATATTCTTCAACAAACTTCAGCAAAATATTTTTTGCGTGTTCGTCTAATCCAGGTCTTGCTTGTTCACCGTCGATGTCGGAATCGTTAGCTGTTGCACCAGACCATGAACATGTACTCAAAGCGCTTTTAGTGAAGATTTCGGTCAGTAACAATCGAGCCAATCTTTTGCAATCATTCGACAATCTCCTGCATTCAGCGAGTTTGTCAGCATTAACATACACACCGGAGTGTTCAATTAGTTCAACAAGTCCCGGAGCAGGTTCACGATACTTTAATGTCCATCTTGAGTCATTTTCGTCGTATTCAGGAGGAAGAACAAACTTTTTCTGAACTTCATCAATATCTTTCTGTTCAGCCCGGTCTTCATTGGTTGCAACTTCCTTTAATTTTACAACTTCTGTTGTCATATCTTTTGATGAAGATGTGGTTGCCATAGCCCGCCACACCAGACACCTTTCGCATGTGTTTGCGTATTTCTTCTTCTAATATTGCTGATGAATTATGGTCTAAAACAAGAAATATTGTTTTATTATTATAGTTCTGGATTGTAAGGCTACTCAATGTTTTAAATATTTTGAAACTCCTGGTTACATAATTTAATTCTATCAAACCAGTTATATTTATAGCCATCGGCTCAGCTTAAAACTAAAAAAACAAAACAAACACGCTTTGTAATACCACATAAATATGACTTATCCTATAGATGCTGTTTTATTAGTCAGTCAAATAAATTGTCAACTTATCGCTATTTCAACTGTTCCAAAGCAAACTCAAAACATTTGTTTCAAATAATCCATTTACAGATCATTTCAGGGGACTTTCGATTTGTCAATGAGTCGGACAGTTAGTCAGAAAATTGAGGTTAGTTGCCCGTAGATCTCTATTAAATCGAGAAGAACGGGTAAAAAACTCCAAGGACACTCTTTTAAGTTAGAGATATTACAAAATCCTGGGTAATTGATTCTTAATGCGTCTACATGTGACAATAACGTAAAAAACTCAACAATTCAAAGCATAAAGATTAAGCCATGGCAGTTCAAAAATGATCAGTTCAATGGCAGTTCATTTGCAATAATATGTGTATGATAACGATAACTGAAAGAGGTTGTTATTTTTATATATATGTTTGGCGTTGAATGAATATCAACAGCACTATAATATAATTATCATTGTAGGTAGGTACGTAATTCTGCAGCCCGACTGTTTGTGTGGGCGTAAAACTATTGATCTTATGGAGAGCGACCGAGCGCTATCTATGCCGGGTATTCCCCGCGTCAAACTGAACTTATCGCGATTTCAGTCGACCTTGGGGAATTCACCAAACTGCGGGGAATCTCAAGTTGATCTGGGGATTTATTGGGGACTAGCTTCTGCCCGCGACTTCGTCCGCGTGAACTGACTTGTTCCCCCGCCCCAACGCGTCGCATCGCATCGCATCACCTGCCCGTGCTATCACTTTGTTTTCGCTTAACGTTCTTTCTGACTTTTTTTCTCTTTGCTTAGTTCCTAAGGGTCATAGCGTGATCTTAAATAGCTTAAAGCTTTCTTAAATTGCTTAACATGAGTTGTTGAGTTCTCATTGTATTATATACTTCAATGATTAGGTAATACCTACGTAAAGTTTCAGCCAATTCAACTGATCGGTTATTCTATAGTATTTTATGTTATTCTTTAGATTGATATAACTTTTTTTATTTATGAACTGATTGAAATGAAACAAACACTAAATTTTAAGTGGAGCAAACCAAAACGCATTAAGTAATGAAAACCACATTCAAATCGGTTAAGCCGTTTCTGAGATTAGCGTGCACAAACGTACAGACAAACTGACAAAAATTCTAAAAAATATTGTTTTGTGTTCTATTGCGTTGATAAAGACCAATGTAATAGTTTTTCTTACCTATAATATTCCATGTACAGACAGCGACCAGTTACGATTTTATTATATGTATTGATTGATTGGCATTATACGGGGATTTTGACATGTCATCATTAAATAATATCGATAGTTTATACTTCGCTAATTTCATGGCTAATTAGTGAGTAAAATCATATTAATTACATATTTGACTATGCAATAAGCGTAGATATGGGTCTGTAATGTTGTACATGTTTTTACAAAATAAATAAAATCCAAACATAAAAAATGTGATGTCCTTTTTGCTGATACTGACGTTTACAAACAGCGAAAATGTTGTGTTCTTAAAAATTTCAAAACTGAAAACCGCAATCATAACTAAATAAGTTATTGTAGTATTGTAGTACCTTTAATAGCAACAAGAGAAGGGAATAAAAAATTGGGCTGCAGTGACAAGTTTAACCCATCGAGCAAAATGCTTGCAAAAAAAGTGTCTGATATTAAATATTATTTAATTTAAATACTTAAGTAGTTGAAATTTGTTTCATTTCATAAAATAATGTTGAGGGGAATTCGATACATTTTCATTGGCAATCCTGCCAAGACTCCTGACAGGCGTCAATACATAATTATATTAAACAAAAATATTAAAGCGAGTAACCCAGAACCACGAAATCTTACCTTTTAGCCTTTTAGTCACCAATATTTTCTGACGTATTAGTATAATTGGCTTGTAAACACTTGTAAACAACTGAAACAATGTATTCACGTGTAGTTTCACTAAGAGGTTATCATTCCGGTCCACACGTCCTCTCTCTTACTCGTTGAGCGTCGAATGAATACAAAAATAGCACTATAAATGTTATACTTTAGTACCACTGCGTCATCAGCTCGATTGTTTATTTACAAATACTTTTTTTGTGTGCGAGAAAGATATTCGATATGGATTGATATGCAGTTTTCCTGATGTTAAAAATTTAAGCATTCAAGCCACAGTCATGCTTATTTTTATCCATCTGCCATCTTGTATCAAATGTTATGCTATCTCCAGTGGCGTTAAAACGTGCTGAAATCACTGACTCAATTAATAGTGGTGCGCTATAGAAATCTCGAATATCACCTTCTATTTAATCTTAATTTTAGTTTTCTTCTTTTACTATAAATCTTACCAATACATTGTCGAGACTTCACATGGCACTTTATTGGAAATAATTATTTATAGTTAAACAACCTAGGTACATACTTATTAAGAGGGCAGCGCCAGTGTAGTCCGCGAAATTAAAATTTTCTTCTTGTTGATTTCATGAAAGAGTCATTCAATAGGATTATATGAAGTTAGAAGGTTTATATTGAAAAAAAGAAAAATAGGAAAAATAAAAACAAAATAAGTATGTATAAACACCAACCAGAAATAGTCGACGGCTGCACCGTGCACGTCATGACTGTGACAAGAAGGCTCCCACTCAGCATGATGCTGTGCTATAGGGGCCCTCCGCACAGCGCTGATTCTCAGTGGTTAGTGTGGTATTGATGATTTTGATGATTCTAATTCTGAAAATGCATACTTGTTACGCTCGCGGATCATATTTTGTTCAACATACAACCTGACATACAATCTGTAAATTGCAAAAAACGCATCCCCCTTAAACTTGACGGCGCGTGTAAAGGTTTTACAGCGCTTTACTTACAGAGTTAATTTAAGAACGAATTTGACAGCTGTCAACTTGACGTAACCCCGGGTACTGAGGCGACAGAACGCCAAAATGAAAAAAAAAACAAATAATGAAAATCGAGGAGATCGATCGAAAAGTAGAACAGGCATTTCAGGCATTAATTTATTGTGAATGTGTCCTTTGATATTGTTGATTCATTTGAATCCTTGCAGTGCAGTGAGTTGATTTGCGCTCTTGTCTCACGTACTCGGTGGAACATTTCTTTTTCTTTCATTTTTTTTTATATATCCTCGCTCCTGGCATGCATAATCAGCCTATAATATTTCCACTGCTGGAACACAGGCCTACCCTCGGTGCCACCCGCGGGATCAGAGCGGGTTGGTGGATGTCACACATGTCTTCCAATGTTTGGTTCTCGGTCATGCAGGTTTCCTCACGATGTTTTCCTTCACCGTTTTGAGAGCAGTGGTGATGATATAATTTACACACGCATTTAATGACACATAATAAAACCCACCTATGATAAAACCTCTTCCGATAAAAACGACAAATTTCCTTTACACTCATATTTAATAGATAAAGTAGATTACAAGACAAGAAATGTTATAGAAAACAAACAAAAACTTAACTAATAATAACCTTACCATTGTTAGGTAACGAAGATTTTGCATCATAGACATTTTATGTTGGATACAAGACAGAATAAGATGTATTTCCGGTTTTTTACAGACAAATATGATATTTTGCAGCAATACCTTTCTCGCATGTTCATCTAAACCCGGTCTGAAAACTCCACCAACGCAGTCGAAAACTTAGGGTATTGCACCAGACCATGAACATTCAAAGCACTTACAGTAAAAACTTCGGTTAACAATATTCCAACCAATGTTAAACAATCATTCGAAAATCTCGTTTTTTAATTCTCATCGAGGTTGCTAGTATTATCCTACACCGGAATGTTTCATTAGTCGAACAAGTCCCGGAGCAGAGCATTGTCATCATAATCATTTTCTGATTCTTGCACTGGAACGCGTTTCAGCTTTAACATTATTTGGCGTGTGCATGAATGAGAACATTGACCTTCAAGTTCATCGTCTTCATCTTCTTTCTGCCGGACGCGTTTCATCTCTAGCATGATTTGGCGCATATGGTTCAGAATACAATGGTAGTCCGCTAAAACCCAATCCCACAAAAGTCCATACTCTTCAACAAACTTCAGCAAAATAATTCTTGCGTGTTCGTCTAATCCAGGTCTTGCTTGTTCACTGTCGATGTGGGAATCGTTAGCTGTTGCACCAGACCATGAACATATACTCAAAGCGTTTGTAGTAAAGATTTCGGTCAGTAACAATCGAGCCAAACTTTTGCAATCATTCGACAATCTCTTGCATTCAGCGAGTTTGTCAGCATTAACATACACACCGGAGTGTTCAATTAGTTCAACAAGTCCCGGAGCAGGTTCACGATACTTTAATGTCCATCTTGAGTCATTTTCGTCGTATTCAGGAGGAAGAACAAACTTTTTCTGAACTTCATCAATATCTTTCTGTTCAGCCCGGTCTTCATTGGTTGCAACTTCCTTTAATTTTACAACTTCTGTTGTCATGGCTTTTAATAAAGATATGGTTACATCCATCATAGCCTCAGACACCTTTCGCATGTGTTTGCGCATTTCTTCTTCTAATATTGCTGATGAATTATGGCCTAAAACAAGAAATATTGTTTTATTATTATAGTAGTTTTGATACTAAGGCTACTAAATATTAAATATTGTTTTATTATTATAGTAGTTTTGATACTAAGGCTACTCAATGTTTTAAATATTTTGAAACTCCTGGTATTAAGTTCTATTTTATATCCATCGGTGCAGCTTAAAACTAAAAAAAAACACATATGACTTATACTACAGATAGGATGTTTTATTATTAGTCAGTCAAATTGTCAACTTATCGATATTTCACCTGTTCCAAATTAAGTAAACACAAAACATTTGTTTCAAATAATACGTTTACGTGAGAACAATGTAAAAAACTATTTGAAACAATTTAGAATAAAAAGATTAAAGGTAAGCCCTGGCAGTTAAGAGATGACCAATCTCAACTGACGGCACCCGTTCACAAACATGACGCGTGGATCCAGCACCATTTTGCTCAACCGTTTTGAAGGTAATTGAATGATCCAACACATACGCCATCATGAGCGAGACAGAACCCGACATAAGAAAATATGTATATTATACTAATCTTACCTCTAACTCCTATTAGAGATTGTTATTTTTAATTCCTGTCTTCGCGCCCTATCTCTCGCGCGTTTGGTGTTAAATGAATATAAATAACACTATAATATCATTGTAAGTACGTACTTACGTCAGCAGCCCGATTGCACAGTATAATGTGCCGATTGTTTGTGTGAGCAGGAACACTATGATCTCTGTGCATTTATGGAATACGACCGAACGCTATCTATGTCGGGTTTTCCCCGCAATCATAATGATACATCTCTCATCATCTACAGTCATAGGTTATTTAGGCGCAGTCAATAACAGCCGAGTTCAAACAGAAAGGTATGAATACATACATTAGGTTGAAGAATAGTTCACGAAATGTTTCGTCTATTAACCTGCTGACTGGCTTATCTGCTTACCACTTCTTGGGTTCAACTGGTATAGCTAATAAAATAAGATATTTTCCAGTAGAGTAACGACTCATTAGGAATAACCTTCATACATAGAACGAAACCTTCTACGAACTTAACATCACGTGCTGTATTCAGACCTTCAGGGACTTAGTCAGATGTGCACCTAATATAGTACCTGCCACACATTTAGTTAGTTAATTTACAGTAGGCGTTCCCCTATTGCATGTTAGGGACTTAACTTGTACAGGATCATGATTTGTATCCTGTTGATGGCAGAACAGGGGGTCGACAACACACACCTCGAAACTCCGGGTTGTTACTGACAAATAACTGGGAGAACTCAATACCTACCATTTGGCCGGTTTGTGAATCGAATTCACAATCAGCAATTTGCTCACCGTACTAATAAGGTCGCGCGAAAAAGTTTCCATAACGAAAAGAGTGAGCAGTTGAGCACTTTGGAAGGTTTTAACTTTATATCTCACCACTTTTTAACAGACTTAAAAACAAGGAGGTTTTTTAATATACTCGTATGTTGCCCGATTCCTCGAAGACTGCTGGACCGATTTGGAAAATTCTTTTTTATTTAAAAGGGTAAATCATCGTAGGTACAAAAATAGAGACTGCTAAGCGCTGCTATGCTAGCGGGTATGCTTAGGCATACCGTGTCGACACCTTTCGGAATACCTAGGCGTCTCTCGGGATGCGTCGATAGCCTTCGAGATTCTGATAAAGCGCAAGCGCGTTGTCGCGTCGGTACGCTTCGGCGTGCATATAGACGCCATGCCCATGTCTACGGATACCGCGGCATTGATGCCATCAGTATTTTTGTGGTGATGCTGGAAGATGCCGTGCCGTGCCGCCAGTGGTGCATGCCCTAAGCATCTTGTCTCTACCGCACTCATTACAACCGCAAGTTGCCAACGAAATGAAACCACTTCCCCATCAGATTTGCGGTTCGTTTCGGCATCGTACTACTTTACCTAATCGGAGCATTTGCAATAAAAATTGTGATACAAACCGGTACAGAAATGTTGATATTTAATCATGATAATTTGTGACAGGATTTGGAGTGAAAGAAACAGTCTGTTATGTAAAAGATTTTCGAAAAGGGTGGTTGTTTTGGCGAAAGGTTTTTAATGCTACTTCATAGTTGATATTATTTTAAATACGTGACACACACACAGCCACACTTATGTACAGTTACGTGTAGGTTAAGTATAATTATTATAAACAAACATGAGTCACTTTTGTATCGTGAACTCAGTTTTCAATATAAGGCAGGGTCCAGAGAAGGACACGTGTGACAAGGATGGTTTCATCAAGGTGGAGAAGAAGAAAAAGCCTCCTTGTCAGAACCAGTGCGGCACCGCGCCGGCAGGACCCAACATGCTGCTACGTCCAGCAATCCCAACGACGCAGCTGTACGTGTCCAGACTGCACCACTCCACGAAGGTTGAGGAGATCGTGGAGTACATGCGTGTGAAGACCAACTGGACTTTGAGTGTCGAGAAGTTGAAGTCGCGTCACAACACGAACCTCATTTCGTTCGTGGTGCGTGTTCCGACACATCATCTGGAGAAGTTCGTCAAGGAAGAGTTCTGGCCGAAGGGCGTTGTGTACCGCCGGTTTCGTGGCCGGCTACATGACACCAGTCAGCGAAACACGACGCAGACACTTTGTGTGCGTTAGTTAGTTTATAGTGTAATCAGTAGCAATGGCTTTCATTTTGACAGTTCAACAACATCCATTGCGTTATTTACGTTGTTGAGCAGGCAAAGTTTTGGAACATTTGAAGCAATGGATTAGATATCCTTCAAAATAATTCAGGTTGTGATTGATAGTGTGGTAACCAATCAGGATGCCGTTTCGGCTAAATTCGGTTAAAAGTGTTGAGTTATCAATACATAACACACTTCAATCTCAACTGAATCATTTTGTGTGATAATTAATTTGTCTGGCAATAGTTACGTGATTAATGTTTTCAATTACGAACTGAACATAAATTAAGAATATCTTTCCTTCTTCCGCAGTACCGTCGCCACATGGACTCTGTTTACGACTTCATCGTGATAGGAGGAGGATCAGCAGGGTCCGTGGTGGCCGCGCGCCTGTCGGAGGTGCCCGACTGGAGGGTGCTACTCTTGGAAGCAGGTATGACACCATCATAACACTTTATAATAATAATTATAGTATAAATTAACTAATTAAACTTAAAATAATCAACTCAAACTCAAAAGTATTTATTTCAATTAAACCAATTACAGGCACTTTTGAATTGTCAAGGTGTCGGTCAAAATCAAGCCATTTATTCAAATTAGGCTGAGAATCAGCAATTTTTGAACGTCAAAATTGCATAAGACAATCCCTTAAAACGCCCGCCATTCACTTAAGGTCAGTCATAAACATGAAGCTACATAGTTTCCCATTCCAAATCAAAATATATATTAAAATAATATGATTTAAAAAAATTGATTATATCATTCATGTTGAAATTATGCATGTGAGAACGATGCAGAACGTTAAAAGCGTCCGTAATGAAAAGATTAAAAAACTATTCGAATATCAATCATTATTTGACACTGGTAAGTATCGCGACTATCTTGCGCTTCCGCAAAGGCCTCTCCTAAAGCTTGCCACTGTCCTCGAGTATGGATCATCCTCCTCCAAGTAACACCAGCTGTTTTCTAAGTCTTCCCATCTAAGCCGTTGCCTCGCTTTCTTTATTATTTTGTCTGTGACACCATTCTAAGCCAATTTTTCTTTGTTCAGCTCCATTCTCCTCATCATGGTGACCTGCCCACCTCCATTTTAGTTTTCTTTGTGCACATCATTATCAAACTTTTTACCTGTTATTAAATGGATATTAAATACATTTAATTTAGTACGCAGTGTAAATAGTTAGTGGTATAATAATTGTACATATGTATAAACATTACCTGTTAATAAATATAAATAAACTTGTAAAAACCTAATTTTAGTACAAGGCTGATGTTTCAGTTGTTTTAAAACCTAAGCGCACATTACTGCTACATGGGGCCGTGTGGAGTGGTAGCCCTTTTGTAGTGTGCGATGATTTATTTGAAAACGTATCGTGAAAGTGATGCAAGAGGATTCTTGCAATCCGGTGTGCACCAAATCTGCGTCAGTCTCTATGGTCTATAATCACCGAAAACTTTTGATGTATATCTTAACCTTCCAGGTTTCGATGAGCCGACAGGTGCTCAAGTGCCGTCCATGTTCCTGAACTTCATCGGCTCCAGCATAGACTGGGGCTACCAGACCGAGTCGGAACCTGCTGCTTGTCTCGGGGAGACCGGTCGGAAGTGCTACTGGCCCAGAGGGAAGGTAGGCTAACGGAACGAACCATCGATAATCAACAAACCAACTCTACGCTTATTATTTGAAAGATAAGAAAGAAAGAAAACACATTTATTTAACACAGACTAACATTCAGATTCAGATTCATTTATTTGCAAAAACATGTGTAGATAATATACATTTTATGATGTTTATTATAGGTGTTACAGGATATTCATTGGCACGACATGACCATGGCTGGTGTACAAATTAGGTCGGAAGACCATAAGATTAAAAAAAAAATACAAATTGAATAATCTAAAAACAAAAAAAATAAAAAATAAAAACAATTGATAGGTAAATATTCTTATAGGTACTATATAAAAGACAATACGTCAGAGGGGCAATTCTCGTAATTTTAAGAACGTTCACAGTCTGATCTCTAATTTCCCTACATTTTGACAAGTTTTTGACATTTGTTTGTCGCTGAGATGAGACTGCGACTAGATTTTGAACGTTTTAAATTACGAGAATTGGCCTTCAGATAAAAACCAATAAAAAGTGAAAAGTCCGATGTAAGAAATGGCGATGAGGCGCGTTTGGCTTCTGCTGTGCAGGCAAAGGCCTTCCCCAATTTCTTCCAGTTCTGTCACCGTTGTGCTACTTCTCGTAAATTCTTGAGGAGGCCTTTCAAAAGAAGGCTAGAAAGAAAAAGTATTTAAGTATTGCGACTCGCACAGGGAGGTAACTTAATATGCAAGGCGTCCATCGACCATCTTCTTCGCGGACTGCCACGGCATGCCGTCTAACTATGTTAGAAGTGTTAGAACTCCAATATTTGATTTATTTAAGATAGTCCCATTTAAGTCTAGCAAGTTGAAGCGGTTTCGACTAATTGCGTCAGAAAAGTAAGAAACTAAGTCTTTCTTAACAAATTAGTTTTAATTTTAAAAACTTACCATAAAACCTAATACCTCATCTCCAGGTCCTCGGTGGAACCTCAGTGATGAACGGCATGATGTACATCCGAGGCGCCCGCAAGGACTACGACAGCTGGGCCGCCGCCGGCAACGAGGGGTGGTCGTACGAGGACGTGCTGCCGTACTTCCTCAAGTCCGAGGACAACAAGCAGCTGAAGGAGATGGACCAGGGCTACCACTCGACCGGCGGGCCGCTCACCGTCGCGCAGTTCCCGTACCATCCGCCGCTCAGCTACAGCTTGGTTAAGGCTGGAGAGGAATTGGGTGAGTTCCATATTTTGTTCTTAGTTTTACCGGGTTTTTAAACATCAATGGTTTTACCATGTACTTTTGTAAGTTTATGCTATCTATTTAGCGCCCGCTCGATAGTCACCTCTTTTTTCTACCTATGATCCTCGAATGTGACACTAACAACAACTAAGAGGATTTCATTTAACAGAAAATTTTAGATTTCCAAGGCGAGATTTATTTTAAAGTTTATTTAGATATTTTAAAGGTATCATAACAGAAGAACAAATTCTTCTCATATGATTCCCACCATCCACTAACAAATCTCCCTCACTTTCCAGGCTACAAACAACGAGATCTCAACGGCATGCACCACACCGGCTTCTCGATAGCCCAGACCACCAACCGCAACGGTTCCCGCCTGTCCGCCGCGCGCGCCTTCCTGCGCCCCGCCAAGCACCGCCCCAACCTGCACGTCATGCTGAACGCGACCGTCACGAAGATCCTCATCAACCAGACTACCCGCCAGGCGTATGCTGTGGAAGTTAGGAACAGCTTCGGTGGCACTGAAGTTATTTTCGCTAATAATGAGATTGTTTTGAGGTGAGTTTTTATTCAAGGTTTTTTTAACGTGACGTTAAAGCCATGGACATAATTTTAAAATGCATTTGAAATCGCTTGATACTACATTTTAATTTAGTAAGAAAGCCAAAATTACAGGGGTGTTACCATCTATGTGATATGGACGAACAATGTCGTGTCAAGCGATTTTGTACCACAAGTTGAGCAACAATAAATAGCGGTCATCTTGTCTTGCATATCAATTGTACTGCATGAAATGATTGTGTGGCTCTACCCCTAATCGTAGAACATTAAAGTCTGCAAGTGACAGTAAATTTCACTTCTGCTCACTTTCCCATGATAAAGATTAATTACCTGGAGATCCCATCAAAATATTGTACCCAGACCCATATTAACCCCATCACTTGAACTCCCCAGTGCCGGCGCAGTAGCGTCTCCCCAGATCCTGCAGCTGAGCGGCGTGGGCGCGCCCGACGTGCTGGCGGCCGCGGGCGTGAAGCTGGTGCACAGCCTGCCCGCCGTGGGACGCAACCTGCACAACCACGTGGCGCACTTCCTGAACTTCAACGTCAGCGACAATAACACCACCCCCCTCAACTGGGCCACAGCTATGGAGTACCTGCTGTTCAGAGATGGACTTATGTCAGGGACTGGTAAGTGACGCTAATTGATTTAAAGCCTGCTATTTTTAGACATCATTGTGTGCCAAAGAAGAAAACCTGCATAATCAAGAAGATATAATACATATATCACATTATCAAATAACAATCTGAACATTTAGGTACTTCCCCGCAGGTATATCCGAGGTGACTGCCTTCATAAACACAAAGTACTCGAACCCTGCCGAAGACAACCCCGACATCCAGCTGTTCTTCGGCGGCTTCCTGGCAGACTGCGCGAAGACCGGCATGGTGGGCGAACGACTGGACAACGGCTCCCGGAGCATACAGATCATACCGACTGTGCTGCACCCCAAGAGCAGGGGGCGGCTGGAGATCGCGTCTGCTGACCCGTTTGCTTACCCCAAGATCTATGCCAAGTGAGTATTGTATGGAAATAGCGTCATCTTGCGACAATAATGGGAACATAATTAGGCGCCGCTCCACAGCAGCCCACAGCTCAGCTACGCACGTGTACTTAGCTTTGCTTTGTATGTATACGTACGTGTGATCGTCCACTGCGACGGCGACGCTACACTACTTAAATGCTAGCAAACAAATAACCGTGGCAAACCTTTTCGTGCACATCCTGCGTAGCAGTGGACAGTCGGTTTTACTACATAGAAGGGGCTTTGAAGATCCGTGAAATACCTACCGTCGCGTCATTTTAAAAATGGCGGCCATGACCACAGAACACTGCGGGGTTTGGTCTTATTATGTTTTCTGTTTGCATTGATATCAGCTATCGTTTTAAATAGGTCTTATGCGTGGCTGCCATTTTTAAAATGACGAGAAAGATTTTCAAACCCCTATAATACCCCCAATAAAATAATATAACGTTAACACGATCGAATAGGCAGAAAAACTCGCACTAACCACTGTTATTTAAGTTATTTGGCGGTAGCACCTAAATATGGAAATAGGTATCAAAAGGGAAGGGTGCACTCGTATTCTAACCTTGACGAACTCGTTCTGGATCACAGTCGTGCTATTATGTGAATATCTAGGTACTTATAGAAACCTAATTGCTTGTGTAAAATACTTGTTGGATAAGTCACCCAATCGCTTATACTCACTTTAACGAAATAATTTGCATATTTCCTTAATTCTGGAGGACTGGAAATGTATGTGGGAGGCCCTTGCCCAGCAGTGGGACATCATAGGTTAAATTAAAGAATACACCTTTAATTAAAAAACATAACAGTATTTAATTCTACTGGGTAACGTTAATTTATTTATTAAGGCCAGTAATTTCCAGCTTTCCGTGTTTTTTCCTTTTGAACCAATTCATTTATCTCGTCTTGCCAACGTGTGCCTTGTGTTGAAATTGTTTATAAGTACTTTAATTTAAAAAAAAACTTCTACCTCAATTTCAGCTACCTAACCCACCCTGACGACGTCAAAACCTTAGTGGAAGGCATCAAGTTCGCTCTCAAGTTAGCTGAAACCAAAGCCCTGAAGCGCTACGGAGTGAAGCTCGACAAGACCCCAGTGAAGGGCTGTGAGAAGATCAAGTTCGGCTGCGACGCGTACTGGGAGTGCGCCGTAAGAATGCAGACTGCTCCCGAGAACCATCAGGCAGGATCCTGCAAGATGGGGCCGAGAGGAGACGATAGTGCTGTCGTTGATAACTTGCTGCAGGTAAGACTGTGGACGATGTCTTGCTGCCATCGTGGGTAAATAAAACCTGGATGGGGCTGGCACAGGAGCGTGAGGATAGGCACAAGCATAGTAATGACTATAAGTGGTTATGAAGACGGGCTATGGATGGTGATTATGGTGAAGTAGTAGTTGTCCTAGCCCCGACTTCGGCTAATTAAAATAGGGTTTGTTCAACAATACAACAGACGAGGATCGGACTTGTCTCTCATCCTCGTCTTTTAAGATTATTCTAGCTTGTAATCAAAAAGATATTCTATAGACTTGAACGATTAACAATAAGTAGGAAACCACGTATTTTCTACTGTATTATCACGATTGGATGCTGTTCCTAGGCCAAATAGGCTGTGTCAAATGCGATTACAAGACAGCAGCGACGCAAGTATAACAATATTACAAGACAGCAGCGACGCAAGTATAACAATATAACAAGACAGCAGCGACGCAAGTATAACAATATTACAAGACAGCAGCGACGCAAGTATAACAATATTACAAGACAGCAGCGACGCAAGTATAACAATATTACAAGACAGCAGCGACGCAAGTATAACAATATTTCGCCTACCAATCATGATTTGATCGCATTGTGTAAATCAGATCCGGTATATTATGAAGTCCAGTGACCAGTGACCAGTGACCTTCTATGGACAGTTCTATGTAGTAATTTAACGTTTTAATTCCTTATCTTCTGTGCAGGTGCAAGGCATAGACCGGCTGCGCGTGGCAGACGCGAGCGTCATGCCGTCGGTGACGTCAGGCAACACCAACGCGCCTGTCATCATGATCGGCGAGAGGGTCGCCGACTTCATCAAGCAACGCTGGTTGGGGACTGTTCATGTGGGTCGATGCATATTATATGTATACATGTCCTTGTTTTTTGTGTTCCTATATTGTGTGCTTTGATCTAATTTCTTTTTTATTATGTGTTCTTTCCTTCTTTTTCCTTTTTTTATTGGTAAGACTATTCTCTGTAATTAATTATTTATATACTTTTTCTGAGCTAAGGAAGATGTAAATTTTATAATGGTTATTTTGTTTTTCCAGGCTCCCTACCCAGTGCCGCACGGCGGTCTGTCCAACGTGCTGCAAGCGAGCGACTCGACGCAGCAAGCCACGTGGCAGCGGTGGCTGTGACGTCAACGCCACAGCCACGCGAGCTCCGCACTGCCCTAGATATACATATAGCGCTTCAACGTTCTTTTGGCGCGTGGCCAAATTCGGAACTAACGCCGCCATCTTGTTTTTTAAATACATTTTTACAAAACAATTGCACAGATGTTTACCAATAACGCCCCCTGTCCACTTCATTCGAGCGCCAAAAGATCCTTGAAGCAGTGTAGTGTAAATATTTAGCTTTAGGTTTTAGGCGATGTCACGGAATGTGGTTTTTCCATGGATGAAGGTTGGTCCTTGTCATAGGATTTATTTTCTAATTCCTACATTGTTGGTTGTTTGTCACATTTTAGTAAAAGAGTCTTAGGTGTACCTAATACTCACAAATTAGGCCAGAATAAATGGCCTATCTGCTAACTCGACTTAATTAATTAACTTAGTCTACATTGAAGTTTAGATGTTTAAAATAAAAAAAATATTTCTCGAGCTTTAATAAAGTACTGTATTTTTGCTGAGATGGACCTCGAATATTCTGTAAAACGTTCTTTGGCATCACTTAGGTATTATTATTTTATTGTAACTTGTGAACGCATGGCGTTGTTGTACAAATTAGTATTTATTTGTATTTTAATTTCCGTCCATTGGTGTAAGTCTACACTTGAAGACAAAATAATTGCAAGATATCTTTATTGTGAGATATTGATTAATTTTTTGTTGGTGCAATATTTTTGGAAACAAGTGTATAATTTATAATAACTAGTTAAGTCAAATTTTACATAATAAATGTTTTATACGAGTTTATGTGTATTTATACTGAAATTTCAACTTATGTGGGTTAATTTAGCAGGCTAAAGCTGCGTCCCCACCAGGAATCCTTAAATCTATAAAAATATAAGGAATTTAATAATCCTTAAAAACTAAGACTTCAATAATAAAATATCATCCCCCTTAGTATTTTATGGAGAAATCACCTCACTCACCAACCTTTAAAACAGGCTTGGTTAGTTTTTGGAAATATTTAACTGATCCTCTAATACTGACATTCTAATGACGGACTTTTTTAAAATTAAGTAGGTAACCTCTAAAAACTCTTAGCGATCGTAACGACGGCCTCTTTAAAAACAAAAATAAGCTTCTTTTTAACTTCGGTCGCAGTAACTAAGCTAGGGTACCCCCACCAAACGAGTTACGTAAGTTTGGAACTGTGACCAACCGCGCTACATCCAAGTTAGTTGCAGTCACTTGGCTATCTAATGTTTCAGGACCCCAAAAAAAATACCAAAGGCGCATTCATTACATTACAGTATTCAATAATATTTTTAGGAGCGCAAAATTGGGTTTATTAGAGGTTCGATTAAATACATGCCATTAATTTTATTGATCAATTGTTTGTTTATGTTAATATATATCCAATATTGCTAATTATAACAATATATAGGTAGGTACAGACGCCAGCACATCAAGCTACAACAATCCGTCAAATTTCTTTAATAGATTTTCAACTTTATCGCTTAAGCATTAAGGTTCAAGGTTGATTGGGGAAATTTGACAGTTTCGGGTAGCTTGACCTGCACCTAAAAACGTAAAAGCTACAGTTTTCCCTAATCGATTCGGAACTTCCCGAGCCATGTTAGCCAGTATTAATTTATGCAAGGAAGAGAATATAGGGGAGACCGGGGTAAGATGGGATACTTAAGAAAAAAAACGTCATAATATAAAAATCAAACTGTTTATTAAAAATCTCTTACAAAAAAAGCAACACTTACAGTTTTAATAAACGTAATTATAATCTTTTATGGCGCTAAATCACATATTTTTTTGGCAAATAGGAACTAAATGACACCATGTCAAATATCCCGTCTTGCCCCATGATCGGGGCAAGATGGGAAACGCTATGGGGCATAATGAGTACACATTAAATCTGGTTGGCATCGTTCACATATATGTGCCTCTTCATCGTCATCGTCTACACCTGCGCAGGAATTATGGGCCCAACCATGGCACAAGCTACAAATAACCCATCCTTCAGTGGACTGTGAATATAAGTACCCACAATATACACAACTTTTACTATGGGACCAAACCAGAAATCGCGAAAAAAAAAACAGCTGGTCCCTACATTTTAACGAGTTATGCGAACATAAATGTAGGGAACAGCTGATTTTTTTTTCGCGATTTCAGGTTTGGTCCCATAGTAAAAGTTGTTCATAATGATGAGTACAACGACCCCTTAGAAGGATGCCCATGAATTTAATTTCACCCTGTATATATACAAGGACAATAATTTTCTTCGTCTTCAGATGAACTAGAATCCGTGTCACTGTCTTTTTGCGTCTTTTGTTTTCAGTGCCAGTATCTTCAGCACATCGAGCATTTCTCACTCCTCGTTCCAAGGTCGATTTAGGCACGTCATATGTAGCTGAGGCTCGAAGAAATCCCATTGTGTCAGAAAGCACAGCTCTAACCCCTCTTTTCATATCCTCTTCTTCGATCACGATTTGTTTTACGTTTATAATTTCGTACCATTTTAACTGCAAACAAAAAATAAACTTATTATTAAATAGGTACCTATGAAACATTTTTCTACCTACACATATGGGGCAAAATGGGATACTATCCCATTATGCCCCGACCTTTTTGCCCCAACATACACATTTTGCAGAAGTAACTAAAAAGTTCTAATCTAAAAAATTATTCCGCGAAAAAGCAATCTAAATTCGTTAGCTTTACACTACTACAACAAGTGCGTGGTAAAATATTAACATAGGACTGATACCTACCTTGTTGCCCATCGATTCAAAACAGAAAACTTCGTAAAAATACTCCAAAAAACTATTTTTTCTCGCCGCGCAGCCAAAACACGCAGTGACACGCACACGCCGCTCCGACTCGTTTGACGCGACTGGACATCGCACGAATGGCGCTGTATTAGGCTCTGTTGTGGTCACCAGTCACGCACACAAGCACATTTCCCGTCTTGCCCCGAGCTTCGTCTTGCCCCGGTCTCCCCTACGTTCGTATACAAAATAAAATACAGCTATTTTGTTTAACAATCTAGAATACTAGAAAGAAAGCATAAATCAAAGTACTACATATCGTTAAAATTAGCAAGAAATATTTGCGACAACCAACGGGAGATCATGGCAATGAACAAAGAAGATGGCGACTCAAGATTTGAATCTGGAATGTTGGCGAGGAAAACCTTTACAAGTAAGTTTTAAAAATAATTATACTTCTTTTCTGGTCTAGTAGACGTATCGTTCCTAAATAACTACATTATAATATTGTTGGCAACTGAAGTTTGTGTTTATGCCGTGTCGGGCTATTTTCCTTGTAGTATCTACCTAATCGTGTTTTTAAAACCGAGTCATTAACTCAAGTTGAGGCAATGTCGTTCCGAGCTGCTTAAGGTAGCGTTAATCTTTTGTTTGAAAGAAAAAAAAAACATTTATTTGCGGTAAATAAGTCTCAAAAAAGAACATAAAAAATAAAATTATAAGAAAGGGTTGGGGAAAACATGCGTCACATCCACGCAAAACTGCTATCGCTCAGCATTATGCTGCGACCCTATGCAAGACAGAGCCCCAGCGCTGGTATCAGCGACAGCCGGCGCTGACGTAGGTAATGACGTCGTCCGGTGCAGCAAACAATTATTAGGACGCTGTACCGGTAGGTACATAATTTAATTTAAATGTGATAGAGCGTCATCAACTAAACAACTTGTTTGAACTTGGCAATATAAGTTCTACGCCCAGCTGAATATGTTGAGGCTAAGAAACTGTTGAATGTCTTGGCATCAGACAGGTCCGTAGATTTTAAAAGTAAGCCCTCGTACCCACGGGTGATTTTTCACGCGACAACTTTTAATAGAAAGAATGAAAGAAAGAAAATACGTTTATTTGCGGTAAACATGACGCAAAAAAGAACATAAAAACAAAATAAAGAAAAAACAATAAGTAATGGTTGATATGCGTCACATCCATGCAAAACGGCTATCGCTCAGCATTATGCTGCGACCCTATGCAAGACAGAGCCCCAGCGCTGGTTTGGTAATCGCGCACTGGTTTTCAACTCTCGGTGTTGAGCCGAACATTGAGATCCAACAATCTATAAATCTACCTACTGTTAGATTTACAACTACGGGCGATATTTTGCCGCGGAGAGATTTTCAACGCACAGTTTAGCGTTGAAAATCTCTCCGCGGCAATATCGCCCGTGTGTACGAGGGCTTGAAAATTAAAACTTAACTATTAGCACTTTGTGATGGATCTCGTCGGAGGATATCAATAACATAATATCTATTTTCAAAATGTTACCTACTGTGGGCCGCTTGCTTGTTTGTCAATCAATGTATTTTATAATTATTGTCTTTGTTCAATACACACACACACACATTGGACACACATTGGTTGCACATTTGTTTAACTCCTTATGTTCTATTAACTTATAACCGCTTAATAAAAAATGATGTGTAATTGTTTGTTCTTCCAAATAAATAAAATAAAATGTAAAAAGGAATCATTTTCTTTGTCAGGCTTGAAGACGAAAGCGAATGTTTACCAACAGGCAACGAATCTGCAGCCTCCTCTCGACCCGCCCCAGCCTCCTCTCGACCCGCCCCAGCCTCCTCTCGACCCGCCCCAGCCTCCTCTCGACCCGCCCCAGCCTCCTCTCGACCCGCCCCAGCCTCCTCTCGACCCGCCCCAGCCTCCTCTCGACCCGCCGCAGCCTCCTCTCGACCCGCCCCAGCCTCCTCTCGACCCGCCGCAGCCTCCTCTCGACCCGCCGCAGCCTCCTCTCGACCCGCCCCAGCCTCCTCTCGACCCGCCGCAGCCCCCTCTCGACCCGCCGCAGCCTCCTCTCGACCCGCCGCAGCCTCCTCTCGACCCGCCCCAGCCTCCTCTCGACCCGCCGCAGCCTCCCCACGACCCGATCTCGCCTCCTCCTACTACATGGGAATACGGTGGGGATAATTCTGGTTTCCTGGCGTCCAGATGCCCTCGTCGAGACAAATCGTGTCCAAAGACAAATGCCTCAACGAAAAGTACAAATGTAAAAGAGTCTTGAAAAAAATAAAAACTTTTTGGTGGTACACTAGTTTTTATCAAACTTGCGTTTCCACTAAAACGGAGGAGAGCGAAGATGTACAGCAGAAATCAACCAATCACAGACCAGCACCCTAATTGCGTAACGCGGTGTCCTGTGTGAGCGACGAATACGATACTATGTTGGGGTCGGCTTCCAGTCTAACCGGATGCAGCTTAATACCAGTATTTTACATGGAGCGACTGCCTATCTGAACTCCACAACCCAGTTACTGGGTAATACGATACCCCTTGGTAAGACTGGTTGTCAGACTTTCGGGCTTCTGACTACCCGTAACGACTGTCAAAGATCCACGAATGACAGCCGGGACAAACGGCTTAACGTGCTTTCCGAGGCACGGAGGGGTCTGAGTATGTAAAGATGGTCACTGGTCACCCATCCACAGACCAACCGCGGCAAGCGTAGCTTAACCTGACCGATCGACCCGTGCGGCTATTATTATTTAGCCACGGGCAAAACACACAATGCCTTTCATATTGGCAGTCAACAACATTCATTGCTTATTTCAGTTGTCAAGCAGACGAATTTTCCAAACATGACGCAATGGATTAGGAATTAATATAATTACCTTCGAAACTCTTCGGATTGCGAATGAAAGTGCAATACGCAATTGGGTTGCTGGACATAACAAAAAACAAAGGCATACATACAAAAGAAATTCTTTATTGCACAGGGATATTCAAAATACTTAATTGGATAACAATTTGATATTACACTCAACGCAACCGTGTTATTGGTACAGTAATAACAGTTAGTTTCTGCGCCATACAATACTACAAGCGCATCATTAGACTGTAGGCTTGCCACGGCAGCTGTGTGGGACATCGTTGTATGTTTGTAAAGCTTGAACAAAGTGAGAAAGAAGAGTGCTTTGGTATAGAAGTGGAAAGCAAATCGATCGATGGCACGGTTCACGCACGACACGTTAACAATATACACAGAATTAACTTTCCCTGCGTGCGCACCTACTGGGGTGCTCCGGTCAATCTGTACTATTGTGGCTACAGATACATCTTATGGCTTTCCCGCCATAGTATTATAAGAGCATAATAAATGTATTCTGACATAACTGTGACACAATAGTACGAATTCACCAAAATAACGAATAATTTGGTGCACACGATCGAATAAATAAAAATATCGACTAAATCAGCGAGAACCACACTACTAGTCCTCAGCTTACAATAATGTTCAACTACTCTCAACGGTAGCCAACATCGCTAACTTATAATGTCGCGTTATAAAAGCTACGTTCATTAAATTATTTCGAATAAAATGTATACAAATTATAATAATAGACGATTAACTAGGATCGTGCACACCGGCTCATAATATCAATAATAATAATATATTACTTAATCATATGTGTCTAATACTTATACATCGTATCTCACTAGAATTTATTAAGCATCACGACATTGTGCCCTAAGCCGTACGATAATTATAATAATTATAAAAAAGATAATTATAGTGAGCTGTTCGGATGCTAAAGCTCGCATTACCCTCCACACATGTACACAAAGTACGTATGTATGCGCAAACCATTGCAAATGTTGTCTAAAATATGCATTCTCATTTGCAAATAGTCACGTACACTTGCCATATTTATGCATATGTGAATGACAGGGAGATATCGACCATTTTTAGTTAAAAACTAATCACTGTTAACATAAAACGCCAATAACACGTTATATAACACTAAATAGTTTTCGCGCTAGAAGAATATATTATTTTATTTTAACGTTTCTCTTGTTTTGTACCAGCTTAACGAGGAATAGCTGGGCAGGCTGCAAATGGGATATAAATAAAGGCTGATTTCTTTTTCGTGTGAGATAATGTTCTCAAAAACAGTAAACTTTTTATACAGCTATCTGTACAAAAAATATCATGAAAAGGCCTAAAGTCCCGATCGAGGCTAGAACATCGTTCCATGTAGACTTTTCAAACGAACATTTACATGCCGTTTTCAAACCACGAGCTCTAAAAGTTATATGGTACAAAACACTAAGAACGCAGACTATCTACATTAATTAATAATTAAATACAAAATATTCCAATGAGTAAAATATAGCACATCACGTTTATATATTACATCACTTCAGTCTCCATATAACGCAACAGGCGACACCGACGCGCGACGCTTGCTTTGTTCGCCGGCTAAGTAGGTTACAACATAACTTGCCGTTTGACAACGCGTTGCCATAGCAACCGGTGGAAATATCATCCTGATGATCTAGTATGAAGCAGAGATATATTTAAACGCTAACCAGCGAACCTAAATGGCGCGGGTACTTATAAACCAACTTTGAGACATAGTTACTGAACTATGCCTCTTTTAGGCCATTGTGACGTCACAGGGAGTTCAATACGGCGGCTGCTGGACCATTTCATACTTCTCAGTTGACACTGTGATCATTAGAGATGATATTTACAGTTACATGCTACAGTGCACCCATAAACACTTATTAGGCAAAGACACCAGTAAAACTAATAAATTTTAATAACAGAAAACAATATCACACTTGCCCTGACTTACTGATTAAACACTAGATTCGTTTATGAAATGTCAGCACTGGCTTGTCTCACCAACGAATTTTATTTACAGAAGGACGCGTTGCCAACCTTTTAATAATAAAAACATAATGTATAAGGATGGAGGAACACTTGTCAGCATTGTCAGCTCAACTATCGTTACTCCAAATGTACCTTTTGGTTTCCGAAAAATGATCCATGAATACCGATCGACCGACCGTGTGGAATTGTGCCCGGTTGACGTCAGTAGGTTCGCCCTCTGTTACATGTGACTTAAACATAAGTTCTGGCGAAAAGTGTGTGTACTATAGGTACACTTCTGCCTAACCCTTTGAGGAATACAGGCGTTATGTTATATTATTCATGAAAACTTCTTTACTTATTATTCTTGTCAGTCAACGTAACGTAAGTGCAGTGAAAGCATAATTTACTAATTAGAGACCTGATCAGCCTTTGAGAAGGAATAGAATAAGAAAAAAGAAAGGAAATACGTCCGAACACAAACACAAACGGAAGAACCAACCTACGCAAAACTTGTATCATTCTTGAGTACTCTCAAAATGAACGTTCTCTTTCATACGAATGAAAAACGAACGCTGACAAGTGTCCCCACATTAGCTATAAAGCTTCGAACCATGTCGGTACAGACCCGCATGTTGCTCCAGCACTTAAAATGAACCAACAATAGGAATGCATTACAACTACTCAATCATAACAACTAACAAAACACTGTAACATTACCCTGAGCTGGGAACACAGGTTATGGAAGGATACAGATACATCACTCCCTATATTCTTAGAAATATTATTAAAAAATCACGCAAATTTTACTTGGAGATAAAGAGTCCGTGTTATGATTAATATGTAAGTATTAGGGAACTGTGTGGTATTGTTAAAAATAAACATTTCAGCAATGCCAAACAGTTTTTACAGACAGTATCGAATACCAATTCCCGACATAAGTAATGTACCAAACGCAAAGTTAGCACTCCATTGCCTATTAATCTGTGGTACAATAAGCAAAGAACATTGGTAGCTAAGTATATGAGTCTATAATCTGTACTTTCAGTAAACTTTCCTGCGATGTCATATCAAATACTCCACATAATAAAATCATATATTTAAAGAGAATTTGTATTAATTTCATAGGTAGTTATTTTCAATATTTCAATTAATTTAATTTGTGTAAAGAAGTTTTGGTATCGAGTTATAGCCGTCTATGATAAGATGTATAGATATTATTTGACGATGGCACTGAGATGTTGGCTCTCTTTCTAACGCTGTTTTTATATAGCGCTATCTCTATCTTTCATATCTCTATATTTTAGAGTGTCATCTCTGTGTACGATTAGTAATAAAGAATACTTGGTTCATTTGAAACAACCCTTGATTAATATAATTATATTAATGAAATAATTTAGAAATGAATGATTACTGAGTACTTACTCAGGCAGAGATAATAAAATAAAGAAATTAATTAAAATTTGAGCGTTTCTCTGTGGTCCCACCGCGGTTGTATTGTCTGTAATACATATTTTGAGTCAGACCACATATATTTCATAATAATTGTAGTATTTTCTTTATCATAATAATTTAGATTTGCAAAACTATACACCAAACCTTCGGGCCATAATATCCATAACTGCATTTAATCTCCTAAAGCCTACTTACGATCGGCACAGATTGGCGACGCGACTTGTTTCGAAAAACAATAGAATATAGACCTTAATAACTTCAATTTAAGTCCATATTCCCCTGAGCGAAAGCTCAAATAATGCCACAAAGTAAAGACTTCAAGCACGTTTACATACATTTTTGGGATAAATATGTAACATTCTAAATGCAAGCTCATCAACAGTGGACGCATTACATCGAAATGCGACAGTCAACCGAACGTCCATTGTACTAACAATTTGACAGCGCCTTTAGGTCGTAGCAGTAAAGACGTTTATTGTAGTTCAAAGTGTTTCTGCTGACGTGCGGTTGAAGATACATAGAAACACAGAGCACGGAGACGCCTCGACGGTCGTTGCTAGAGGCGACATTGTCAACACTTTCCATAAAAACCAAGCGTGTCACAGTTGACCCTCACTACAACACAAGTAACGCATACAGAAGACGTTACAGAAGTTGTGCTCAACGCACTTTTTTTTTAGTATTTCCATCTCTATACAGATTCCGTGCTCTGTGCATAAAATTATGCTAATTCTTCACATTCGCGTCACCAATTTAAGCCGACTCTCGCCGCCATTTCTGACTGACACACAACTCGTCTCTCCGCCACAGTTGGGTAGCGTCCTGTACTGCTAGCCTGGTGTGAGCCTCCGCTAGTTTATCACAATGTTCTACATGATAGAGCACATCTTCTTGAGGTCGTTTTCGTCTGGGTCTAACACTTCTGCATCTCTTACTACGGGCTCTTTGCCCGCTATGTCGGGGAGGTACCTGGAAAGAGACAATACGTTATTATAGACATTTTTTAGTAATTTTCGTCTCGTGTAAAACTGTTACTATGTATACTAATAATATGACGGAGAAAAAAGTAACGGACGTTTAAATCCAATGACGATATGAAATATGTAATATTTGTTTAATTTGCACACTACGAAAGTAGTTTTTTTTTTCGTTATTTGTACAGTCAACAGCAAAAGTAGATGATCAAAATCAGAAATTCAATACTAATGAACGGAGTTCGCGTCAGAACTGTGTGGCGTCGTAGTGATTCAAAAGTATGTGATTGTAAATTATACCAAACATTCACTACTAGTACAGCTGCCATATAGCTGCGATCTCCGTTCATTAGTATTGAATTTCTGATTTTGATCATCTACTTTTGGTGTTGACTGTACACGTTGCATCGGTCATAATACGTATGTAGCGACAGACGACGCACCTAATCGTGAATGTAATTTGCTCAAATGTGTATGTGGTGTTTGCGATATTTTGACCTTAATTGTGTCGATCGTAGAGTACGTTACCTCTCATAGTCGAGCCCCTGCCGCTCGTAGAACAGCAGGTAGGCGGCGGCGGGGTCGATGGGCGGCGCGGGCGACGCGCTGAGCTCGCGGCACGAGCTGTCGTTGTAGCACAACCACGCGCCCGACGGGTTGCGGCAGTACGCCACGTAGTGCCCGCCCGACAGCTGGCCCGAGTGGGACTGCGGACGAGGTCGCCAGGTTGGTGATTGGAATCCAAAAACGCAACTAGATTGCAGCGCGCACGCTCGCTACTGGCGACGTACGCACTACGACGCAGCGCAACAGTTTTATTTCTCTAGTCCGGGCAAATGTATGGCCGATGAACAATAATATAATAATAATAACTTTATTGAAAACAGATAACCTTTACAAATATACTTAAAAATTAGGTTACAAGTTTAGATACTAAAGGTAGCTTAAATAATGGAAACCCTGCCTCCTAAACTAGGGGAAACCTGTGACTTAGGAGTCAGTGTTCTACTGTTGCTTCGAATGTACAAAAAACCTTTCTGAGTGTGTTTTGATTGAGAACCTAATTACATAATTGGACCAATAACAATGAACATAAAGCTATCAATATGGAGTGTGAAAAAGTAAGTAATATCTGTTATTGTTTATTATTTTGTTGTGTGCGTGTGGGGGGGGGGGGTATGAATGTATGCATGGGTAGTGATAGAAAGGTGTAAGTGAGGATGTGTGTGTGTGTGTGTTTGTTTTAAGTACCATCCGAGGACGTGCGTATGAATACACAAGGCACGACCGAGGACCTTTTCAAAGCGAGGACCTTTTCGAGGGTCCTCGGTTTGACTTGACCAAAGATTCGTATTCTGCAAGCGATTTTGAGTCTTTCTATATACTTATTACGAAAAAGTTGTCTGAACCTCGGTTTGATCAAAAATATTCATACGCATACACAAACATTGTGTATCCACCAGATGGTGCCACTCTCGCCTCATACACAGGCTCTTTACACTCATTTCACGTTTGTTGTATTATCCGAGGACCTATGTGTTAACTTTAACACAAAAGTCCTCGGTTAGGTAGCTTTTCCACACAATGTGTATTTAAGACCTCGGTTTGCTAGATTTTCCGAACAGTGTGTATTCTAGTCCTCGTTTCGACAATTTTCCTCGTGTGTAGAAGACGAGTGCTATCATTTAAATAAAATTATGAAGGAGAAAAGCGAAGGTAGACTGAATCCTTAAACAAATCGTTAGTAGCTACTAGGTGCACGAGGAATAATCAGGCTTCTTCTGCAGTATGTGCTAAGTACCTAGGCCTGCTTAGATTATACAACATTATGATTTGCACCATAAAATATTATATTGGCAGGAGCTGAATACGTGTGCTCTTCATAAAGAACCTAAAGTAAATGTCTTCCAAGGCGAAATGTCAGCAGCAAGATTTGAAGCAAACAAAAAGTACAAAGAAATAAAGAATATGAACGTACTAAAGAAAACAACATAAACTTTACTGAAATAGAAGTAAGTTTATTTTAAAATGAATAGAATAGATCTTTATTTGCACAGAAAGTAGGTACAAGTTACAGATGTTAAGTTTAAACTACCTTAACTAGGGCACGCAAACAGTTTTAGCTAAAAATGATCGGACACATACATTAAATACTTTTCTTTAATAGGGCGGTATCGGAACCACTAACAATTAGCAAATTTTTATATTGTCTCCTGATTGTCCGGTTTCTATTTGCGGACACTTTATTAAACAAAAACGGCCACCTCAATAGTATAAAGTGATGGGAATGTTAATAATTTTAGGGACTTAAATACGTACGCAGCTATCTGTTACTATTAAATTGCACACATACAGCGTTAGGTTAAAAAGTACATACGCATCTACACTAAGTTTTTTGCATATTTCTTCTGCTTGTGGTTTCTAAGTTAATTGGCTATCTATCATAATGCCAAGGAATTTGGCAACTATGTAGTACTTGGTCAACTTTTTGTCCATTATAGTGTAAATGTAAGACTTCTGGTGGAATCCATTGATAAAAATGCATTACATTAGTCTTTGGTATATTAATCATTAAATTATTTTGGTCAAGCCGGCGTATAATGTTTATTAACTTTTCATTTATATCATGTTCGTATGTTTTTTTTTTGTAAATATATTTAATTAAGGCACTACTATCATCAGCGAATAAGACCATAGGATGTTCAATGTGGCGAGGTAAAACATTAACATATAGCAAAAATAATAAAGGGCCCAGGACACTGCCCTGTGGTGCGTCGTACCTAATAATTCTTGCTTTAGATAAATATTTTTCTTCGTGCTTACTTTTTAAACATATTCTAGATATTTCTGTGTGCTGCTTACGATTGTTAAGGTATGATTTTAAGAGATTAAGTACAGACGCCAGCACGTCCAGCTACTACAATCTGTCAAATTTCTTTGATAGATTTTCAACTTTATCGCTAAAGCATTAAGGTTCAAGGTTGATTGGGAAAATTTGAGAGTTTCGGGGAGCTTGACCTGCTGGCGTCTGTACATTTCCTCTGATGCCTATGATGTCTAGCTTTGTTGTAATAATTTCATGATCAACACAATCAAATGCCCTTGTCATGACCGTGAAAATTGCGCAAACTGGTACTTATTTATCCACTTTTTGCAATATGACATTTATTACGTAAAGCGCTGTATCTATACCCTTATTTTTTCTGAAACCCTTTTGTTCCGCACTTAAAACATTATATTTGGATAGGAAATTATTAACAGAGCTATAAATAATTTTTTCTATAACCTTAGAAAAATGTGCAAACTGATAAAAAAACGCAGCGACCTGGTTGACGTCCACGCAGACTCAATATCGACGTTTGTCAGACGCCATTAGTATTATTATCAAAGAAATATTATCAAGTGAGATCAAAATAATTTGGGAAGTATGAAACTTAATAACTAGCTATAAAATGATTAAAGATAAATCATTCATGTCAACGGCTTGTAAAATTCAAAAGTTATTGCTTTTTTCGCTAAATAACACAATGCGGGATCATGGAAACTGATAATAAAAAGGATTAATTGTTGTATCATCAGTTTTGATCAACGTATTTATTAGTTGTAAGTAGCGAAAAACGCAAGAAAAGAAAAAAAGGCAGGTGAGCTGACATGTGACATGTACCTTAAAGAAATAATTATCTTTGGTATAATCAACACTATTAGTTACATCACGTTTAATAAAACAAAATAGCAAACATTCTTTGGAATAATCAATACCAGCATCTTTGAGATCTAGAATTGTCTCTTCTTTAACCCGGCTTATCTGAAAGAAACGAAATACCTAATAACTTGATATTGTATTGAATACCTATCATTTTCGTAAGCTACCAACTATTGACGAGTTCCCCCATAAAGAAACGACCCTGGCTGCAGCATCAGCACAAACCGGTAATTATTTTAGTTTTACAACTTAAACCTAACGCGTATGCTAAATTTGAAGACGCTGCTATCAACTGTTGAGGAGTTCTCTCATGAAGAAATGACCCTGGCTGCAGCATCAGCACAAACAGGTAATTATTTTGGTGTTACTAGATAGACTTGAGGAGTTCCCTTATGAAGAAACAACCTTGGCTGCAGCATCAGCACAAACTGGTAATTATTTTAGTTTTACTACATAAACCTAACGCGTATTCCAGATTTGAATACAATGCTATTAACTGTTAAGGACTTCCGTCATGAAGAAACGACCCTAGCTGCAGCATCAGCACAAACTGGTAATTATTTTAGTGTTACTAGATAATGCGACAATGCGTATGCCAATTTTGAAGACGATGCTATCAAGTGCTGAGGAGTACCGTCATGTAGAGACGACACTGGCTGTAGCATCTGATACTATAATAATATACTCATTTTAAAGTTGTTTATATAAAGTTAAAAACTTACCTTTCCTCCACAGTGATTATACCCATCTTATTCGCGGTCCGCATCAACGACAAACGTAAAGACATCGACTCGTCCTCGCTTGGTACTTCGTTTTAGAAAAAGTGTGTAAGAAGTAAATCGGAACATTCTACTAACATTGATACAATTATTATCTTACACGAAAAATGTTTTAGGTAGGTAGATTTTCCAGGTCCTCGGTTTGTACAAGTTCTACGCGGAAAACTGTCCTCGGTTTAGTGATATAAAGTCTAACACAACGTCCGCACTTTGTACAAGCGATAAGAAATATTGTGTAAAAATACGTCCTCGGAAGG
The DNA here is from genome assembly GCA_945859715.1 of Apamea sordens. NCBI lineage: Eukaryota > Metazoa > Arthropoda > Insecta > Lepidoptera > Noctuidae > Apamea > Apamea sordens. The sequence goes on along the minus strand of OX244005.1, from coordinate 17,614,708 downwards.
GCGTCGCAGGGCATACGTCAGAGGTCCTCGGTTGGCTTACACAAAGTCCTCGTATGTGCATCGCTGGTCACATTTAGCAGTGTATTTCAGGTCCTCGGTATGATAGCCGAAATTCATACAGAAAAATGTTGAGATAGCATTATCCCAATAAGCTCATCACTATAGATTTACTCACCTGTCTCTTTCTATCTTACTCTAAAAGGCCTACGAGGTATTTAAACCAGTTTTTTGGAGGGTCCTCGGTTCGTTCTAGGACTAACAAGGTCCTCGTAAGGGTGTCTGTACAAACAGGGGTGTGTGTGCGGGGGTATGTGTGTGTATGTGAGGGTCTGTGTAGTGGGGGTGTGTGCGTGAGTATTTGGCAGTGATAGTACTTACTCATAACGTGGATACGGAAGGATAAAATATGTTTTTGAGCCAGTTTGGAGTGGGATGACTATGTGACTATGTAAGAATAACTGTGTGATTACAGTGGATAGGTAACTAAGTCTTCTGTACGGGAATAGTCCAGATCATATAGCCACTGTCTTAATTTAGTTTTAACTTCATGCCTATTTAGCCTATCCATTTGGATGTGTCTGCTAATTTTCCTATAAATTAGAGAACTCAGCACGTGAAGCTGGCGACTAGCCAAGGTCGTTTTATGCGCTACCGATGGGCATGTAGTTTTGGCTTTACGTTTGGTAGGGTCTGGTAAAGGGGACTGCCTATGAGCCCGGAGGGCGGCTTGGAGCACAAAGAGCTGCCTCACAGTGAGTACCTTACATTCCGAATATAATTCGGTAGTGGGGAACCTATACGGTCTGCCAAGCATTACCTTAAGTACAGCTCTCTGTGCTCTCTCCAACCCAAGCAGCTTTGTCTTGTAAGTACCACCCCAGACCGGGATGCAATAGTTGATAACGGACTCGCAAAGTGCAAGATACACCATTTTTAGTGTTTTTGAATCTGCACAGTGACGTAGTGACTTAAAAATGTAGATTAATTTCCTGACTTTTGAAGTTAAACTGTCAACTTGGGTGTACCACTTAAGTCCGTCATCAATCACTACACCCAGGTATCTGGTGTGAGTGACACGGGATAACGTTGCACAGGAGCACGTTGAAGAGGTGGCACATGTATGTGCCGTTATGCTAAATTCCGATGGGGCTTTGGACCTGGGACTTATAGAGAAGGGGATGTAGTTAGTTTTAGCCAAGTTTAGGGAAAGTAGATTATTCTGCAGCCACCCAGCGACCATTTGTAGCGATTGCTCCGCATGATATTTAACATCAGCCCATGTATCACCATACACGACAATTGCCGTGTCGTCAGCGTATGTGAAGATCTTGGAGTTGGGGAGAGGCAGAGTGCAGAGGTCATTTATGTAGACTAGGAACAATGTAGGGCCAAGCACACTGCCTTGCGGAACACCGTAGGTGGTAGTTACTTCATCACTGACGCACGTACCAATCTTGACACTGAGTTTCCTGTCCTGTAGGTAACTTTTGAAGAGGCTATGCGTTTTACCGCGAATACCTACGTCCTCAAGTTTTGAAAGGAGGGTGGGAACAGAGACCGTGTCGAAGGCCTTTGTTAAGTCCAAGAAAATAGTAAGGCATTTTCTATGATCGTCAAGGTTTTTAGCAACACATTCTGTTAGGTCAGTAATTGCGTCTTCTGTTGAGACACCTTTCCTGAAGCCGTACTGGTTGCGCGCTATAACATCGTGCTTATGTAGAAAATTTAGTAGACGACCATTTATCAGCCTCTCCATTACCTTGGAAATCGCAGGGAGGACTGAGATCGGTCTATAGTTATTCACACAGTCCCTGTTCCCGCCCTTGTGTATTGGGTGGATCAGAGCTTTTTTTAAAGGTTCTGGAAAGAGTCCTTTTTCTATGGATTTATTGATAATGTGTGTTATTAAGGGTACTAGGGTATCCCTACACGATTTTAGAAGAAGAGATGATATACCGTCCCATCCAGTGGCGCTATCGTGTCTTAAATTCATGATGGTGGACTCAACGTCGGCATTGTCAACCTCAAGAATGTAAAAGGAGTTTGGAAGAGACGTTTTGGGTGGAGTGAGTGGCTGTGGGGGGGGTGTTATTTTGGAGGCTAGATCTTTACCTATACTGGCAAAAAATTTACACACATAATTAACAGCAGTAGTCGGATCAGGATGGGTTTTTAAAAGTTCTAGAGGAAGTGAAGTTATTTTTTTTGTGTTTGTAATCTCTTTTATTTTGCACCATAGTGCTTTAGGGTTATTTTTAGCTTTTTCTAATTCGAGTTTTTCATGTGCTATTTTGAGTTTTCTAAGAAGTCGATTACAGTGATTCCGATAACGTCTATACGAGATTTGTAAAATATCATTGTTGGGTAACTTACGAGCCTTTTTGTGGAGTTTATCGCGGTGACGAATGCACCGTAATAGACCTGGAGTAATCCAGGGCTTTAAGTTTCTATTACGTTTGGGAACATAAACTAATTTAGTGTGTATTTTTTATACAAGTAAATAGTTTTTTTTTTTTTTAAGGACAGAAATATGCTTCAAAAAAATACATCTTTCTATTTCCCTTGGTCACGCCATAACTTGAGAACGACTTTACCGATTTCATCCATCTTTTTTTTAATGTTTTGTAATACTTCGTAGAAGGTTCTTACGGAAAAAAATTAAGAAAGTTGCTTCACGCTGACGAAGTCGCAGGCAAAAGCTAGTATCCAATAAAAACATATAAAAAATCTGTATAAACTCACCACAACAGCATACAATCTGTACTTCAAGTCGAAGGGGTCTTGATCCTTCAATAGATGATGCTGATGGTAGTCTATCAGGTTGTCATCCGTCACCGGGGTCGTCACCAAACTCGTTGACTCTAGCCTCTGTCTCCCTCGTACCTAAATGAATGAAAATATTTTTCGTAACGTCTAGAAGTGACTCATACACAACATATAAAAACCATACTAAAACTGTATAAAAAAATAAGTTGCTTTTTCTTGTATATTTGTAAAAGATTATCTCGAAATACTGATCTGAAAAATAAACTTCTTACAATAATAGAAAATTTACACTATTCCCGAATAATAAACAGTGATAAAGGATTATTTTATGGTAAAAAAATGTACGGTTCCTGTGGGGGACCTCAGTGCGACTGAAAACCGCGAGACGCTGCCAATTAATAAATAAATAAGTAAATTAAGGCATAAATATAAAAGATATTAAAAGCACAAAAAAATCACCTCAACTGAGCCTTTTCGTTTCCTCTCGACTTTCGGCCTCGTCTGAACTTTCGGCTGTGCATTCGCATCATCCTCGCTGTCCGACTCCGAGATAGTGTCGTCGACGAAAACGGACGATCTTCGCTTAAAGTTGAGGATCTCTGTATGTCGTAGGCTGGTCTCCTGTGGTACTGACGCTAGGTAGGCTGTGGGGTCGAAATCTTGGAACGGGAAGTTCACCACCTTCTGTGACTTTATCCATTTGTTGTTCACGTATTGGAACCGTTTTAGGTGGACTATCTGTGGAAGAAAAGTGAGAAATAAATTATGATAGAGTGGAGTACTTAATGGTTTTTGGACACGGCGTTATTTGTTTTATTAATTCGTAATTTGTTTCTAGTTGAGACACGAGTCATCTTTACACTATGCTATATCCAGCAGTTGACTGCCACAACACATACCAGTATAGGCGGCAGCCTCCATATCTGCAACTTCTTGGTAGCAGGCTGCGCACTGCGGCAGTGCGCGCAGTGGTATCGCTGTTCTAACCGCTCGCAGCTCGTGAAGGCGCGCAGACAGCTGGCCAGGTCTATGGCACGGGCTGCTTCCTGGCGACACGCTGCTACCGACCAGTGTTCTACCCACGCCTGAAAGAATAAAAATAAATGATCATAATAAGAATGGACCTAGTATTGAGCCTTGAGGTACACCTAACTAAACGATAGCCCGGAAGATTTCGCACCATTAACACCTACACTTTGGACCCTATTATGTAAATAGGATTCTATTTACATAATAGGGTCTATTTTATTTGACGGCACGGTTGGCGCAGTGGTTAAGCGATTGACTGCTGCGCTGCGTGTCGCGGGTTCGATTCCCGCACGGAACAAATATTTGTATGACCTACATGTATTTGTTCCGAGTCTGGGTGTTTTTCTATCTATAATATGTATGTATTTACAAAAAAAAAAAAAATGTATATAAGTAGTTTATCAGCCATCTAGTTACCATAACACAAGCATTAGGTTGCTTAGCTTGGGACTAGATGGCGCTGTGTGAAATGTCCAGGGATATTATTATTATTATATTATTACGTTGAGAGCATCGTTTTGGACACCGTAATGACGTAGTGTACGTAAAAGCGTGTCATGATGCACTCACTCAAAGGCTTTGGAGAGATCACAGAAAACTTCAATAGCATTTTGCGAGTTCTTCCATGCGTTAGACCTTTTTTAAAGTCATATTGTTCATCATGAAGGAGGCAATTTAAATTAAAATGTCTTCGCGACTGCTTAAGTATTACATTTTTAAGTATCTTACTAAACGTACCTAAGTTAGATAGAAATAACTGTGCTTCTGGGGAGTTTGTTGGGCCACTAAGCACTAGGAAGTGGTGAAGGGTGGTCGTTTTGGGTGACTGTCTTATGTAATTTTGACGTTCAAAAAGTGCTGATTCTCAGCCTAATTTGAATAAATGACTTTTGATTTTAGTGGGCCTGACATTTTCATTTGCCAATGTCAGGCCTACCAAAATCCTACCTGATTTAAACATCCTTACCGCAGGCACTATCTATTTTCTTTGTACCTTTCTAACGCTTTTCCAGTATGAACACTCGCCGTTGCCCAACCGAAATGCAACTCTTATTAGCTATCTAGTATGTAAAATTATCTTTCTCTGTCTGGAGAAGTAAATACAGGCTGTAAAGTAAAGTACAAAGCTGTTATCTACGCATTCTTTACATCACACTAAGTAACATTGAGTGAAAATGATTGTGTGTCGGCTGCGATTCACGTGTGATGGTAGGTGCGCGCACCTTCTCCCTGGTGGACTGGTAGCGCAGGTGCAGCGCGGTGGGGTCCCAGTCGATGGCCAGCAGCACGCCGGCGCGCCGCGCGCCCGCCAGCAGCGCGCCCAGCTCCTGCGCGCGCACCTCGCCGCACTCCGTCTCGCCCTGGACAACATTACTTACGATATACCGACTAATATTTAAAGACATGCACAAAAAATAAACAAAGCCCAACAGTCGCCTCCTTGCGATATACTTGATTGATAGTATTATTGAACTAACAAAAATTACTAGATAAACTGGGGGCCTACTCCGAAGTGCAAAGTGCGAATGTTCGAATCGGACCGACACATGGCCGAACCGAATATTATTGAGAAATGCGAAAAAAGTTCGGATCGGCTCAGTTGGGTCGGGACCATAGTCAATATTCGAAAGAGTGTAGGAGTGTAGGATCGGAACCGACCGAACCAAATAGTAACTTCGTAGCAGGAAACGGCCGAGCATTCGGCCGATACTACTTCGGAGTAGACCCCCTGGATTAAAATGGATCTCACGAACACTAACAGCTCTTACAACTTGATTTACAATTACTAATGAATTATCTTTGTTAGGCATTATTTTCGAAACTGTTTCATGTCTATAGTAATGTCAGTAGGAACACTGTTTATTTTAATTTTATTTTACTCTGTCCGGGTAACTTACAGCAGTTACAGCTAACTTATTAGCGTTCTTAAAAATTTTAAATTTAAGGCGGATATTTTTTAATAAGTTTCCGCTGATAAAATACTAAAATAAAAACGAAAAAGGGCAAACAATGTCTTGTTTTCGTTTTCACACGGCTACACATCAAGCTATGCAAAACCAGTATTGGCTGACCGTTCATTGTGAGAAAATATCATACAAAGTGAGGCCAAGACAAACTGGTTTTGTATAGCTTGACGTGTAGCCGTGTGTACTACTTATTTTTTAAAATTAACATATGTGGAGCCCCGAGTCACTCCATCGCGTCCATTTACGCACACAGGCGTTGATTTTACGGGACAAGTAGAAGTCAAGGCCAACAAGGGCAGAGGGATTAAGACGTCCAAAGCCTATATTTCAAGTCATGTATTGAGTGGCTTATTATAGGTCTATATAACACCAACATGGATTTTTAAAAGGTCGCTCTACTGCATCCAATCTCGTGGTCTGTAGTGACTATCTTTCGGAGCATATGTCCAGGAGGTCTCAGGTCGACGTTATACATATACACTGACTACAGCAAATGTTTTGATCGAATAGATCATGCGCTTCTAATGCGCAAATTGCTAGGGATTGGTGTCAGGGGTAGCTTGTACAGATGGTTTGTATCGTATGTCGAAAATAGATGCCAGACTGTAGTCCTCAATGGTTATGCCTCGAGAGCGATGTACATTCCGTCTGGGGTTCCCCAAGGATCCTTATTAGGACCTCTTTTATTCAATATAGCTTCTGCCCGCGGCTTCGCCCGCGTGGATGTCGGAAATTATCCCACGGGAACGTGCCAACAGGATAAAATGTATGCAGTGCTTCCCCAGGATGCCATCTATCTCGCGGGCACTTTGTGGCTAATTACAATAGAAAACCAATTGTGTCTCATTAGTGGTGATTAAGAGGGTACCTATATGATATCCTTACCTAAGTACATACCTAATAAAAAAAAAACTCAATAACAGAAAATAAAATACCTAAATAAACCTATTTCTGATGATAACTAAACTCAATAAATAAGCAAAATCCATAATAACTAATATCTATACGAATGACTAATCCTACCTAACAGTACCTATTATAAAATAACCTACGGTCACTACGTACACTATCAAATATACTACCTATACTTTAAAATTAAAATCTATACCTACGACTTATAAAAATAAACCTAAATAACTCTAAAAACTAAAAGGAATAAAAAGGTCGCACTGAAAAGCACGGTTTAAAATTGCAAGTAGCAGTTAAAATAAGAACGAACGCTCGCCACTCGACACGTCCGTTCAAATCAAAGTTAAAAAAATGTCATTATATACGGTAGCGATCCGTGGCAGCCGCGCACCACGCGTGTGCTGCGAACGGTGCAAGCCAAATTCAACCTTCAGCACTACATTTAGAGCATAACCTTAGTGAACTCCACTGCGGGTGACGTAACCTACGACAAACTTATTATTTGCGGTTGGCGCAGTAATCGGTCTAGGGATCGAACCGCAAAATCAAGTTTGTTTTTTATTGTATAAACTTTTCCGGGATAAAAAGTACCCAGTGTGGTGCCCAGGATAATAATGAATAATTATACCAAGTTTCATCGTAATCGAACCGGTAGTTTTTGCGTGATGCCTGAACAAACAGACAGACAGACAAAAACTTTTTTAATCACATTTTTGGGTTCGGTGTCGGTCTAGTAACACCCCCCGCCATTTATTTTTTTGATATCTTCAATGTACAGAATTTTCACTTCTACAGATTTATTATAAGTATAGATAGATTTTTGTAAATGACATCGCCTCTTGTTTCCTAAATTCAAAAATCTTATTATACGCGGATGACATAACATGAAAATCCTGAGTCAAGTGTCAACCATTGAGGATGCACAACTATTACAGGAGGATTTGGACCGGTTCCATGATTATTGCGATCGGAATAGGTTGGATTTAAATATTTCAAAATGTTATGTCTGTACATTTACTCATAAGCCAAACCCTATTATGAATGATTACAAATTTTCGAATATCTGAATTGCCAGAGTCAACGTCATAAAGGATCTTGGGGTAATTTTTGACTCAAAGCTTTTGTTTGATGCGCACATTGACAATATAGTCAACAAGGCTTCTAAAGCGTTGGGTTTTATTTTTAGGGTCTCCTCTGAGTTTAAGAATGTCAAAACCATGAAAATTCTGTACTGTGCTTTTGTCCGTAGCCATCTCGAATACGCATCTCAAATTTGGAATCCAAATTACAATGTTTATATTAATCGACTTGAAGGTATACAAAGGCGATTTTTAAGGTACACTCAATATCGTTCAAATAGGTATCTTCCTGACTATACTAGTCGGTGTAAGAAATTTCATATTCTTCCTCTACACGAGCGAAGAAAAATTGCAGATCTTGCTTTCCTACATAATATAATGAACGGGTCTACTGACGTCCCTGAGCTGGTGGCCAAGATTGGACTTCGTGTACCGTCTGTGTTTCTTCGGAGACATCATCTCCTTCATGTACCTACTGTTCGAACTATTTATAGGCAAAATACATATATGTTAAGAGCATGTCGAATGTTCAATATGGTGTGCCGGGATGTTGAGCTTGATTTATTCACATATAGTGTTCAGAAGTTTAAAAAAATGTTAAGTAACTTTTTCTTTGAAGTGTAACTTTGCTGTGTGATGTATTTTATCTTTGTTTGTTCTCTTCAGTTATCTCTATGTTTAACTCTCGCGTAAATTTCTATGATTGTACCGTTTTGTCTATCTTACACATAAGTTTATATAAGTGGAAACTTGTAATTGGCTTTCTTCTACATATTACTTCTGACTACGCGAATGTATTAGCTGTAAGTTTTCTTAAAATTAATAAAATAAATAAATAAATAAAATAAATTTAAAAAATAAGTAGTACACGTACTGTGATGGGCTATGATTATAGAATAGAAATACATAGATGTGAATTACGTCGCGGCTGAAATTTAATACAATCTTTGCAAAACATAAAGGACAAATCCAGTGAAGCGAATTATTCGCGATACACAAGAATATTTGACAAGGAAATTGTCAGTACTCAAAGTTTAAGATTTTTTTTATGTAAGTTTCGTAGATACTATAGTATTTGTAGAAATAAAGCGAATAAAGAGTGAAATAAAGTGGTTGGAGTTGCATTGAGTTGTTGAAAATGCTGTACTTACAGAGATGTCAGAGGAGAGTCGTGTGGAGGCGTGTCGGTTGAGCTTGTTCTTAGCTATCGGTGAGTTGGTGTTGGGGACGTCGCCGTCCAGCGACGTCGGGGCCGCGCTGGAGCGCTTGCTGCGCCGGCGACGGTTACCTAATGCCGTAACAACTGGTTTGTATAGCGGGGTTTTAAATAGAGAAAAGATAATATAACATCATAACTGTTTTCCACGAAAGTATTGATGTGAAACATATAATGCGGAGTCAGACCGACTGTTGGCGTAGCGACGGCGATGCGCCGTAACGCACTCGTAACTCGGCGACTTTCTCGCAGTTTCAAAATTAATTTAGGTATTAATTAAACATTTTCTTTTTGTGTTTGTACTTCTGTAAAACATCGAAAGTATTTTATGCAAAATAGTGTCGATGTTTCCGCTGGCATATCAGCTGGCAGCAGGCACTCACGCGCGTCCAGCAGCGGCGTGTCGTCGGACGGCAGCGCGCAGCCGCGGCACGTGGCGGGCCAGGCGCAGCGCGCGCACCACGCGCCGCCCGCGCGCACCACGCGCACGCGGAACGGGAACTCGTAGCCCAGGCTGTCGTCGCTGGGCACACACGCTTGTTATGGCAACACTCAACAAAACGCACAATCATAATATTGTAAATCAAATTGTATATTGTTCATTGAATTGAATTTAACATGTTACGCATATAGGCCGGTTACTGTTTCACCACCTCCAAATAAGTACCCAGTTAACAAAAACAATGATGTTTTAATATTAGGTTGGGGAAAAAGTCTTTTCGCATTATAGTATGTATGAACTTGTAATAAAATCTCTTTGGCTATACTATTTGTATCTGGCTGGTTTTGGTATCATTAAAAGTTTAAATTTTAAAGAACATAATTCAAATTAGGAAAATGTGTGATTTTCATTTGTTTTTCGTACTGTCAAGATGAGTGAATCTAATGAAGAAATTCGATACATTTTAAAATTTTACTAAAAAAACTGTTTTGCAAAAAAAACAACCGACTTCCAAAAACGACACTACGAAGTTTCACTTTGTAGTGTCGTTTTTGGAAGCCGGTTGTTTTTTTTTTTGCAAAAAAGTTTTTATTTTTCACTTTTAAGTTGTAATTTATTACGGATAAAATGGATGCCATTTTTTAAAAAATGGAGGAAGATCGGCATGTCAGTAGATACGACGTAACTGAAGAACTGGGAATTGACCACAAAATAGTTTTGGCGCATTTGAAAAAAACTGGGTACACAAAAAAAGCTAGATATTTGGGTACCTCACGAGCTCACTGAAAGAAACCTAATGAACTCATTTGTGATTCTTTATTACGACGTAATGAAACCGAACCATTTTTGAAGAAGCTGATAACTGGTGATGAAAATTGGATCACGTACGAAAAGAACGTGCGAAAAAGGTCGTGGTCAAAGGTCGGTCAGGCTTCACAGACTGTGGCGAAATCCGGGTTAACTCGCAACAAGGTGATGCTGTGTGTGTGGTGGGATTGGAAGGGCATTATTCATTATGAGCTGTTACCACCAGCCAGGACCATCGGTTCTAAACTCTACTGCGAACAACTGATGAGATTAAAGCAAGAACTTGAGAGAAGGCGGCCGGAATTAATCAACAGAAGGGGTGTGGTTTTTCATCATGATAACGCTAGACCTCCCACATCTTTAGCCACTCAGCAAAAATTAAGAGTTTGGCTGGGAGGTGTTAATGCATCCGCCGTATAGTCCTGACCTTGCACCTTCAGATTTCCACCTGTTTCGGTCTCTTCAGAATTCTTTAGGCAGTGTCAGGTTAACATCACGAGAGAACTGCCAAAACCACTTGTCGCGGTATTTTGATCAGAAGTCCCAAAATTTCTATAACAATGGGATCATGTCCCTACCTACAAGATGGCAAAAAGTTATCGAACAAAATGGTACCTACATACTTTAGTTAAATGTAAATAAACTATATTAAAAAATGTTTTGAATTTTCTTAAAAAAATGCGAAGAAACTTTTTCCCCAACTTATTATAATGCCTTTTCAGACACATTAAAGTAAGCTATTCAGCGTAAAAGGTGTCCCACAATGCGCAATACTCAGCGCCTCAGCTACTAATAACATAAAAGTCGTACGCGCGTACAGCTGCCGCCCCGACAGCGCGTCCCGCTCAACAGTACTCACCAGTCAGTAGCATGGTTGTGTTGGTCATGTTGCGGCGGCCTTGCACTCAGTAGCCTCGCCACCTGCTGCCACACGCGCGCGTACAGCTGCCGCCCCGACAGCGCGTCCCGCACAACAGTACTCACCAGTCAGTAGCATGGTTGTGTTGGTCATGTTGCGGCGGCCTTGCACTCAGTAGCCTCGCCACCTGCTGCCACACGCGCGCGTACAGCTGCCGCCCCGACAGCGCGTCCCGCACAACAGTACTCACCAGTCAGTAGCATGGTTGTGTTGGTCATGTTGCGGCGGCCTTGCACTCAGTAGCCTCGCCACCTGCTGCCACACGCGCGCGTACAGCTGCCGCCCCGACAGCGCGTCCCGCACAACAGTACTCACCAGTCAGTAGCATGGTTGTGTTGGTCATGTTGCGGCGGCCTTGCACTCAGTAGCCTCGCCACCTGCTGCCACACGCGCGCGTACAGCTGCCGCCCCGACAGCGCGTCCCGCACAACAGTACTCACCAGTCAGTAGCATGGTTGTGTTGGTCATGTTGCGGCGGCCTTGCACTCAGTAGCCTCGCCACCTGCTGCCACACGCGCGCGTACAGCTGCCGCCCCGACAGCGCGTCCCGCACAACAGTACTCACCAGTCAGTAGCATGGTTGTGTTGGTCATGTTGCGGCGGCCTTGCACTCAGTAGCCTCGCCACCTGCTGCCACACGCGCGCGTACAGCTGCCGCCCCGACAGCGCGTCCCGCACAACAGTACTCACCAGTCAGTAGCATGGTTGTGTTGGTCATGTTGCGGCGGCCTTGCACTCAGTAGCCTCGCCACCTGCTGCCACACGCGCGCGTACAGCTGCCGCCCCGACAGCGCGTCCCGCACAACAGTACTCACCAGTCAGTAGCATGGTTGTGTTGGTCATGTTGCGGCGGCCTTGCACTCAGTAGCCTCGCCACCTGCTGCCACACGCGCGCGTACAGCTGCCGCCCCGACAGCGCGTCCCGCACACCGACCAGCACGGGCACACCGAACACTGAGGATCTGCTCCGCTGCCACGGGAGGAAGTACGCATCTGAGCGACACTGCTTTCTGGTAACAAAGAATTTTGATGTGTCAAGACCGATTCATGGCGCGTGAATATCTTCAGAATTTTCAAAGTCAAATCATTTATTTCAAATACGAGTAGGCACATAACAGGTACTTTTGAACGTCAAAAATTAAATTAAAATAAAACTGATTCTAGTCGCCCCTTCCAAAAGGTAGTTTTCGTATGGAGAAGAATGGGCAAGAATCTCCACCGTTACTCTTTTAAAATGTTTTCCAATATTTTGCATACAATAATTATACAACGTGGCGCTACCATGGTGACATTAATGTAACACATATACGTTTTCACATTTTCGTTTCATTAAGAATTTATATTTCCATTAAACGTTATTTACGGATTTATTCAAAATTTTAGAAAATAGCATCTTAGAGCAACCTGTATATAAAGAACTGTCGCGCAGCGGTCATTTGCCGGGGTAACGGATCATAACATCGTATCAATGAAATTAAAACGAATAAGCAATACTAGGAAGGAAAGAGACATCCCTTTGTCTGCGAATGGCGCAGGCGATGCGCGCCCTCCCTTCCAGCCGCACACCCGCCCGCCCAGATAATTCTTTTTTTTTTTTTACTGTTCTAGTGCAAGCCGAACTGGTGTCCTTGACACACTTCTTCATACTAGCTCGCATAATTACGTCGTCAAATATTTTTGTGAATGTTTCCGCGAAAAAGACGCTTACATATTGTTTTATTTATTTATTTTTGTGTAATTAGAAAGGCAAAACCTAACATTTAAAATAAGGTAGAAAACTTCCACAATAGTGCTGCCAGTTTTAAAATCTGGTAGTGCATCATTGATGCAATCATGTTTGAACAGTCGGCACTACTTCTAAAGCCTTCCCAAATCTCATGTACGTGGACCCTTAAATTGGTGACTGAAGAGAATGCTATCCAGTAGGTATTCGGATGAAGGATATCATAACTGACCACTTTAAATTGCATTTGTTTCAAAGAAAACGATTACTATAGGATGTACTTCTGTAAAGAGATTGTTCCAAGAATTCAAGACAACAATTCGAGACTCGTGTCAAATTGTCAAGATATTTTTCATAGAAATATTGCATAGATATTTGTGAACCTAAGTTTGCGCTAAATAATAATATGAACAAGGGATTGCGCACAATTTTTAGAGTCTTTGCCTGTAGCAATATTATTGGCATAATGTTGTATGGTGCAACCGCACATTCTGCAATTCAGCAGTTCACGCCACACATTCATTTCAACTCATAATAATTAGTTCAGTTCGCGTTGGGCTATCAAGTCAGCCAGGCGTTCTCGTTACAGCCAACAAGGGCCGCGTCACTCATTTCATTTCCACACCATCAGTCCATTAAGCTCATTTTACCTTTAAGTACCTTTGGGACAATACAGTAGTATTTTAATACTTACCTTCTTTTATTCCATTCATCTCTCATCTAAAAGTAATGTATGGTCTAGCAAGGGATCATACAAATGTAGTCACATATTTATGATGTCACAGATTGTTTACAATTTATTGTAAGGCAAAGCTGTTTAGAGTTTATGAAACTTACCATTGCCTATATATTTTTGATTCATGAACATGCTCAGATATTAACGAACTCGACTGTACCTTACATGACATGAGTAGGCATCACGCATACGTACTAGATACATATTCACTAAAAAGCAGAAAAATAAACTATCGTTGCCGAAGCGTCTGCCTTATTTGGCAAAAACGTATTCAGTAGAAGTAGAACATAGAAGCACAAGTACAATTTAAACACTGATATTAAAACCGCTAACACTATCATGTTTAGAAAATGCCACCAGTAATTGTAGTTAGCTGTAGTTAACTGGAAATATGTGACCTTTGTCTAAAAATTTACACAAAAACTACAAATCCACAACCAACTCACCTATGAACTGCCACCAAATACTGTATCTTGCCCACAGGCACATCTTTACTCTCATCCATCTTGCACATATTTGAGGGCGATGACCCGAACTTGACCTTGGGCAGGCGCGGGCTCGACGGCTTGAGGTTCAACGACCGCACGCTGAGTGTCGGCGAACTGGTCCCGTTTTCTTTCCCGATGTCTTTCGGGAGCGTGTTGCTGCGATACTCGCCGTCGGTGAACACCGCATGGTTGTAGAATGTGGTTGGTGGACTCTGGGACATAAGAATTTCCGATCTCGAGCGCTGAAACCGTTGTTCGATTATAATGTAGATTTTTGAGTGTGTTTTCCTACCCTTGGGAACGTCGGAACCAACCTTGGTAGGTAACTAAAAGTGGTTTACCAATTTTACATACATCCTACCTTATCCTTTTATGTATGTTTGTGTATGAGTCTTGTTACTTGAATTAAACTAATTTTATTTATTATTTAGCTATAAAATGTTATTTTATTGACATCGAGCTTATGCCAAAAACAAACTATTGTAACTAAGGGCTTGAAACCGGTACCAAAAGTACAGGTTCTGTACTGGTACTTAGCGGTTTTTGGCATTTCGGTTCCTAGGTACCAGTTCCAGACAGGTACCGGCACTCCACCTAACAAATACCGGTAACAAGTACCCGACGCGCACTACAAGTCTCATATTTGTACGAAGAACCTCGTACGGTTTATAGTTATTTTTATAATGCCTATTAAATAACCTTTTTACTTACTATATCTGTTTTCTCACTGTAACTTACGGAAACATTTGTTTGGTACCGGTACAGTACCGATACTGATTAGAAATAATAATAGTACAGATACTACGTTTGGTACCGGTACCAATAGTTTAGGTACTACTCCGGTACCGGTATCACACCAAAACTAATGATATCGGTTCCCAAAAATACCGGTATGTCAAGCTCTAAGGACATTTTTTTTAGTTAACGTTTCTAAGGACTGGTATGATTCAATAAACCAATAAAGACATACCTATATTTTTTAAACGTTATTCTCCGGAACGGATCTGTTGATTGCTTTTTCACCGTCTATATTGATTAGAAAAGACATTTTGTCAAAATTGGTAAACCATTTTTAGTCCACCATATTTATTCTGGACTTCAAGATCTGATCTGAAATTTTAAAATCTGCACTTTGGACTAAAAGCAAAGGGTAATTTTGACAGGACTGCCAGCACAACTGAAAATTATTTATAATTTTGAAACTAAAATAGAAGCGAATTTGTACAAAAGTGACCTCTACCAAACAGTTTATATACATATACACAATCTACAAACACAGAGCCTTTAGCTAGTGTGGTGCCTAACTGACAGACGGATTCTGAAAGATGATTCTGTTTTCAAATCTCATGATATGACTGGCTGTTGTTATTCATCAACCAATCATAGCCGTTAAACATGAGAATTGATTCGACTTTCAAAAACCGGTGGTGATTTTTTTTAAACAGTACAAATGGCAAATATCGATGGATAACACGATGAATGATAATCGTTTCTGTCTTGTAGTGTTTATTAGACAGAGGTTACTGCAGATTATAGTATAGTCAAAGTAAGGTTAACGCTAGTCAAAAACGTCGTTTAACCGTCTAGTAAAATCTTAGTAAAGTTAATTAATATTATTGTCTTTTTGTAACAGCATCAATATCCAAGAAAAAAGTCTACAGTTTCAAAAGACTATACATATTGCTTATTAAAAATTCCACAAAACTATGGTAAAACATCACTTTCTACGTAAAACAACACAAAAATAGATGATAAAACAACTAAAAATGGCTTTACAGTGCAGTATCTAGTGTCATCTGTTACCTGATTCGTCAACACTCCGTCACGACTTGCTTTTCTCAACACAAACAAACGAACAACGGCCCGATTCTATTGGGTACCAACTAAAGTAACACTATTGCTATGTCTTACATCCAGATGATGATAAAAAGATACGGAACTGTTTAAAATGACATGTCAAAATAAATCACAGATAAAAAATACTTTGCATACATGTGACACTCCCGCTTCGAACACGTTTGAAATCGCGTTTTTAGACTACAGCCCCGCATAGATACGAGTATTCAATCGACATATAATTTTTATTCGTGGAATAAAATTGACGTCTGACAGATTTTGCATGACAGAACTGTCAATATTTTTTATTTTTTTATTTTATTTAAGTTATTCCTCCGATAAAATTATCTGGGGTTGGAAAAATCAGCCCTAAAAGCTTTATTTCTTTATCCATGACCCAGGTGAAATTGACAGGTCTAAACTATGCTAGTAAGAGATAGCAATACTCTAGTTTGAGCTGAGGTACAAAACAGAATCTGCACCAAAATACATATGTACACAGTTAAGTTAGTCAGCACTTTACATTATGACGTCATAGTACACGAGATGTAATATTATACAGTATGTTCGTATTTACATGTGTTTTGTTATGTAAGGTAGTTGAATATTTCACTTACACTTACATGCCATCACCAAACGGGGAAATAAAAACGGTTTTATTGCATTGCAGTATTTTCGTTATAAGTTTATTTAAACTCAATTTTACTTTACCACCATCACCATCGTCATCACGTCAACGCCGTCTCTCATACGGTCACAGCATTATGCTGTGTGATGACCGTTTAGCGTGGATGTGACACATATTTTTCCCCAATTTTTTGTTTTGTTTTGTTCTTTCTTTGTGTCATGTTTATCGTAAATAAACGTATTTTCTTTATTTATTTATCTTTTTCTTTATGGAAACATACAGGAAACCTAGCGAAAATGTTATGAATGTTCCAAGACAATTATCTATTCAATTTAATAATCCGGTTCTTCAAGATCGAAAATAATTCCCACGAATTTATTAAATTCTTGAGAATTATTTTAGAAACTATAAAAACAGTTGAATTTTAGGGTTTCGGTTTTTTATTTGTGACCCGTTAGACCATGTTGTTTTTTTTTTTTGTTTTAACTGAATACAGATAAAAACGTTTTTATATAAAGTTAAACAATTTTAATGAATCGCTACGGCAGTGTTTGTTTCTGTTCATTTGCGACTTTCTGATGCTTACGTCATTTCTACTGAAACTTTTCAGAACATTATTATCTACTCTGAAAACGTCGCAAAGGAGAAGATGGATTATGAAGTAGTAATGCCATCATTTTTCCAGTGAGCGACAGAGACGGAGCTACACATGACCTATATCACCATCCCTTTTTTCGCAACAGAATCATCATGATATTTATACTTCATAATACGCCCCCAGAGCTACATAACTTTGTTAATTTTAGTTGTAATTTTATCTTGTTGCTTAAAGCACTGCGCAAATGTGAAATATCATTAAAATTTCTCAGGTGAATTTAAGATATATTTTGTGTATAAAACGCTAAAATGAAAATAAAAGTATTTTTTTTAAAATAGATTTAGTTACATAGTTTCTTTTTCTTTTTACCCGACTGCGCGACAGCAAAGACGAGGTTATCTTTTATACATTCTCAATGAATTCTTTCGTTTCTATTTTTTTTTATTTCGTTCTCTGTACGCTGCATCAGAAAGCAAAACGCGCATATCGTCAGTGTAATCTGTATGTGTGTAGGTGTGCATGTGTGTGCGATGCGCGTAGCTAACCTTGAAGCAGAAGAGTGCTGGCATGCAGAGTGAGGAAGTATTGCCGCCGCCCACACTCACCTCCGCCCATTGCTGCGACTCCGTGCACCAGCCTGTGGGGACATGTGCTGATGAACAACTGATATTATACACCCTATCCTGCTATTCTATCAAACTCAAAACTCAAACTCAAACTCAAATCATTTATTTCAATTAAACCATTTACAGGCACTTTTGAATTGTCAAAATTAAATAGTCGGTCAGTTAGTCAGAAAGTTGAAGCTAGTTGCCCATTCCAAAGCGTAGATCTCTATGGAGAAGAACGGGCAAGAAACTCCACGGACACTCTTTTAAATCAAGACATTTTTACAAAATCCTGGTTACATTATTCTTATTGCTTCTATATGTGAGAACAATGTAAGGAAACAAATTAAAATATAAAATTAAAAATTAAAAATAAGCCCTGGCAGTTAAGAGATGACCAGTCTCAACAGATGGCGCCCGTTCACGAACATGACGCGTGGATCAGCACCACCCAGCTCAACCATTTCGTAGGGAACCGAATGATCCAACACACGCGCCACCACCAGTGAGACATTTAAGTGAGCATGACATATTCTCAACTGCCATGCTCTTTCAAGTCAACATCAAAATATCATAAAAAACGGATCCATGGTTCTTACATTTACAGAATTTTCAAAAATGCTTCTAAATTATACAAAACTATAGTTTGCAATTTAATTAAGAGATGAGAGAAAAAAAAATTCTACCAATCATGAAGAGGTATTTAATACTGAACTATTAAAAATTAATCCTGATTAAATAAAATAAACACTAAAAAAAAAAAAACAAAAAGGGGAAGCATCTCCTCCAAATATTGAAATTGTGATCAACTTGTAAGCCCAACTGCCTGTGGAGCAGGACCAGCATTAAGCCAAGCATTTTTATCTACTATATACTCGTCCAACTTATAATATGCTTGTCTACATAGTGTGCGTTTAATGCATGTTTTAAATTTCTTCTCATTTAGTTGAAGAATATCGAGTGGTATTTTATTATAACATTTTACACAGTACCCCATAAAAGAAGTTTTTACTTTAGACAATCTGAAGCTCGGCTGATCTAGTTTGTTCCTATTCCTAGTGTTAAAGTTATGCCTGTCACTTATCTTACTAAAAAGATGTAGATGTTTTCGAACGTACATAATGTTTTCGTATATATATTGACAAGGAACCGTCATGATGTTAATTTTTTTAAACAGTTGCCTTAGAGATTCGCGTCTGCTGAGATTGTAGATGGCTCTGACAGCCCTCTTTTGCAGAATGAAGATAGAATCAATATCTGCAGCCCGTCCCCACAGCAAAATACCGTAAGACATGATGCTATGGAAGTAACTAAAATAGACCAGTCTTGCGGTTTCCACGTCTGTTAATTGACGGATTTTCCAGACAGCGTAAGCGGCTGAACCTAGCCGCCCTGCAAGTGATGTTAGGTGAGGACCCCACTGCAGCTTTGAGTCAAGCGTGATACCCAAGAAAACCGTACTTTCGACGAATTCAAGTATCTCCCTATTCAATACAACGTGACATTCACTACTTCTAACATTCGGTAAAGCGAATCTAATGCATTTAGTTTTTTTCTCATTTAATACTAAATTATTTACAGTAAACCAATTATGGACCATAAGCATAGCATTATTTACGTCGTCAAGCTGCTGTGCACGTCTATCTACTTTAAAAATCAGTGATGTGTCATCAGCAAATAACACCATTTGTGGTCGGGTTTTTAGTAAATGAGGTAAATCATTTATATATACTAAAAATAGTACTAATACTATGATATTTAATATCACAAATGTGAAATTTAGTATGTTTGGTGTGTCTCTTAATCAGTCACGCCTCAATCGCTGGACGGACTTGGATGAAATTTGGGACTCAACACCATAATTTTCTTGGGACGAGAACGCTCCGCAGTTTCACCCGCATAAGACTCGATCGCGTGGGAATATCGGGATAAAAAGTATCCTATGTGCTAATCCTGGTTATAAACTATCTGTGTGCCAAATTTCATCCAAATCCGTTGAGTAGTTTTAAACCATTTTTAAGGTGATTTTAAATTAGAATTTCCGGTTCAAATAATCCAATCAAGACTCTTAATGTTGTAGGTGCACTATAAATTGACATCCACAGGCACGTTTTCCGAATCATTTGTTTACATTTCCATCAGGTACTTTTGGAACAGAGCATACTTATCTCGGATCACCGAGCTACTACAGCTGTTGTCAAGTGTCCTCACCGTTAGTTTCGTGAGGGTACTCCTCGCAGTCGCTGGTGTCGGTGTCGCACTCGTCGTGCGGTATCTCGTACGCGTACAGTTCCGTGGCGGTGACCGCCGATATCTTCGCGTTGTCGTCGAACACTCGCCCGATTGTCGCGCCCGAGAGCTCAACGATCAACATGCTGGAAGATAAAATAAATATATTGAGTTATTTACTGTTGAATAAAAGTTCTTGGTACAATCACTTTTATTTGTTTCTACTTACAAATTGTTTCGAGAAAAAATATCGATACGATTTCTAAATATTGACCGTAATGAATATTAGTAAAAAATTGCAGAAGAATGTTAAAAAAATACAATTTCGCAACCATAAGCCATAGTATTTGCCATAAGCCACATTGGGTGGGAGATTTGTGATTATTTACATAGATGAATGTTATAAAGGCCCGACACAGCTTTCTTAGTGATACTTACGACTCAGGCGCTAGTCCGCACAGTTCTGACAACTTCTTCTTAAGATCTAGATACGTTCCTTCCGAGTTCACTCTCACTCCGTACTTGATAGGCACCGAGCCGTCTAGCAGCATCACTATAAAGTTAATGTACACATCAGTATGCTATATTTATTTGACACAGTTAAATGTCTCGCAAAATATTTCATTCTCTCAGTTCAATTTGAAGTGACAAACTCAGCATAACACTAACGTCGTGTATTAATTTGGGGACAAAATAGTGGACCGAGTCACGTAACGTTTTCGGTGATGCATGTCACGCGTAAGTATGTCGCTCGACGTCTAGCGACGTCGCGCGACTTCTCTTGTGTCGCAGACATTTGCACGGGGCTTAAAACTAACTTTTTTTTTTTTTTTTTGAGGATGGGAAATCATCAAATGACCCCTCCCGCTCTGGGTGGAGCAGGAGGGAGTGTCCAGACTCTTACTGACTAAAACCCACCCGTGTTCCTTCCTTAGACCTTTATGTTCCAGGGCAGCGGTAAACCCTTTCGGATGTTCCCGCTACCCTGGCAGGCTTCGGCCCTATGGGGCCCCGTCGCTTTTGCTGACATCTCTTTCAGGCGCGCGTGGAACACGTACACGCCGTCCGGCACGGGCCTAGTCCTGATCGGACGGAGAGCTACCCATTACTCTCCGCCCGCAGGCCCGCGCCTACGGTGGCCGGGAGTCGTCACGCGGCTCCCGACGCCCGGAGCGTCTCCCGCAGCGGCTGAGGCGTGAGGTGCGTTCCCTCGCCCACCCCGCCACCTCCTTCGCTAGCATGACTGCTTCGCAGAAGGAGGTGACTGCCTCCCACTCCCTCTCACCCCGGACCATGGCTTGAACCAGGGCCGGGCGCGAGAGGTCGCCGCCGCTGCCAATCGCCTCTACGAGGACACGGCGGTGCTCTGCCCAAGCAGGGCAGACCTCCACCGTATGCTCCACCGTGTCCTCTGGGCGATCCTGACAGTGGTGACACCCGGGCGTCTCCTCCCGCCTGATGATGTGCAGGAACCTCCCGAAACATCCGTGTCCGGAGAGGACCTGCGTCAGGCGGTAGGTGAGAGCGCCGTGACGTCTCTCTAGCCACTCCTCAAAGAGGGGTCTTACCGCCGCTATCGTGGCGTGCCCTGCTTAAAACTAACTGCAGGTCGTTCTGATGTTTGGACGTGGCCCAAAGAGTAATATTATATTAGTTATCACTGGTATTTTTTGGGGCCTTCGTTTTGTTTCTGTATACATGTGTACGTACCCCTGAGCTCGCAGCACACGTAGGACTCCATGGGCAGCGGCAGGCTGAGCATGTTGAAGGCGTCGAAGCGCACCGACTCGCGCGCGCACGTGTCGCACACTACTTTAGACTTCAGCTGTCCGTAGAACAGTTCGGTCATTATGGACGCGTTGCGTGAGGTGTGCTGTTCCCACGCTTCCGCTGCTACCACCTGCGGATTGTAAGGATTTATGTTAAGGGCATCGAACCTCGTCGGCAGAGCTACTGTTGG
Source organism: Apamea sordens (assembly GCA_945859715.1). Taxonomy (NCBI): domain Eukaryota; kingdom Metazoa; phylum Arthropoda; class Insecta; order Lepidoptera; family Noctuidae; genus Apamea; species Apamea sordens. Next base: position 17,592,768 of record OX244005.1, on the reverse strand, counting down.
GACGGCTCCTCTCGACATGTTGTCGCGCTGAGCGCTGCTGACCGTGCCGCACCGCCACGGCTTTTGTTTACATTTTATGTTTTGTTTATATTTTTTGTGTAGTGGTAGTAGTGACTGACCTGGTCGGGCCGCCCGCCCTCGTCGTCGGCGTGCGCGACTGCGGGCGCGGGCCGCGCGCGCGCCCGGTTGAGGTCCTCGTGCAGCGCGTCCAGCAGCCACGCCAGCAGCTCCTGCGCGTCGTGCTGGCCGCCGCCCGCCAGCGCGCGCGCCCAGCGCGACACGCACCAGCGCACGCGCAGCGGGGCCACCGAGCGCGCCGAGCACGACCACACCTGCACACACGATGTCGTACATGCACAGCCACAACACGATCGCCCGGATCAGCTTATTTGAAGGTTAAAAAAAAAGTACAGAAACGAAGTTCCTTACGCGATACTTGCACACACACACACTCTATATAATAGAAAGAGACAGACAGAGAGAGAAAGAAACTCCTATCGCAAGTCACTTTAAGGAACTTCTTTCCAAAATATCTTGATATCATTTCGTGTAGCTCGAAAATTCCATATACACAATTGATTAACCAAAACCAAATCGGGGCGGTCGAGTTAACAGAAAAACACCTTCAAATACAGAGGATTTTTAAAGGTGCCGCTGCACCGTCTCACACGTTTTGGTCATTCAAACCCACTCAAACTGTCGTAAACAATGTTTTTACTACAACGTGATTTTTTTCTTCTATCTCTCGAGGTTTCCGCTTCATGAGGATGTATTTATCACGTAAAACATGTAATATCCATTTAAATAAGATACAACTATTTTAATAAAAAGTAAAGCTTACTACAAATTAGCGACAAAAATTGACATAGTGCAAGTCGGTTGAAAATATCGATTTGCTTCACCAATATACACAATGAATGAAATTCACATACAAAGCCTTTACAAAAAAGAAACTAAAGTATATACCTCTTTACATAGTTCTCCATATCTTAACGCTAACACTCCTTTGGTACCGAGCGGGTTGGTTGTGTTCACTTCGTACAGATGCATGCCCGAGTTGAAGTACCTCGTCAGAGGACCGGTGTTCCATACCTAGAACATACAATAATATACGTTATGTCACTCTATTAACGTTTGTTGTCCTACAGGACATTATTGTATGTTCTAGATATGGGATACATCCCATATCTAGAACATACAATAATACATGTTATGGCGTCTAAAGAAGGCTTATTATTCATTGTTTTAGCAGTATTTAAAAAAAAGCGTTAATCGCTTAGTATCCTGTATTTAATTTAGCAACTGATTTTCTTTGTGACGTTGGTTGACAGTATTTTATCTCACAAAGCGACGCGCGCTTTTCTTGTGGTAACCAAGTGTACAAACACGCTGTGAATGTGTGGGTGAAGACGAGTAGCGTCAGTACATAACATACACACGCACTTCTGACTTCGCCATTGTCTCGGACGGTACCGCGAGCTCCTGCGCTAACACGCTCTCTGTTAGTGCAGGAGCTCGTGGTACCGTCATTCACAGCGTGTTTGTACACTTGGTTACCACAAGTAAAGTGCGCGTCACTTCGTAAGATAAAAATAGTGTAGCACAAAATGTAAGGTACTCACAGACTGTAAGGCCGCATTCATGAAGCAGGTGTTGCCCAGGTTGTGCAGGCCAGTCGCGCCGGGCAGGTTGGGCGCGATCAACGTCTCGCGACGCTCCGTGGCTCGACATGATCCGCTGCTCATACTGGGACGAAACAAAAATCGTCAGACACACTGTTACAGTCTTCCAAACTGTATTTCGGCCATGGCCATGGCAACCATACATCTTTGACGTTTAAACGTCAATTAACTTTAATAATTATTTATAAATAAACCCCTTAATGTTTTACAGTTTGGTGAAAATGGGCCTTGGTCTATCCACTACAGCACCTAGGCCCACATTGCATCAATCCTTCGCATTCCACATTCAGCTATTTGTTTTATCGTCAAACAAAAACATGCTGTCGCATAATTTGCGCAATCCCGAAAAAACACGGGTTAAAACAAAAAAAAAAAAACAAAGTTGAAGACGAAAACCAAACATACATTTAAAACATTGATATCACTCACGATTTTAATAAATAATCCAAATCAACTCTATTGGAAAAAACACTTCACCACAACAAAAAGATTTTCATTTCTTTGTACAAAACCTAACACTAACCTCCATCATCGCTGTTTTAAACTTGACAAACGTGAAATAATCCATATTTAGAATCTTTAGGGGAACTGTATAGGAAAACGTATTATTTTTCCTTTTGATAAGTCATCGTTATTTTGGGACGATTATTCCCAGCCCCACATTATGAAAGTACTATGCCTACTACCTATGTGACATATACAGTATATATCACATAATTAATTTATATGTCATGGTTTCATTTTTAACCGACTTCTAAAAAAGGAGGAGGTTCTCAATTCGGAAGTTTGTATTTTTTTTTTTATGTTTGTTCGCGCATAACTCCGTCGCTTGCCAACCGATTTGAAAAATTATTTTTTTGTTGGAAAGGGTATACTTCCGACTTGGTCCCATAGAAATTTCAAAAAGATCTGATGATGAGTTTCGGAGACAGACAACGGAACTCTTCAATAAATGCCAGCAAATCAACGGCTATTGCTGCTATCGCTTATGTACGTATTGTTTACGCAATCACACAACATAACGTCACGCCTATACGCTCTAAAGGGGTACGCAGATGTGTTCAGTATACCACGGTAAATCCTAATTTCTGTCAAAGTTGTTATTGGGGTACCTCTAATCTTGTATATACGAATTTGAAAGTGAAAAATAAAAACTTTTTTGAAAAAAAAAACAACCGACTTCCAAAAACGACACTACAAAGTGAAAAATAACTTTAATTTCGGAAGTCGGTGGCAAACAACGAAAATGCAAACTCAACGACACCGACTTCCGAAATTAAAGTTATTTTTCACTTTGTAGTGTCGTTTTTGGAAGTCACTTGTTTTTTTTTTTGCAAAAAAAAATCAACCGACTTCCAAAAACGACACTACAAAGTGAAATATAACTTTAATTTCACAAAGTGAAATATAACTTTAATTTCGGAAGTCGGTAGCAAACAACGAAAATGTGAACCCAACGACACAAAAAAGTTTTTTATTACCAGTTGTGGTATGTGCATCGTCCTCACATGATATTATTATATAATCAACTAGCTTCTGCCCGCGGCTTCGCCCGCGTGGATGTCGGAAATTATCTCACGGGAACGTGCTAACAGGATAAAATGTATGTGCTTCCCCAGGATGCCATTTATCTCTATGCCAAATCAAAAGTTCAGTGATTAGGCGTGAAAATGTAACATACAATTTCAAGTTCAAATCCTCCCCTTAAAAACTGAATTACCCCTTTTTGTCCCGTCAGTGGTAAATTTTCGACAACTTTACATACTTATTATTAATTATTTTCTGTCAAAAGTATCAATACTGAGTTTCGAGTTACTCGGACCGCGCATTCAATTTCTTCCACACAAACTTAACACCCCTATATCCCCCTTTGAGGGGTAGTTATGAAAAACTTATAATGATAAACTTTTTATTACTTAGGCAAATTTCAAGTTTATTTACTAAATGAATAAGATTTTTCATATAAACTGTATCCCACGCTTTTCACCCCCACAGGGGTGGAATTTTGAAAAATCGTTTGGCATTATTCATAACTTGATTCAAAGATTATTTATACCAATTTTCGAATTAATCAAGCCACGCATTATAATCCTCCCTTGTAAAATTAACTACCCCTTTTCAACCCGTTAGGGTTCGATTTTCGAAAAACCCTGATACATGTTACTCTTTATTTTTGGTCTTAAGTATAAACACTGAGTTTCGAGTTAATCGGACCGCACATTCAAATTATTCCACACAAACTTCAACACCCCTATATCCTTCTTTGAGGGGTAGTTTTGAAAAACTTATAATGATAAACTTTATTACTTACTTAGGCAATAGGCAAGTATTCTTACCAAGTTTCAAGTTTATTAATTAAATGAATAAGATTTTTCATATAAACTGTATCCCCCGTTTTTCACCCCCACAGGGGTGGAATTTTGAATAATCGTTTGGGATTATTCATAACTTGACTCAAAGATTATTTATACCAATTTTCGAATTAATCAAGCCACGCATTATAATCCTCCCTTGTAAAATTAACTACCCCTTTCAACCTGTTAAGGAATAGATTTTCGAAAAACCCTGATACATGTTACTCTTTATTTTTTGTCTTAAGTATAAACACTGAGTTTCGAGTTAATCGGACCGCGCATTCAAATTATTCCACGCAAACTTCAACACCCTTATATCCCCCATTGAGGGGTACTTTTGAAAAACTTATAAGGATAAAATTAATTACTCACTTAGGCGAGTATTCTTGAAAAGTTTCAAGTTTATTAACCTAATGAAGAAGATTTTTCATATAAACTGTATCCCCGCTTTTCACCCCCACAAGGGGGGAATTTAAAAAAAATCGTTTGGGATGTATTCATAACTTGACTCAAAGATTATTTATACTATTTTTTGAGTTAATCAAGCCATGCAGTAAAATCCTCCCCTGAAAAATTGACTACCCCATTTCAACCCGTCAGGGGTAGATTTTCAAAAAACCCTGATACACATTATTCTTTACGTTCAATATTAGGCATAAATACTGAGTTTCGAGTAAATCGGACTGCGCGCTAAAATTCTTCCATACAAACTTTGAAACCCCCCAATCCCTTATTAGGGGGTAGTTTAGAAGAAAAAAAAATGACAATCTTCATAATTTATTTAGATAAGTATTCGTGCCAAGTTTCAAGTTTATTAACTCAAGGAATAAGATTTTTCATACAAACGAATTCCCCCCTTTTCACCCTCTTAGGGGTGGAATTTCAAAAAATCCTTTCTTAGTGGATGCCTACTCTTCACGAAGAACACACCCTCCAAATTTCATGTCTCTAGGACCAGCGGTTTAGGCTGTGCGTTGATCTATCAGTCAGTCAGTCAGTCAGTCAGTCAATCAGTCAGTCAGTCAGTCAGGACTTTGAATTTTATATATATAGATGTACGCAAAATATTCTAAAACATTTTAAAAGAGTAACGGTGGAGTTTTTTGCCCATTCTTCTCCATACGAAAACTACCTTTTGGAAGGGGCGACTAGAATCAATTCTATTTTTCTGCCATTTTTGATGTTCAAAAGTGCCTTTTATGTGCCTATTTGAAATAAATGCTTTGACTTTGAATCGATTTCTGTCATCTATACTTATAATAAATCTGTAGGAGTGAAAATTCTGTACATTGAAAATATCAAAAAAATAAATGGCAGGGGGTGTTACTAGACCGACACCGAACCCAAAAATGTGATTAAAAAAATTTTTGTCTGTCTGTCGGTCTGTCTGTCTGTCTGTCTGTCTGTCTGTTTGTTCAGGCATCACGCAAAAACTACCGGTTCGATTACGATGAAACTTGGTATAATTATTCTTTAATATCCTGGGCACCACACTGGGTACTTTTTATCCCGGAAAAGTATATACAATAAAAAACAAACTTAATTTTGCGGTTCGATCCCTATACCCGATTACCACTGTCTGTACTGTACCAACCGCAAATACTAAGTTTGTCGTAGGTTGGGTGACCCGCAGTGGAGTTCATTTTTATTCCTTTTAGTTTTAAGAGTTATTTAGGTTTATTTTTATATAAGTCGTAGGTATAGATTTTAATTTTAAAGTATAGGTAGTATATTTGATAGTGTACGTAGTGACCGTCGGTTATTTTATAATACTGTTAGGTAGGTTTAGTCATTCGTATAGATATTAGTTTTTAGGAATTTTGCTTATTTATTGAGTTTAGATTAGTTATCATCAGAAATAGGTTTATTTAGGTAGGTAGTATTTAATTTTCTGTTATTGAGTTTTTTTTTTAATTAGTTAGGTACTTAGGTAAAGATAACATATAGGTACCCTCTTAATCACCACTAATGAGACACAATTGGTTTTCTATTGTAATTAGCCACAAAGGGCCCGCGACATAGATGGCATTCTGGGGAAGCCCATACATTTTATCCTGTTAGCACGTTCCCGTGGGTAAATTTCCGACATCCACGCGGGCGAAGCCGCGGGCAGAAGCTAGTTTTTAATATAGGTAATGTATTTTTCCTAAACTTAATTAAAACTATAGTTTGTTTTTTAATTCCAGACTAATCTGACATTTAAGTCTTTTGTGTTTGTCGAAGTACCGATTACGCCAGACCTTTATACGCGTGCGACTGTGTGCGTGCATAGATCAGTAATATGACCACAATTTTCTCCTACAATGAGTATAACTAATTTAATAAATAAACAATATTTTATACATAGTAGTGTTTGGTCGTGTGCGTTAATTCCGGGACATGTTGTATACAAAAAATGACATGTCAGTGTATTTTAAAGGTTCACAGCGAGCGTTCAGTGTGCTCAAATGTTTGTAGATGAATAATAATGTTACTGTTTGTTCCACAAGTATCTGATGAAAGTGTAAACAAACCCCGTTCAGTATTAATTCTAACACAATCATTCACTAAACGGAATTAGTAACACATTCATTCCAACAGTTATTGTTTGAATAATATTATTAAATTGTAATTGAAAAATCATTGACGATTCTGACCCATTTAATTACAGTTTCGTCTGATAGTTTTGGAACAGAGCATACCTAAGCGCTCCTATTTCTTCAGGCCAGGTGAGGTCCGAGTTCCGCACCTCCAGCAGTAGCCTGGTTCGCTCGTCTAGCCCCAGCTCGTGTAGAGTGGGTCGCTCGTCGTCCAGCAGTACGGCTGTGTTCCCGACCGACCACAAACGCATGTCCTCGCGGGCTAACCCTAGAGCGGCGCAGAGGAATTCGCACACCTAAGGGGAGGGTAAAAGAATATGTATAGTCAATCTAACTTAGGACTTTTGCACAGTAACGTTTTGCTAGTGAAGTTGTTAGATAAACAATGCGCAGCGTACCGGTGTCTAGTGGTGTGGGTGGCAGCTGTAATAAGGAGAGGTGGGATTCGGTCTTGAATGTACATGACGTTGAGCTAGCAATATGTCTGTGCGAGTTTGGCATCACGTACGTGTCGATAGACGCAGCCTGTGGCCGCGCACGCAGCCGGCGCGCGCTGTCACGGACTAGCTCCGACCCCGAATGCCCGCTCAATTTATCTTACGAGTTCACTACGGTTTTGAGTGTAACATCGCCCAATTTTAATACACTTGCATTCAACCATTTCAGACGCTTATCGTTTCATACATATCATCCGAGAAAGAGAAACGCTAGTAAGAAGGAAAACTAACCTATCCTCGGTTTTCAGAGATAATATTTGAATTGTCTATTGAATCCGGGAACGAAGTGAAACAAAAGCTGGCTCAGTCCGTACCTGCCTGACGGTGGCCAGCCTGGAGAAGGCCGCGCTGTAGGCGAGCTGGCGGTCGGGCGGCGCGGCCACGCTGTGAAACAAAAGCTGGCTCAGTTCGTACCTGCCTGACGGTGGCCAGCCTGGAGAAGGCCGCGCTGTAGGCGAGCTGGCGGTCGGGCGGCGCGGCCACGCTGTGAAACAAAAGCTGGCTCAGTCCGTACCTGCCTGACGGTGGCCAGCCTGGAGAAGGCCGCGCTGTAGGCGAGCTGGCGGTCGGGCGGTGCGGCCACGCTGCTGTACAGCGCCGCACCGCCGCCACCCGATAGCGGCGCCAGTCCTGTACAAAGCAAGCATTGCCTCATTATTTATTGCTTGCATTCTAATACCTATAACCAGTGATAGGAATAGGTAGTGCCTATTTGCCTAAACTTCGAAGAACAGACACAAGAAACGGAGACTTCCTTAGGACTAAATTTTTTCCGGGACATCTGGCTGGTATGCGACAATGGCGGTTTCTTTTTGTAATTTCTAAGAATAGATAACGAAATGCGCTGCCGTAAAATTCGTATTGTACTTTCGGTGCAGAAGATTAAATGATGTTTTTAAAGATTTTTAAAGTTTAAGTGTGTTACTAAACAATGTGATAAGGCCATTATTTTAATATCATGCACATTTTTAAATATACTTTAGAAATATATTTCATTAAGATAAAATACAAATACCGTTTGTTTTTGAAATGATAAATTCGTCCTACTATAAAGAATGCTAAAATGATAAAAATTACCGTTTTATTATTTTAAATACAAAATGTCTTTTTTTTTTTAATTATACACTTTAACTTTAGAAATCTCATTAAACGTAGCCGAGAGTGAGCTAGGAAGAAGATATTTACTTCGAAACGTGTACCGTGCTCCTTATACAAACATTGTGATTCATAGTATTAACAGGTTCGATGCCACCCACAGGATAGAAATTCATCCTTAAGGCCAAATATGTTTACAGTATTTAAATGCCTAGCACGCACCTGTGCGTTCACGGCACTGGGAGTGAAATTTTCATTACCAATGCCGAACAACGTACGGGTGCGTTATCAGTTTATTACAAGATTTATGGTTAATTACGAATAATACACATTTATGTATTTAAGATTAACAAGCCATTCACAAAACGATCTACAAAAAAAAAATTACAGAAAATTTTATGGTTGTAACGACTGCGAATGTTATTTATTTGTTACGTGGCAATGCCGCCAGCCTTTTGGGCACTGTTCCTGTTGACAGCGATGCGGACGAATTTTTTGATGCCCTATGATTCTTTTGCTTAATTTTTTTTTTTTCTCATGTACATATGTATTATTAATAGATAAAATAAATAAATTTTTTATTTAGTATGAAGCTTAGCGAACTTCCGGCATAGGTTTAAGAACTTAATTCAGCCACAATAAACGATCCTTTATTATGACGAATTACTTATTCCAAATAACATATTTTTTTAATTTAAAAGTGTTGACCCGAAAAAATTTAGTCCTAAGGAAGTCTCCGTTCCTTGTCTCTGTTCTTCGAAGTTTAGGCAAATAGGCACTACCTATTCCTATCACTGCCTATAACGATTAAAAAGATACAGCCCAGAAACAGACAGACTCATTATTTATTGCTTGCATTCTAATACCTATAACCAGTGATAGGAATAGGTAGTGCCTATTTGCCTAAACTTCGAAGAACAGACACAAGAAACGGAGACTTCCTTAGGACTAAATTTTTTCCGGGACATCTGGCTGGTATGCGACAATGGCGGTTTCTTTTTGTAATTTCTAAGAATAGATAACGAAATGCGCTGCCGTAAAATTCGTATTGTACTTTCGGTGCAGAAGATTAAATGATGTTTTTAAAGATTTTTAAAGTTTAAGTGTGTTACTAAACAATGTGATAAGGCCATTATTTTAATATCATGCACATTTTTAAATATACTTTAGAAATATATTTCATTAAGATAAAATACAAATACCGTTTGTTTTTGAAATGATAAATTCGTCCTACTATAAAGAATGCTAAAATGATAAAAATTACCGTTTTATTATTTTAAATACAAAATGTCTTTTTTTTTTTTTATTATACACTTTAACTTTAGAAATCTCATTAAACGTAGCCGAGAGTGAGCTAGGAAGAAGATATTTACTTCGAAACGTGTACCGTGCTCCTTATACAAACATTGTGATTCATAGTATTAACAGGTTCGATGCCACCCACAGGATAGAAATTCATCCTTAAGGCCAAATATGTTTACAGTATTTAAATGCCTAGCACGCACCTGTGCGTTCACGGCACTGGGAGTGAAATTTTCATTACCAATGCCGAACAACGTACGGGTGCGTTATCAGTTTATTACAAGATTTATGGTTAATTACGAATAATACACATTTATGTATTTAAGATTAACAAGCCATTCACAAAACGATCTACAAAAAAAAAATTACAGAAAATTTTATGGTTGTAACGACTGCGAATGTTATTTATTTGTTACGTGGCAATGCCGCCAGCCTTTTGGGCACTGTTCCTGTTGACAGCGATGCGGACGAATTTTTTGATGCCCTATGATTCTTTTGCTTAATTTTTTTTTTTCTCATGTACATATGTATTATTAATAGATAAAATAAATAAATTTTTTATTTAGTATGAAGCTTAGCGAACTTCCGGCATAGGTTTAAGAACTTAATTCAGCCACAATAAACGATCCTTTATTATGACGAATTACTTATTCCAAATAACATATTTTTTTAATTTAAAAGTGTTGACCCGAAAAAATTTAGTCCTAAGGAAGTCTCCGTTCCTTGTCTCTGTTCTTCGAAGTTTAGGCAAATAGGCACTACCTATTCCTATCACTGCCTATAACGATTAAAAAGATACAGCCCAGAAACAGACAGACTCATTATTTATTGCTTGCATTCTAATACCTATAACCAGTGATAGGAATAGGTAGTGCCTATTTGCCTAAACTTCGAAGAACAGACACAAGAAACGGAGACTTCCTTAGGACTAAATTTTTTCCGGGACATCTGGCTGGTATGCGACAATGGCGGTTTCTTTTTGTAATTTCTAAGAATAGATAACGAAATGCGCTGCCGTAAAATTCGTATTGTACTTTCGGTGCAGAAGATTAAATGATGTTTTTAAAGATTTTTAAAGTTTAAGTGTGTTACTAAACAATGTGATAAGGCCATTATTTTAATATCATGCACATTTTTAAATATACTTTAGAAATATATTTCATTAAGATAAAATACAAATACCGTTTGTTTTTGAAATGATAAATTCGTCCTACTATAAAGAATGCTAAAATGATAAAAATTACCGTTTTATTATTTTAAATACAAAATGTCTTTTTTTTTTTAATTATACACTTTAACTTTAGAAATCTCATTAAACGTAGCCGAGAGTGAGCTAGGAAGAAGATATTTACTTCGAAACGTGTACCGTGCTCCTTATACAAACATTGTGATTCATAGTATTAACAGGTTCGATGCCACCCACAGGATAGAAATTCATCCTTAAGGCCAAATATGTTTACAGTATTTAAATGCCTAGCACGCACCTGTGCGTTCACGGCACTGGGAGTGAAATTTTCATTACCAATGCCGAACAACGTACGGGTGCGTTATCAGTTTATTACAAGATTTATGGTTAATTACGAATAATACACATTTATGTATTTAAGATTAACAAGCCATTCACAAAACGATCTACAAAAAAAAAATTACAGAAAATTTTATGGTTGTAACGACTGCGAATGTTATTTATTTGTTACGTGGCAATGCCGCCAGCCTTTTGGGCACTGTTCCTGTTGACAGCGATGCGGACGAATTTTTTGATGCCCTATGATTCTTTTGCTTAATTTTTTTTTTTTCTCATGTACATATGTATTATTAATAGATAAAATAAATAAATTTTTTATTTAGTATGAAGCTTAGCGAACTTCCGGCATAGGTTTAAGAACTTAATTCAGCCACAATAAACGATCCTTTATTATGACGAATTACTTATTCCAAATAACATATTTTTTTAATTTAAAAGTGTTGACCCGAAAAAATTTAGTCCTAAGGAAGTCTCCGTTCCTTGTCTCTGTTCTTCGAAGTTTAGGCAAATAGGCACTACCTATTCCTATCACTGCCTATAACGATTAAAAAGATACAGCCCAGAAACAGACAGACTCATTATTTATTGCTTGCATTCTAATACCTATAACCAGTGATAGGAATAGGTAGTGCCTATTTGCCTAAACTTCGAAGAACAGACACAAGAAACGGAGACTTCCTTAGGACTAAATTTTTTCCGGGACATCTGGCTGGTATGCGACAATGGCGGTTTCTTTTTGTAATTTCTAAGAATAGATAACGAAATGCGCTGCCGTAAAATTCGTATTGTACTTTCGGTGCAGAAGATTAAATGATGTTTTTAAAGATTTTTAAAGTTTAAGTGTGTTACTAAACAATGTGATAAGGCCATTATTTTAATATCATGCACATTTTTAAATATACTTTAGAAATATATTTCATTAAGATAAAATACAAATACCGTTTGTTTTTGAAATGATAAATTCGTCCTACTATAAAGAATGCTAAAATGATAAAAATTACCGTTTTATTATTTTAAATACAAAATGTCTTTTTTTTTTTAATTATACACTTTAACTTTAGAAATCTCATTAAACGTAGCCGAGAGTGAGCTAGGAAGAAGATATTTACTTCGAAACGTGTACCGTGCTCCTTATACAAACATTGTGATTCATAGTATTAACAGGTTCGATGCCACCCACAGGATAGAAATTCATCCTTAAGGCCAAATATGTTTACAGTATTTAAATGCCTAGCACGCACCTGTGCGTTCACGGCACTGGGAGTGAAATTTTCATTACCAATGCCGAACAACGTACGGGTGCGTTATCAGTTTATTACAAGATTTATGGTTAATTACGAATAATACACATTTATGTATTTAAGATTAACAAGCCATTCACAAAACGATCTACAAAAAAAAAATTACAGAAAATTTTATGGTTGTAACGACTGCGAATGTTATTTATTTGTTACGTGGCAATGCCGCCAGCCTTTTGGGCACTGTTCCTGTTGACAGCGATGCGGACGAATTTTTTGATGCCCTATGATTCTTTTGCTTAATTTTTTTTTTTTCTCATGTACATATGTATTATTAATAGATAAAATAAATAAATTTTTTATTTAGTATAAAGCTTAGCGAACTTCCGGCATAGGTTTAAGAACTTAATTCAGCCACAATAAACGATCCTTTATTATGACGAATTACTTATTCCAAATAACATATTTTTTTAATTTAAAAGTGTTGACCCGAAAAAATTTAGTCCTAAGGAAGTCTCCGTTCCTTGTCTCTGTTCTTCGAAGTTTAGGCAAATAGGCACTACCTATTCCTATCACTGCCTATAACGATTAAAAAGATACAGCCCAGAAACAGACAGACTCATTATTTATTGCTTGCATTCTAATACCTATAACCAGTGATAGGAATAGGTAGTGCCTATTTGCCTAAACTTCGAAGAACAGACACAAGAAACGGAGACTTCCTTAGGACTACATTTTTTCCGGGACATCTGGCTGGTATGCGACAATGGCGGTTTCTTTTTGTAATTTCTAAGAATAGATAACGAAATGCGCTGCCGTAAAATTCGTATTGTACTTTCGGTGCAGAAGATTAAATGATGTTTTTAAAGATTTTTAAAGTTTAAGTGTGTTACTAAACAATGTGATAAGGCCATTATTTTAATATCATGCACATTTTTAAATATACTTTAGAAATATATTTCATTAAGATAAAATACAAATACCGTTTGTTTTTGAAATGATAAATTCGTCCTACTATAAAGAATGCTAAAATGATAAAAATTACCGTTTTATTATTTTAAATACAAAATGTCTTTTTTTTTTTTATTATACACTTTAACTTTAGAAATCTCATTAAACGTAGCCGAGAGTGAGCTAGGAAGAAGATATTTACTTCGAAACGTGTACCGTGCTCCTTATACAAACATTGTGATTCATAGTATTAACAGGTTCGATGCCACCCACAGGATAGAAATTCATCCTTAAGGCCAAATATGTTTACAGTATTTAAATGCCTAGCACGCACCTGTGCGTTCACGGCACTGGGAGTGAAATTTTCATTACCAATGCCGAACAACGTACGGGTGCGTTATCAGTTTATTACAAGATTTATGGTTAATTACGAATAATACACATTTATGTATTTAAGATTAACAAGCCATTCACAAAACGATCTACAAAAAAAAAATTACAGAAAATTTTATGGTTGTAACGACTGCGAATGTTATTTATTTGTTACGTGGCAATGCCGCCAGCCTTTTGGGCACTGTTCCTGTTGACAGCGATGCGGACGAATTTTTTGATGCCCTATGATTCTTTTGCTTAATTTTTTTTTTTCTCATGTACATATGTATTATTAATAGATAAAATAAATAAATTTTTTATTTAGTATGAAGCTTAGCGAACTTCCGGCATAGGTTTAAGAACTTAATTCAGCCACAATAAACGATCCTTTATTATGACGAATTACTTATTCCAAATAACATATTTTTTTAATTTAAAAGTGTTGACCCGAAAAAATTTAGTCCTAAGGAAGTCTCCGTTCCTTGTCTCTGTTCTTCGAAGTTTAGGCAAATAGGCACTACCTATTCCTATCACTGCCTATAACGATTAAAAAGATACAGCCCAGAAACAGACAGACTCATTATTTATTGCTTGCATTCTAATACCTATAACCAGTGATAGGAATAGGTAGTGCCTATTTGCCTAAACTTCGAAGAACAGACACAAGAAACGGAGACTTCCTTAGGACTAAATTTTTTCCGGGACATCTGGCTGGTATGCGACAATGGCGGTTTCTTTTTGTAATTTCTAAGAATAGATAACGAAATGCGCTGCCGTAAAATTCGTATTGTACTTTCGGTGTAGAAGATTAAATGATGTTTTTAAAGATTTTTAAAGTTTAAGTGTGTTACTAAACAATGTGATAAGGCCATTATTTTAATATCATGCACATTTTTAAATATACTTTAGAAATATATTTCATTAAGATAAAATACAAATACCGTTTGTTTTTGAAATGATAAATTCGTCCTACTATAAAGAATGCTAAAATGATAAAAATTACCGTTTTATTATTTTAAATACAAAATGTCTTTTTTTTTTAATTATACACTTTAACTTTAGAAATCTCATTAAACGTAGCCGAGAGTGAGCTAGGAAGAAGATATTTACTTCGAAACGTGTACCGTGCTCCTTATACAAACATTGTGATTCATAGTATTAACAGGTTCGATGCCACCCACAGGATAGAAATTCATCCTTAAGGCCAAATATGTTTACAGTATTTAAATGCCTAGCACGCACCTGTGCGTTCACGGCACTGGGAGTGAAATTTTCATTACCAATGCCGAACAACGTACGGGTGCGTTATCAGTTTATTACAAGATTTATGGTTAATTACGAATAATACACATTTATGTATTTAAGATTAACAAGCCATTCACAAAACGATCTACAAAAAAAAAATTACAGAAAATTTTATGGTTGTAACGACTGCGAATGTTATTTATTTGTTACGTGGCAATGCCGCCAGCCTTTTGGGCACTGTTCCTGTTGACAGCGATGCGGACGAATTTTTTGATGCCCTATGATTCTTTTGCTTAATTTTTTTTTTTTCTCATGTACATATGTATTATTAATAGATAAAATAAATAAATTTTTTATTTAGTATAAAGCTTAGCGAACTTCCGGCATAGGTTTAAGAACTTAATTCAGCCACAATAAACGATCCTTTATTATGACGAATTACTTATTCCAAATAACATATTTTTTTAATTTAAAAGTGTTGACCCGAAAAAATTTAGTCCTAAGGAAGTCTCCGTTCCTTGTCTCTGTTCTTCGAAGTTTAGGCAAATAGGCACTACCTATTCCTATCACTGCCTATAACGATTAAAAAGATACAGCCCAGAAACAGACAGACTCATTATTTATTGCTTGCATTCTAATACCTATAACCAGTGATAGGAATAGGTAGTGCCTATTTGCCTAAACTTCGAAGAACAGACACAAGAAACGGAGACTTCCTTAGGACTACATTTTTTCCGGGACATCTGTCTGGTATGCGACAATGGCGGTTTCTTTTTGTAATTTCTAAGAATAGATAACGAAATGCGCTGCCGTAAAATTCGTATTGTACTTTCGGTGCAGAAGATTAAATGATGTTTTTAAAGATTTTTAAAGTTTAAGTGTGTTACTAAACAATGTGATAAGGCCATTATTTTAATATCATGCACATTTTTAAATATACTTTAGAAATATATTTCATTAAGATAAAATACAAATACCGTTTGTTTTTGAAATGATAAATTCGTCCTACTATAAAGAATGCTAAAATGATAAAAATTACCGTTTTATTATTTTAAATACAAAATGTCTTTTTTTTTTTATTATACACTTTAACTTTAGAAATCTCATTAAACGTAGCCGAGAGTGAGCTAGGAAGAAGATATTTACTTCGAAACGTGTACCGTGCTCCTTATACAAACATTGTGATTCATAGTATTAACAGGTTCGATGCCACCCACAGGATAGAAATTCATCCTTAGGGCCAAATATGTTTACAGTATTTAAATGCCTAGCACGCACCTGTGCGTTCACGGCACTGGGAGTGAAATTTTCATTACCAATGCCGCACAACGTACGGGTGCGTTATCAGTTTATTACAAGATTTATGGTTAATTACGAATAATACACATTTATGTATTTAAGATTAACAAGCCATTCACAAAACGATCTACAAAAAAAAATTTACAGAAAATTTTATGGTTGTAACGACTGCGAATGTTATTTATTTATTATGACGAATTACTTATTCCAAATAACATATTTTTTTAATTTAAAAGTGTTGACCCGAAAAAATTTAGTCCTAAGGAAGTCTCCGTTCCTTGTCTCTGTTCTTCGAAGTTTAGGCAAATAGGCACTACCTATTCCTATCACTGCCTATAACGATTAAAAAGATACAGCCCAGAAACAGACAGACGGCTTAGACTTATTAATAAAGCTCCATTAACAACTTTTGGGTTACGGAAACGTTATCTCCTCCTATACCTACTGTAATTTTAAAATATTGTAAAAACAAATTATTTTCAAAAGAATAACCGTGGAGTTTCTGGCCGGCTCTTCTCCATAGGAAACGACCTATTCGAACCGCACACCTAGCTTCTAACGTTTCCTATGTGCCCATGTGATTTTTATCAACAGAGAGAATTTAAGAAATCAAACAACTATAAGACTAATTTTAGAAAAAAACCAAAACTTTTTTTTTTCATACGTTCGCAGTTTAGCTAAGACCGACCAGATAGATAGAATAATCTTTATTATGTACATCTATATATTATATATAAAATTCAAAGTCCTGACTGACTAACTGACTAATAGATCAACGCACAGCCTAATCCGCTGGTCCTAGAGACATGAAATTTGGAGGGTGTGTTCTTTGTGAAGAGTAGGCATCCACTAAGAAAGGATTTTTCGAAATTCCACCCCCAAGAGGGTGAAAAGGGGGGAATTCGTTTGTATGAAAAATCTTATTCCTTGAGTTAATAAACTTGAAACTTGGCACGAATACTTATCTAAATAAATTATGAAGATTGTCAGTTTTTTTTTCTCCTAAACTACCCCCCAATAAGGGATTGGGGGGTTTCAAAGTTTGTATGGAAGAAGTTTAGCGCGCAGTCCGATTTACTCGAAACTCAGTATTTATACCTAATATTGAAAGTAAAGAATAATGTGTATCAGGGTTTTTTGAAAATCTACCCCTGACGGGCTGAAATGGGGTAGTCAATTTTTCAGGGGAGGATTTTTCAAGCCGCTTGATTAACACGAAAATTAGTATAAATAATCTTGAGTCAAATTATGAATACATCCCAAACTATTTTTTTTAATTCCACTCCTGTGGGGGTGAAAAGTGGGGATACAGTTTATATGAGAAATCTTCTTCATTAGGTTAATAAACTTGAAACTTTTCACGAATACTCGCCTAAGTAAGTAATAAAGTTTATCATTATAAGTTTTTCAAAACTACCCCTCAAAGGGGGATATAGGGGTGTTGAAGTTTGTGTGGAATAATTTGAATGCGCGGTCCGATTAACTTGAAACTCAGTGTTTATACTTAAGACCAAAAATAAAGAGTAACATGTATCAGGGTTTTTCGAAAATCTACTCCTAACGGGTTGAAAAGTGGTAGTTAATTTTACCAAAGAGGATTATAACGCGTGGCTTGAATAACTCGAAAATTGGTATAAATAATCTTTAAATCAAGTTATTATAAGTTTTTCAAAACTACCCCTCAAAGGGGGATATAGGGGTGTTGAAGTTTGTGTGGAATAATTTGAATGCGCGGTCCGATTAACTTGAAACTCAGTGTTTATACTTAAGACCAAAAATAAAGAGTAACATGTATCAGGGTTTTTCGAAAATCTACTCCTAACGGGTTGAAAAGTGGTAGTTAATTTTACCAAAGAGGATTATAACGCGTGGCTTGAATAACTCGAAAATTGGTATAAATAATCTTTAAATCAAGTTATGAATAATCCCAAACGATTTTTCAAAATTCCACCCCATGTGGGGGTGAAAAGCGGGGGATACAGTTTATATGAAAAATCTTATTCATTTTGTTAATAAACTTGAAACTTGGCAAGAATACTTGCCTAAGTAAGTAATAAAGTTTATCATTACAAGTTTTTCAAAACTACCCCTCAAAGGGATATAGGGGTTTTAAGTTTGTGTGGAAGAAATTTAATGCGCGGTCTGAGTAACTCGAAACTCAGTATTGATACTTTTGACAGAAAATAATTAATAATAAGTATGTAAAGTTGTCGAAAATTTACCACTGACGGGACAAAAAGGGGTAATTCAGTTTTTAAGGGAAGGATTTGAACTTGAAACTGTATGTTACATTTTACTTCTGATTTGGCATAGAGATAGATGGCATCCTGGGGAAACACATACATTTTATCTTGTTAGCACGTCCCTGTGGGATAATTTCCGACATCCACGCGGGCGAAGCCGCGGGCAGAAGCTAGTTATAGATATAAATATATACAGTGCAACCTTAATATAACATACCTCAAAATAACGAATTCCTGGATTCAACGAATTCTTCGTAATCCCCTTGAATTTTCCATAAGTCAATATAAAATATACCTTTACATGGCGAAGATTTTTTGCGAAAAAAACCCTTTATACCGAATTTTCAAGTATCAAAAAAAAGTGTAAACCTCTAATTAACGAATTTTGTCACCCCAAAACCTTTATATAACTTTCCCAATAGTATGTGATTCAGTCTCGACACGTTTTTACTTATTTATAACAAATTTTAGACCAACCTAATCTCAATATAACAAACCTCAGTTTAACGAATTACTTGATATAACGAATATTTACTTGTTCCCTTCCGATTTGTTATATCGAGGTTGCACTGTATTTAACAAGAGTTGACACAATGGGCAGTCTTATCACTCACTTGGTCACTCTTTAAAAAGACCATCCTATATTATTATATTCAGTTAATATAGGTACCTTTTCAAATCCAACAATAGAATTTATTGTTTTTTTTTTTACAATTTTCCTTGACATTAGTTACTGTATAAAAGAAATAGTCGTACGTACTCTGTGTGCTCTGAACATGTCGTAAGAGCTTGAGATGTAGAGGATACAACTCCAATTCGACGTCAGAATTCGGGGGCCGTATCACCTAGAACAAAAATAATAGACTGAATACATAGTATCAGGTTGTGCTGCGACACAAGGTTCCTGTCTATAAGAGAGAGCCACGCGGGCGCAGTTCGGGTTGGTGAATAATGACTGAAAACTAGGCCGGATTCCAAGTAGACAACTGACCTGTCTCGGCAGCGGGTCGGGCCCGCCGTACCACAGCGCGAGCGCACGCCACAGCGCGTCGGGCACCAGCTCGAAGTAGACAACTGACCTGTCTCGGCAGCGGGTCGGGCCCGCCGTACCACAGCGCGAGCGCGCGCCACAGCGCGTCGGGCACCAGCTCGAAGTAGACAACTGACCTGTCTCGGCAGCGGGTCGGGCCCGCCGTACCACAGCGCGAGCGCGCGCCACAGCGCGTCGGGCACCAGCTCGAAGTAGACAACTGACCTGTCTCGGCAGCGGGTCGGGCCCGCCGTACCACAGCGCGAGCGCGCGCCACAGCGCGTCGGGCACCAGCTCGAAGTAGACAACTGACCTGTCTCGGCAGCGGGTCGGGCCCGCCGTACCACAGCGCGAGCGCGCGCCACAGCGCGTCGGGCACCAGCTCGAAGTAGACAACTGACCTGTCTCGGCAGCGGGTCGGGCCCGCCGTACCACAGCGCGAGCGCGCGCCACAGCGCGTCGGGCACCAGCTCGAAGTAGACAACTGACCTGTCTCGGCAGCGGGTCGGGCCCGCCGTACCACAGCGCGAGCGCGCGCCACAGCGCGTCGGGCACCAGCTCGAAGTAGACAACTGACCTGTCTCGGCAGCGGGTCGGGCCCGCCGTACCACAGCGCGAGCGCGCGCCACAGCGCGTCGGGCACCAGCTCGAAGTAGACAACTGACCTGTCTCGGCAGCGGGTCGGGCCCGCCGTACCACAGCGCGAGCGCGCGCCACAGCGCGTCGGGCACCAGCTCGAAGTAGACAACTGACCTGTCTCGGCAGCGGGTCGGGCCCGCCGTACCACAGCGCGAGCGCGCGCCACAGCGCGTCGGGCACCAGCTCGAAGTAGACAACTGACCTGTCTCGGCAGCGGGTCGGGCCCGCCGTACCACAGCGCGAGCGCGCGCCACAGCGCGTCGGGCACCAGCTCGAAGTAGACAACTGACCTGTCTCGGCAGCGGGTCGGGCCCGCCGTACCACAGCGCGAGCGCGCGCCACAGCGCGTCGGGCACCAGCTCGAAGTAGACAACTGACCTGTCTCGGCAGCGGGTCGGGCCCGCCGTACCACAGCGCGAGCGCGCGCCACAGCGCGTCGGGCACCAGCTCGAAGTAGACAACTGACCTGTCTCGGCAGCGGGTCGGGCCCGCCGTACCACAGCGCGAGCGCGCGCCACAGCGCGTCGGGCACCAGCTCGAAGTAGACAACTGACCTGTCTCGGCAGCGGGTCGGGCCCGCCGTACCACAGCGCGAGCGCGCGCCACAGCGCGTCGGGCACCAGCTCGAAGTAGACAACTGACCTGTCTCGGCAGCGGGTCGGGCCCGCCGTACCACAGCGCGAGCGCGCGCCACAGCGCGTCGGGCACCAGCTCGAAGTAGACAACTGACCTGTCTCGGCAGCGGGTCGGGCCCGCCGTACCACAGCGCGAGCGCGCGCCACAGCGCGTCGGGCACCAGCTCGAAGTAGACAACTGACCTGTCTCGGCAGCGGGTCGGGCCCGCCGTACCACAGCGCGAGCGCGCGCCACAGCGCGTCGGGCACCAGCTCGAAGTAGACAACTGACCTGTCTCGGCAGCGGGTCGGGCCCGCCGTACCACAGCGCGAGCGCGCGCCACAGCGCGTCGGGCACCAGCTCGAAGTAGACAACTGACCTGTCTCGGCAGCGGGTCGGGCCCGCCGTACCACAGCGCGAGCGCGCGCCACAGCGCGTCGGGCACCAGCTCGAAGTAGACAACTGACCTGTCTCGGCAGCGGGTCGGGCCCGCCGTACCACAGCGCGAGCGCGCGCCACAGCGCGTCGGGCACCAGCTCGAAGTAGACAACTGACCTGTCTCGGCAGCGGGTCGGGCCCGCCGTACCACAGCGCGAGCGCGCGCCACAGCGCGTCGGGCACCAGCTCGAAGTAGACAACTGACCTGTCTCGGCAGCGGGTCGGGCCCGCCGTACCACAGCGCGAGCGCGCGCCACAGCGCGTCGGGCACCAGCTCGAAGTAGACAACTGACCTGTCTCGGCAGCGGGTCGGGCCCGCCGTACCACAGCGCGAGCGCGCGCCACAGCGCGTCGGGCACCAGCTCGAAGTAGACAACTGACCTGTCTCGGCAGCGGGTCGGGCCCGCCGTACCACAGCGCGAGCGCGCGCCACAGCGCGTCGGGCACCAGCTCGAAGTAGACAACTGACCTGTCTCGGCAGCGGGTCGGGCCCGCCGTACCACAGCGCGAGCGCGCGCCACAGCGCGTCGGGCACCAGCTCGAAGTAGACAACTGACCTGTCTCGGCAGCGGGTCGGGCCCGCCGTACCACAGCGCGAGCGCGCGCCACAGCGCGTCGGGCACCAGCTCGAAGTAGACAACTGACCTGTCTCGGCAGCGGGTCGGGCCCGCCGTACCACAGCGCGAGCGCGCGCCACAGCGCGTCGGGCACCAGCTCGAAGTAGACAACTGACCTGTCTCGGCAGCGGGTCGGGCCCGCCGTACCACAGCGCGAGCGCGCGCCACAGCGCGTCGGGCACCAGCTCGAAGTAGACAACTGACCTGTCTCGGCAGCGGGTCGGGCCCGCCGTACCACAGCGCGAGCGCGCGCCACAGCGCGTCGGGCACCAGCTCGAAGTAGACAACTGACCTGTCTCGGCAGCGGGTCGGGCCCGCCGTACCACAGCGCGAGCGCGCGCCACAGCGCGTCGGGCACCAGCTCGAAGTAGACAACTGACCTGTCTCGGCAGCGGGTCGGGCCCGCCGTACCACAGCGCGAGCGCGCGCCACAGCGCGTCGGGCACCAGCTCGAAGTAGACAACTGACCTGTCTCGGCAGCGGGTCGGGCCCGCCGTACCACAGCGCGAGCGCGCGCCACAGCGCGTCGGGCACCAGCTCGAAGTAGACAACTGACCTGTCTCGGCAGCGGGTCGGGCCCGCCGTACCACAGCGCGAGCGCGCGCCACAGCGCGTCGGGCACCAGCTCGAAGTAGACAACTGACCTGTCTCGGCAGCGGGTCGGGCCCGCCGTACCACAGCGCGTCGGGCACCAGCTCGAAGTAGACAACTGACCTGTCTCGGCAGCGGGTCGGGCCCGCCGTACCACAGCGCGAGCGCGCGCCACAGCGCGTCGGGCACCAGCTCGAAGTAGACAACTGACCTGTCTCGGCAGCGGGTCGGGCCCGCCGTACCACAGCGCGAGCGCGCGCCACAGCGCGTCGGGCACCAGCTCGAAGTAGACAACTGACCTGTCTCGGCAGCGGGTCGGGCCCGCCGTACCACAGCGCGAGCGCGCGCCACAGCGCGTCGGGCACCAGCTCGAAGTAGACAACTGACCTGTCTCGGCAGCGGGTCGGGCCCGCCGTACCACAGCGCGAGCGCGCGCCACAGCGCGTCGGGCACCAGCTCGAAGTAGACAACTGACCTGTCTCGGCAGCGGGTCGGGCCCGCCGTACCACAGCGCGAGCGCGCGCCACAGCGCGTCGGGCACCAGCTCGAAGTAGACAACTGACCTGTCTCGGCAGCGGGTCGGGCCCGCCGTACCACAGCGCGAGCGCGCGCCACAGCGCGTCGGGCACCAGCTCGAAGTAGACAACTGACCTGTCTCGGCAGCGGGTCGGGCCCGCCGTACCACAGCGCGAGCGCGCGCCACAGCGCGTCGGGCACCAGCTCGAAGTAGACAACTGACCTGTCTCGGCAGCGGGTCGGGCCCGCCGTACCACAGCGCGAGCGCGCGCCACAGCGCGTCGGGCACCAGCTCGAAGTAGACAACTGACCTGTCTCGGCAGCGGGTCGGGCCCGCCGTACCACAGCGCGAGCGCGCGCCACAGCGCGTCGGGCACCAGCTCGAAGTAGACAACTGACCTGTCTCGGCAGCGGGTCGGGCCCGCCGTACCACAGCGCGAGCGCGCGCCACAGCGCGTCGGGCACCAGCTCGAAGTAGACAACTGACCTGTCTCGGCAGCGGGTCGGGCCCGCCGTACCACAGCGCGAGCGCGCGCCTCAGCGCGTCGGGCACCAGCTCGAAGTAGACAACTGACCTGTCTCGGCAGCGGGTCGGGCCCGCCGTACCACAGCGCGAGCGCGCGCCACAGCGCGTCGGGCACCAGCTCGAAGTAGACAACTGACCTGTCTCGGCAGCGGGTCGGGCCCGCCGTACCACAGCGCGAGCGCGCGCCACAGCGCGTCGGGCACCAGCTCGAAGTAGACAACTGACCTGTCTCGGCAGCGGGTCGGGCCCGCCGTACCACAGCGCGAGCGCGCGCCACAGCGCGTCGGGCACCAGCTCGAAGTAGACAACTGACCTGTCTCGGCAGCGGGTCGGGCCCGCCGTACCACAGCGCGAGCGCGCGCCACAGCGCGTCGGGCACCAGCTCGAAGTAGACAACTGACCTGTCTCGGCAGCGGGTCGGGCCCGCCGTACCACAGCGCGAGCGCGCGCCACAGCGCGTCGGGCACCAGCTCGAAGTAGACAACTGACCTGTCTCGGCAGCGGGTCGGGCCCGCCGTACCACAGCGCGAGCGCGCGCCACAGCGCGTCGGGCACCAGCTCGAAGTAGACAACTGACCTGTCTCGGCAGCGGGTCGGGCCCGCCGTACCACAGCGCGAGCGCGCGCCACAGCGCGTCGGGCACCAGCTCGAAGTAGACAACTGACCTGTCTCGGCAGCGGGTCGGGCCCGCCGTACCACAGCGCGAGCGCGCGCCACAGCGCGTCGGGCACCAGCTCGAAGTAGACAACTGACCTGTCTCGGCAGCGGGTCGGGCCCGCCGTACCACAGCGCGAGCGCGCGCCACAGCGCGTCGGGCACCAGCTCGAAGTAGACAACTGACCTGTCTCGGCAGCGGGTCGGGCCCGCCGTACCACAGCGCGAGCGCGCGCCACAGCGCGTCGGGCACCAGCTCGAAGTAGACAACTGACCTGTCTCGGCAGCGGGTCGGGCCCGCCGTACCACAGCGCGAGCGCGCGCCACAGCGCGTCGGGCACCAGCTCGAAGTAGACAACTGACCTGTCTCGGCAGCGGGTCGGGCCCGCCGTACCACAGCGCGAGCGCGCGCCACAGCGCGTCGGGCACCAGCTCGAAGTAGACAACTGACCTGTCTCGGCAGCGGGTCGGGCCCGCCGTACCACAGCGCGAGCGCGCGCCACAGCGCGTCGGGCACCAGCTCGAAGTAGACAACTGACCTGTCTCGGCAGCGGGTCGGGCCCGCCGTACCACAGCGCGAGCGCGCGCCACAGCGCGTCGGGCACCAGCTCGAAGTAGACAACTGACCTGTCTCGGCAGCGGGTCGGGCCCGCCGTACCACAGCGCGAGCGCGCGCCACAGCGCGTCGGGCACCAGCTCGAAGTAGACAACTGACCTGTCTCGGCAGCGGGTCGGGCCCGCCGTACCACAGCGCGAGCGCGCGCCACAGCGCGTCGGGCACCAGCTCGAAGTAGACAACTGACCTGTCTCGGCAGCGGGTCGGGCCCGCCGTACCACAGCGCGAGCGCGCGCCACAGCGCGTCGGGCACCAGCTCGAAGTAGACAACTGACCTGTCTCGGCAGCGGGTCGGGCCCGCCGTACCACAGCGCGAGCGCGCGCCACAGCGCGTCGGGCACCAGCTCGAAGTAGACAACTGACCTGTCTCGGCAGCGGGTCGGGCCCGCCGTACCACAGCGCGAGCGCGCGCCACAGCGCGTCGGGCACCAGCTCGAAGTAGACAACTGACCTGTCTCGGCAGCGGGTCGGGCCCGCCGTACCACAGCGCGAGCGCGCGCCACAGCGCGTCGGGCACCAGCTCGAAGTAGACAACTGACCTGTCTCGGCAGCGGGTCGGGCCCGCCGTACCACAGCGCGAGCGCGCGCCACAGCGCGTCGGGCACCAGCTCGAAGTAGACAACTGACCTGTCTCGGCAGCGGGTCGGGCCCGCCGTACCACAGCGCGAGCGCGCGCCACAGCGCGTCGGGCACCAGCTCGAAGTAGACAACTGACCTGTCTCGGCAGCGGGTCGGGCCCGCCGTACCACAGCGCGAGCGCGCGCCACAGCGCGTCGGGCACCAGCTCGAAGTAGACAACTGACCTGTCTCGGCAGCGGGTCGGGCCCGCCGTACCACAGCGCGAGCGCGCGCCACAGCGCGTCGGGCACCAGCTCGAAGTAGACAACTGACCTGTCTCGGCAGCGGGTCGGGCCCGCCGTACCACAGCGCGAGCGCGCGCCACAGCGCGTCGGGCACCAGCTCGAAGTCCCGATGCTGCGCCAGCGTCACGTCGCGCCGCAGGTGGCCGCCCTCGCCCGTCAGCGTGCGCACCTGGGGAGGGAAATTATAAAAGCTTGACACTTGATAAGTCCGACAACGGAAAACTCTCAAGCAACCGGTGCCGCCACATGCAAGGCCGAAATGATGGCAGTAATGAAATAGTACATTGTTCACCGAGGGGAGAAAGTGACCGATTACTAACGAGGGTGCAGTTTGAAGCCCGAGGTGAACCTCAGCCAAGGGCGGTAATACACACTAGTTAGGAATCGCACTTTCTTCCGAGTGATACATAGTGCTTTATACATATTATTCTTTTATTTTCCTCGTAGGTGTAGCTGTAGACCTACAAGAGTGATGTTTCTGAATTGCTTTAAATTAAAAAATAAAAACAGCACGTTAACAATGGATTTTCATAAATTTTTTCGGCCCGCTAATTTGTAAAACAGGAATGGCGTACCTTCTGCCTCATCTTTAAAAAAAAAAGTAATGAAGTACTTTCCGAGCAGGTATAGTTTAAGTGATATTTAAGTCCGCCGCAAAAAAAAAAAACATAAAAAACGTTAGGCAAAAATAGTGAATTTTAATGACAAATATAAAAAGATTGACACAAAAAGCTCTAATCTTAACAGGAATTCAGTTAATGATATTAAATTATTTGTATTATTTAGTACCTTCAGTAAGTTGGGCGCCAACAGTCTCTTGTTATCCACGGGCCCCGGGTGCCTATGACCACGTGCAGCCGCAGCACTGCTAACACCGCTACTGCTGCCCGCACTGCCAACTGATGCGGTTTCAGCACGCCAGAGGAGAGAGCCCATTGATTCTGGGATAATGTGATAGAAAGTTATGTAGAACGGTGATGTCGCTTATAGCCGCATAGGAATATCTGGTATTGTATGTGATTCTGCAGGGGCCTAGAAGATCACAGACAAGCCAAGAATAGTAAAGTAGTTGACATCGGGTCCAAAGTAGATGACAAACGTAGACAGGTTGTCTCATTTTCTTTCAAAGTTATTATCAATTGAAAAAAAAAAACTATTTTTCCATCCCAGCAGATTTATTTCTTCATCTATTGAATGTTCACCTTGTAGACGCCATATCTTTGAGCCCGAGATCCAGCAAGCACAGGTCTTACCTTCTGTAGGTCTTTACTTTTCAACTTCCTTATCTTACTTATTCACCTGTAGAGTTACTAGTGAAGCTCTCATCGCAAACGATAGCCTCATCAATGTGCCTCTGCGGTGCGCGGCAACAGTTGTCCGTGCTGGTGCCCGACGTGTACGCCAGCCAACTGCCCCACCACTCGGCCGCGACCAGGTACCAGAATTGACCCACTGAGTACCCGCGCTGGACGGAGCGACGGAGCCAGCCCAAAACTGGACAAGAGAAAAAAATATATAGTTAAGAATTAGTTAATTAATTCCCTATGTACCAGGTATATGATACCAGGGTATAAACTATTTTCGACAACGCCGTGGAAGTGGCAGTTTTGGGAAAACAAGATTTAAAATACAGCCGTGCAGCGACACGAAGAAGAAAAATAGATTTATTTTATCTTAAACGCAGCAGCATCAATTTTTTTTTTTTTTGTTTTTGGTTCACCAACAATTGTTTACACCGGTTCTATGCTAAATGTAACATGCGAAAGTGTGTGTGCAACAGTGCAACAATCACTTACAGGCAAACTACGCATGCATAAAGAGGTTGTACAAAAAAAATCTAATTTAATGTTGAGTAACTTAAGTACCTATCTAAAAGTGCAGATGATGACAATAATGATATAATTAAAAATGCTAGAAAAAAAAGTAATCATTGACTATCTTCCAATCTTGTACATGAAGAATTTTAAGAATAGCCAGCAGATGCGATGATATAATGCCATATGTCTTATTACATGTTGGTCGCTTATTTTCCAAATCTACAGTTATATTCTTAAAACAAAAAAAAAAAAACAAAAAACAAAGAAACACAAGTCAAATTACAAAAAAGAAAACATTTCCCGTATTACAAAAGGAAACAGTTTCATGAAGTAAATGATCGATATTATATCGAGGTGCATCAACCGATTAAATGTTTGTGCCATTCACAAGCGCCAAGTAATCGAATGCGACGGAAATTGACCGCGTATTGTGTGCTCGCGATAACATGTTTTAATTAATTGCGGGACCATTATCCAGTTCTACTTTGTTTAACTTACTTTTTAGGGTTCCGTAGCCAAATGGCTAAAAACGGAACCCTTATGGGTTCGTCATGTCTGTCTGTCCGTCCGTATGTCACAGCCACTTTTATACGAAACTATAAGAGCTATACTGTTGAGACTTGGTAAGTAGATGTATTCTTTTCGGAGTTTGCCGAACTAAAGTCATCATTAAGTGAAACAAATAAGGAGCTAAAGGACTTCAATGATAAATTTAAAGACATGGAAGCGCGCCTGGTGCACGTCGAGAAGGTCCAGGAACAGGTGGACACCCTCCAAGTCCGCTTAGATAAGCTAGAGGAAGATAATAACGCTAAAGAGCAATGGACTCGAATGAACAACGTCGAAATAAAAGGTCTACCCCAGAACAATCACGAGAACCTGTTTGATATCATCAGCAAGATTGGCACTAAAATTGATTATCATGTGTCTAAGGCCCAGATAAACTTTATAACTAGGGTACCAACCCGTGACAAAGATCACACGAAACCCATCATAGTGAGTTTCTGCAACCGTTACGTGAAGGAGGACTTTATTGCCGCTGCAAGACTACTTTTCAAGACTGCTCCTTTAACTACAGGGCAAATAAACCTTCCTGGAAACCAACGGATTTACGTCAATGACCACCTGACACTACAGAACAAGGCTTTGCTGTCCAGAGCTAAAAAAGCGGCCGCAGAAACGGATTTTCGCTATGTCTGGGTCAAGCACTCAAAAATACACGTGAGGAAGGCCGACACGTTTCCTACCATAGTGTTAAAATCCGAAAAAGACCTCATAAAAATAAAATAAAACTATGTCAATGTCGATCTAAACCTATAAATGTAAACAAAATGTCTAAGTCTGGTCGTGCAAGACCAAACATCAGAAATAAGATTGAGAACCGTGCGCAAGTGAGTGCTACCAGCGTATTCCACCAATTATTGTGTCGCTTAATAGTGGTGTGTAAATTAATTTCTAAATATCATTGTCATGTTGTCTGTTGTCGTTGTGCCAAATTAGTCCTTATAATCATTACGTTACAGTGCAATCCGCATTACTTAGTCTACTCAGTTGTGACTAACCGGACCCGTGCTATTTCTTTTGTTCCTTATCTTAACCCATTAGTTGCGAGTGTTTCAAAGTTTCGTGTTTTTATACACTGTGCATCGCTGTGCATAAAATATTTCTATCAGTTTTTGTTTTCTACCTTCATCATACTTTATTATTGTTGGTATTTTCTGTATTCGTTCAAATTAAATGGTTTACTAAACTTTATTTCGCTAAAAAATAATTACCTTAGTATAGTTGACACTATTGTTGCCGTTAAGCTCAAAAATGATTAATATATACTATCAGAACGTGCGAGGTCTGCGCTCGAAAACAAACGGCTTATATCGTAAAGTTTGCATAAATTCATATGATGTTATTATATTTACGGAAACATGGTTAGTGGATAGTATTAGTAACAGTGAGTTGTTTGATGGACGATATCTTGTCTGGAGGCGAGACCGGGATTACTGTCGAACAGCACAGTCACGGGGAGGCGGAGTGTTGATCGCGGTAAGGAATGATTTGACCGTTGTGGAAAGGTGTGACTGGCGTACCTCTGCCGAGGATATATGGGTATCCATCGTTCTGAAGCGATCTAGACCAGCGGTAAGTTACAACATCAATATCTGCGGCCTGTATTTGTGTAAAGAAAATGTTGGTAACTCGTACTTAACTCAATTGCAAAACTTCCACCATAAACTTAACTACTTAATATCCGCCCACCCTTTAGACACATTTATAATAACAGGGGATTTTAACTTCGGTGGTGATGTGGAATGGCGGCAGTCTGACGATGGCTCTGGATTATATCCTGAGAATGTGTCTGCTCGGTGTATTTTGGATTTCTTTGACACAATAAATGCGTGTAACTTGTCCCAGTTTAATGGTGAGCGTAACCATAACGGTAGATTGTTGGATCTGGTTTTCTCAAATAGCGCAATAAAAGTGAATGACTGTGGTGACCCCCTGGCGGTGCCTGTTGATTTACATCACAAACCGTTGATTATTAACGCGGATTTCGTTGAAGTTCACAAACTCATTGAGAAACCTAGCTCAAAATACATTTTTCATCGAGGCGATTACGCTGCAATTACGTCTGCACTAGATCTTATAGACTGGAACACGTTGCTGTCTGATAGACCCCTGGACCAAGCCCTTAGCCTTTTCTATACCAAACTATACGAGCTCAGGGACTTGCACATTCCCGTTAAACCAATTAAAAAATCAATACACCCCCCCTGGTACACTGGTGCTTTAATAAAAATACTAAAAGAAAAATACAAATACCATAACAAATACAAAAATTACGGAAACTTATCCGATTACCACTCTTTCTCTCTCTTGCGAAACCGAGCTAAGGATCTAGAGGCGGTCTGTTTTGATGCTTATATGGAAAAAATAGAATCCTCTATCGCCAAAAATCCTAAATGTTTCTGGTCGTACATTAAAAGCAAAAGAAGTGGTAATACATTACCTAACGTTTTACATTATATGGACGCGTCCGCTGACACCGGCGAGGGTATCACTGAGCTTTTTTCATCTTACTTTCAGTCTACCTTCCAAGAACCTGACTCAGAATATGACTATCTGGATGTTAACAAAGACATTCATTCTGCTAGCTCAGTGAACCTGAGTACGGTCAGCGTGTGTCCGGAGTTGGTATTAAAACTACTTAAAGGTTTGGACCCATCTAAATCTGGTGGGCCAGATTTGATACCCCCCATTTTTATAATTAATTGTGCAAAGAGCTTGGTGGCGCCAATCTGTGTGCTGTTTGAGCGGTCTTTGAGAGAGGGTATCGTCCCTAAAATGTGGAAATCGGCATTCATTACACCGATTTTTAAAAAGGGGGATAAATCTAACATAGAAAACTACCGCCCCATTTCTAAATTGTGTCTTCTCTCCAAGGTTCTTGAACGAGTAGTACACACGGAAGTTTACTCAGCTATGTAACGCCATTTTGGTAACGAACAACATGGTTTCCTCAGAAAACGGTCAACTGCCTCCAACCTGATACTATCCAATAAAATTATAACCACTGGGATGGAAGAACGCTGCCAGGTCGATGCGATATACACGGACTACAGCAAGTGTTTTGACCGCATAGATCATCGGGTGCTTCTTCAGAAGCTATATTCGGCAGGAATTCACGGTGATCTATTCCGGTGGTTTTCGTCATATATAGATAATCGAACACAGGCTGTGGTTTTGCGTGGATACGCGTCTGTATGGAAATCTGTCCCATCAGGAGTGCCCCAAGGCTCAATCTTAGGACCGTTATTGTTTACAATATTTATTTCGGACATAAAAAACTGCTTTAGAAACTCACATATCCTACTATACGCAGATGATATGAAGGTCCTTAAGTCCGTACGCACATTATCTGATACTGAGCTACTTCAGTCTGATCTTGACAGATTCGTACAATATTGCAAAACCAACAAACTGGAACTAAACGTATCTAAATGTTTTCACGTAGTGTTCAGTCGCCAGAAATCTATCATTGGCCCAGGGTATACACTAGATGGTACTTACATAAGTAAAGAAACCAGTATTAGAGATCTTGGTGTAGTGCACGACAGCAAGCTACTTTTTGATGACCATATAGAAACCGTTGTCAACAAGGCGTTCAAAGCATTGGGCTTTATTATTAGAACTTGTTCTAGCTTTCATTCCCTAAAACCATTGAAAGTTCTGTACTGCTCCCTAGTGCGTAGCCACCTTGAGTACGTTTCCCAGGTATGGAACCCTCAATATGAGATCTACAAATCTCGTATTGAGTCTGTTCAGAGGAAATTTTTGCGGTACTTGGACTTCAAGGCTGGGCAATTTTCAGACGACTATGAACACCGTTGTAAGCGTTATCATTTCTTACCGCTGGAAGTAAGACGTAATATCAGTGATATCTGCTTTTTAGTGAACATCGCAAATGGCTCGGTTGACTGTCCCGAACTACTCAGCAAAATACTTCTTCGCACTAATCTAAATAACCTGAGAAAACGGCCGCTACTCCATGTACCATTCGCGTCGACAAAGTACAGGCGCAACGCTTTCTGCATACGTAGTGTTATAGCTTTCAATAGTTTACCAACACACCTGGAAATCGATTTATTTTGCACCAGCGCACATAAATTAAGAAAGATTTTGAACAAGGAGTATTTTGGCATCAACCATAAATAAGCTTTTAATTTTGATTTTGATATTGCACGACTTGACTTACCTAATATCTCGACACACCCAATATGTTTACTTTGTACTTTTTGTTTATTTACTCAAATCGCTGTAACTGGTCAACACAATTATAAGTAACTCTTAATTATGTAGATGTGTACATGTGGAAGCTTGTAATTAGCAAATGTCCCTACTTATGCATGATATTTAAGTTTTTTTATTAGTCTGTAAGCTTTCTTAAAATAAAATAAATAAATAAATAAAATTCTGTGAACCGCATTAAGATATTCACACAAAAATAGAAAAAAAAACAATAAATTTTGGGGGTTCCCCATACTTAGAACTGAAACTCAAAAAAAAAATTTCATCAAACCCTTACGTGTGGGGTATCTATAGATAGGTCTTCAAAAATGATATTGAGGTTTCTAATATATTTTTTTTCTAAACTGAAGAGTTTGCACGAGAGACACTTGTCTTCCAAAGTGGAAAATGTGTGTGTGTGTGTCCCCGTAACTTCTAAAATAAGAGAATGATAAAACTAAAAAAAATATATGATGTACGTATGTAAACTTCCACCGAAAATTGATTTGAACGAGATCTAGTAAGTAGTTTTTTTTAATACGTCATAAATCGTAAACCGCAATACCTTTCATTCAATCAACTCATGACTGATTTTTATAGATAATAGTACGGAACGCTTCGTGTGCGAGTACGACTCGCGCTTGGCCGGTTTTTTTCATAGATTACTAATGGCGGTATTAAATAGTACAATGACCCATTTTATTGAGCAAATTAAATGTTTTTACTGGTATTGGGTTCACGTCAATTATACAACGGAGAGCAGTGGTGGCCCAGTGGTAACGGCTGCGACTTACGAGTTGTAGGTCGTAGGTTCGAGCCCAGACAGGCGTTTTACTTTGTTAAAATTATTTCATCATCACTGCTCTCAAACGGTGAGGAAAATATCGTGAGGAAATCGACATGTCCTAGAACCAAAAATTTAGAAGATATATGCCATCTACCAAATCGCACTGGGCCCGCGTGGTGGATTCCGGCCCACTCCCTCTCACCGAGAGAGGCCGGTTTCCCAGCAGTGGGATCCAACGGGTGGGAATTGAACCCATGATGACTATTAACCGTTCCTATATTTTAAACTAAGAACCCTTGTCGTAATAAACTTTGAAGGAGCTTGAATAAAAAAATATTGAAGGTCAATTGATTGATTTTTGTTTTTATTTTTTTAACTGTGTTTAGTTTAGTTTATGATTTTTCTGTACATACAAGTCGCAATAAATACTTTTTGTTTCTTTCTTTATAAAGTGTATATTTAATAGTAAGCAATGATGAAGTTGACTGAGATATAAAGGCAGAAACAAAATAATCAACAGAGAGACGTGTAGTGTAGTGTAAGATCTTTGCCAAGATCAATGCCAGCTGGCATTCAAATGTCCTAAATCGGAACGCCAATTCTCGTAATTAAAAACTTTCAAAATCTAGTCGCAATCTCATCTCAGGGACAATTAATGTCAAAAACTTATCAAAAAATGTAGGGAAATTAGCGGTATTTTTGACAGATTGAGACTGAGATCAGACTGTGAACGTTCTTAAAATTACGAGAATTGTCCCTCTATCTTCTAAAATAAGGCTAAACTGGCTTAACTGACACTGTTGTCACTAATTACAAATTCCAAAATGAATGTTATATTCACAAACGAAACTTGGAAATAAAATTATATTACTTATGCTGTTAATTAAAAAATAACTCAACATTCGCTACATACTACTACATATAAATCATCATTTCGGAGCACAATGTTCCATAAATGACCGAACCATATAGCCGCCTCGATAGCACAGAATACTAACTGATCAATCAGCTCCATAAAACAATGGGGACAAATATTTGCACGGCCTACAGCTGTTAATTTGGTACGACTCTGCGTATTTGCGTTCATTATTGGGCAATAGAACATTTTGCTATACATTGCAACGCTTGTTTCTTTGTTCACCAACTAAAATTAACTGATGTTATCTAGTCTTTGCAGATTTGGAATTAAATAAAGCAATCAATTTAGGTTGAACTTTACTGTTTATTTGTTTAACTATATGTATATATTTTTTGGGTACACTGGCGGACGAAATAGATGGGCCGTTTATTAGGCACTGGGCTGGGAGACATGTGCGTACAGACGTACATGTGCCAAATTAATTAATTGTTTTTAATAGTGATGTCACTTTTGTTTTAATTCATTTTTCAGTAACAATAGGTTAAGGCAATACTAACACATTATGGATCCTGTAATCTGAAATAAAGAGTTATTATTATTAAAAATGAATACCTATTTCCCTTGGTTACGCCATAACTTGAGAACGACTTTACCGATTTCATCCATCTTTTTTTTTAAGTTTTCTAATATTTTGTAGAAGGTTTTTACGGAATAAAAAAATAAGAAAGTTGCCTTACGCGGATGTAGTCGCGGGCAGAAGCTAGTACACAATAAAACAGAGCGCCAAACAAAACGTCTAAAAATGTTCTAAACCGACATTGATCGGCCTTTGGAATATTTACTAAAATATAGAATTTTTCTTATGTTTATAGCCCCTCGTCTGTTAGGCAAGATTATTAAGTTCGGTAACAATAGGAACTTACGTCAAGTTCAATTGGTGATCAAGAAAGTTAGAAACATAACCGCTGGTTCTATCTCCCTTATTTATGAGCTCAACTGTCACTAATGAGACACAATTACTTTTTCTATTGTTACCGAATTAAATACACTAGCTTTCAACCATACATTTTTTGACGATTAGCTTGTCTTAACTATAAGCAACGTCTATAAATGAAAGCGTATATTTCTAGGTGGCATTCGTGAAGTTGACTATCTTCGAGGAAAAGATGACGATAGCTTCAAAAGTCATTTATTCAAGTTAGGCTGAGAATCACCACTTTTCGAACGTCAAAATTACAAAAGACAGTCCCCCAAAAACGCCCGCCCTTCACCACTTCCTAGTGCTATCGCTGGGAAGAAGAAGTGGCGTAACAAACTCCCCAGCAGCACAACTGTCTGTTCAGTTATTAGAATTAGAGTCCCGATAGAATCAGCGCAATGTCATCTACCACATGGAAACCAATGAATGCGTCACAAACAGTGCGTGGTACGCGTACGACCCACTTACGCACCTATCTCGACAATTAATGTAATTACGTTCAAACAACATGTGTTATCTGTTAAGGCGGGGTCCTGATATGCGAATTGTTAAATGATGGCGATTGAGATGTTATGTTAGAATTTCTGTTGAGGAATAAATGCCAGTCAAGATGGTGATAAATTGGTACTGGTATTCAGCTGCATCCGGTTAGACTGGAAGCCGACCCCAACAGAGTTGGGAAAAGGCTAGGCAGATGATGATGATGAAGACGGTGATAAATTGTTTTTCCAGCTTTCATTGAAAGATCATCATCATCTTTTGGCAATATTCCGTTCTTTTAATAAGTGTCCTACTGCATGAGAAAATGTAGAGCTTTTCTCCGTGCAAACTTCTCTACAGCAATTTCTGATTATTTTAAAGTAAAAAAAAAAAACATCGTCGAAACTTCCTCGGGAACGGGAAAAATGTATTCAAAGACTTTAATGTGTAAAACGGCTAAACGGATTTGGCACATGAGTGAACCATGACCTGGAGAAGAACATAGGCTACTTTTCATCTTGGATCGCAGACGAAGTCCCGGGCAAAAGCTAGTATCAAATACGTAGTAGTTTTCCCTTGTAAACTAATCATTACAGGAACGTGAGTTTAACAAAAACAAAATCAAAGTGAAGTCATCAGTAGCAAGTTCCACTACTCGTTATCAACATGTACTCATGTAAATACTTATGTTTTAGTACCTAATACTTGGTACAGCTTGTTATCACAAATAACATACCCTGCTGAGTACTACTAAAACATGTACTTTTTAAGTGTTTCACGTGAATTGGTAGTCGGAGAGGATTACTAAGTATTTTTGAGAGTATGTTGTTGATTTGAGTCAAATATGATCATACTGTGTAATTGGTTTAGTGGTCGCAGGCGCTACTGCTGAGCACTAGGTCCTGGGTTCGATTCCCGGATCGGGCAGATTTATTCCAGCCCGGAATCTTGTGCCCGGTTGATGGCGTTTGCCGTTAAGGCCCACTCCCTCTCACGGAGGGGAGGCCTGTGTCCCAGCAGTGGGAACATTATGCTTGATGGCAATAGGTTCCCCTCGTATTACAGGAGACTTAAACATAACTAGCGAAAAGTGGGTTTACTATAGGAGCACCTCTGCCAGGGGCGTAGCTACCGCTGTATCAGCCGTATCAATGAAACGGGGCCCCTGAGCTACAAGGGCCCGCGAGACGTGACGTGTATAAGCAAAAATTTTTAAAATAATATCCAGAACCTAAAATTCTTGTTGATAAAATGATATTTATTTCTGTAAATTGGTTCAAAAATATGTTTTAAAAAAAGGGGGTGAGTACCGAGATGACGACTAATAGAGAAGTATGGAAGAAAACTGTGTCTGCGTCATTGGTCTAGTGGTCGCAAGCGCTACTGCTGAGCATGAGGTCCTAGGTTCGATTCCCGGGTCGGGCAAAGTGTTATTGGGTCTCGGCTTCCAATCTAACCGGATGCGGCTGGATGCCAGTATTTTACCTCCGGAGTGACTGGTTATCTGACCGCCACAACCTAGTTACTGGGTAATACGATGTCCCTTGGTAATACTGGGTGTCAGACTTTCGGGCTTCTGACGACCCGTAACGACTGTCAAAGATCCACGAATGAAAGCCGGGAACAACGGCTTAAGGTGCTTTCCGGGACACGGAGGGGTCTTGGTATGTTAAGATGGTCACCCATCCACGGACCTACCGCGGTAAGCGTAGCTTAACCTTCAATCGACTCGTGCGGCTGTTATTACTTAGCCACGAGCCCCTCAGCTTCTAAGTCAGTATGCTATATTCTTTATTTTGTAAAAATAAAAAAACGCTCTGTAGCTTCACAGTTGGGTAAAAAGGGCCCCCAAAAAAAATTGATACAGGGCTCCATTAGGATGAGCTACGCCACTGACCTCTGCGTAACAATAACATCGTTATTATCTCAGTTTAAAGTCATTCACTGCTGAGAATAGGCGTTCCCCAAGTAATAGCATAACGGCTGGCACTCCGCTGTATAGCGAATAACAAGAAAGATCCTTTACAGTATTTTTCATTAAAAAAGAACTTATTATGTAAACTTTCATATCACAATGCCAATTTGTCGCTTAAACGTATTTAAATATTACAATTCTAGTTTACATGTCCGATAGCGGTTGATAAGTGCTCGTCCATCGTCCGCTGTAAGTCAAGTGTATCGCGACACTGATATACATACATAGATAACAATGTTTATAAGTATTTTGTTACTTGCAGAAGCCACTACGCAATGGATGTAAATGAGCATAAAAATGCTTTTGGATTTTGTACTTTATTCTGATGCCATAGAGTTCAATTACTATTGCAACTGTTCCAAAATCTTTTTGATAGTTTTCTGTTGTTCTAAAATTAACTTTACTACAATGTGGTTAAAGTTTATATTTGTGTAAATTGTTTATGTTAATTGTATAATATTGTATAACAATGTGTACTGTAACTTTATTTGAGCAGACGCAACTCCACAATGTATGAAGAACTTGCTAATTATAGCGGCATATTTGTGATTGTAAGCACTTGAATGAAGATGGAATTAATTATAGTTCTGTTATGTAACCATCTGATTGTTGTATTACGTTTTATTATTCCTGCGGACATTTAGTCTTCATTCGGAGATATTTTTATTAGAAACAGTGTCGAGAAAGTAAGTTTCTAGAATATACAGTTGCATAATTATGTCGCATGTAATTAATTTATGTATCTTTTGATAATATGACAAGCCTACTTGAGGTTTAAAGTGTGCTCAAAAGTATAAGATTCGTAAATGATCGGTGAAAGAACTGGATGAAACTGGGAGTTGTACTGCAACCTGGGGATATCTATAACCTATGTCCAGAAGTAGATCGCAACAGGTGGAAGTACAGTCACGAGCACCAATATGTCAACACTTAGCAACTTTCAATTGCGATTTCTTCGTGAAATAACGAATGCAACGCTGAAATACGACACATTACATAAAGCGGGTTCGAAAATGCTATGTTCGTAACAACATAAACTTTCATTTAAAAATAAAGGAGTAAATCGCTTTTGAATAAATCCGAGTGTATACATACTTTTACTCGTGACTGTACCTAAGTAAATTGTGTGTTAAAATGGCGTATTTCCAGTTAATCCAGCTGCTGGCTATGCTCGTATCGTGGTTCCGCTTTGTCGGTTCACTGTCTCTCAAGAAAACGTCTGTGCCAATCGACCTGCCACTTCAGAGGGCCTTGTGAACTCACATTATATCTACTTATATTCACTGCCAGACAACCACAGTTTAAACCACTGGGTTTAGATGCATGAAATATTGCGCGAGAGTTCCGTAGTTAGAGAAAGTGAGCACTAAGGAACTGCTCTGCGGCGCTGGGGCTCTGTCTCGTATAGGGTCTTAGCATTATGCTGAGCGATGGCCGTTTTGCGTGAATGTGACGCATTTTTACCCCCAACTTGTTTTTTTGTGTTTTTTTATGTGTCATGTTTGCCGCAACTAAATGCATTTTCTTTCTTTCTTTCTATTTAAAAAAAATATGGAAATTTTTAATTTTTGCCGATGGGAAATCCCATCGGGCGCACAGCTTGTTAGCGATAAAGATGGTGGAAAAGTCAGAAATATAAGTATTAGATTGACATAAGCTACCGAAAAGCTTATGTCAATCCGGTTGAAAGTCGTTGTAAAATACGAAACGCTTTGAAAGTGATTGCCACTTGTAGACCCGCAGCTTGCTTATTAGATGTCGGCATAGCTCCTAAGCACCGTCAACTATTTTGTCTATATCAAGTACAGTTCACTCACCGATGTCCCTCTCCTGGTGCTTGCACTGGGGCCGCAGACCCAGTACGATGTGGCACACCTCAAACACCAGCTCCAAGAAGGGCGTCACCAGCGTGTCTGCGCTCTCCACGCTCCAAATGAGGAAGTCTTCCAGAGTGAGCGCCATGTCGTTGGCTATTAGACCCTCGTTCTCTTGTTGTCCTTCTTCTTCTTGCTGTTGCTGTTGTTGCTAGAAAGGGAAGGAAGGGGCTGTAGATTAACTTCATTAAGTCAGTATGATATTAAAAAACTTAGAAACGCTGAAAATAGAATTCTTTTATATCTTTTCCTACTAAATAAGAGCCTCCGCATGATCAAAATCATACCCTAAAAACGCAAGGCAAAAATCTCACCAGTTTTTGTCATAATACAAAAAAACTCACCTCCTTCAAAACACTAATCTCCTCCTTATTATCTCCATTAGGACCCAATTGGAACACTGGCTTCCTTCCATTCTTGGGCACCGTCACCAGTTTGTCCCTCAGATTCACAAGGATCACTTCAGGGTCGAACCCTTTCTCCAGGCCTTCGGAGTCGTTGCTGTCCGAGGGCGTGGAGGCCCGGGAGCTCTGGTTCTTCAAGCTCTCGTTGGCAACCGTGCAGAGGATGCCCACCATGTCGATGAGTTCCTTCTTGTTGAGGACCCCATCGCTGTCCAGGTCGAAGATCTTGAAGCAGACTGGAAAAGAATGGTGAAATTAGTTTATAGAAAGGAGAATGACCAAAAGTCGTACCAAAAAGTCTCATGCATCAAGATCAAAATATTATAGTAATTATTTTCATAATTTTTTACGACATTACGCGTCCGGGATTTTTTTTTTTTTTTTGAGGATGGGAAATCATCAAATGACTCCTCCCGCTCTGGGTGGAGCAGAAGGGAGTGTCAGACTTTTACTGACTAAAACCCACCCGTGTTCCTTCCTTAGCCCTTTATGTTCCAGGGCAGCGGTAAACCCTTTCGGATGGTCCCGCTACCCTGGCAGGCTTCGGCCCTGTGGGGCCCCGTCACTTGCTGACATCTCTTTGAGGCGCGCGTGGAACACGAACACGCCGTCCGGCACGGGCCTAGTCCTGATCGGACGGAGAGCTACCCATTACTCTCCGCCCGCAGGCCCGCGCCTACGGTGGCCGGGAGTCGTCACGCGGCTCCCGACGCCCGGAGCGTCTCCCGCGGCGGCTGAGGCGTGAGGTGCGCAAGGCGCGTTCCCTCGCCCACCCCGCCACCTCCTTCGCTAGCATGACTGCTTCGCAGAAGGAGGTGACTGCCTCCCACTCCCTCTCACCCCGGACCATGGCTTGAACCAGGGCCGGGCGCGAGAGGTCGCCGCCGCTGCCAATCGCCTCTACGAGGACACGGCGGTGCTCTGCCCAAGCAGGGCAGACCTCCACCGTATGCTCCACCGTGTCCTCTGGGCGATCCTGACAGTGGTGACACCCGGGCGTCTCCTCCCGCCTGATGATGTGCAGGAACCTCCCGAAACATCCGTGTCCGGAGAGGACCTGCGTCAGGCGGTAGGTGAGAGCGCCGTGACGTCTCTCTAGCCACTCCTCAAAGAGGGGTCTTACCGCCGCTATCGTGGCGTGCCCTGCGCTGGGTTGCGATAGTCGCTCCTTCCATGCCACCATGAGATCGCGCCGGAGGTTCGTCCGCTCCGCCGCGGTTTGCCGCGGATGCGGAGTTTCCCCCCGGCGTAGTGCCTCCGCGCGCCAATCATATAGGCGCGCGAGGACTATCGCCTCCAGATCCCATGGTGGCAGTCCGGCAAGGAGGCTTGCTGCCTCGCCTGAGATCGTGCGGTAGCCCCGGATCAGCCTTACGGCTACCACCTTCTGGGGCGCGTTCAGATAGTGTGCGGCTCGAAGCCGCAGTGAACGCGCCCATACCGGGGCCCCATATAGGGCCATGGACCGCACGACCCCCGCGTAAAGCCTCCGGCAGGAGGCGTTTGGCCCCCTCAGGTTGGGCAAGAGCCGCTTTAGGGCGGCCCCGGCCCGTTCCAGTTTGGGGGCCAAACGTCGGAAGTGCTCGACGAAGTTCCATCGGCTGTCGAGGACGAGACCCAGGTACCTCATCGTGGTCTCGACGCCGATGTGAACCCCTC
This sequence comes from Apamea sordens, assembly GCA_945859715.1. NCBI lineage: Eukaryota > Metazoa > Arthropoda > Insecta > Lepidoptera > Noctuidae > Apamea > Apamea sordens. The sequence goes on along the minus strand of OX244005.1, from coordinate 17,551,665 downwards.
CTACCACTAGTTGGGATCCCGGAGGTGGCCCGTACCGAGGCCCATGAAAGGACATGGCCTCGGACTTGTGCAATGCCACCTCGAGACCCAACCGCCGGATCCTTTCCACGACTATCGCAACCCCGCGTGTCATCGCGTCGGCCGCCGCCTGATGCGACCTCCCCTGCGCCAGGACCAGCGTGTCGTCAGCGTAGCAAACTACGCTGACGCCTTCAGGGAGGTCGGCCCGCAGCACCCAGTCGTAACCGATGTCCCACAGGAGCGGCCCCAGAACCGATCCCTGTGGGACACCGCACGACATCTCTCGCCGGTTCCAGTTCCCGTCGCGACCGGGGTAGATGACGGCTCTGTCCGTCAAATACGCCCCGACTACTCGACGGAGGTAGGTCGGCACCCGGTGATACCGGAGTGCCTCCCCAATGCAGCTCCAGGGCAGGGTGTTGAACGCGTTGGCGATGTCGAGTGACACCGCCACGACCACCCCACCCCGGGACACCGCGTCCCCCGTCGTGAGGGCTCTTACGCGCATGATGGCGTCCACCGTAGAGCGCCCCTTGCGGAAGCCAAACTGGCAATCCGCAAGATCCGGCCCAGTCCCCACAAGGTGCCCGACGAGGCGGCCCGCAATCACTCTCTCAAAGAGCTTGCCAACCTCGTCGAGCAGCACTATGGGCCGGTATGCGGACGGAGAGTCCGCAGGGCGCCCCGGCTTCTGAATGAGGACCAGCTTCCCCGTCTTCCAACGGAGTGGAAACTGGCCTCTCTCCATGCATGCGCTTAAGAGCGCCTCCAGTCGAGGCCCGAGAGCCGTCGAGGCCAGGACCCAGGCTTTACCCGGCAAGCCGTCGGGTCCTGGGGCGGTGTTTTTGGCCTTAAGCCTGCCTACCGCCGCTCTCAGATCTACCCCGGTCACTTCAGGGGTGTCGTCGTCGTCGTCCGTGTGGTCCGCTTCGGGCACCGTGAGTGGCGGAGCCATAGGCGGGGGAGTATGCTCCCCGCGTGAAGGGAACAGAGCGCTCACCACCTCCTCCACCAGCTGAGGGCGGAGACTCTGAGTCAGCGGGGGGGCCCAGGTGCGGAGTTTATTCCGCACCATTTTGTAAGGGCGCCCCCATGGATCTCTGTTCAGAGTCTCCAGCATCTCCTCGCGGGCCGTGGCCTTGGCCCGCTGGATAGCCTCTCGGAGGGCGGTCTTCGCCGCTCTGTACCCCTCGTACAGCTCCGCCTCTGTGGCTTCCGCATCCGGAGGGCGGATGCGGCGCCTGCGGTGCCTGGTGTACCGGTGTCGCGCGTCGACGCACGCCTTGCGCAACGCCTCCACCTCCTGCGACCACCAGTACACCCGACGTCGGGCGCATCCTAGCCGGACTCGGGGCATTGCCACGTCGCAGATCTCGGACATGGCCTCCCGGAACCACTCCGCCTCATCGTCAATATCAGCAGGCCTGTCCGGTGAAGACACCCAGGCCTGCACGATCGAGGCTTCCAGGAGGAGCTCCCGGTCCAGCTGCTTCAGCGCCCAACGCGGACCACTCGGGGCCTGTCGGACCAGCGCGCTAGAGGTCTGGGTGGAGACATCGAACCGGATATACCGGTGATCGGAGTAGGTCTCCACCTCCTCCATGTGCCCGGTGTGTCCGGGATTTGAGTTTTGACCAAGGAATTTAATTGCAATTAACCTTGAATTTTAAAAGAGTCATGATCACGTCTTTCAAAAAATATGTAAAAAAATTATAATTTTCCGATTCTACATTAATTAAAAATAACTAGAATTTTTACTTTAACGATTGTCATTCTTTTAGAGCAATAATGGCCGTTCGCTTATGACATGTCAAACAAAATAAAGTACCTAGTGTTTAGGTTATTTCGATTTTTTTGAAAATCTCCGATATGAAAATCTCCGGGTTTTGTTTACAAAAAGAACTTTTGTAGGAGTTAATATGATAAGTGTAGTCTATAAAAAAAACCAAAGGTTAACTTTGATGCAGCATGGTACAGGATTCCATTGATTCGTGGTAGTTGTGATTCTTATGATACAAATTATAAAATCATGTAAAATAGGTATATCTTATACTCAAGACTCAAAATTAGAGAAATACCTATAGGTATTTCTCTAATTTTGAGTCCGTGATGTTTCAGAACATTTGCCGACTAGTTTACTGTAGCGACTTAATAGAAGATCCATGTTCAGTATAAGAGGGATTCCAAAATAATTTTAAAGGGTAATTCCAGATCCATAAGTTTTACAAATTGCTACAAAATAATAGTTTGTTTGCAACTACATAGATAAAAACGTGATTGAAGGTTTAAGTTCACTGAAAAAGTTATATGAAGATGCTTAGTTGTGATTTTTTTTTTATTTACAATGGGCTCACTCTTCACCTCAATCCAGCCCAGAGGCAGGGATGAGATCTACGGTGGAACGAGCTTGCCCAGAAGAAGCCTATTCACTCTCGCCTTGAAGAGATTCGGGTTGTATGAACTCGGGAATGCAGACGCAGGCAGACGGTTACACTCCTTAGCTGTGCGCATCAGAAAAGATGACGAGAAGTGACTCATTATGATTGCAAACGATTGCAATCATAATGAGTCAATCTATCAATAGTAATTAATCACTATCAACGCCTCATTGGTGTCCCCGATTGGATCATATTATTATAATAAACAGGTTGTTTCTTGATAAACTTATACTGTTAATTATACAGCATGTTTTAATCTTTGTATAATCAAGAAATCTAAAAAATAGTGTCCTGGCGAAGGAGAAAAATTAAACAAGTACAGGAAAACCGACCAGAAAATTTAAATATTCATGACGTCTCGCCACACCTCATTTCTTTTCCCGGGACATTTTAAGGACTTACAGCCGGTCGATTCTGTAAAAATCTCACCGTGAAAACTCAAGTGAAGTGAGCTTGATGTGAGTTGTCAGTAGTGTCAATCCCTAGCATTATTTGGAATGACAGCTCACTCCACGCTCACTTCACCTAAGTTTTCACGGTGAGATGTTTACAGAATCGCACTGCAGTTGTAATAATAAGAACACCATCCAAAACATTGGTGGGCCAGTGGTAAAAGCCCCAACTTACGTGTCGTAGGTTCGAACCCAGACAGGCAGTTTACTTTGTGTAATTTATTTCATCACCACTGCTCTCAAAACGGCAAAAGAAAACATCGTGTGGAAATCGGATATCCTAGAACTAACAATTCTAAGACATATGACATCCACCAACCCGCACTGGGGTCGCGTGGTCGATTACGGCCAGCTCTCCCTTACAGAGAGGAGGCCTGTGTACCAGCAGTAGGGGCGCTATAGGCTGCTTATGTTATCACAAACTCAAATATGGCTTGTGGGATTAGTGAAGGTTTCTTTTGAATTTACCGCTTTCGGGTAAAAACAAATAAGATGACACAGATACCACTTAAGACTAGTCAGAATCATCACAATAATTCAGTTCTCCAGGCTAATCTTCTCTCTAGCTAAACTTATTTCTGTACTTCCTTATCTATTAATAGTATCGAGAGATAAGGCGCTAGTCGCACATGTAGATATGCAGGTAGCGCCTCTTTGGAGGACGGAAGGAGTGCAAGTTAAGTGGATGGCCAGAACTTTCTATGAAAACATTTCTTTGACATAAGATAAGACTTTTGAGTACTTATTGGGTTTTACACAGTCAAATAAATTAACTGTTTATCAAATCCCAGGCGTAGATGGTGGGAAGATCTCGAGGTCTATAGGAAGGATTGGTCCATGTTGGCGCGGGAGCGAGGTGAATGTAAACAGGAAAGGGAGGCCTGTCCTGCATTGGGACAACACACGTTGAATTATTGATATATTTATTGATGAATTGACATAGCACAACAATTTTCCATGTTATTGCGTAGCCATCTCATAGAAATGTCAAAGAATGACAGTTGTGATTCAAATATACGGACGATTTAAGTTAGTAGTCATAATGATAAACAATGATTAAGTGTCCTTCATATTTTTCTGCTTGTGATTGTAAGTAAGTTGTGCAATTAGGCTTCCGGTCGTTCTGGCGATGTTTGGGGAGGTCTATGACCAGCAGTGGACGTCTTTCGACTGAATGACGATGATGACGTCATTATGCTAAGATAACATTCACCCCAAGAGCCTCGAATAACATCAACAGGCATATACGTAAACGCATATCATTGCTGTTCTAATAACCTTTTTAAAAGATTTAAAACCAAGGTCCTAGGAGTTAATTATATGCGATATATTCACAATGATACTGACTCAGTCCAGATAGTGGCGATAAGTATTATCTGTGCTGAATTATATTAATGTAATTATCTAATTAAAGAAAATATCGTGAGTAAACCTTAGGAACAAAAATTTTAAGACATGTGACATCTACTGACCCGCACTGGTCCCGCGTGGTGGATTATGGCCCACTCCCACTCAGAGAGATGAGGCCTGAGTCCCAGCAGTGGGAACAATATTTGTTATTATAGTTATGCTTGCTAACTAACGGAGCCGAAACGTGGACACTCACGGTACGACTGGTCCATAAATTCAAGGTCGCTCAGCGAGCTATGGAACGAGCTATGCTTGGAGTCTCTCTGAGGGATCGAATCCGCAATGAGGTGATCCGGCAGAGAACCAAAGTTGTTGACATAGCTCACAGAATAAGCAAGCTGAAGTGGCAATGGGCCGGCCATATTAGCCGTAGAACCGATGACCATTGGGGTAGACTTGTTCTTGAGTGGAGACCGCGAATCAGTAAACGTAAGGTGGGACGCCCTCAGGCTAGGTGGAGCGACGACCTTCGCAGGATGGCTGGTAGCAGCTGGATGAGAGTTGCCGAAAATCGAGATGAATGGCGTGCAATAGGAGGGGCCTATTTCCAGCAGTGGACTGCTGTAGGCTGATGACGATGATGATAGTTATGCTTATTACGCGTATCTAATTAAATAGCTAGGAATGTTGTCGGTTGAAATATCAGTTTACGAGTTATCTTCATTATCTACCTACGGCATTAAAACTTGATACTGTGTGATTTTTAGAATAGAATGGGCAATTCAAACTACTTCTGCGCATACTTTAATTCATGTTAGTAGTTTCATGAATATGTCCTTGACATGATACAACAACGTCTGAGGGTTTTTTGTAGGAAGGTTGTTCCGAGGTCGAGGACGTTTTCAAGAACAACTATAATTATGGGGGTTAGGCTATATTAACAACATGAAGACACTGGTAATGAAGCGATAACAGTCCACTGGCCGATTCCTATAATTTACGGACCGTTAACCATAACCAATAGTGAAGCAAAGACCTGTAACGGTATCTACAACGCCACATGCGAACAACGCGTCATACTGACGTCACGCAAATCCTGCATCTCGCAAGCAGAGTTTACCGCGCAATTAGCATAGATACAATTTCCCAACATGAATCGTTGGGCAATTGCCCGCCAGACACAACACCCGTCTGGTCGGAGGATCCTCCCTTTTCTATGGAGGATGAGTGAACTTTACACCCTGTTCCTCATACCTCTAAAGACTTCATAGCTTTGCATAGACCCTCGCACATGGAAGTAGCTATCACAGATAAAATTCAATATGTATTATATCCATCAATTTCTGCCTCGACTCAACTATGTTTAGTTGCCAATGTATAGACTTCCTAACTACTAGATGGTTTGACGATCATAATTTTACAAGTTTGTTCCATCAATTCATACAAATATGGCCTGACTCCAAGATCCTCCCAATCTGAGTCCTTAATTGCTCACTTAACCATTTTCCTAATGTCGTAAATGATTAATGACGACAATACAAGAACACGTTTCCTCTTTGTATGACACACATGTATTGTAGTCCACTGCCGACGTATAAATATTTATGTTCGTCAGCAACAGGTTATGTCACCTGCACGTCGTATGCCGTTTAATTACTGGCGCAGGCACAATGTATACTTAAATGCCAAGAATTCAATTAAGTACCCTAATTGCTTATATGGCGACGGCGACAATGAAGTCGAAGACTCTAGAAGTAGAAGTTTACGGAGCCACTTGCTCATTCATAAAGATAACAGCATCATTCTCCTGTCCTCATCCCAATTTATTTGGAGTCGGTATGTCTTTTTCTCCCATACTTCTCTGTTATGTTAGTCCTTATCTCGGTAGTTACCCCCTTTCTAGCCTCATCATCTATCACCAGCGACCATATAACCCCTCTATCACACAGTCCATCCATCGTTTCTTCGTTCTTCGCCTACAGTTATAGCATTGTCTTCATTCATTAACATAATATCAACTAGGATTATTCATCGGAAGGGTTAGGCAGAGAAGTGGGTACGTAGGTAGAATAAATCCACATTTAGCCGGTTATGTTTAGGTTCCACCATGTAATATGGTTAACTAATTGCGAATGAATTTGAAAGATTTTCCAAAATAGCATAACAAAATCAGCCTATAATATTCCCACGGCTGGGACACAGGCCACCAGCAGTGCGATTCTGTAACCATCTCACCGTGAAAACTCAGGTGAAGTGAGCGTGGAGTGAGCTGTCATTCCAAATATTGCTAGGGATTGACACTACTGACGACTCACATCAAGCTCACTTCACTTGAGTTTTCACGGTGAGATTTTACAGAATCGACCGGTTGGTTTTAATCCACCACGCGGGCCCAGTGCGGGTTGGTAAATGTCAAATGTCTTCGATTTTTTGGTTCTAGAACATGCCCGTTTCACGATGTTTTCCTTCACCGTTTTGAGAGCAGTGGTGATAAAATTATTTACACGAAGTAAAGCGCCTGCCTGGGTTCGAACCTACGACTCGTAATTCGGGACATTACCACTGGGACACCACACCACCTGCTATTTGCAAGAAGCAGCTTATTTCACGATACTCGACTCATCGATTTCAAAGTTATCTTAACAGCATAAAAAAAGTATAAATAAAACATTGAGGTTATGATCCAGAACAGCATGATTATTATGTTTAGAACGAAATCGGACAAGGATTTAGCGTATGACGTCATATGAATGTAAAGCAGATAACAGTCTGGACTTCATAATGAAATTATTCTGAATACGTATTTGGGCTGACTTAATAATATCATGCTTGAACTATCAGAGCGTCTCGTCTGCCCTGATTCGGCACTTTATTGTCTTAGAAGGTTTATTTTGCTCTTGAATTTATTAGGTCACTTTGAATTTAATAAACAGTCTATACGTTTTCACTGCTGAAACACAGGCCTCCTCTCTGTGAGAGGGAGTGGACCATAATCCACGCGGGCCCAGTGCGGGTTAGTAGATGTCACATGTCTTCGAATTTTTGGCTCTAGCACATGCCGGTTTCCTCACGATGTTTTCCTTCACCGTTATGAGAGTAGTAGTTATGAATGACAGCCGAGACCAACGGCTTAACGGCTTAGTAAGTAAACACGGTCACCAATCCACAAATTAACCGCGGCAAGCGTAGCTCAACGTGATCGATCGACCCGAGCGGCTGTTATTACTTAGCTACAAGCCTCTCACCCTACATAAATATACCTGTCACCACAACCCGCACAAAGACGAATCAACTGACAATAAGTCGGAAGTGCATAAACGAACAAGTGAAGGCTTGAAGAGGTAGGTAGGACATTCACAGCGCCTTTATTCCGTAGCAGTAAGGGCGGTTTACGTAGTTCAAGCGTTACTCGTTGCCGGTACAGTCGCGTCGCACGTGCTTCGCAAGCGACTCGTTTAAAACGCAATTAGTCGCGGCGTGAGAGATGAACAATGCTGAGACGACCTTCGCTTCGTCGCCCGCACATTTCACTTCAATTGATTTTATGATCCTGTACGAGTCGCAATAAATACTTTTTCTTTCTTTTCTTTCTTTCTTTCTTTCAATTGTGTGCTCAGCAGTACTGTGGCCCTTATGACGCAGGAAATTTTATTCTAGGACTCATATGAGATTCAATTTAAGGCTTATTGTTAACTTTAATCGCGTAGACGCTGCGTTAACGTTGCGTTCACGCAGCCTATAGTACGTTCGACAAACGCCTACGCCAGACGTGAAGAATGCTTAATAATAGTCTTCCCACAGCAAAATAAGTTGTTTAATTCACCAAAAGAATGATAAGAGTTTGACATTGACCGTTGACCTTGGCAAGAAATAGAAGGAAACGTGTCATCGAAGTAAGGTCTGAGACAAATCTTAATTAACTTGACCCCGAAATCGTGTCAAATTATCTCCACGGTAATAATCTGTGTCGGGCCAAATTACGCCGAAATTCTTTCCCTACCGCCAGACCGAATGTCGTTGACCGACTCCGAATCATAATTTATTATCTACTATCTTCTGACCGCGACTTCGTCCGTGTGATATTTCTTGCTACCCGATCCGACCCCTCGCATCGCATCGCCTGCCCCATATTACATCGATTTGGCTTACCGTTCTTTCTGGCTTGTATTTCTTCTTGCTCGGCTCCTAATGGTGTTAGCGTGATGTTAAATAGCATATAGCATCCTCAAGAATTAAGCTATCAAATGCAAAATGATTTTTTCAAATCTGACGGGTAGTTCCAGAGATTAGTGCGTTCAAACAAACAAACTCTTCAGCTTTATTATTAGCATAGATATAGATTTAATATTGGACCCGTAATAAGAAAGACAAAGATACTAAACATGTAGCGAAGATAATTGGATTCCATCCCCTAGACGAAAAAGATAAATTAAATTACTGTCAGGATCCTGGACAACAGATAGTGGATGCCATTACGTTTGTCACCGCTTGTCACATTAATTCAAGATGATTTCATGATTAAGCCATAAATTGGAAGTAGAATGTTGTTAATATTTTACGACGGCGATGATACGATAAACTCGCACCTTGCGACCTAGAATACTTGTAATTCCTAAATTATGCCCCGAAGAGGTCAACTCAAGCGGATGTAATAGGTACAAATCAAAATTTATCTTAAAATCAAGATTTACCCCATCGAACCTTTTTTGAATTTCAAATTATTCCGACAACGATAAAGTTCTAAATACAAAAACTGATTTTAAGCCTGAGTCTAAGTTATCAATATTACGTCAGTCGGAATAAAGTTTAAAATACATTAACTGGCTGAAAGTAAGTTTAAGGTTGGACGAACTTTGTAATGAGACGGAACAACTTGATTAAAACCGTATTTTACACTCTTTGGACTTATAATGTTAAGCAAAATGTATAAATAAAGAAGTCTACGAAGGCTGTGCCAACACGGAAGTGTAGCCTGGGCCAATGACTATGCGGACAGTCGCCGGGAAGTCCGCTGACAACTGCATCGTCAACTGTTTTTAGTTATACCACTGACTGTTGTTGACACATTCATCCTGTGAGGAAGTCGGAAGTCCATTTGTATGCTTGTGGTGTAAGGGAGTTTTACTTAAGTGGTGGTCATTGGTCGCAGGAATACAAGCAGAGGTTTGAATATATTATTTTACTGTTATACAACCCTTTAGCTAATTCATGTTATCCACAAGCGTAAGCTGGATAATGGCTCTAAGCACTATGGTACTAACTTTCCTCTATAGCATTGTTAGGGGTGATTGTAAGCTAAGTGTGAATGTCCACGGAATAAACTGTGAAATTATCAAGGTATTTTCTTTGGAAGTCTCAAGTCTGTTACTTTTTATTTGACCTTTCATATGATTTTATCTGGTATATTCTGTGTCTTTTAATCTGTGCTAAATAAATGTATTTTCTATCTTTTGTTTTCTTTAAATACCTGTCTATACTGGGTTTGAAAAGTCAGAGTCTAGCTATCTAAAGCACGGTGTTTAAAACTATATTAAATATTATTATTTTTCTGTACAACTTTTTCATGCTTGCGAAGTTTGCCTGTAAGCGATTGTTGCACTGTTCATGCATATGCATTGCATTGATTATTGCATGTTTACTTTAGCTTAAAACCAGTGTAAACAATTGTTGATGAATAAATAAATAAATGTTCACAAGCCTTTTTATCCAACTGCCAAGAAAAGGTCGCTTATCTTTTTCAAGTTGCCTAAGAGGCAGTGGAGTTTAGTAAACCTTGCTGCAAGTCGACTTTATACAGTACAAGACGCCAACGTGCAAATTATACCTTGTAATTGGACATTTTGCATTAAGCATGCATATATGTATTCAAAACATATTATATCTCTACTACCATCAGTTTTAACCGAATGCAAAACCTAGTGACGTATGCAAATTGCCTTGATCTAATGACCCGTTGGGGGGCAGGCGGGACAACGAAGTAAACTACGGTTTTTGTTTATCTTTTGTTTATTATGTCAGCTGTGTCAAGGACCCTTCTTGTTTTAAACCTTACTTCCGTGCTGATTTAGAATTGGAGTAGCTGCTTGGAATATTTATGAGCGCTTCTTTTTTTTTACTACATTTTTGACATTGAGAAGTAACTGTAATACTAGCGAATGTTCATCGTAGCAGTGTATTTTAACTGACTTCGTAATAAGGAGGAGGTTCTCAATTCGGTTATATTTTTATGTTTGTTATCTCAGAACTCCGTCATTTATAAACCGATTTGGAAAATTCGTCTTTTGTTTGAAAGGGTATTAATAGGCCTCCCTATTGAGTTCTGAAGAGTGGTTTTTGAGTTAGCTTCAATAATAAGTATTTTTTCCACTTAGTGTATGTGTTACTACTTTCTGTTATTTCTTTAGCAAGTGAAGGTATACGATTTGTGTGGGGTAGGTACCACCACTAAAAAGTTAAAAATTAAAACTTAATTACAAAACCAAACAACCGATTTCTAAGAAAAAGCACTTAAAAGTGAATTTTTTTTGAAAAACTAATTTCGGAAGTAGACCGCAAAAAACGAAAATACAAAACCAAAGACACTGACTTCCCAAATTAAAGCAATGTTTCACTCTGGTTCTTGTTCAGCAGTAGCTGTTTTTATAATGATAGCGTGATATGTGCTGAATACATCAATATCCTTGGGCTAGCATTGATTAATTCACAAAAAGTTAAAGGCCAAACACATGTTGGTATCTCCAGCACAGTCCTATATTTGGGACACATAGTGTTGTCATCTTGCGCTATCAATCACTATTTAAATTGCTGTTGTGACAAATGTATTTATAATTAAACGGAATTTGCTTTTAAGCATCTTGTTCAGAATCGATTCTTCACCAGTCAGTGGGTTAGCTCATGAGTTTTCATTTCTACAGAGTACAGTCGCCGGTAAATTTAAGTTCTGTGCATCTTTCATACTTCTTCCTTCCATACTTCTACTACTCCTCTCTCTCTCTCTTCTTCTTTTACTTCTTTCGTCATTTCGGTAGTCACCCCCTGTCTAGGCATATCATCATTCACACAGTCCATCAATCGTTTCTTTAGTCTTGGTAGATCTATTGAGATATTGGCGCCGATTCCCTTGTTCACAAACTAAACTAAATTTAAGTTCAATGCATCGTTTTCTTTCTATTTAATTTAGAAAAGGACAGAAGATAAATATTAGTTTAGTCCTGTCAAACTAGTCAGCGCCTGACGTAAATTGACGTATTTTTAGTAGCCATGTTTTTAATCACGTCTACGTCACGTCGTCGTCGTCGTCGTCACGTCGTCGTCGTCGTCGTGTTTATGGAGTATTTTAATTTGACAGGACTAAACTAATATTTTATCTTTTGTCCTTTTCTTAATGAAATTAAAAGAAAAAGATGCACAGAACTTAAATTTAGTTTAGTTTGTGAACAAGGGAATCAAGGCCACTACCTCGTGATCAAAGTATATATTCATGCTACGTCAGCACTATTGCGTATAAACCTACTTGGGAAAAGTTTGCCCATTCGTGGAATAAACTCTTACATACAAGTACGTCATTCAGTGTTTTATTTTCCTTCCTTCCTACTTTTAGGTAATCACCTAAAAAGCGGGAAGGAAGGAAAACAAAAATGCCTTGTAAACCTTCTTGTCATACCTTTGACGTTTAGCAATAATAATTACTAAGCGTCAAAGGTATGACACGACGAAATTTCCAAACAAATGGTTTTTTGTATGTGTTACGATTTTCTGATCTCAAAAACTGCTTTATCTTTTTCAAATCCAACTGGTTTTTCCGGTGATGATTACCCCTACACAAACAAATGTTACCTCTTTATTAATATTAGTATAGATGAAAGGTATAAAAACAGTATTCACGTAACATGTGACAGATGAAATCATAGCGTGACCTTGGAATCCGCTGTATATTTAATGTGGCTCAAACTGTAGCTGGCTATTGATTTTCCATCGAATGAATAAATAATTACCCCGTTCTACCGGTCGTTATGTGAGGCGAACGTACAGACACTTGGCTTTAATTTCATGACGACACAACGTAAACAAGAGATAGCCATTTAGAGTGTTAATTCAATATTATCGTCATTAACATTGAACTTCAAAGATTATGGTTCATTATGAAAGTCAGTATAGGTATGATGTTTATTTTGATCGTACAGTACAACTGAAATCATTTCCATATAACTCAGCATGGTTAGTCAAACTTGATTGATGATGAGTAATCTCAAAAACGGTGAAGGAAATCATCGTGAGGAAACCGGCATGTCCTAGAACCAAAAATTCGAAGACATGTGACATCTTCATCTAACAACCCGCACTGGGCCCGCGTGGTGGATTTAGTTCCGCTCCCTCTCACAGAGAGGAGGCCTGTGTCCCAGCTGTGGGAACAGTAGGCTGATTGTGGTGCTGTGAGTGAATGATATCAATATTATGGTCATCATCATTCTGTGACTACTGCTATTCTTCTTGTTCTTCGTGTCGCTGGCTCGACAGTCACTTAAATTTTGTTGGCCCAATACTTCGCCAACTTCACGGCGTTTTAGGTCACTTTGGCTGCATGTTTTTAGGCACAAAGGGTAAGATAGGATATAGAGCATGGTTTGTGACACAGTTCCACATCCACACCCTGCTGCCGTTCCATCGAGATAGCCCCACTTTACGAGGTTCGACTTACATCTTCCCAATTGGGTACGCAGACAGTTCAGGGACTTCTAAGTGGACCACGGAAGGTTAGGGGCAGGAAGATGCTCATTTGGTGGAAGAATCGAGTGCGTAGGTGGGGGAAAGATACCATAGTTTGCATCTGGCAACGGGTGGAGACACTGTCGATTTCAAGAAACTGCGCCTGCTTTTTTGCCGTTGCGTTGGTAGTTGAGCGCCAAATAGAGGGTGTCTAGTGTCAGACTCCTGATTCTGTTTCTCCACGGCGCTTGCAACTTCTCTACAGACTTGTGGTGGACCACTTGTGCGATCTACTGTTAGGTTATTAGTAGATGGCCGACTTCTAATGACCTGGCAGTAGATGACATCAAATCATTGTCCATTAGGATGGCAGGTGGAGTATACAGATGGGATATAGAGGTCCTTCATAAAGAGCTCTGCTATCTGCTGCTGAAACTAGGTTGATGACATTGAAGCGGTCGTAGGAAAAACCTGGGTAGGTATGATCAATGCAGAAAATTCTAGAATAATTAATAACGATCTTCCAGGCAACACTGATCAATACCTAACATTGTTTTATAATTACCCGATTGCCCCAGAAGTAGGGCAATGTTTTATGTACGTGTTTGTTTTGGGGTTTCCTACTAGTTTGGGAAACTCTGAAACAAGCTCGGGCTTATTGAATTATAATGGACACAATCCGTCATATGAAAAATATATCAGTAAAAACCAGCATTTCTTCTAACCAAGTGACTGAATAACATACATTATCGCGACCCGTTTTCTACATTGTATAATAAATAACATACTATATTATTTACTTTGACGTTACTTTTTATCGTGAACCGGCGCGAGCGCAAACTTTCGTGGCGCGAGATAAGAAAAAAGCCACGCGAACAAACAGGTTTCTTACCGAGATGTTATGTCTACGCTTACTTTTGGGGAAAAGGATCGTTAATATACGTAATACAATAAAAGGGTTTGACCATTAAGGGTGATGCCACACGGGCGTTCCCAAAGCGTGGCGTTGGCGCTGCAACGGCCGGGCGGTGACGTCATCGCAGCGCTCGTGTAGTACTCATACATAACATTTTTTTTTTTTTATTGTTCCCACTGCTGGGAGACAGGCCTCCTCTCTTCGGAAGTGAGCTGTAATCCAACACGCGGGCCCAGTGCGGGTTGGTAGATGTCACATATCTTCGAATTATTGGTTCTAGGACATACCGGTTTCCTCACGATGTTTTCCTTCACCGTTTTGAGAGCAGTGGTGATGAAATATTTACACAAAGTAAAGCGCCTGCCTGGGTACGAACCCATGACTTACAAATCGTAAGAAGCGGCCGTTGCCACTGGGCCACCACAGCTCAAACGACTACTGCGTCGAAATCACTACAACGACGCAACGCATTGGCAACGCCCGTGTGGCATCGCTCTTAGAGAGTTATGTATGAGGACCAAAGATGTCGATACTGGCTGAACTCAAAAGTTTTTGGCGGCCTAAAATATGCATTAATTTGATGGTCATTCGATTGAAAAGGTATCATCGGCATATTTGAGCTGCCAAGCATCATTCTCAACCCATTTTTTTAATTTAGAACGGATAATATTGTTGAAACGGTGAAATGTTACGTTGTCGTGTGTTGTCTCGTAAACTATTATATAGAGTGGTTTGTGGCAAAGTTATAACAGCCGCACGGGCTGCTCGATCAAGTTAAGCTACGTTTGCCGCGGTTGGTCCGTGATGACCATCTTCATCAACGGCTTAACGTGCTTTCCTAGGCACGGAGGGGTATGTAACCCCTCCGTGCCTAGGAAAGCACGTTAAGCCGTTGGTCCCGGCTGTCATTCGTGGATCTTTGGCAGTCGTCAGAAGCCCGAAAATCTGACAATCAGTCTTACTTAATCTTAGTCAGATGGGATCAGCTGCATCTGCATGGTTAGACTGGAAATCGACCCTAAAATAGTTGGGAAAAGGCAAGCAGATGATGACCTACTATTGTATAGAATCAAGTTTTTCTAACTGATCAGACAGCAGTGCTGCTGGACAGTTTGTTGCGCCCTTCTTCCCAGCCAAAGCACTAGGAAGATGGTGACAAGCGGGCGTTTTGGGTTTTAATTGGACATAATACGGTCCTATTATGTAATTTTGAAGTTCGGCAAGGTCAGAGGGGCAATTCTCGTAATTTTAAGAACGTTCACAGTCTGATCTCAGTTTCAATCTGTCAAAAATACGTCTAATTCCCCTACATTTGACACTGCGACTAGATTTTGATCGTTTTAAATTACGAGAATTGGCCTTCTGATTTTCACCCTAAATTTAATAAATGACTTTTGATTTTGAAAACACTGGTAAAACCACAAGCACATGACAATGACACTTTTCAACTTTGTCTCTGGCAGAAAAACGTTAAATGACATAAATGATTAAGAGCAGTGTCCTACGATGCAGACCTTGTTCTTTAATATAAGAACAGACATCTACCAGCTCTGAATTTCAACTAACTTTTCGGCAACCTAGACACGAAAGATCTTTGGCTCTTTTCTTGCTCTGTAGTCACTAAAGTCGGACGTTTATTTAGCTGTAGTAAAATGACAGCTTTGTGTTACCACTTTTAACGAAATTTAAATAGTGATGTGACAAAAGAACCGATTCATTCAATTAGCATTCAGTTCAAAATCGATCAATGTTAAATTGATTTTGTAAAAGAGAAATATTTTTATCCGATCAATATTTGATTGTTTACGGTTAAATCTAAATTGGTCAATTTCAAATGTCTAAATGAAAACGATGTTTCATTGCGTTTTAATCACATCACTAGTTGAGATAGTGTGGCAAATTTTTTGGAGTGAAAATCTTAAGCGGCTTTGTGCACTTTTTTTGTGATGGGTAAAAAATGTTAAACTCGCGTCAGGACACGTGACCTGATCGAAAATTCGTAAGACGGAGGGAGAGTAGACCGCATTCCAAAATATGAAAAATGCACAACCTTAATATTCAAGTTTTCACTTTTGCCGGCACTTCCGGAATGCAACCCGTTTTTTTTTTTTTAACGAAAGTTTTATAGTAAGAAGTGTCATTTTACTGCGGCTAATTAAAAGTCTGACCATAGGTCCTAGTACCTAGTGAGTGTTTCAGGTTTCAGATTCTGTCACCGAAACGACAACTGTATTTGAAAAAGGCGCAAGCAATTTTGACGTTTATAGTCCCCTACACCCTTTAATCCCTAATTAATTTTGTATGAATCACAAGTCACTGAATCAGGATGTTTTGTTGTACTGTTTTGTCTATGTCTCAATGACTACAATAAAATTAACAATGGCGGGAAGGCAATGCCAACGAATTGAGCTCACTTTAAAGTTACGAGAATACACAATGGAACAATTAAATACAGAGGTTCAAAATCTTCAAATAATTGGTAAGTACAGTTGGCGCAAGCGTGACGGATTAACAGGGATTGGAATTTCCAATACCCAGAGTCAATTTCCTATACAGGGGGTCTACTCTCTAAGTACGATATCCTTATAGTTTCGGCCGGTTTTACGGGCATTTTCTAATCCGTATCACCGACAGACATTAGATTACTTCGGGGTTCGAACTAAGAATGAATGACAACACTATTTGACAGTTGTCCTTACTTCCGATGTGTCTTTGCCCGTCTGTCAGTTAATTAACCGAGAGTAGGGTTCCATTCGAAGTATACTCTACTACTTTACTACTTTCGGACGGGCCCATATCAACGTTGAGTACGCCACCAGATGGGAAGTTAAATACACAACATATTTTTTGTCATACATAGGTAGGTACTTGTAAATGTAATTATTATTGAACTTCTTTTGCAGTCACAATGGAACTTTGGCTTAATATTAACAAAACCAGTCTCAGTCAAATGGATGTTTGTTATAAGTACGGCTCCTACCTCGATACTAAAATCCCTTCGAATTGGTGGACTTATAAAGGCATTTTTCCGTAAAGTGAAAACAAAGCACCATCAAAATATACTCACACTTCAGCCTCTCGGTCCTAGGCCCCCTGCAAGCCGCACTGAGTCCACAGCACAGCTCCTTGAAGTCCACATGTCCATCCCTGTTTTCATCGAACGCTAGGAAGACCCCAGCAACCGCGGCAGCTGGGAGTGGTGGTGATAATAGTGGTGATAAGCTCTCGGCGTCTAACTGGCCGGTGGGGGCTGCGTTGC
The DNA here is from genome assembly GCA_945859715.1 of Apamea sordens. NCBI lineage: Eukaryota > Metazoa > Arthropoda > Insecta > Lepidoptera > Noctuidae > Apamea > Apamea sordens. Next base: position 17,534,523 of record OX244005.1, on the reverse strand, counting down.
GGAGTGTCCAGAAACATTTTTCTAGCTCTATTATATCCTGGAAAGCGGTTAACAGTTAATCTGCGTTCGCAATTTAGTTTTCAAAAATGTAAACAAATATGTAAACAATTTTTGGAAAAATAACATATATCCTACACAATAAAGTTCAGTTTGCGTTACAACTTCAAACATTTTTATAACTTTTTCAACAGTGCTTGGACTATTATAAAGTTGATATTTGTTTTAACGGAATTAACATAAATTGGAAACAACAGTTTTAATAGGCCTATTAAAATTGTTGTTTCCAATTTATGTTAATTCCGTTCTAAGGCTCAAGCAGGAAAATAGTTGTTTTTTTTTTTAGAAGTATAAAATAATGTAGCAACCATAGCTTAGTTTCATATCATCATAACAGCCGGTCGATTCTGTAAAAATTTCACCGTAAAACTTAGGTGAAGTGAGCTGTCATTCCACCCAATCCCTATTTTCACTACACTTCACTTCAAGCTCACTTCACTCGTTTCAACGATGAAATTTTTATAGAATAGAGCGGCAGTTAATCAGGGGAAAAAACAATTTCTATCAAACATTTCGCATGACACTTGGATAAATACTTTCTACCCCAGAAGTAAAGGCAATCTCAACATTTGAAAGCAACCATCATTGTAGTAGCTATAGGTAATTCCGTAAATACATAGTCCCGTAAATGTACTATGTATTTACGGAGTTCGTTCTCCTATAGATATCATTATTGCGTATATTTTTTTGGTCTGCATGCCATTCCATATAAGGAAACACAAATATGCTATGTAGGTGTGTAATGTCATCAAATGCGGTATAGGTTTCATTTCAAATCAATCAGGCAGGGCAAGCTATTCAAACAATATCAGGTTTTTATACCGAATGATTTTATTTTCTAACGACTACCTATGGTTAACTTCAAAACTACATACGTTATTTTTTCTTAAAAAATTTGCTTATTCTAGAGTGCAGAACCCTGGTTTGAAAAGAAAAATCACCCCGTATTCTAATTTCTAGGTCGATTGACTGTAACAAATTATTTCAATATTCTTATACCTAATATTATCTAACGAGTTAAGTTTTCCTTTGACATGCGAATACATAGTTGAGGAAAACTCGTAGTCTTGTGTTTATGTAATAAGTTTTGTAGATAAATTGCAGATGTCTGGAGTTTCCTTATTCATGTCACCCTGACACGGACAATTATACTTTCCACAATGTTAGCTGTATTCGTGAGCGACCTTGGGTAGGTAACTTATAACGAGCAAAGTTGGAATGGAAGAAGAGTACGTTACCAGCGGACATGAATAGAATTGTAATAATGTAACTTATTTATAAGCTAAGTATACTTAGCGCTTGATAGATGATCAATACAGGGTTGTTTTCAACGAATCAAAACTTTTTTGAATAAAAAAACAACCGACTTCCAAAAACGACACTACAAAGTGAAAAATAACTTTAATTTCGGAAGTCGGTGTCGCTGAGTTCGCATTTTCGTTATTTACCACCGACTTCCGAAATTAAAGTTATTTTTCACTTTGTAGTGTCGTTTTTGGAAGTCGGTTGTTTTTTTTTTCAAAAAAGATTTGATTTTTAACCGACTTCTAAAAAAGGAGGAGGTTGAGAACCTCCTCCTTTTTTAGAAGTCGGTTGTTCGGAAATTCGGATGATTGTTTTTTTTTTATGTTTGTCCGCGCATAACTGCGTCGCTTGCCAATCGATTTGAAAAGATCGATTTCCAATTTTTTGTTGGAAAGGGTATACTTCCCAAATGGTCCCATAGAAATTTCATCAAAAACGGTTCAGTAGTTTGGTTTTTAAACCAAAATTACTGGTAAAAATTACAACTTAAAAGTGAAAAATAAAGACTTTTTTATACTACAAACTAACATCCGAATTGAGAACCTCCTCCTTTTTTAGAAGTCGGTTAAAAAATTATAATTGTAATTCGGATGGCCGTTGAACTAGTGGTCGCAAACACGACTGCTGGGGTTCAGTCCCTAGGTTGGCCAAAGTGTTTCTTGGTTTTGCAGCAAACAGGTACAGTCTGCGACCCTCACATTCCTGAATCACTATAGTTACAAGAGTTTTAATTTGGGTTATCCTGTAATGATAGATGTAAGAAAATACGTTAGTCAAAGAAAAGGCATTTAAAATTATCATATCCTTTACTAGCTGTTTCCCGCGACTCCGTCTGCGATCCAGGATGAAAAGTAGCCTATGTTTTAGCGTGAAAGCGAAACAAACATACAAAATATCAAATGTTTTCTCTTTATAATATTAGTTTAGATATCATCAATCGTAAGAAAAATTGTCATTTTCGTTTCCTAGTTGATAGATCGACATTGAACGCTAAGCGCCACAGATAGCGTATCACAATTATTGTGTAATATACCCAGTTAAACTAGTGTCGAATTAACACCCACTTTCAAGTGCGCACACATTTTTATCACTATGGATACGTCGAGTGTAATGGTACCTAATACCATTGAATTGATAACATTCTTATGTGTTTAGAATGTTCTCGCCCCCTATTATTATGGGGGTTAGAGATTCTTTATTTTTTTATTTTTAACATAAAACTGCCAAGGCAAATTACATAAGTTGCCCGTGGCTAAATAATAACAGCCGCACAGGTCGATCGGTCAGGTTAACGCTTGCCGCGGTTGGTCTGTGGATGGGTGACCATCTTTACATACCGAGACCCCTCCGTGGCTCGGAAAGCACGTTAAGCCGTTGGTCCCGGCTGTCATTCGTGGATCTTTGACAGTCGTTACGGGTAGTCAGAAGCCTGAAAGTCTGTCAACCAGTCTTACCAAGGGGTATCGTATTACCCAGTAACTGGGTTGTGGAGGTCGGATAGGCAGTCGCTCCATGTAAAATACTGGTATTCAGCTGCATCCGGTTAGACTGGATACCGACCCCAACATAGTTGGGAAAATGCTAGGCAGATGATGAAGTACAGCCACGCCAACAGGTCAAGCTACCCGAAAATGTCAAAATATTCCAATCAACTTTGAACCTTAATGTTTCAAGGATAAAGTTGAAAATCTATTAAAGAAATTTGACAGATTGTAGTAGCTTGATGTGCTGGCGTCTGTACAATAACGAAAAGTATACAACTACTCGACAGTCATACGATACTCCAGACATACTGGCAATAAGAACATCTATTCATCCGCGAACACATGACAGTCAGGTTTAGTACCCAAAAGAGCGTTGAGCGCAGTGTGCGAGGGACAGGAGACTGGACTCGAGCAACAGTTCGCCTCATTCAGTAACTTCCCTTTTCTATGTGTTTGCTTTCACCATCCAATTTCACTATCTCGTCTTGCCAACGTTCTGCTTTCTGTCTCTTCTTCTCTTTCCGTTTAGGCCTTTCAAAGCGGTTGTCCCAAGAGTCCATCTGTCGTCTCAAAATATACTCAGTATCAAATACATTTACATTCTTGCACTCCATTTTAATTCCAATACTTGTTGCGTAACATGTTATTCAAATAATCAAGTAATATATAATTGCAGTCGTAATTTCGATTCGGCCATATAATTTGCTTAGTTACATTTGCAATTACAAAATATTGCTAGTCAAAGGGAAGTGGAGACCCAAATACGGATAAATGTCATTGACAAACCTAAGCTCGAATCTAAGAATATTTAAATGGACATAACCCTGCACCGCCCAATCCCAAAATGGAAAAACTCTAGCCTAGCACCCTTATTGCTTATCACACTACCAATCACAATCTGAATCATTTTGAAGGATATTGCTAATCCATTGCTTCATATGTTCGGAAAATTGTTCTGCTCAACAACGTAAATAACGCAGTGAATGTTGTTGAACTGTCAAGATAAAAGTCATTCCTACTAGCAGTGTGCTAAAAAATTACCCCTGGTACAGAACTAAAAAGTATCTATGAAATGGATTCCGTAAAGGATTGTTCCATTCAACAAGACCGAGCACCTTTCAACGTATTTGGAGTACCGTTCAGTGTCCCTTACAACTCGTAAAGGAAATTGTGAAAGTAATTGAATTTCCGATCGTGACTTCACTGCAAACGAACTTCGGCTGTAAAACTATTTTCAGTAGCAACAAAAAACGATACAAAAACACGCAGCATCATCCATTGCGGGGAAAAACCACTTAAAAAGATTTTCAGTCCCGCTAAAAGCCTCAAATGAAAAAAAGCGCTTAACTTTCACGTCATACGCTGTTGAACTCGCTTTGAAAAGCTAAAAGCTATGTTGAACTAAAACCCCGATACATACATACATACGATAGTAATTGCTCGCGATAAAGCGGGTCACACATGTAGAAATTATCGTTTATACGAATCTTACGATTATAATCAGATTATGTCCGATAATTGACGAAATCGTCCCCTGGCTTGTATCACCTGGGCTCTTGAGTGTAATAACAGTACTGGCGCTAATTGTGGGAAGCCTCAGCTCAGTGGACTGCTATAAGCTAAATTGGATCTTGATTGGATATGATCTGGTTTGAAGATCTTGGCGACAGGTTTTGTTCAGTTGGTACGTAAAAATGGACAGTCTTTGGATTGTAGAGGTCAAGAAACAGAATTTTCATGCATCATATTTATATCGGTTTGGTCCTTAGTAGCTCTGGACTAAGAGAGGTGGAAAGAGCGTAGGGAGTCATTTGCCCAGCATCATCATCTGCCTAGCCTTTTCCCAACTATGTTGGGGTCGGCTTCCAGCCTAACCGGATGCAGCTGAATACCAGTATTTTACATGGACCGACTGCCTATCTGACCTCCACAACCCAGTGACTGGGTAATACGATACCCCTTGGTAAGACAGGTTGTCAGACTTTAGGTCTACTGACGACCCGTAACGACTGTCAAAGATCCACGAATGACAGCCGGGACCAACGGTCATTTGCCCAGCAGTGGGACATTAACTTTTTGTTTTTGTTTAGCAGCGCGTTAGGTTAGATTCAAGCCGACAGATTGGAGGCGAAGCATAACTCAATTAGAAAAAGACTTTATGGATAAATGACGATATAAGCATAACTCAATTAGAAAAAGACTTTATGGATAAATGACGATATAAGCATAACTCAATTAGAAAAAGTCTTTATGGATAAATGACGATATAAGCATAACTCAATTAGAAAAAGACTTTATGGATAAATGACGATATAAGCATAACTCAATTAGAAAAAGACTTTATGGATAAATGACGATATAAGCATAACTCAATTAGAAAAAGACTTTATGGATAAATGACGATATAAGCATAACTCAATTAGAAAAAGACTTTATGGATAAATGACGATATAAGCATAACTCAATTAGAAAAAGACTTTATGGATAAATGACGATATAAGCCAAGCGAAATCTGTAACTTCCACTGCTACACATACAGCGGGGTAGTTGCGTAACACACTATCAGTAGCAATGGGTTTCATTTTAACAGTTCAACAACATTCATTGCGTTATTTACGTTGTTGAGCAGACACATTTTTCAAACATATGATGTAATGAATTAGCAATATCGTTCAAAATTATTCCGATTGAGATTATAGTGTGCTGCACCCTAATTGCGTAACACACAATCAATCTGAATCGGTTTAATTTTGACAGTTCAACAAAATTCATTGCGTTATTTACGTGTTGGGCAGACAAATTTTTCGAACTTATGAAGCAATGGATTAGCAATTTGCTTCAAAATGATTCAGATTACGATTGATTGTGTGTTACGCAATTAGGGTGCAGGTCTTTGTAGACAAATACAATGAAATCATGGGGAAATATTGCACCATTTTGTGTGAGAGACGAGTAATTTCAATTACTGTTTCTTATTATTACGTATGGAAATGTTCTGAGAGCGTTACTTAGATTGCGTCGTGGACTCTACCGGGTTCAAAGATTAGATTCAACGATTCATACGACTCATAAGTAGCTGCAGGTTCCAATCCCATTGTCCGTCAACACGGTAATAGGCCACTTCAACTATTGCGTAGATAGGCGGGTTTCATTAGTCTCAACTTTTTCCTACTGTTTAACAGTCTAATGTTCTTGTTCATCCAGATTTCGCCGTTGACGGTATTCAGTTCCGAACATATGGGATAACTTTTATTTAAACGTTTCGATTTAGACTATAGTTCAACAGCGAACCAAACTAAATGTTTTTGAATCTGAATGTATATCATGATAACGAACAAAATAAATAATTGTTATCCTGTGTATCTGTCGCTTGGATACTGTGCTTTACAAAATCAATACAAAATTCACATCTATTATCATAAATGGACCGAGTTTCATTTAAAAAAAAAACAGGGCGCTATCCTGCGCCTAGAATTCCAAAGTACAGGCTCTTATTGTCAATTTTATTACAAGAAAACCCGTGTGGTGATACCGTTTCACAATCGATACATTTCTTTCGCATCTATCTATATCCACCTATATTGACAATTACGTTGCATTGCACTTTCATTACCGAACCATTATCACGTCACGTTATCATGTATTGCAGATAATCAGGATTATACTATCTGTACTTTTATTAACTCCGAAATACTTCAAATTTCATTAACATTACATTACCGATATGTTTAGATCGTAATCATATGAGCAAATAATCGCTTGACCTGAATGAAAACAAACAAACCACAAATTAGTTTATTATTGTTTGAGCAACCGCTAGAGATACTGCTATACAAATATTAATCAACTCGATTACGTATAGTCGATATTAATTAACCAACAAGAAGCTCAATGGAATTGTTCGATAGTCACTTTCTGTTGACATTAGGAAAGCGATCAAATACTGTCCATTTGGAGTTCTATTTACTTTCATAATTACTGGATCGTGCTGGATCTGAACAATATCTGATAAGTTCAGTGGCATCGCTTTGTTTACATTTTTAGAAAGTTAATTTAACATCGACATGAATGAAATTCCTAGAGAAACACACATACATAGGGAGAAAGATCCTATGTCCAACAGCGGACGTATTTCGGCAGAAATGATAATGATGATGATGACACACAAACATACCTATAAAGTCACACTTTTTCCCATGGGGGTAGGCAGAACGCCACCTGCTTCGATTATTAAATAAGTACTCCTTTTGCATCGTCTACGTTCATACATCTTGTCACATACGCACGCACGCTGGTTGCGAGCACTACGCATCTGACCTTTCTGAAGAACATCATCATCTCTAGGATAGGACAGTAAATGTCCTAGAGATATGTATATCTATACCGGTTTTACCCTGTAAGTATCGTAAGGAACGCCAAACAGCGTGGTTCGCTCGAAAGGCATGCCCTAAGTGGCGACCTTGGGAAGGTCGCGGGGAGCCGTTGTATTTAAACGACTTGGAGCTAATCAATAGTGCCACCTGCTGGGGACGTCTATGTAAACCATTACTGGTAACAGTATATGGATGATAGCAACATAGTTGTACATAACATCAATCTGCCTAGTTTTTTTTAACTATATTGGGGTATGAGGGGCCCGTGGCTAAATAATAACAGCCACACAGGTCGATCGATCAGGTTAAGCTACGCTTGCCACGGTTGGTCTGTGGATGGGTGACCACCTTTACCTACCGAGACCCCTCCGTGCCTCGGAAAGCACGTTAAGCCGTTGGTCCAGGCTGTCATTCGTAGATCTTTGACAGTCGTTACGAGTAGTCAGTAGCCCGAAAGTCTGACAACCAGTCTTATCAAGGGGTATCGTATTACCCAGTAACTGGGTTGTGGAGGTTAGATAGGCAGTCCCTCCATGTAAAATACTGGTATTCAGCGGCATCCGGTTAGACTGGAAACCGACCCCAACATCATCTGCCTAGCCTTTTTCCTAATTATGTTGGGGTCGGCTTCTAACTGCTCACACCGACATAAATCGTCCCGCTTGCACGCACCACAGCTCCATCGAAGGACAATAGTACCGTAATTTTTGCTACTACCCTTTTATGAAAGTTTTTTATAAGAATTGTGATAATACCCTAGCTTGTTATACATTGTTGGATAGCTAAAGAAACGTAGACTTTATTTAGTACATCTGCAGCATAACTGTCATAGACTTTTTTTGAAATATTCATATAAGAAAATTTTTTTTTATAAAAATTAGTTTATTTTTTAAACTTTCAATCGTCGACTACTACCCAGTTGGTTCAGTTACTTGTTTTTTTTTGTGTTGAGAGTAATAAACAAACTAATCTACTACACAAAAATAGCAAAATCATAAATTAGGCACAAAATCTGAAAAAAGCACAATTATACTAAAAAATAATTAAAATCCAATATCTCAGTATGGGTTAGGTTTGGGGTGGGGTGTTTCATAGTCAAATCAGCTAGGAATGATGAAAACTAAAACCTCTTAAAGGATCTAGGTCGACTTAACCTGTAACCCTGTATAATGGATGGTCACCCATCCACGAACCGACCGCGGCAAGCGTAGCTTATCCTTCGACCGACCCGTGCGGCTGTTATTATTTAGCCAAGAGTCCCATAGTTCATAATTCATATTATAATATATTGTATGTGAATTCCTCTGCGGTTATAACAAAATAACCACAGAGGAAAACCTTTTTCAAACAGTATCTATTGCGGTTTCACAACTGCGTCGCAATCCAAATATATTTATTGTAATATTTAAGTACAATATTTACATGCAAGATATCAAGTTAAATGTGCTAGTACGGCCAAGATAACGCACTCAAATAGATAGTAAATAAGTGACAGACTCTGTAAAAACATTGGCGGTAAACAGCGAATATTTTGATAGCAGGTACTGAGGTTGCTATCACGAATAAATACTTTTTAACGGATGTCAACATGCGATAGTTTCTTGACATTGAACATTGAAGCTGAGAAGAAATACCCTACAGATTACTTACCCGAAGGGGGTTGTCATCATTTACAGACTAACCGCTTTTTCGGTTAGTCTGTAAATGGGTTTGGGCCAGGGGACCCGAAGTTACGTGCCCGTCCAAAAGAAGTTCGATACTTTGGAATGAACCCTACTCCCTATTAATTAGCTTTTTTGGACGGGCAAAAATACTTTGGGAGTAAGGACAACTGTTAAATCGTGTTGTCATTCAGCGGCTCCGAGCTAATTTTATTTCCGTAAGTGATGCGCAGTATGAAACGGCGGAAACTACGGATTTTGTGCTCAGCAAGTAGACTGCTTAGGTTTATAAAGCTGTCAAACGATTTTTATTATCAATCAGCGTAATGCGTATGCCTCGTCACTATCACTAAGATACAACTTCTAACTTTTCGGGAGATTGACAATGACCAGAGGCACTATAGCCTGGACCTGAACTAACTGAAAAACAACATCATCGTTCAGTAAACCGAAAACTAATAAGACGTCAACAAGTGATTAATCCTCAGTCACAATAACTGATAAACATATCAACTAGGGTACCTACTGTTTACAAATAATAGTGCAAGTTAAAAGTGTGTCGACATCGCCACTAATCTTTGCGGTTGCGCATGTAATGACTAGTTTCGATATTGAGGATGATATAACTGCGCTCGGGGTTTCCCTACGAGGGGCTTCGAAGATTTCCTTAAGATACGTAACAAGAGAAATGTAAAATACTTGTTTATGGGTCCCCCTAAACAAGTATTTTCCATTTCTCTTGTTGGTTTGTTTCGGATGACCATCCGTAATAGTCAGGTGACCAGGGGTTTGCATTGAGAGGTTTGGTAAGCACTTGACTACTTATGACAACAACCACGATCAGCATGCCGTGTTCCAATTCTGGTAGTAATTTCTCCGTTTCCTATATGCCTTATGCTGCATTAATTCCTTCGAGAATTAGACACTGCGAAGTTGGCACTTCGAAACATAGTTATGAAGAGGAATTCGCTATTTGAGAACTACTTCTCTAATAGCGAATTCTTCTTCATAACTAACATTTCATGCTGAATTGCTCGTGTGCTGATACCTAAATGGGGAAGCAAAGTATGATGACAGGTGTTAAAATAGATACATATTGCTCTAAGCTGTCGCTACCCGATCCTCGGAGATTTCTTTACAATCTAGAACATAAATACCACAAACATGTCTCATTTGCATGGACAGGTGTATACAAACATTCGCGTACTTAATGAGGTAATTGTGACTAAGCGCGAAGTGCGCAAAATGCATTTGTTATTACATATAGTTAGTCATATTCTTTCTTGCACCTAAGGGTAAAAATATTGTGTCTTTGAGAGATATTTATCTGAAGATCTATAGATACTAACTAATATAATAAAGTTGCTAAGCTTGTTTTTTATTTGAACGCGCTAATCTGTGGAACTACCAGTAGTATTTGAAAAAATCATTTTGCATCTGTTAGCCTAATTCTTGAGGAATAGTCTATTTAACACGCTGTAACCCTTAGGAGCCCGGCAAAAACAAAAATAATCGGAAAGATCGCTAAGCCAAAACGAAGTAACGGCGCGGGCGATGCGACGTGGACGAAGTTGTGACAGGAGCTAGTTCTGTTATAAAAAGGATTATGAAACAAACAAACCCGAAATCACAGAGCACAAAGAGAAAAGAGTGCAACGGTGCAAACGATTTGGTTCACATCGCTTTGAATTTGATTCGGCTCATATCTAGACTTATTTTCACTTCACTATGCTCGGTTCCTATAAACAAAAACGAATCGCATTTTTTTTATTGCGAAACTGGGCATATAGGTTCGAAGCTATTCTTTCCATAAGGGAGGGTCTACTACGCAAAGCTATGAGGTCTTTGCTTCATAAAAGTAAAAGCAACAAGAAGAAAAAGAAGATACCTACAAGTCTTAACTTTAACCAATAACGGTCCGTAAATTATAGGAATTGGCCACAAATACATATATCCAGAGGCATTCAATTTAATCATCCTAGTGCTCCTTTCCAAAAATAAGAGCCTCACTGAATATTCGAGCCCGAAAATCATGTTCATGTGGATTTATTCGTAAAGGGATCCATTGAAACGATTAAACTTACATCATTTTATTTGGGCTCAGCATTCAGAACAGTACTCATTAGTGGCATCGATTCTTGCGTGCCTACTTCAAAGGTCGATTAAACAAATTAACTTGTGCACATTAATTTACGTAATCAGAGCGGAAAATAAGATAAAACTACTTACGCAAATTCTACTTAAGTATAAAGATTATTTATCCAATTGGTTTTGTTTTGCCAGGTGTAATTTCGATATACAACAGCAAGACAATCTAAGATAGGTAACATAACATGTATATTTTTATTATCTGTGAAGAACAGTAACTGGCCTTCATGGGGACTAGAGAAAATTAGGAACATTTTAGGAAAAAACTAAAGCTTTGAATTTGGAAGGCGCATGAAAGATATTGATGACGATTACTAGATGGTGCTTCATCCTGACCTTCTATTTATTATGCCTCGATTTCATGCAAATATTCTAAATACAATCGGCTTTAAACCTATTCAATTTCAAGAGCTTTTCGCCCGGTTTTCATCTTCGCTTTACCTATCAATTTCGTCCAGTTTCGAAAGGCATTTCTAGTCCATTTGACATCGCAACAAGATGTCTAACGATTCGATTGCTAACGTATCTCTACATCTATGATCTGAATGAATCGACAAATTGTTCCGCGTTATCGATAGTCTATCAACAATCGGGTCGGATTTAGGACGAGCTTATCATTCGCGGATAATGATCATGATACGTATTTTGACATTGTTTTGGACATCTATAGTGATGCAGTATCGAGTACTTAATATGTACTTGGAATATTGTTACTTACAAATAATGTTTTGTTTTGTAATTAGTTCGTGACGTCTGTCGCGATTGATTGATATGAAACCTTTATTACCGCATAGCGCAAGTGTTTTGTTTGTCATACTATGTAGGGAACGAATGTTAGGCCATAAACAGACGTTCGAGATTATAATTCTGGTAAAAACCTTAAGCTGAACACATAATATATGCTGCTCCTATCTCAGCATCATGCTGAGTTAGGAGCGTTTTGGCCTCGTATAGGACTTTGTTTCATTTTTCCTTTTGTTACTTTTTTATATAATTTGTTTTATTTTTAACTGTGTTTAGTTTAGTTTATGATTCTGTACGAGTCTCAATAAATACTTTTTCTTTCCTTCTTTTTATAGAAGATCAACCTTATTAATACAAAAATAAAGCATTAATCCACTCACCCTCTCCTCCAAATGTGTAACGCCAGCCAGACTCTGATAGAACGTCGGCGTCTCCAGATCCTGAGCCACATTCACCTCCGAGAGCAGCCAATTGGACAGAACCGTCGCATCTTTGTGTATCAGCAGCCAGGACCTGAACTGGTCGAAGGTGACCTTGTCCGCCGGTCCGAAGAGGCTGAGGAGGATTTCGGCGTTCCTCTGTGACCCAGTGAGGGGGATGGATGTGTACTCCAAATGGAGATTCCGCGCGAAATCCCTCTTGTATATGTACATGCCATTGTCGCCTTGATTGTTCACGTAGAGCGTCCAGAGGAATCTAAAATTGAATAGGTTGGTTATATCTTACTAATAACTATAGTTACATGGAAATCAGTTATCAGGGTATGAGCATATGATAGGGAGAAATAAGGAAAATATTGTGAGGAAATTTTTGAGTATGAATGTGGATGGCTATAAGATTAGGGGAAGAGCAAAGTAATGAAGGATGGACTGTGTGAAAGATGATGTGGTGCACTAATCAGATACCAGCTGAAGACCCTAACGATGAAAGGATTTTTAGGTTTATATTTAGATGTTTATTGCAAATGGATTATCATTTACTGTATGATGCAGTTAGTGACAATAAGAGATTACTGTACCAGTTTTACTTGAAAGAACCACAGTACAGTTAAACAATACTATTTCCAGTGACCTTTGAGTAAGCATACACGGTGCACCTAATAAATATGTCACTGTCTGCATAGCCTAAAGGGGAGAAACCTCTGCTTACTTACTTAGTTTTCAGAAAAAAAAAAACAAAATTCATAAACTAATGATTTTGATAGAAGGAGGGTAGGGAGGCCTTTGCCCAGCAGTGGGACATTAATGGTTAATGAAAAAAATAAAAACACTTTGATAGAACACATGAGTTATCCAATACCTTGCACAATCATGAAGTTCAATTAATCAATATCTTATTACTTGCCAAACATCACAATATTGACATATAAACTCTACACCGAAATAAAACACGCAAAACTAAACAAATCAACAATACCATAACTAGAAAGTGTTTTATAAACAAAACAATGTGATACAGGATAAGAGTATGATTTAACAATAGTCTGGGAAAATTATGTGAAGTAAGCAAAATTGATGATGTCATGAGTATACGTAATCAGGAGATCTGCAAAATTCTGCGATTAAATGGACAGGAAGTCCGAGATAGATTAACATGAATGCTTCGTAATAGGACCCAAATTATCGTGATTAACTTTGCCAATAAATTGAGGAAAATTGTACTGAATTTGGTCATAGCAATGTTTTGGATGTTATTTTTATGAAGTTTGTACTTAATTTGGTTTTATTTTTTCATTCATATAATTTATGGGCTGGCCAATTCATGTGCGAAGTATGATGAGGACAGAAATATTTATAACAACTGAAAAGACTCGGATGTTGATGATAAAAACTATACTTTGAATACGTAATTACCATGAATGGTGACAGTGTGTGGTGTATATATGTGTGTGTTTATTCAAATGTGAACTTGTAAGTTGTCAATCATTGTCATGTTAACCAAAGTGATTGCATCACATCATGATTACAATTAAAAAATATATTATTCTCTATGTATTCTTAGTAATAAAATAAAAAAGCAGGTCTGCTGGAAGAAATTTCTTAAGAAATAAGCAGTACCTTGGTACTCATATTATAACCATGTCATATCCCTTTGTATTTTACTGTGTGTACATAAAAAATAAAAAAATACTGTATGCAAAAGAAGATAACCAACTGAATGAAGAAAACATTATGCGAAGAATACATTGACTATCATGTAATTTTATATACTATTATATTATTTCACATTTGAGAGAAAAATATGTAACAGAATATCTGTCTAGAAAGCATAGCATTTTGAAAACACTTTATATAATGTCAATAAATAAAAAGTAAGTATATGTAAGTTGTATTAATCTTGTATTTGTATACTTTAGTATTTGAATACATTTTTTTTTAAATTGTTTATTGTTAATTACGACGACAGTTTTAGATGACGGCGGTGCACAGATTGTGTCGTGGCTTTGGCGATGTCCGATGTATTTGTCGGGAACAAATAGCGGGAATTTATGTGATTTGAATTCAACAGACCGTGAGGTAAATGTATCTTTATATGAATAAAGTAAATAATCCATACTGATCTTAAATTACTAACAAGCTAAACCACAAAATAATATCCCTTGTGGTCAGTTCTAGGTAACAATTCAATTGTACATATCAAGATGAATACAATCTCGGAAAACTACTGCAACAAACTGACAACTCATTGTATGTATTTAAATCTTTGTTCAACCATATCATTTGAACCAATAGCAGCCGCTAAACACCATAAATTAAATCCATTATTTACTTAATTACTAATAAAAAAACAACTACCTGTTATCTCCACTAATTAAGTAAATACTTGGTACATATTACTGTGAATCTTACGCTCCGCAATGATTGGCGACTGAATATTTTGGCGCTAACAACCATAACTGATAACTGCCTTGATCTAATTGTTTACTACTATCAATGGATACATAGCATGCTACTCACTTTATTTTCTCTTCGATGTTGCCCTTCGTGAGAACCACGATCCCGCACAGCAGCTCCCGGAAGGCGATGCCTCGCTTGGTGCCTCCGCAGGCCTGGTACAGCCACTCCGCCACCTCGTAGGGCACTCCATCACACAGCACTTCGTGGACGAACGCCTCCAAGCTCAAGGCCGTCCCGTTCGCACCGGCACATCTCTTGAACGCTTCGCGTATACGTCTCAACTCACTATCAGACACTGCAAATAAAATAAACCGATATTCATCACATTCCTACAACGCACTTAGATCAACTTTATGCACTCGTCGTACCTCGTTTCACTGCATCCTCGTACGATATAAACGATGGTTTTGAGTCTTTCGCACCCATATTCACGAGTACGTAACGATCATAACATTTTTAAAGGCGTAATATACACAAAGAAACAAAAATTATTACAGCTGACAGCTCACGTCGTATGATCTGTAGCCATATTGAATATTATTTTCTTTTCTTCTACTTATAATTCACATCCACTAAAAACGACTTTTGTAACTAATTGATACAAATTGCGTATTTAGTATCAGCTAATGTGTCTTTACTATCTTATAAATACGCAATGTACAATGAAAATAGTTAACTACGATCTTTTTTTTTCTGTTGGAATCTATTCGGATACACGTTCAGAAAACCTTCTGTTTGACATTTGTCCAATGTCCGACAGTTTTATTGAATAAATATATTAACTTTTTTAGTTTGTATGTGTTCATAATTTTTTAAGACAGATATATCCTGAATGTGTATAGCGAATACGATATTTTTAATATCTTTGTAATTTTTCCAATGTTTCGTTTACTCTGTCAGGCAGGCTGTCAAATCACCAATGTCACGTTAGACAAGTCCTGTCAAACGTGGCTGCTGTTCGTTTTTGCCTGACGTATTGCAATGTTCATGAATCTTTAGCACATTTGGTTCTGCATCTCTTTCTTTTACATGTGTATTTGCTCGCGCTATCTCATCTTTTTTTTTCCCCAAATCATCCAAACTGATATTTTTTATTTGTCCAAGCAATAGTCATCTGATTGTGCTGCGATTCTAAAAAATTCTGGAGTTTATTGCTTTGTTTGTAATATCATGCTAATTTCGCAATAGATAGTATAGTAGTATTTTGATGAAAACAAGTAATGTGTAATGGCTATATGAAGCCGTTTCTTCCTTTTTGTTTTGAATAAATAATTGCATTGTAAATGTCCGTGTCTTTGTGTGTCCTACGTATTGAAATTGACGAAGATTTGCCTGAAATGGGCGATAGCCCTTCTGAAATGGGTAAGAAATATTCAAATGACCTCTATAGACAAAAGTTGATTGACTCATAATGTTACCAAAAGTCGGAACAAACAATGCAACAGCTGTATTGATGTTGGACTAGTTAGGAACGATGTTTTCCGTGGTGTTTACAATTAAATAGACGGACATCTTTTATGGTGATCATTAAGATAGAATATTCTGCCAAAATATACAGTCAAAAAGTCGATTATATCTTGGGCTAAATATTAAAAATTAAAGTAGTATGTTTTTGTTTTGATATTGTCATAGGTTTCCTACAAACTTAATTTTGTGTGAAACCAATGAAATAATAAACACTAATTAGCTAAGTTGGCAGGCAAAAAGATAGTTAGAAAATCTATCAATTTGATTGCTCACTGTTTTCATCTCCACATCCTATGCCAACCTTGTATTAGGACAACATGTACCATGTCTATGCTTCTGACCAACTTACATGTTTCCTAGAAGCTGCTAAAGAACAGAAAAGAAAAGACCGTGGAGCTCGGGAGTCCAAGGTCATAACTGTGGAGACATATGCCAGTGTTCTCACAGGCCCTAACACGGACACCGGAATCCTTCCGACGAGTTCCAGGCGTTCTCCTCCAGAGAACAGTGTCTCAGAAGATGAGGATACTATCAACTTCTTTTGTGGAAACCCTCTGGTTGAAGTCACTAAGGGAGTACTGCATCTTTATAAGGAGAAGTAAGTTGGATCTAATAAGTTGTATTGTCTCCGCTGTGTATAATTAATAGCATGTTATATTTTTTATATGATGAATAGATGACCTACCAAATAGTCATCTTGAATCTAATCTTTAGGTGTGAAGCTTATATTCTGTAAAATTTCATCATTGATAATGTTGTTGCCTTTGACACAATTTCTTAAAATATTGTTAGTAAAATGTGTCATTCCTTTTGATTGTGCTCTGATTGCAACATATTTTTATGAATTTCCAATAAATGTTACGCCTAACTACTTGTTTCAAACCTTCCAATAACTTATCTTATATATATCTTATTTTACCTTCTACCTATTTCAGTGAAATGAAAGAAGCTGAAGAAGCCAAGACCCTGTGCTTGCTGTCTGTACCTGGGGCCCTCGGAGCTCCTGATCTTCTAGCATTTGCAGCCGCGTGCCAACAGGACATCGCTCATGTGAGAGTACTGAGGGATGGCTCACCAGATCATTACATGGCTTTGTTTACGTGAGTCGATCTTATTGCCTATATTGGAACGAAGTTCCTTATCGCGCATTGCGAAAGGGGGCTAGACGGAAAAAATTAAGACCAAAAGTTGTAACAACACTTTTTGCTATAGTTGTAAGCCGTGCGGCTTGCGCGTGTTTCTCTGTCTCTCTCTCTCTCTTATAGAAAGCAAGCCAGTTTTTTTTGTCTGTTTTTTTATTTGTTAATAATAAAAAATAAAAAAATATTATTATAACTTAAAAAAAATAAAATTTTATTACAATTCCTTCACTAATTAATGAAAGGAACTTCGTTCCATCCGGGTGTCCCTTGACACCTCTCAAGTTTTATGAATCAGGATTTGCTCACAAGTAGACATGCAAAATTCTTTGTTAAGAAAATCAACAGAAACTTATTTCACTGTTTTTATTGTTGATTCACAATGAGGTTTGCTAGAGATCTAGAAAATTCAATAACAATTGAAATTCCACTTTATTTACTCTTTACAGATAGCTGCAATTGGTAAAAAGACTCATTTTTCATCTTCAATTGCCTGCAGCAGAACCCCTTGCATACTAACAGTAGTTTCTATAACTTCAACAATAGCATTATTAGATTGGTTATAGTCAAGTTTCATCTCATTCTAATCATACTATTACCTTCTCTTTTCTATTTTGCCAGATTCCGCAATAGCCACGCAGCACGGGAGTTCCACGAGACCTTCGACGGCGTTCCCTACAGTAGCCTTGAACCTAACGCTCTGTGCCACATGGCGTGGGTGTCGCGCGTTGAGTGGGCCCGGGATGGCACCCCTCCACCTTCGCACACTGAGCTGCCAACTTGCCCCGTGTGTCTAGGTATTTGATTCGAAATAGCTTAAATAAGCTAGGCAATTTTGTGTTCTAGGTGATATGAAGACAGCAACAAAAAAGGGTCGAATAAATGTCTGCACCATTAAATAACAACCCGACATTAAATGATCAGAATTAGAAAAGCTCCATTTGTTTTACATTAATTGGCAACACCTTTTGTCCTACGAAGATTTTAGATTTACTGCTTTGCAATTACAGCTTTTAAATGACGTATGTCTATCCTTTTTAGTCGGTGGGGACAGGTTTTATACATTTATGTGATTCCCCCTTTTCTGACGTTCATTGTATGCTAAATTCTGTTCTCCGCAGAGCGCATGGACGAGAGCGTAGCAGGCGTGCTGAGCGTGCAGTGCGCGCATGCCTTCCACGCGGAGTGCCTCGTACGCTGGCGTGACGCGCGCTGTCCTGTGTGTCGCTGTGCGCAGACTCCTGAACCGCGTGGACAGGCCACCTGCTTCCAGTGTGAAAGGGCTGCACTAGAAGGTACGTAGACGAACCTTCTTAATTAACCGACGAAAAAAAACGGAGGAGGTTCTCAAGTCGACGCGTATATTTTTTTGTCGGCGCCGTTTAAATTTAAGGCAATTTAGTGATCTTTGTTTATTGATTGTTTTCCGCCGACTCAAAATTACTTAGGTATACTTACATTAGTTTAAGAACTTAGTTAATAAGGTTAAATAAAAATGGTTTATTATTTTTTGCTTTTCAGTTTTTTCGGCGGTTTTTTTTTAAGAGCATATCTAATTAATTAAATCTTAAATTCACTGACAGACAACTCACAGAAGCATGAAATTTTGCACAAGAATTATCGAGAACCTTGCACCTAGCTTCTGACGTTTCATAATTGCCCATGTAGGTTTATGTGAAATAAAATATTTTGATTTTGCACATCTAACTAAAGCGTTTGACTATGTTAAACACTAGATGATTGTTCGTAAACGAAATGATTATTACGTCGATTTATTATTGTACTTGACCTCTTAACGTGTTGACTTAGCAGCATAACAAAACGTGTAGTTTGAAAAGCATCACTTCAAATCTAGTAATCAGTGGCTAACGGCATTCCTCAGGGTTCAATGCTAGGCCCAGTTCTCTTCTAAGTTTTTAGACAATGTTTTTAACTACGTCATAAATTTTTAAAAGCCTATCATGATTTCAATGCCTGTTTAAGTGAAACCTTTTTTTCGAATCTGTGTGTTCTGCAATGATAAATGATAATTTTTTCTTATTAATAATGTGAATATTATTTAATTGGCCTCTGTTTCACCTAAAACAGAAGAAGACGGAGACGAGACGCGGGAGAACATAAGCGGTGTAGCTGAAGGTTTACTGGAGGGCTTGGAAGCTGGCGCGCTGTGGATCTGTCTCATATGCGGCAACGTGGGGTGTGGCAGGTTAGTTGAACACCAGACCTCGAAATATACTCTCTTCATTTTAATCCTGTCGTTGATCGCTGCTTAAAATCATATTGGATGCTCCCTTTAGCTTAGGCTATTTCCAGAATAAGTTTCTAAAACCAGACTAGACAAATTAATACAGGAAACCTCGAAGGTAACAAATGATTTTCGAGATACTTCGCTATAGTCAAATAATGATGAAACAAATCATGATGTTTTTCAAAGTTTATGTATACTAAACTATTGTTAAATTCTAACACTAGGTATGAAGGCGGTCATGCAGCGAAACATTTCTTAGCATCAAATCATACATACGCCCTACAGTTGGGATCAAACCGTGTCTGGGATTATGCGGGTAAGTGTTTTTTTTTTTTTGTATCCTAAGCCATAGTGCAACCCCTGGACTTTTATTAAAGCAGGCTAGATTTTACTAACTTTCAAGATTTTCGTGGCATATCAATACCTATTTATTATTTATTTTGCTTAGATCATCTTAGGTTTGTTTACTTAACTTTTAAGAATACAATAAAATCTATCTCAACTGTAATCAGAATAGTCTCGAGTCGATTCGTCCAACAAACTATCTTTCAGAGATATACAAGTAGGAAAATTAATTATATTTAAAAAAATATATATTCGTCTCAACGTGACGCAGGCAGAATAGTCGATAGCGACTCAATTGCTAAGGAGAAAAAAAAAGTTTAAAATTAATTTACATAATCTCTTCTAACCCTCCTTACCTTTGTCCAGGTGACAACTTCGTCCACCGCCTGGTCCAAAACAAAGCTGACGGGAAACTAGTGGCCGCAGAGGGGGGCTTAACTTCTGAGGACTCGGCCTGTGGAGGGGAGAAGTTGGACTCGGCCCAGCTGGAGTTCACGTACATACTGACGCAGCAGCTGGACAGTCAGAGGATGTTCTACGAGGAGAGGATGAACAAGTAAGTAGCAACAGTATACTGAGGGTTATAAGGGTAGTTACATGCCGAAGATGCCTCACTGCGATACGTCGCGGTCGCGGCTTAGCACGCTACCTCGATGTTACTTCCATGTAAAACTACAAGGACACGCACGCACATGCCGAAGCACTACGGTACATCGCGGGCTGCTTGGCGGTATACCTAGATGCCTGGCATGGTGGCATGTGCGTGTCTATTTATTGGAACGAAGTTCCTTATCGCGCGTTGCGAAAGGGGGCTAGACGGAAAAAATTAAGACCAAAAGTTGGAACGACACTTTTTGCTATAGTTGTAAGCCGTGCGGCGTGCGCGTGTTTCTCTGTCTGTCTCTCTCTCTCTCTCTTATAGAAAGCAAGCCAGTTATACTTCGTTCCATCCGGGTGTCCCTTGACACCTCTCAAGTTTTTTATTTATTCAGCTATTTCTGTCCCACTGCAGGGCAAAGGCCTCCCTCCCTCCTTCCACGTATCTCTATCCACTATCCCGTGCTGTTAAACGCCAATCCTTGTGGAAAGAGTCGAGGTCGTCCCGTCATCTCATATCTATTTGCATGCATTTTACATGGAGGTGACATCGAGGTAGCGAACTTAATCGCGACCACGACGTAACGCAGTGAGGCATCTTCGGCATGTAATTACCCCTTAGTCTTTCAACAGGTACTACAGCCAAATACCTCATACTGAAGTACAAAATAATGCCCATCTAAGGCAATACAGTACTGGGCATTTTAAACGGTTATCCATCAAAAACTAATCCTTTTTATCAGATACAACCATATTAATTCTCTATTATTCCACAGACTAGAAGCAGAACATATCAACGAAGTGGAAAAGCTTCGGTTCAGAGCGTCAGAGGCGGAGGCCAGTTCCTCCAAGCTGAGTGAACAAGTGACTGCCCTTACTAAAGAGAACAAGACCCTCGAGAGGAAGCTGCATCATGTTACCAACAAGTCAGTAACTCAGTATACCGTCAGGCTACAGCTTAGTGATTCATCGTAAAGATTCATAATAAACAAAAGTTGGCAACATTGTTGAAGCAATATATTTTTTGTTGCTGTAAACATTTTGCACATATACTGTATGCAATGCCTCTCTGCCTAACCAGTCCCTCCTGCCTGTCTGTCTCTCCGCCAGTATAACCGGATGCAGCTGAATACCAGTATTTTACATGGAGTGACTGCCTATCTAACCTCCACAACCCAGTTACTGGGTAATACGATACTCCTTGGTAAGACTTGGTTGTCTGACTTTCATGCTACTGACGACCCATAACATCATCATTCTTTGACAACATTTGACAACACGGTTAGCGCAGTGGCTGAGCGATTGGACTGCTGCGCTGCGTGTCGCGGGTTCGATTCCCGCACAGAACAAATATTTGTAAGTCCTACATGTATTTGTTCTGTGTCTGGGTGTTTTTCTATCTATAATATGTACGTATTTACAAAAAAAAAATGTATATAAGTAGTTTATCAGCCATCTTGTTACCATAACACAAGCATTAGGTTGCTTAGCATAGGACTAGATGGCGCTGTGTGAAATGTCCAGGGATATTATTATTCTCCTGCCGCTATCCCAATGTATTTGGGGTCGGCGCAACATGTCATCTTTTGACGACCCCATAACGACTGTCAAAATTCTACGAATGACAGCCAGGACAACTGCCTAACATGCTTTCCGAGGCACGGAGGGGTCTCGGTATGTTATGGAGGGTCACCCATCCACGGACCGACCTCGATACTCTAGAAATAGATAATGATTTTATAAGAATACTTACGAGTATGTGTTTCGCTCCCCATCACATATCCTCTGGCAACACGCAGAATAGTATATCGGATTTTTTTTTTCAGACTATCAATACTGCAAAACGAGTTGTCTGAAGAAAGAGGTTTGGCAGCGGCTCTAGCGAACAGCCAAGCTGAGTGGCAAGCCAGGGCTAAGATACGGGAAGAGAGCTTCGTCAAAGAGGTATGATTTAACAGTACCTACTTTTATTTTATTCCAAGGTTTTTTTGGAACACAGCACTACTTCTTCAGACCTGCTTGAAAGTAACTTGTACCTAGACGTATTAGCGTCTACCGTTTTGTTGATCACTTCGATTTTGAAGTTTGGCAGTTTGAGTATGTCTAGAATTCAGATCCTGGACAAATATGCCACCTATTTATCTACATAGAAGGACGTACAAGGTAATGTGCTAGCCCAGAACCTATTCACCAATGAATTGAAAGACGTCTTGAATCAACAAGAACGCCTAGTATGATGACATCGTCTTGAAACATTTAGAGACGAAACGCAACACATCCTGATTGAAGCTTCGTAACTACAGCGAGGTTCAAACTATATGGCGGTTCTGAAGGCCAATTGTTGTAATTTAAAATGTTAAAAATCCAGTCGCAATCTCATCAAACAAACAAATGTCAGACTTGTCAAAAATGTAGGGAAATTAGAGATATTTTTGACAGATTGAGACTAAGATCAGACTGTGAACGTTCTTAAAATTACGATAATTACCGCTCTGAAATGCGCTACTCAGTGCGCAGTACCGCAGCCGAATTGCCCCCTGAAGCGCGCTACTCAGTGCGCAGTACCGCAGCCGAATTGCCCCCTGAAGTGCACTACTCAGTGCGCAGTACCGCAGCCGAATTGCCCCCTGAAGTGCACTACTCAGTGCGCAGTACCGCAGCCGAATTGCCCCCTGAAGTGCACTACTCAGTGCGCAGTACCGCAGCCGAATTGCCCCCTGAAGTGCACTACTCAGTGCGCAGTACCGCAGCCGAATTGCCCCCTGAAGTGCACTACTCAGTGCGCAGTACCGCAGCCGAATTGCCCCCTGAAGTGCACTACTCAGTGCGCAGTACCGCAGCCGAATTGCCCCCTGAAGTGCACTACTCAGTGCGCAGTACCGCAGCCGAATTGCCCCCTGAAGTGCACTACTCAGTGCGCAGTACCGCAGCCCTCGCCACCGCGGTCACATGAATTTGTTATTGCACAGCTACTTGCCTCATGTTCAAAGCCGCCATATAGTTTGCATCGGGCTGTACAGTGTACATTCTATGAGATTAATTATGCATCAAACCTTAGAACCTTTCCATTTTATTTACATATTATTGTGGTCGATACGAAAAAAGGTATAATAAAAAAAAAATCCCCAGGTAACCGAACTAAAAGAACAACTCCGAGACGTGATGTTCTTCGTCGAAGCGCGCGGCCAGCTGGAGCAGCAGGCGGCCGCGTCGCCGGACGAGCTGGCGGCCGCGCGCGTCACCGTGGCGCCGCCGCCCAAGCCGCGGCGGAAGCGGCGGTAGGCACTGGTACGTCACGCTACGCTTATGTGACAAGGCTGGATATGTGTGTGAGAGGGAGGGAGAAAACACTTCTCTTTCTCTGTTTTATTGTATTATCAGTGGCGAAAACCCTAAAATAAGATTCCAATCAGCTTCCCATTACAGACTAAGCAAGGCATTTAAATGCCTTGTTTAGAGTATAAGCAAGCTTGTTGGAGCTTTAGAGTAATTACATGCCGAAGATACCTCGCGATCGCAATTTAGCTCGCTGCCTTGTTATCACCTCCACGTAAAACAAATGCATCCTAACAGCCAAACACGCACATGCCGAAGGATACCTCACTGCGATATATCGCGGCCTGCTTGGAGGTTTACACCGATGCCTGTATCTGTTTTGGATCTCTCTTGAATGGACTGTAATAATAATATCCCTGGACATTTCACACAGCGCCATCTAGTCCCAAGCTAAGCAACCTAATGCTTGTGTTATGGTAACAAGATGGCTGATAAACTACTTATATACATTTTTTTTTTTTTTGTAAATACATACATATTATAGATAGAAAAACACCCAGACTCAGACAAATACATGTAGGACTTACAAATATTTGTTCTGTGCGGGAATCGAACCCGCGACACGCAGCGCAGTAGTCCGATCGCTCAGCCACTGCGCTAACCGTGTTGTCAACTGTATCTGTATCTCTTTTTAAAAGAGGAGGTTTTCTAAATATGAAAGATTTCACGTTTCGCCACTGTTTTCAATGTTATTATCTAATACCTGAATGTATTGCATTGAAGCACAGCTATTCACAACCTTTCGACAGGTTGAAGAATTAAAAATGACGTATTTTCGTCCCTGACAGCATAAAGTCGAAATAATGGCGCGATCGTCTATTTGATTTAAACTCAGAAAATTTTCGGGTTTTGAATTTGTGAACAGTCTCTAGCCGAAGAACTCTTATTATGATATCATTGATTCGCCTGGCAGCGTATAGAAGAAAGAAAATACGTTTATTACATGCGGTAAACAATAAACATGACGCAGAGAATGAAGACAAACACAAAAATAACAAGTTGGGTAAAATCATGCGTATCGAACGGTTGTGAATGGCTATGCTGGTGCGTTACGACCACAATAGTAAAATAGATCTAGCGAGCTGCTTCTTACACTGCTCTTAAATAGCCACTCTACAAGAAATTAATTTTCTAATTGATCTCTCTTGGGTCAATGGTCACCAAATTAAATTAGCTTAACATTTGTGATAAAACTGATAAATGTATTAATTCGTGAGTGTCTATGTATGTTCTCTAACAAAAGCACTGACTGTGTTCTACTCACTGTGTAGCCTTCATATAAGCGTAGTGTTTTTAATAATTAATGTAATAAAAATGTGGCTCGAACCTCTACTTGTTAATGTCTATAAAAACAACAACAAATATGTGTAGAAAAACAAATTAAAAAAAAGACCACAGAATAGTGAAGGAATGGAGTGCAATTCCTTAGTCGGGAAGCATCATCTACTCTACAAACGTCAAATTATATATTTACGTTTCATTGCATCAATAGTAAATTCGATGTGAAGGCTCCGTCCGTTTGGGCGGTCACCCTGACGGCCCGCAACGTCACAATATTGCCGCAGAGAGTTTGAACTCCAATCTTATCAAATAATGTCCAGAGGCGTACTTATTATTTTTAATGCTTTGGAAAGCTAACCTCATTGACTGACCTTTCTTGTTTTAAAGACTGAAACTCTAGAACGAATCTTGTTGAGTAAAAATGTTCCCTTCGAGCTAAGTTTTAGTCACTTAAAATACTACACATCAGCCACCTAGTAAGTGGGTGATGTTCAGGCAGATAGTATTTTTAACCCCCGACGCAAAAACGGCGGGGTGTTATAAGTTTGACTTGTCTGTGTGTGTGTGTGTCTATGTCTGTCTGTCTGTGGCATCGTAGCTCCCGAACGGATGAACCGATTTTGATTTTGTTTTTTTTCTTTGAAAGGAGTATTTGTCGGGAGTGTTCTTAGCTATGTTTGATGAAAATCGATCCAAGATGGCCGCCGCCACAAAATGGCGGATTACATATTTTTTCACAACTCCCTCAATATGGGCATCAAATGAAAGGGCTTGACTAGTAGAATACTATACACTATGATAAATTTCAAATCCAAGATGGCCGCCACCACAAAATGGCGAATTACATTTTTTTTCACAACTCCCTCAATATGGGTATCAAATGAAAGGGCTTGACTAGTAGAATACTATATACCATGACAAATTTCAAATCCAAGATGGCCACCACCACAAAATGGCGAATTACAAAAAACCTGATTAAATACCAAATTACCTGAATCTTAAAACGCAAGAAAATAAAAGAAATTAAATAATAAGGAGACCCTACAAAAAGCATGAAATAAAAAAATAAATTAAAAATTTAAAACACCCCCGACAACGTGAAACCCTATAAAAAGAAAAAAATAACCTTGAAATTATGACCCTGCGTAAGTACGTATGAAATTTTTTGATTAAATATTGTCCTGTCGGGGGACCGCTACTATTTTAAACTTTAACAGAACGTTAGGCTAATAATTAGAGCGGTCCCCCGACGGGAGAGCATTTAATCAAAAAAATTCATACGTACTTACGCACGGTCATAATTTCAAGGTTATTTTTTTCTTTTTATAGGGTTTCACGTTGTCGGAGGTTTTTTAAATTTTTAATTTAATTTTTTTTATCGATCGTACGTAAAACTTTTCTTTGGACGACGTTTCACGAGCCACTCCGTATGTGTTACCGTCAATAATATGTGTGAAAAAAACTAAATTGGGAACATTTACACTCATGGGACTCCATTTGCTTACTATTCTGTGTTACAAAAATAATTAAGGTTGTCACATTTTTTTAAGAAATGAGGGTTAATAAAAATGCATGCAGCTTTCTTCGAATGTCTCGACTGCTGCAAACCACTGTGATAATGTGCGTAGATTGTAAGTGAAAACATTATTTCTATGTATTTTGTTCGTGTCTAAATCTCTGTGCTTACAGGTAAAAGTAAATCTAAGGACTTTTGTTGTGTAGTACTCGGTAAATTGTAGATCTAAAACATTTTAATTACTCTATGGAAAATAAAGTTGATTTATAAATGAATATGGCAATTTTATTTTAAGACGATTCCATCGCTCTTCATTCTTTACTCAGACGTCAGTTTCACCAACAACAAAAAGAGAAAGATCATCTGCCTAGTGTCCCTTCTCCCAACTATCCGACTCCAACATCGTAGTAGTAGCGAGTAGTCGTAACATTCGTAATCGTAACCTACCTAAAACCTCCGCGCAACCCAAGTACGGGGTAACGCTAGTAAGTATATAAAAAACCGGTCAAGTGCGAGTCGGACTCGCACACCGAGGGTTCCGTACAAATTTATAGGTATGTAACTAAAAATGTACGGTTTTCGCAATTTTTCCTTTATCTGTGCTATAAGACGTTGCTTCGTGCCAAATTTCAAGATTCTGAGTTCACGGGAAATACCCTGTAGGTTTTGATTCCCTTGCGAATGTCGAAAATTTGCGGCATAAACCGCTGTATCTTTTCATTGCGTTGCCGTTGGCTTAGAAGTTTGATTTTTTCACAGCTCCAAGGGTCAGTAGTCCTTCCAACTATACCTATCAAATACCCAGGTATTTGATAGTTATAGTTGGAAGGACTTCTATGTACGTAACATGCGGTAGTAGATCCCTTCAAAATGGTTGAGCTGAATGGTGCTAATCCATACGTCATGTTCGTTAAGAGCGCGCCTAAAGCCAGTTAAATTTTAGAATAGAAAAAAAAAACGTAGTATGCGCCAAAGCTGTTATCTATATATATAAAATTCAAAGTCCTGACTGACTGACTGATCAACGCACAGCCTAAAGCGCTGGTCCTAGAGACATGAAATGCCGTAAACCACGACCATTGGTCTATGGTATTTTGATTCATTTGATTGACAGTGTGTTTATGTCGTAGTTACTAGTCAATCAACTCAGGCTACCGCAGTCCATTGCTGGACATTAAGCTGGGTTCCCACGGTGCGTGATTCTGCGGATCATCACGCACAGCCGACGACCACGGACGGCAACGCACACAGACAGGGCTCTTTCAACGGTGCGTTTCGGTCTGTGTAGATCTTTTGATGACTTCATTTCAAAATGCAAAGTGAGAGAGAACGTATCGTCGCTGCAGCTGCGGCTGTGGTATTAATTAACAATTACCAAATTATGCGATCTAGTAAAAGTAAAAAGAAACCACGTCGCTGGTGGATATCAGCATACAACAAAAGTCGTTTAAGGTAAGGTACTTAAATATCCAATTTTATTTTCTGTATTGATCACGGTAGAAAATTAACGAATGACATAAAATATTCCCTGTCCTGTGATCCTACCGGTGGGATCATGGGGAATGATTCGGAAAAACTTATAAGTGTCGGATCGCGTCGCACCGCACCTTTGAAGTTACCGCCTCGCGACGGATACCGGCGCACCGCTACAGACGTCCTGTGCTACCACAGACGAGACCCTTCACACGGTGCGTCGTGCGAGCTGGTCCGCGTCCGTCCGCGGATATCACGCACCGTGGGAAGCTAGCTTTAGGTCTCTCCCAAGCGGCGCCATAACTCCCGGTCCTTCCCCTTCCGCATCCAGTCTGTCCAGCCACTTTCTTAAGATCGTCGGTCCACCTAGCCGGGGGGTGTCCCACACAACGCATGCCGATACGCGGATGTCGCAGTAGAAATGGCAGTTTACTACTACTTCTGCCTAGATATCTGTAGCTGCAGTACTCCCCATAGGTATCTATCATCTCGTAGCTAGCCATTTCAATCGATACCGAGGTATATTATGTCTGCATTGCCAGTGTGAAGGCGTGGCTACCAACTGCACCGTAGTTAGACAGAGATGCACCTTATCTCATCACCCCTCCCTCTTCCGTTTCATTCCCTACATTCCCTACGACTATTGATTGATTCGGGCGGGACTCGGGACTCTCCGGCTATCAACATAGAATGAATAGAAATAGAATCATGATGTCCTCGCAAGTGTTTCTATCTTCCGATGAGATTTGCCCTATTTTACATGGATGTATACGATTCCTGAAACGGCCAATTTAACAGCTGTTTTTTTTATTTTTAAGTCATGACAAATTACCTGAATGCAGAAATGCAACAAGCGCCGTATGTGTAGGTAAAGTCTGACTTTTTACATACATTTGATTACGTGATACATTACAGTCTATTTTCAAAATGAGTGTTCGCCAGTAAAATAACTCCATTTTTACCGTCTAAAACCATAACTTTTTTGTGCGGAAACACTATTTCCGATTTAGGGATGGCGATCTGAGATCGATTAATCGAAGAATCGATTTTTCAGGCCCAAAAGATCGAGTACTGCATCGATTCAGTGATTCGATGTTTCACCCTTGAAAATCGCCATTCGATTTTTTTTTGTTTTGTAAAAACCATAAAATTATTTACAATTAGTTGAATGTATATAACGTAATATTACGGTGTTGCCGATTAAAGGGTTAATAACTCAAAAACTGGCGAGATGGATGCTTAGTTTTCTTCGCCTCCATTTATTAGAAAAAAAAAGTACGTTTGTTGTCTATGACTATGTATTGGTTGATTGGATTTATATTGCGTCATTGATTTGTTTATCTAATAAGCAAACTGTGCCGTAATGTTATACTGTGATTAGCGAAATATATACTTTTTCATAAAAATCATTTTTGTTACCATATCTGACTTTGATAATTATGGTAATAAAATGACGATGATGAATGATGATCGAATTCCCTGAACTAAAAAAAACTTATTTTACTGAAAAGAGATAATTTGTTATGTTATTTATTTATTTATTTATTTATTTAAACTTTTCGCACAAAAAAGGTACAAAGGCGGACTTAATGCCTTAGGCATTCTCTACCAGTCTGATTTTTTTATAAAATGGGTTTATATTTACATTATAAAATGCAAACTTGAAAAAAAAATAGTTTTTTTAGAAATCGATGTTTTAGACCTCGATTTTTTTGTGAATTGATACTTATCCGCTTACGATTCAGATCGATCTTTTTCGGAAAGAATCGCCATCCCTATTCTGATTATTGTAGTTACGTTTCATTTCACAACGCTACTTGTCACTTTACATAGTTAAAAATGTTTAATATTTTTTATCGCCTTGAAACTACGACTGAAGTATCGTGCCTATTTATTATAATCGTGCCTATTTACCACTATTTATAGCTTATTGTTTATCTAATTATAATCACGTTTTCATGAAATTGAAGAATATATTTTGGAGTTCTGTGAAGTAACAAGTGGTATATGTAAAGTAACATTGCAAATGGAACGTAAATCAGTAATAGTCTGATATTCAAGTCAAACAACAAGGCTGTAGTGTAATTTTTTATTTTATCATTGTTAAAATATTTCAATTCTATTCATATTTCGAAGCTATAAACCGTAAATTGTTAAACTAGGTTTTAAGATAAGCAGTCGCAGAATTGGCGAAAACTTAAACATAAACGAAATCATTTTTATACCTATTTTAGTTATTTTGAGTGCATGAGTGGTCACGTAAGTAAAACAATTTATTGCAACTTGCAAAACGGTCATGTTTCAATAATATTCTATTAATTACCTACTTAGATATATCGTGTATTTGAGTGGCTTGCAGTGCTTAGCTCCTGAAAGTGTTCTAAGCCATTGGATTTGACCGATTTGCAACACAGAAGTCTTAAGTTGTCTTTGCAGAGAACACAGGAATGCATTAGCAGCGCTGCCCGCGGTGCTATTCTGCGGGTGTTTAAAGCGGTTTTGCTACAAACTAGACTCTGTATGAACGTTCAGAGCCCCTAGTCTGTCGCAACTCTGCCACATCTTCGCGCCGTAGCGCTCGCCTTACACGCGGTCACAGAATTAACGAAAGTTTACATCGAGCGATGGTTGAAATCCAACTGTTGTTGCACATTGGATTTTAAGTGCCATCGCTAGTTGTGGACGATCTTACAACAACTTTTGGGCTTAGTTTCATGTGAATAACCTCAAAGGTAAAAGCCTTCTGGTCTCAGTTGACACTATTATTGTAGAAATACTGTTATGAATTTAATTTGTGCCTTGACATAATAATTCCTTTTGGAGTAATCCACTGTTCGATGAACCCATAATAAGGACGTGTCCTCATTATCAAAAGTAGAGCAATATTTAATCAATACTTTCTGTGTGACATGAAAGGTAATAAATTTACATATAAGCAGTTTTTGTTTTGGTAACAATGTCTGCCATCACACTCCTCCGCGGTACTCGCAGCAAGAAGTTGTTTGATAAATGACTACTTAATGAGTATTTACATTACAGTATATTGGTGTATTAATTTGTGTAAACATTTGCCGATTGTTGTATATGGATGAGTTAAGCCAGGAGTCACTAATATCTGATTTAACAAGTTTTATTCTTTTTCACTTTTAAGTGATTATAAATTTTAATAACGAATGCATTACTACTGAATAATATTTAATGCAGGTGCATATTTATGAGAATTATCTATCTATACTAATATAATAAAGCTGATCAGAGGAACAAGAAATTTCACGCAGACGAAGTTGCGGGTGCTAGTCAGAATATATGTGTAACAATATGCACTAGCATTAAAATATTATAAGTCATAAATCATTCAATATTTACATACTTCCTGCAAGAAACATCCTGGCTGCACTCATCCATACCTTATAAGCATATTAAACTTCAAATAATATTTTTAGACAGAATAACATGAGTGAAGAAGTCCAACTGGAGATGCCACCTGCTAAAAAGCAAAGGCTTAACAATGGCGAAGTATCATGCAGTTCCGCGAAAAATAGTGGGAAAGCGGCATGTAGTTCTACCATAAACAATGATGAAGCCTCAAGTAGTCTAGCCTTGGCCGTAGACAATGATGTTAACAATGGAGACGATAAGTTTAGTAGTGAAGATAGTTACGGTAACTTCGTAAATCGTGACGAGCTGGAGAGGCTGAAGGAGTTCAAGGTGCTGGACGAAGTCAAGTCCAACGATGAAGACAGCAATGATGAAGAATCGGACAGCTCTGACGGTAGTTGTGTCTTTGAGTTTATTCCTTCTTGCATGATATGACTGTCTTATTGTGTTTGTTCAATTTATCTTGTTACTATTTACGTAATTAATTGAGACAGCTAAAGAATAGGAATACAATATTGGTTTGATAGGTACTTTAATGTTGGAAGCCACCTTGGTGAGTCATTATGTGAAAAAAATACCTTTAGTAAGTCATATTCAATCAGTCAGTGATAAATTAGCATCAATAAGAAAAGGTATATTATTATGTAGAAGAGGGTCACTTGGTTGCTGGGGGCGCTGGAACTGTATGCCAGCTATAACTTTTAAAATAAACCATTCTCTGTCTCAAAGTCGATTCATTTATTTCAATAAAGTACTTTTGCACACAAAAGTTTGTGTTTAAAAGAAAAAAAGTTATAAACTACTGATTAAAATGCGTCTGCTATTTAATATCCCATTCTCTTCCATTTATAATTTTTAATCTCTGTTTCTTTTTTAATACTTACATGCTATCCTGTGCTTAAACATCAGGGAGTATATTATTCTACAATTGTCTTATGATATAAAATACCGCAAAGCTCCTTCTAAATACGACACACAAGATCAATCAATAAAATTTTCAGCTCTTCACTTTTATTTTCAAAGCTTTCGATCCTTCTGATTCTTCTATGAACAAAACAGGTTTCAATTTCAAAACGTGTTTTCTTTTTAATTACAAAAATGCTGTCGTATTTAAGTTTAATTATTATGATAGGCTAGTAAAACTCATAGATGTATCCAAAGGTCTCCCAGAAGAGGAACTCGAGAAAATGCTGGATGAGGATCTCCCGGAGGACTTCAAAGGAGCTCCTAAGCTGAAAGAGAAGGCTTACGTCACTAGACAGAAGACTGTTCTAGAAGGTAAGCATTTCTTCTTAAAAGAGGGGTTGGTTTAACATCACTAAAAACGAAACCGCCCCTTGTTACAACTTCAGAGAGAACTAGAAGGTGAGATCTGTGTATGCCGAAGTACTGGCGTACATTTCGTCAAGGAGTTTGGTTGATCTTTGCAGCGATGTAGCCAACAGTTTTACGTTGAACATCTTTTATAGCATGAAAAAGATATACTTTTACCATTAGTTTACTATATTCATCGTATTATGATTACGAACCTTCGACGCAGCATTGATGTAAATTTATTAGCAACTAGCTGATGCGACAGACGCTGTCCTGTCCAAATTTCAATAATTCATTCGAAAATCCCATAGAAAAAAGCATATTCAGTTTTTGTCGAATGTTTAAATTTTTCCAATTTTCTGTCCCTAAAAACCTTATTTGCACGTTAATGAGGAACAATAAAAAAAAAACTAATCAGTTGAGTCGTTCTTAAGAAGTTCGTTCGTTTACCATCGAACAGCATTTCATATTTATTTATATTATATAGATAGGTAGACTATGGTATGTCTATTTCACCTTCCCACTCTACAGAGAAAGGCGTGAACCACTTCGAAGTCCTGCCCTTGGACTGGATCATGGCGCGCCACATCAGCGGCATGCCCATCTACATGCACCGCGCGTCCAGGGTCTGCACGCTGTCCAAGCCTTACTTCCTCGGCAAAGGAAATACGAGGGTAAGCACGCATGGAAAAGCGAAAAATCTTGTGGTGTTGATATGTAGATGAAGTCCAAGGACGATAAACGTTAGATAAATTGAATATTATTACACAACAGATTAGGGAACCTTAAGTAAACAGCAGTAAGTCGCAGGACCAAAAATGGCATCCGTCTTTACAGTTGTTTTAGCAAACCTTTAGGCCGGGACTCCACCAAAGCGGAGACGAGACGAGCGGAGAGATGTTTTTTAAAAAACCAATAGAATTGTGTTATTGACACATCTCCTCTCCGCTCAGCTTCAGTGGAGATCGCTGTGTGGAGATGTGTAATATTTGTATGGCGCGATGGAAGCGGAGATGTGAGCTGTGCGCAGACGACGCGTACGTACTGAGCACTCAACGCTTCGCACCCGAGCTGAAAAACATCTCTTCTCGCACAGCACACCGCACACATCTCCGCTTTGGTGGAGTCCCCCGAGCTGAAAAACATCTCTTCTCGTACAGCACACGGGTGCGAGGCGTTGAGTGCTCAGTACGTTAGCGTCGTCCGCGCACAGCTCACATCTCCGCTTCCATCGCGCCATACAAATATTACACATCTCCGCACAGCGATCTCCACTGAAGCTGAGCGGAGAGGAGATGTGTCAATAACACAATTCTATTGGTTGTTTAAAAAAGATCTCTCCGCTCGTCTCGTCTCCGCTTTGATGGAGTCCCGGCCTTACTGTCCTAGAACTCACAGCTCGGAGTAAATTAGTTTCTTTTTCCGCTATCGGGATAATATCCCAAAACACCGGAAAAACTAATCATATCAGAAACTCAGTTAATACGATCCGACGATCATTTATTTTCAGCGCCACGAAATACCAATAAGCGCCATACCATGTTTCGCGTACCGCCGCGCGCTTGAAGAGGAGGACAAGCAAAAACAGATCGACAAGCGAATCGCCGAGCAGATCCGTACCGGCAACTGGGTCATCAACTCAGACGTGAAATCAGAGAACACTGAGAACAGCCAGGATTGTAATGACGTCACTCGTGAGATTACAGAGTCTAACGAAGATACGTCGATTAAAGAAGAAATTGCAGAGGATAAAATGGTGTGTCCATTTGTTAACGGCAAAGCTGCAGGAAGAGAGGAAGAAACGAAAGTTAATGGAAATGAAGAATCAGCTGTTGAGACTCCTGACGCTTCATTTGAAAACAAGCCAGAAGAAGTGGCTGGTGATGATGAAACGGCCAGCACGACTGAGGCCGTGGTTATTAAAGAAGCTGGAGATGAGGAAATGTCGCTGGCTCGGCAGCCTGTGGTATTGCCAGGGGGCATCGTGATGCCTCCCCCGAGGGTCGAAACCATCAACACCAGCTGGAAGACGCAGCATCTTACGGCTGAGCAGATCAATGAGTACTGCAGGCGGCTTTTCAAGTTCAAGACTGTAAATATCATGCATTTCAAGTGAGTGTTACAGGCTTGGAACTTACTCAGACGAGACAGTTTGCGGCTCGTTTTTCCATCAAAATTTACAGTGGTTCACTACACTTTTTTGCGTTTTAGAATGGCAATAGCGATCATTGACGCACATTTACTTGACAGTTTTTAGCATCTTTCATCTGATCTTTCATTGTGATCTGATCCTCAATATTTTTACTCATGGAAAACGATACATAGTTTTGTTCGGGTACTTACTGTAAACGCATATTTAAATAAGAAACTAGTGCTATATTCTCTGATAATTATATATCATCGTAGCAGATTGCATTCTGTAGTTTGTGCCTACACCCACGGGGAAAAGGCGAGTTTATATAATGTAGCTATGTATTAATACTGAAATCATATTTATTTGAAAACTCATGCATAATAAAAAAAACCTAATAACATTACATATAGTTAAGAATAGATAAGTTACGTTTTACAGCTTCCGCTTATTATTTTGCTGCACCCGACAGGGCCCAGAATGATCTCATTAAACTTTAAGTTATACCTAAGTACAGATTGTAGAATGAAATAAATGATTGAGTATTGAATTTTGTTTGTGTAAACTTTTCAGTTGAACCCTTTATTTTAGTTATACATTTTCTTAGGCGCTGGGCTGATCGCCGTAAATACACCAAGGCAAGGAAGACTCTTCAATACCCCACATTACCTGAGGGTACCAAACTGATCACCATTCCTGCTCAACCGACTGCCCCGGGAGAGGAGAATGCTGGTAAGTAACATAACTGGGGACTACAACTTCTATAGATGCATCTATTTTGTCATGCCAAATACAGAAGGTGTATTCTAAAAAGTTATCGAATCTCAGCTCAGAAATCGGACATTGGACAATCGAAATGAGTTTTGTATTATTGCAGCGGGCAAGACAAACAAGCGCGACTGGGTGATGAACATGAACGGGCGCAGCTACCTCTCTGTCTTCCACGAGTACGTGCGCCGCGCGTTGCAGAAACAACCCGTCTACGAGTTCAGGCAGCTTGGTGAGTACACTTTGAAGGTTCTCTTGCAAGACGAACAAGCGCGACTGGGTGATGAACATGAACGGGCGCAGCTACCTCTCTGTCTTCCACGAGTACGTGCGCCGCGCGTTACAGAAACAACCCGTCTACGAGTTCAGGCAGCTTGGTGAGTACACTTTGAAGGTTCTCTTGCAAGACGAACAAGCGCGACTGGGTGATGAACATGAACGGGCGCAGCTACCTCTCTGTCTTCCACGAGTACGTGCGCCGCGCGTTGCAGAAACAACCCGTCTACGAGTTCAGGCAGCTTGGTGAGTACACTTTGAAGGTTCTCTTGCAAGACGAACAAGCGCGACTGGGTGATGAACATGAACGGGCGCAGCTACCTCTCTGTCTTCCACGAGTACGTGCGCCGCGCGTTACAGAAACAACCCGTCTACGAGTTCAGGCAGCTTGGTGAGTACACTTTGAAGGTTCTCTTGCAAGACGAACAAGCGCGACTGGGTGATGAACATGAACGGGCGCAGCTACCTCTCTGTCTTCCACGAGTACGTGCGCCGCGCGTTGCAGAAACAACCCGTCTACGAGTTCAGGCAGCTTGGTGAGTACACTTTGAAGGTTCTCTTGCAAGACGAACAAGCGCGACTGGGTGATGAACATGAACGGGCGCAGCTACCTCTCTGTCTTCCACGAGTACGTGCGCCGCGCGTTGCAGAAACAACCCGTTTATGACTACTTTATGGATGGTGTATCGAATAAACTACGCCACTAACTGCTACTAACGCCACTGGTGCACTATTACCCAACTCGCCCAATGTTATAATATATCACTAGCAGCGCACCGCGGTTTCACCCGCATATGTTTTGATCCCGTGGGAATATCGGGATAAAAAGTACTCTATGTGTTAATCCAGGTTATAAACTATCCGTGTGCCAAATTTCATTCAAATTCGTTCAGTAATTTTTGCGTGAAAGAGTAACAAACATCCATCCATCCACACAAACTTTCGCTTTTATAATTTTAGTAGGATTTACCATCGACTCGAAAAGAAGAAGCATCGTTTCTTTCCTTTGGAAGTGTGTCTTGTGTGACCAAGTCTTTTCCGGTTGAAGGTCTCAATTTTAGACACAACGTTTTTGTCTCGCGCGGATCTCCGTTCATATGCTTTGTAATGGAGAACATTGAGATCAAATCTCCTTATGCCACACAGAGAACGCCTCAACGCCCTACCAAGCCACCGTGTTCATCGGCGGCATGCAGTATGGCGTGGGCCACGGCTCCAGCAAGCGGCAGGCCAAGTCAGCCGCCGCGCGCAACTCCATACACATCCTCATCCCCGAGATGAAGGACGAGCTCGACGCGCATGCGCCGCACCACGCACCCTCCAGCGACCAGAATGAACCTGACTTCAATGTAAGTACCAGTTTTAACTAGTTATAGTAAATTCTCGAGAATATATTCCTAGCGAGAACTTTGCTGTTAAGTTCTCGACAATATTCGTTACGAAGTTGACGTCAAAATTTCTCTCTACACCACAACTTAAATTCTCAGTAAATCCTCCATTCTCGAGAATATTTCCAATATTAAAAAAATACTTATAGAAAAGGCAAATAATCAAAAACAATCACGATATCTTTGGAAAACAGACTTTGATTTTGTAATTGAACACGTTATTGTTTGATACTGTACGGTATCTTCGTTCCCCGGACCGGCACCCTATTGACGAGAATGTGCAGTTGTGTTGCCAGTTCTTCGATTTCGTGGGCATCGAAGACCCGCGCATCACGGAGTTCTGCGCCGCCACCTGCGAGCCATCGCCGCACGCCATACTGCGCACCTGTCTGCTGAGGAACTTCGGAGCTGGTGACCGGCATATACATACTGAGGTGAGGATTGATACATTGTGGAATTAATAGATAGGTGGAAGGTGGTTGTACAGTTAGGAAAATGTTTTATGATGAGCAAATTATCCATCGAAGTAAAATGTCAGTATATTCAAATTGTTACTGTCATTTGTTATCAATCGTATGGAATGGCTATAAATTTACGGTAATATGTCAATGTGCTAAACAATTAATTTCTCTGGCATGGTTTGAGTAATTGCGCAAGCTTTTACGCATGGGAGACCTGCTCAATCATTTATTGGAAAACGTGCTCAAAAGCTTGGCTTTCACAAAAAAGCGGTGCTGTCATGAAAATGGCAGTGGGTATTTAATGTTAAGGTGTCAAAACGCTCTCATTTATGTTTGTTCCTAGGATGCCACCCGCTTTTTTAGGGAAGTTAGCAGCCTCAAGAACAGCAGCACCACATTATTATAGCCATGTTACACGCATCATTTGTAATTGAGTAAAATAACAATAATTAATAACCAATTGAATGTACAGATGAAGAAGCTGGAGTACCAGAAGATCGAGCTGACCATGAAGGTGGGCAAGCACACCGCCACCGTCGTCAGCAAGAACAAGAAGACGGCTAAGCAACGCGCTTCGCAGGCCATACTGCAGGTAACGCGCATCCTCCGACTTTAACTGTTCAGTCCTTAGCCTACGTTCAAACTCCGTTAAACTACGATATTTTATTACACAATGTTGGGATCAAGTGGCAGTTTTATACAGCATTTGTTACCGTATAACCGGTAACATAGTCTCCTCTCCTTCAACACGAGAGATGAATTAATGATAGCGACAGTTTAGGCTAATTTGGTGTCAGGTTTACAGATACCAGATATCCCTATAATAATATAATAATAATATCCCTGGACATTTCACACAGCCTTTCCTCTACCCTATATGGTAGAGGACACTCATAACATAACCACGAGGGTCTTTTAAAAGATTTTCCATTTCCAACACTTTTCCTGTTCTCAGGCCCTGCACCCCCACGTACGTTCGTGGGGCTCGTTACTCCGTCTGTACGGCTCCCGCTCCGTGAAGAGTTGCAAGGAGAAGAAGCTAGAAGAACAGCAGATCACCCTCTTACAAGACCAGGCGCGCCACAACGAACCCAACTACGCCGTCCTGGACAAACTGCGCAACGAGATGAGGAAGCTGCGCGAGAGAGATGAGGCTGTGGTGCCTATTGGAACGTTGTTGGTCCATGAAGATCTACCCACGCATTCTGGATCTAATTTGAACAACGTTGATCTGTAAGGAGTTGGGTGTTTTATGCTACGGCTGTTTTTTCAAGGTTCGCAATAGTTTTTGTTGCGTAGGTAACAAATAGGTAAGGGACCTCGTGCACTACGTGGCCATGACCACGGCCAATGGCCGCAAACCAAAAGGCCAGCACCCTAATTGCGTAACACACAATCAATCGGAATCAGAATCATTTTGAAGCAAATTGCTAATCCATTGCTTCATAAGTTCGAAAAATTTGTCTGCTCAACACGTAAATACCGCAATGAAAGTTGTTGAACTGTCACAAGGTTAACAAAAAACTTCCGAAATTAAAGTTAATTTCACTTTGTAGTGTCGTTTTTGAAAGTCCGTTGGTTTTTTTTTTCAAAAAAGTTTGTATTTTTCACTTTTTAGTTGTTCCTACCCCACACAAATTCATATATACTCACAAGATTAGAGGTACCCCAATAACAACTTTGACAGAAATGAGGGTGTACCGTGGTATACCTACTGAACACATCTGCGTACCCCTTTATAGCGTACAGGCGTGACGTTATATTGTGTGATTGCGTAAACAATACATACATAAGCGATAGCAGCAATAGCCGTTGATTTGCTGGCATTTATTGAGGAGTTCTGTTGTCTGTCTCCGAAACTCATCATCAGATCTTGTCGAAATTTCTATGGGACCATTTGGGAAGTACACCCTTTCCAACAAAAAAAGAATTTTTCAAATCGGTTGGCAAGTGACGGAGATATGCGCGAACAAACTTAAAAAAAAAACAGACTTCCGAATTGAGAACCTCCTCCTTTTTTAGAAGTCGGTTAAAAATGACGATTCCGATTGATCATGTGTTACGCAATTAGGGTGCTACTCTCGTATTCAAAACGATTAAAATCTAGTTGCAGTCTCATCTCAGCGACAATTAATTCGATTTCTCTAATGCACTCACGTTTGTTGTACAAAATCTTACTAATAATTACAATTTAATTCATTAAACGTAAGTTGTGCCAGAAAGGATTATAATTATCGAGGACAAAAAGGCTTGGGATTGAGCTGCTTCCAATTTTTACAGATTGAATTCCATTTTTTTTTCTTTTGTTGTTTTTTTAAATTACACATTGACATTAATGAATTTTATATATGCAATGACATTTGCTTACTTTGTAAAGTATTCTATTATTTTAATTATTGTGTATGTGAAGACTGTGGTCATTCTATTTATTTTTCTCTGATCTGGCAGTTTGAGTAATTTATGTGGCCTACCCAAATGTCCTTTCTTTGGTATTGCTCGTCGAATTGTTGAGCTCCTTAAG
Organism: Apamea sordens; assembly: GCA_945859715.1. NCBI lineage: Eukaryota > Metazoa > Arthropoda > Insecta > Lepidoptera > Noctuidae > Apamea > Apamea sordens. The sequence continues at coordinate 17,494,215 of OX244005.1, read as the reverse complement.
TTTTGAGTTGAGCTGCACGATTTATGACAAATGCGTGCACTGACTGGACAGGTCCTCTCAATCTTGCAGCCATACTTTAGTATGAACGTCCTCATCTTGGTTACAAAAGTAATGCACGAGGTCCCTAAAAAGAAAAGGTTTGTGTTCAAGTAAGAAGTAACCAGGGTAGGAGCTTGTTCTTGTCGCGGCTCCCCCTATGGGGTGAGGCGTGATGTGTATGTTTGTCTGCGGAGGAGCAGAGGGTGAGCTTGTAAGATATGCTGAAGCATATGCAGTACTGCTGTAGTATTAGTTCAGATTATAAAGCTAACGTCTCACTTCTATGTCGGCATTATTATTCTAGTGTAGTGATATATATATATAATATTGGAGAATCTAGTATATTTACACATAAAAGTGACCACTTCCAGTACACAAGCTTCGCACTAACTTTTAAGGAGATAAATATTTAATCCATATCGACGATCATAAGCTAAAACTTATTTAAATGTTTATGAATTTTTCAAAAGATATATGAAAGAAGTACAGTTTTTTTCGTTTACACGTTCGTATGTTTTAGAATGACACAAACATAGCCTTTATTGCTGTAGCTACAATAACTACATATAGGTAAACTTCACAATCGATTGGAGACATCAATATTTTTAATACCTATCCCATATTATATCTACTATGATTATATTCCAATTGAAATTTATATTCGTACTTAAGTATTTTAAATATTATGTACTGATGACGGTTAAAAGTTCAATATTAATGAAGGACTATCAATATTAATTATAATAACATTGTAAAGTAGGCTTCGCCACGGTGTGACTGGTATAAAAACAGAGAATTATCTTTACGCTAGGTTTAGTACAGAAACTGACTAGACAATTGAGTCTCAGTTGTCAGTGTATACGAGGGTGACACTGAAAGTTCTTAGAAAATCAAATACTGAACAAACTAGCAAGTTATTAGTTTTATTATATCTTTTCAACATAGTGTCCATTTACATCAATACATCGCTGCACCCGATGGAACCACTGAGAAAAACACTTTTTCAACGGCATTTTGAACGGCAGCCACTGCTTCCTCGGCGTCCATAAAACGTTTTCCTCGAAGTATTTCTTTTATTTTCGGAAATAAATTAAAATCCCAAGGTCGGCGCTATAGGGCGGGTGAGGGTGACCCAGTAATTCCACGTCTGACGTCGCCAAGTAGTCGATTGTTTGCTTGGCGGTGTGCGACGAGGCGTTGTCGTGGTGAAGGAGGATCCTACTGCGAGGTCGTTTCTCCCGAACTTTTTCCAAGACAAGTGGCAAACAATTGTTAGTGTACCACTCTGCAGTAACTGTTTTTCGATCCTATAAAACAATAGTTGCGTAATGACCTGTCCTTCCGAAGAACGAGGCCACCATCTTTTTTCCTACGCTTCGACCTCTCTTCCCTTTAGTTGACAACTCCTCGGAAGGAAACACCCAGACAGCAGACTCTCTTAGTTTCAGGATCATAACAATAAATCCAGCTTTCGTCACCCGTAAGTATGTCGAACACAGCATTTGAGTCACCTCCGTTAAATCTTTGAACCATTTCACGACACCAATCAACACGACGGAGCTTTTGGGCCTCTGTCAAATTATGAGGTATCCACCGGGCACAAAGCTTCCTGACCGCTAAATGTTGATGGAGAATTTTGTGCACTTGACTCATACCGATGCCTAAGCTTGTCCTAATCTGCTGATAATTCACTCTTTTGTCAGTCTCTATCATACGCCGCACAACACTGATGTTATCTTCAGTCGTCGCCGTAGAAGGCCGTCCCTCACGCAGATTATCGGTAAGATTAGTGCGACCACGTTTAAACTCATGAAACCAGTTGTAAACAGTGGCACGATATGGGGCTTCATCGTGAAAGGCCAATCGAAGTCTATCATAACTTTCTTGTTGACTTAAATGACATCGAAAGTCATAAAAAATCATTGTACGAATATTTATTTTTTCGTGTTAAATTCATGCTGACGTGACGCAGACAATTTTCAATTTGCCGCCAAATCGTAAACAAATGACAAATGAATAAAATATACATATACTCAATAATATTGAGTTCCATTTTCAAAAGTTGAACTTCTAAAAATTTTCAGTGTCGCCATCTTATTAAGTTTACATCTTTAAATCTATAAATAATTTTTTCGTCGGTTATCAAAAAAAAAAACGTACGAAAAGTGCAACACGTACGCAATCAAAATGTACTGACCAGCAATTTTTTTTTTCTTAATAACCGACGGCAAATTTCAACTCCGGGGGTTCAGAATCATGTACCTACTGAATCGATGGTAACAGGTTGTGCGTCGGTGTCCCCGCCACTCGGTACATATGTCGCAGACAACTAGCTTAATTAGCCTTTCAGTTAAGTGCCTAGCCTTCTGCTAAATATTTATTTACTAACGCATTTAAATGTTTGTTATGACTCATTTTTATTTAGTTTACTGCTCAGTTTATACTGCCGAACTTGTTAATAGACATCGAATTTGTAATTTTTATATTTTCCATAACTACAATCAACAACTACCGCTTTAAATCAATCGTCAATTTAAATGTCGGGGTTAGGCAAGTAGTTACTGCCAGGGTAGCGGGAACATCCGAAAGGGTTTACCGCTGCCCTGGAACATAAAGGGCTAAGGAAGGAACACGGGTGGGTTTTAGTCAGTAAGAGTCTGACACTCCCTCCTGCTCCACCCAGAGCGGGAGGAGTCATTTGATGATTTCCCATCCTGAAAAAAAAAAAAAAAAGGCAAGTAGTTAAACGTTAGCCATCCAAGTCATTTGCCTAGTTGTTCGATGGCTGAATGTCATTCAGGGCGCTAGTTGAACGGCGCCATTTAGTTAAAAGGCTAGGTAGTTAACTGAAAGGATAATTAAGTTAGTTGGCGGCGACATTTACATACTATAATCTGGGGTCTAAATACAAAAACTGTATCTGCTAATGTTAGAACTCAATGTAATGAAGAGAGTAATTAGTGAGGGAATCAGATTAATTCTTTAGTGATCTAAGATTTTGTTTTTGGGAGTATAAGAGTCTATGTAAGCTTAAGATTTGTAATAGATGTTTTTAAGTGTGCTATATTCATCCTAGTCTTACCTACTACCTATTGTGGGGTATCTGACGAATACTGCCTAAACTTGAATTCAGAATCTTAGTATAATCATGTTTAACAATCACAAACTAAGTCGCTAAAGTAGGAATTAGTGTAAATTGTCTTAAGATTCTGAACTCAAGTGTTTTAGTATAATTTTATTACTTAATTTATTTTGTGCCTTATTTTTACTTCTTGATGTAATATTCGCATTCGAGCAGCAATGTTCAACCGTTCGCATCGAGACGGTCAAACATCGTGGAAATGTCACCAGACCGTGGTCACAAGTATTCCTAGTAACGTAACTAAAATGGGCTTTCAGAGATTTGTGTTTTACAGCGTTTGTCCACCGCCAGCGTCAACAAGAAACGCGATTATTCGAACCGAATGTGACGTTCCGTTGACGGACGTGCGCTGGACAAACGGCCTGGTAAATACCGGATCGTACTCAGGGTCGGTTCCCTTCTCTAATTATCTACCAATGTGTGAACAGAGCGTCTTCCTCTGGCTTCCTTCTTAGGGCTTTATCTGAAGTTCAAAAAACCTATTTGAATCATTAAGCTTTTAACGTGCTCCAATTACGTAATTGCAATAATTAAATATTAGTTGGCATTTAAGTACCTATATTTTTTTATAGATTTTTGTGTGACATGTTACAAAATTAGGATTAGTATCACACTTTGTGAGTGGTGTATAGTTGTTAGATTAGTGGGGCCTATCAGGACAGAAACCTGGTGAGCCACGCCGTGACATTGTGATGAATCAAAGATGCCTAATCATGACTGTGCTAGATGACTGTTCTAAAGTTAATTACAATAGCATCCAGAATTTTATCCTTATTACTGTATTAGTCTTAGATTAGTGTAGGTTCCTCTTGTGCAATGTTGTAATAGTATAAATGGAATGTATTTAATATTACATTGTCTAACGACTAGCTTTAAAAAATATATAAAAAATAAAATAGAACAAAAAAAAGGGTTTTATAGTGAAGTTATAAATATCATAGAAAGGTTATATTCCCAAGTCCATCGCATATTTACATCGGTCTAAAAAAATAAATGAATAGACGCAAAGTAAATCTTCCAACACAATACGAAATAATTTAAGAGTGTGAATGTGATACAAAGTTATTGAAATATTTATAATCTACTTACCTTTATTAAATTTGCTCAAATGTAGTTTTATTCACTGGTTTTCTTTTAATGTGGATGAATCCGTATTCAATCTAGAGCGAAGCCCGGCCGTCAATCTCAGATTCAAACTGACTAAAGGTCCACAGACGGCGGAGCAGAGTATTTTGAAGGACATCATTCAAGTTTCGGAACATTTTATACCCAAAAATTAAAAAGTTATATTTTCTTATGGGAAATAACACCTTGAGCATGTTTAACTATTACGGCGAAAGTCTTCAATCAACCCCCTGGCTGCTCTTTGCAATTGAAAGTACCAAAAATCATTATGACTGTGAATTTAATTTCTTGCAAAACTCATATACCATACCAAACACATTGCATGAGAGAAGCAACAGACTGTCCATCATGTTAACTTTAATTTTTGGTTACGAAATGAATGATGTCCTTTACCAACGTAAATTCGTACGTAGCTAATGGTAACAAGATGTAGATTCTAAAGCTCCGAGACCGACTTCGGAGCAGAGACCAAAGGGGATTTCTCTCTGCGGTATTGAAGAACGCACTGGAGGATACCACGGCGGTATGCCCCGGAGTCCGCTAGCATACGATCGCGGGATGCTCCTCGGCAAATACTCCTCGATGCCGAATGCCGCCACCGCCGTGCGTTAGCCTTTATATTTTAAAACGAGATTCTTACTTTGCTTGAGGATCGTTCGAGAATAGACATAGAAGCTTTAACAAGCACCCTTGACTAGTCCAAACTGCTAAGGCTACAATATTTCCACACACAAAAACAGGACGCCCTTAGTCATGTGTCCTGCTCACTGCATATCAACAATTATAGACTATTAATTCCAGGTCAAGTGATGCCCTTAATTCAGAAATGAGTTATATTTTTAATCAGCATTAAGGCACCACACGCCTCAGCCGCCGCGGGAGACGCTCCGGGCGTCGGGAGCCGCGTGACGACTCCCGGCCACCGTAGGCGCGGGCCTGCGGGCGGAGAGTAATGGGTAGCTCTCCGTCCGATCAGGACTAGGCCCGTGCCGGACGGCGTGTACGTGTTCCACGCGCGCCTGAAAGAGATGTCAGCAAAAGCGACGGGGCCCCATAGGGCCGAAGCCTGCCAGGGTAGCGGGAACATCCGAAAGGGTTTACCGCTGCCCTGGAACATAAAGGTCTAAGGAAGGAACACGGGTGGGTTTTAGTCAGTAAGAGTCTGGACAGTCCCTCCTGCTCCACCCAGAGCGGGAGGAGTCATTTGATGATTTCCCATCCTCAAAAAAAAAAAAGCATTAAGGTTGTGTCAGGTAATACCTACAGAGAAAGAGATTCTCTATAAAAAAACACTGAATTTTGAACGGTACAATGCTCGCCTGATATTTCGTCGAAATATTCTTATAGACCCATTTTTAGGGTTCCGTAGCCAAATGGCAACGGAACCCTTATGGATTCGTCATGTCTGTCTGTCTGTCTGTCCGTCCGTATGTCACAGCCGCTTTTTTCCGAAACTATAAGAGCTATACTGTTGAAACTTGGTAAGTAGATGTATTCTGTGAACCGCATTAAGATTTTTACATAAAAATAGAAAAAAAACAATAAATTTTGGGGGGACCCCCAAAATTTATTGTTTTTTTTCTAGCATTAAGATTTTTACACAAAAATAGAAAAAAAACAATAAATTTTGGGGGTCCCCATACTTAGAACTGAAACTCAAAATTTTTTTTTTCATCAAACCCATACGTGTGGGGTATCTATGGATAGGTCTTCAAAAATGATATAGAGGTTTCTAATATCATTTTTTTCTAAACTGAATAGTTTGCGCGAGAGACACTTCCAAAGTGGTAAAATGTGTGTCCCCCCCCCCCCCTGTAACTTCTAAAATAAGAGAATGATAAAACTAAAAAAATATATGATGTACATTACCATATAAACTTCCACCGAAAATTGGTTTGAACGAGATCTAGTGAGTAGTTTTTTTTTAATACGTCATAAATCGTAACGTAACGGAACCCTTCATGGGCGAGTCCGACTCGCACTTGGCCGGTTTTTTTTATAAATAAAACCGTGTTGTGTTACATTGTGATTGCAAAAAAAAATAATGAAGGTGTAATATGCTAATGTTCCATCAAAATGTAACAAGCTTACCACGCCTATCATTGTCAAAGATTTTGATTTATTTATAAAATCACTTCGCAGGTGTGATCTTTAGAGTAGTAATAAGTGGTGATAGGAATGTTGGCAGTGACATTCGGGGTGCACTTTGCCCAAGGCTGCGCCGGACTTTCTACTTACTTCCAAGTTAGTTACTCTCCATAGATTCGTCTCAAGTGACATGCTCACTCTCCATGCATCGGATCCTTGCACAGAAGTCACAAAGTCAACGGATTGTTCTTCTAGTCCTTTATCAGTTGGTCGGTCGGCCTCAGTGCTTCGACAATAACTCGGGGAGTAGAAGTTTAAGTAAAATAAATAAAAGCAAAATGTGGACTTTTGAATTTTTATTATTAGATTTACACTGTCATTTACAATAAATTTCCATGTAGTTGGAGGACATAAATCAATATTGCATAACACTAAGGCTAATTGCATTAGTATTTTTGTGGATAAATTAACAAAATATATGCAATATTACAAATTCAAATAAAAATAACGCTAATATCTTACTCGGGCACGCACTTGCTCCACGCCGCTATGCCACACTACAATTTGGAGTTCAGCGAACATCGGCCAGATATTTAGTTAACAGGTATCATGAAGATGGAATGTCTTCGAGTAGGCATTACTGTGGCGGTCGCGGCCGTCCGCGACGCGCATCAAATAAATAATTTCCCCAAGTGCATTACCTTAACCTAGCACAACTTTTAGAACTACTGTTTGTCCTGTAAAATCGTAAGAGATGTAGCGCTACAGCAATTTTCGAGAACATGCGAAATTAAAAAAAATAAATTAAAATATACAAAATCTCTATCACAATACTCGTAAGTAATTAAAGCAATTCAAATGTGAATACTCCAAATGTTGTAATACGAACGAAGCGCGGGTACATACATCGACATGTCTTTAATTCTATTTAAGCTCAGCCACGGCCCGCCGAGGCGGCGGACTGACGACTTGCGGCGCGAGCGGTGTTGTGACGACTCGCGAGCGCGTGTACTACACAGTAGTCACAAGTTACACCAACTTATCCGTTTGCAATAAATACATACATGTACGATACATAGGAGATAGATACACAAAGACCAACAGGGTGACGCCGCTATCACTTAGCTAAATATTGCAAGTACTACATCATTACCACCCTAATAATGTTACGTTTATCGTTTAAAATATATCAATAAATGATTCAAATGTATACAAATGCAGCGAGGGCGCGGAAGACTCGCTCGCAGAGACCGGCAGCCGGGCGGCACCCGCGCCGGCCGGCTGCGCGAACTAGCAACAGTCTCAAAACAACAACCTAGCCACGAGATTAAACGTCCATTGTATAAAACTACTATTTGTGCAGACCGAATCAACACGGAGATGCGATTACAAAGTAAACACTATATCGACATACGTGGCGATACGCAACTCGCTAATGTATCCAACTATTATATCGTTATCATATTTGTTTGTATATCTCATTAAACATCCTCGACGCTACGGTGCTTGTTTCAAGTATCAATCAACAGAGTTTTTAAATACATTAATTTTACACACGGTATAAAATACTTAGAAAATTTACAATTCCCACGTTAAGAAGTAGCCGCACGGGAGTCGGGAGTGAGTGACGTGCTAGGCGACGGGGCGCGCTAGGCGACGGCGAGAGATCCATCGACTGGTTCAGTTATGAAAATACATCATACAACATACAGTTAAAATGCAATACCAAAGTACGTTTTTCTTAAACATTATTTTTTTTTCGTAATTGAAAACAAATATATCAAAAGAAGTACATATGAATGTATATAACTCGTAGATAATTTGACACGATACATAAACGAAACGTTACCATGTATACATATGCGTGTTGTGTTACAACGGGGCTGGGACTGACAAGTTACGTCGGGGGGCGAGCTGTGTGGAGGAGTTCCATACAACCGGTTGTCATTGGGGGCTGGGTCTTACGTGATACTATAGTTATTTTTTTTATTATATTTAAATAGAATGTTAAAAAGTATTACGACACATCCTGATCTTCCACATCCTGCGGTTGTTCTTTTTGTTCCGTTTCACCTGAAATGCGACAAACGTAAAAGTTAGAAGGATGTAAACACTGCATGCGCATACTATTGATTAAGCAAATCTGGTTGCTGGAAACAACAGGCCTCCCAATTAGGTTTGGTATTTAAAAAAAGCCAGGTGACAAAATTATCACATAAGATAGCAACTTGCGTTGTTTTATCACACACAGATTGTGATCCGATTTAGCTGCACTATCTAACTAAAGAGCGATAAGATATCTATCTAGTGGACAAGCGAAATAAAATACACAACAATCCATGCCAGAAACTTGCTTATACCTGAGCAAGGAGAAAATTAATAAAACAGAGTAAACAGTCACTATGTTCATTGTTCCCTGTTTATAACTGTAAAAATTATACTGAAAACTTAGGTGAAGTGAGCTAAGTGCTTGACGTGAACTGTGAATCCCATCAGACAGGGTGACAGTCCACTATTAGCTAAGTTGTATTTTACAGAATAGACTGACTAGTCTGTTTCTTCACACGAGACGTAGAATAATAATGGAGCTAACAAGTACAAGAGTCACCAAAGTACCGTCATATTTCCAAATATATCCATTTTGACTATTTTGCTCACTACATACAATTTTACTGGGAAATGATAAAGATGAATGGTCATGCAGGTTGGAATAGGATGATAATGGTGTTTGAGAGGAGGACAGGATAGACAAGGCATGGTATGCCAACTTGCTACTGACCGGACTCTCCGTCGCCCTGCATGTCGGAGGTCCACAGCGTGAGGTTGTCCCGCAACAGCTGCATGATGAGCGTCGAGTCCTTGTAGCTCTCCTCCGACAGCGTGTCCAGCTCGGCGATCGCGTCGTCAAACGCGGCCTTCGCGAGCCGACACGCGCGGTCCGGACTGTTCAGGATTTCGTAATAGAATACCTGTAGAGAGAAAGTTTTATTAATATTGTGAACAGAATGCATACATGTTACTCAGTAGAATTTACTTTCTTTTTTATAATTAACCATTTTTTTTTATTTAAAGGTTTTTTTAAATTTATTTTTTAGTTAACTGAAGCAATATTTCAATCAAAATATGTGGGCATGATTATTTGATGCTGTTCCTGTTGCCAAGCGTCGGCCGACTAAATCACAAATAATGTGTAATAATAACCGGTTAAGTTCATTAAAATCAAATTATCTTAGGCTCATTAGAATCGGAAAATAATATTCTTTCACAATAATTTCAAGACGTTACTTTTGAATTTACGCATGACTATCATAATCCTAACTGACAAAATCTAAATATAAACGTGATAATACGATATTATTGAAACAGTCCAATCTGGATTTGCCCAAAAGTGACGTTATCGAAAATCACGCAATGATTCTAGCTAGAATCGTACCAATGTAACGAATAAAAAACTAATTTCCAATTCGTAAAAATTCGGAATGTTTGACGACCTTGAACTCGAGCAGTTGGCTAGATAAATACGAGATAAGTTATCGGATGACGCGCCAACGGATTATTGATATCACCAGAGAAGCCGGATAAAGCTCTCAAATAGTTTACTAAATTCTTTAATAATCTGTTAATTTTAAACTTATCCAGTTTAAATATTAGATGGGTCCTGTTTTGATTAAATCGATAACTTTACTGGAGCACGACGCCTGTATGACGCACTTCTGCAAATAGAACTTGGGGTACGATAAAATTGATTGCAGGCTTACTACAAACCCGTGAACTTGATTATAGGTTTACTAGAAACCCGTGTACTCGGTGTACTAGAGGGTTTTGTCTTTTTAAGCTCACTGCTTTTTTTGATAAATAAATAATCTTTAAAAAGAAGCTGTATCTTTTACTTCGTTACGGAATCACATACTATTGCGTTCAATTTATAGGAAAACACTGTAAAAGCAGATCCTAAAATAGTTAAATATCCTTTATCTCGCATTATTACAATTCAATTACGTCAGTCTAAACAAAGCGGCGAGTTGATAGCTTAGTTTCACAGTTCGGAGAAAACGGCGTATGATACATAAATACATACATTATTTGAAGGTCGTCAATATATTCAGTGGTTCATTAATTCAGCCGGGCGTTACATTAGCATACCGTATACTAATGGTAAGTGTCCCCGCGTCCCGTCCCTAGCCTTAGACTTTGAGGACTTCGCGCGCGAAAACTGTATTGAATTTCTTATGGCGTGCAAGAAGAAATTGATAATGACACTTAGCAATGCAAGATGTCTGCACGTAACTGGCGCGTGCGCGTTAGTGTCCTTGCACAGCCCGTTATTGAGCTGCATTTTGAACGCTACCGGTAGCAGTTTCCTACTACTACGCTTAGATAACGCTGGATAGATCTCAAACAATCAGTCGTTAACTGTCAAATATCTGACTACCGCATACATTAGTCAGACGGGGGGACTGACAATGTTATGGCGCATAAATTACAGGACATTAAACACAGATGGCACAGCTCCGGCATGTTCTCTATATTTATATTTCATTATTATTTCTTATAATTACGTATTCATATATGCACACACTTAATATTTTATGTACACATGCAGCCACACGTATTTAGGTTAGAATTTTACTAAGATCTTGCATACTACGCAGATGTGGTAAAATGGCCGCATGTCTCCAAATCAATATAAGTATACCGGTGTTCAAAGGAAGAAGACAGTGCCATAATACATAAACAGTCGTGGTCGTTGCGACTTTATTACGCATTTACGAGCAATTCAAACTCAGGTAATAGGGTATGTCTGAACAGCAAATAATTGTGGAAGATTTACGACAGACATGCAAATTTTATTCTATTACATGGCTAGAGTTTTTTCCGATCAATGTCGGTTAGGTACGCATTTATTTTGTAAAATGGTATTATGCTGGCACGGACGGCGGATAAGCCGGGTTGAGCCAGAGTGTTACAGACTTTACAGAGTCGCAGGGATAAAAACAACCTTTTTTTTGTCTATTTTACTACTAATACCGGTTTAGACTTTCGGTCTAGCCTTCCTGGATTGAAAAAACCAAGACTACACGTCAGGGTTCAATTAGGAAGCACAAAGCACGGTCAGCTTGTTTTTTGATCAATAAAAAACCGTGCCTTACATTACAGGAAGTCTGTGACGCCTAAGACCAGTTCTGTAGTTTCCACAGTCTACCGTACCATTAGATGATGCAGCTTATCTCCTCCGCTAGGCTATAAATTATGACCTATATTTTTTTAGCCTAGAACTTTCAGTATGTCATTTGTATGTTAATCATAATTTCTTCGTTAATCTATCCACCTATTATCCCTACTAGTCTGTTGTCATGTTACTCAGTACAGCGTGACATCACGATGACGTATCGCCGTGATTAAGTCGGTAAATATGTTTATGCACACGAATAGCGCGTCACTCAAGAGCTATGCGTCGTAACTCCTTACAAATGTCGTACAATGTATTGCCTTGGTCAGGATCGAAAATGTTACAGCTATTTTCTCATGGTTAAGTGTTTTATCGATTTGTAAGCAATTAAAAAGGGGCTCATACTTCTAATTAAACTTGATATGATAAGACGTTAATAACTATAATTAGTTATTCACATAATAATACCGATTCCGTCATGTCTTTCGTAATTAATCAAGTTGTTGAATGTTACGATTCTTTTTAATACTGTGCTTTTTGTTATTTTTACTGTTAACAAATTTTTCACAAGCACTTTATACTAAGAGAGACCCAGTCATGGCGCTCGAGGGTTTTCCCCCCGTCACTTTCGTTATCAGCTGAAACAACTTGTTGTTAAATCAAATTATCTACAATAAGCAACAGCAATTCGTGAATTCTTGGCAACAGCACGTTCTTGGTGATAAAAACCGCCTCATAGACACCTAGATCTTATAATCTAGTATTATTAATAAACATTGTACTTACTGAGAAGTTAAGCGCGAGGCCGAGACGTATGGGGTGGGTGGGGGGCAGTTCCGTCATGGCGATGTCGGAGGCGGCCTTGTACGCGACCAGCGAGTTTTCGGCCGCCTCCTTGCGGTCGTTGCCGGTCGCGAACTCGGCTAGGTACCGGTGGTAGTCGCCCTGGAGTACACAACACACACATCAGCACACACAGTTATTCCAATTGGTTTGTAGGAATCTCACTATAAAAACTTAGGTGAATTGAGCCGTCATGCCACCTGATGCAAGGATTAGCACTATTGACAGCTTACTTCACCTAAGTTTTCAGTGACCTTTTTAGAGAACAGTCAGGCCTTGATATGGCACATCGAGTCATGAGTGATGGTGAGAAAAAGTTTGGCATTTTCTAAACCTCGACGCGCCATATTAAAGTGCACGACTGCACGTACTGTACAAAGTTGACAGTATCTAATAAATGCACTGCACGTCACAATGATCACAATAGGTCTCTTCAGAGTGCGCTGCAATGACCTATCGTAATATCAAATCGCCGAGGTCACCTCGCTTGGTGATGGCACCATGTTGTTTATCCTCCTATTTGTATATTTAGAACTATGATATTTTGCAGGACTATCGAGGATGTGGATACTATAAACACAGAATTCATTCCTGTCTATATTTACACTTTACATTTCGACACAAACTGGAAATTGTCACGTATAATCGTAGCTGAAACAACACAAAACCCTTTCTTTACCTTAAAGTGCGTCATTGCTGAATTCTAAAAAGTGCGTCATTGCTGAATTCTAAAAAGCCCATTACAAATTGTTTTGAAGTTATTACGAAAATTGTCGCATTTACGTCATCGGGACACAAATAAGTTTAAAGGCGTAATCTTTAGGAAGTGTTGGTACTTGGTCAGTAAGTCAAACATCGCGGTAGACTTGACTTTTGTAATATCAGTAATTAGCAACAACTGTGCAGCCTGACTTCTAAGCTGGCGTATAAATGCCTCGGGGCTAATTAGTGATTGTCATGATTTATATCTACTTCATTTATTCCGTTATTATCATCGGAAGAGATTTGTTTCCATGCTATAAAGGCTTAATTAAGCGGCAGATAAAACAGTTTCCTTTTGTATAAGTAATGTTATTTTAAAATTATCTGAATCATGTGAAAGATCAGTGCAATTTATAATTAGTGTGAACTTTGTACAGGCACAAGCCTAAACAGGGTCAGATGATGTACAAATGGAAAGACTGAGATGATTACAAATTAGTGTAGTATGCGGCAAGTCGGCAAGTGAGAAATGTAGCAAGTAATTTCAACATTAGATATATGTTTAGGTAAAGAGGTCCAATTGTCATGGTGACTCTATATAGTGTTGTTCTTACCTTCATTTTGTAATAGAAGACTTTGGACTCTCCGGTTTGTGAGCTGGGTATGAGGTGTTTGTCCAGGACACTGAGGATGTCTGAGCAGATGTCACGGAGCTCCTTCTCCACCTGGCTGCGGTACGCCCTAATCATGTTAAGTTTATCTTCCGCCCCCTGAAACAAACATGACCACATTATAACACGAATCAATTGTACAAAGTATAGAAAGCCCCTTTTGCACATAAGGAAGTAGATCTTGCACTTTCCGACTTCCATTCCACTGTGTAATAAATTCCTCTTTAAAAATATCCTTATTCATAACTTAACCTATAAAATACCAAGAGGAGGGTTACCATCGTTCGTAATGTAAATTGACTATTTGGAAACATTATAATACCTACGTTTGGGATGACTAATGTAAGTGAACCTGCAGATTAATCAATAATCATGGTTGCGTAGCCTCACGTGTTCAAAGCGTGTGGATGTGTATCTCTAGATACTCCTGCATGTCCCGTTAGGGGATTACCGACATTACCGTGAATGTACGTTAAATGCCGTGTCCACAACGAATTCAATAGGATTTTGACTGATAAGCGTCTACGTCACAATTATCAGAATAGACTGATTTAGTACGCATTTTAATTCTTAACACGTTTGATGAACGTGATTTCAATACTCAGTCCGGTTTAACTTATTATAGTAGATGGTAGCCTACAGTATTTTCCAAACCAGTTACATAATGACTTGTAGTGATAAGCTGTGAATTATTTATGTCCTACAAGTGGATTCGCCTAAAGAAACATGAATATACATCTCATTGTGTTATTCCTTTGTGCCTCGACTCCTTAGATTTAAATTGACGAGTGCACGAACGAGTGTAACTCAGTCTGAAAGCAAAACTGAATCGATTACATTTGACGGTTTTACGTCACGTCAAATGATATTGTTTTCGATTACCATGATTAGTTTTTCGACCCACTGTTATAGTTCATGTACCTGCTCGATTCATGTTTTAATTTAGACTTTTTTCATATTAGTCGGTATTTAACATAATGGGATTAGTTTTTGATAGGCTTGTCCAATTTCACTTGGGACCTCCTAACACAGCTATGCGAAGTGTGGGTGTACAACGCATGTACTCGACATTGTCTACAGGGATGTCAGACATGACGCGTGTTTTGTAACGTTCGTGAATAAATTATTATTAACTTTAATTATTATTAATATCTGCCTATTAGTCTACACCCAAACGAGACCGGTTGATTATGATGTCGCAGCAAGACAAAAATGTGGTTATTTAGACGCATGTGTCGTGCACTCGTGCCACGCCCTTTCGTTACACAATACATCCTTTTATCCGAGTTTACCCAACCTACACCCACAAGTAACGCTGCAAGACACGATTTAGGGAAACCACTTGCTGATGCAACTAACTTTGTATATTTCATACAAACCAAAAAACAAAACCTTGACGAATGATCCAATTTCACTTGCGGAATCCTATACCGTTACTGAAAGCTACGCTTAGTCTACGACATGCTACGGTAAATCTGTCTGTAGTTTAACTAAACTGTAAAAGCTAGCGAGTTTATCACAGACAATTTTGTAGAAAATTAATCTTCACTTTATATTTGTTGCAAAGTACTAAAAACTAAAGATCTTTAATAAATGTCTTAGAAATTGCAACTCAATTTTATTTCATTCAAGTTCTGTGAGAGTGTCAAAGAGAAAGTTTTCTAAAGACGCGAATGATGCATCTTTCTCAAAGACCGCTGCGATGCATTTGACGTATTTGATCAATAAGCTTGAAAAATCGCGGCGTCTATGAAATTTTATTTATGTAACATACTGGATCGAGCTTGGAAGCAGCTGCTCTCAAGAAACACATCGAAACTTCTAAGTTAAAAAGTTTAAACAGGTTTCTTTACAATATTCGAGTTTATCAAATAATGCAATTAAAGCCAAAATGCATAGCGCAAGGGATCGCAAACCTTGTCACTTATTCAAATTATTACCGAGTTTTGTGCCAAAAGGACAGTTATTCCGGTTATTAGCATTTCAATGATGTAACTTGAACAAATGGGCACCAATCGATTTAATATGACGTTGACTTTCAAACGTATGCCACTTTGTACCCAGTTGTATGCAGGTTACGTGATTCCGTGTCAGTATTATATTATAATAATGGAAAGGTTATAGTAGAGATATGAATACAAAATTACGTTTTACTATACTTTGATACGATTTTACAGTTTCGGTCGTATTTGGTATAGCTGCTAGTTCGGCAAAGGAATGCGACCATTTTTTGTCCGACAAAAACTTAACGATGCAGGTTTCGACGCTTTTTTGCCAGCCCAGATTTCTCATTTATTCAAGACGACCAACCAAAAAAAACTTTACTGTAGAAAACTGCTCACACAAAAGCTGCTACACACAAAACAAGGCACACCCCTACACGAGTCGAAAATTGTCTACAAAGGCGATTTCTGCCGATCATACGGTGATGATCTTCATCTATTTGCGAACCTAGTTTCCGGACATATTTGCATTCTTGGCCTGTCAATGATTATTGGATCCTTATAAAAAAATGCATTGCATTTTAGATTTAGTTCCCTATTTGTTAAAACTAGTCACGGGAAAGTCACTAATTGAGTAACGATGTTCTTGTATTAGTTTCGACACCGAAACAAAAGTAGAACTGAGATGACGCCAAAATACGGTGTAATGAGGAAAATGACTCACTTGTACACACGGCTACACATCTTGCTATGCAAAACCAGTATTGGCTGACCGTTCATTGTGAGAAAATATCATACAAAGTGAGGCCAAGACAAACTGGTTTTGTATAGCTTGATGTGTAGCCGTGTGTACAGGGTAGAATATAGCGCTGTTTTCCCTAGATAACACGTCATACCGGTGACCTTTTTGTTAACTATTCGTATGTTGCCTTGAATTCTAGAGGTTTTGAAATCGATAATGTCGACCGCATAAAGAAAAAAAATTGGAACACGCAGTCTGGGCAATTGTATGCCAAGTTCTTCCGCAACAATAGGGTGGTCAGACAGGCTGTTATCCTATTATCTCATTATCGCAGAGCTGGACGATTTTGGTCGAGCTCCAACAAGGTTACTATTAAAGTTATCATTGGTCGTTGAACCTTTAATTGCATGAGTAAGACATCGTAAATTACGTCATTCAGAACATGGCGACGACGCACGTGAAAGGACACAAAGAGCCATCATTTGTACAAATATTTGTTCCATGTGGGAGGCGGGTTGCTAATTTTATTCGATACAAACATTCATACTGCTCATCGATCGGTCATTAAGGCAGTGCTAAAAGCAAGAGTGCGGCCACTTCGATAGAAATCGGTCATTTATACAAGCACACGTATGTCCTCACTGTTTCGGTAGAAAATGTAGGTGGAAAGTGCCCATAAAGTTGGCCATGACAGAGAAACGCCGCGTGTGACTGTACATTAGTTTTACGATCTGCTATTTCTATATAGTTGGCATAGATTGCCAGTCGCGCTGTACGTCTAGTTTGGCACGTGGGACACAATTAATCAAATACTCGATCACCTATCGTAGTGAAATGAACTAAGGTCACTGTTACCGCATCAAGGTCTTGTCAGAAAAAACCGTAATTACATTCCGTTCATCAGCACGTTCTTCCAGCTCTTGCTGGAAAGGCTGTTTACAGCCTTTCATCAAAACTTTTTTGAAGACTTCGTTCTTTCATCATAAGTACCCACCCTTGAACAATCCTATACAAACTAATTCTTTATATTTATAACAACATGGAATTATGAATCACAAACGGAACATTAACTTGAGGCTATTCAAATATTGTGCAAACACGTGTCCCAGCTCTTACCCACTACGCTAAATGGGGTCGCGGGTAGCCCGCTGGGCGCTGGCTAGACTATAACCCCTAAGTATGTCGGCATGGGACAATAGAAGCTCGTGCCTCACAAAAAAAAAAACCTGTGAATCAGGCTAGCGGCTCGTGCGGAACCAGCCAACTGCACCGTGTATCCCTATTATTGATTGCACCCAAGTGAAAGACTACTGTAAGTGTACCTATATTACTGTTAGAAATTTTATATCTGCAGAACGTAAAAGCTCTCCTTGATGCTATAATGTCATCAATCACCCGGAACCTTCGCACAGAGGCTGAAACACTAACACCTAATGAAAGCTCACAGGGTTGGTATTGATTTAGTTAGTAGTACTTTATTACTGAGCTCTGGCGCTTCTGCGTCGCAATATTGTGCTATATATTTTTTTTACAAATCAACGAGAAGAATATCTTTTCTATTGATACGTTGAATGAAAGATAGATTACTTCTCTTTGTGTATAATAGAAATGGGGCCAATTTACAAGAGATTGTCATAATAATGGGTGCCTATTCATTAGAAAAACTAACTCGCGTCCCCCATCCCGACCACAGACTAGTAATACACGCGCGTCACTTATACCAATCGATAGACTCCAGACGTTATAAAGGGACGGTCACATTGACGCGTAAATACGCTCATACACGATCGTTACTTTACGGTTGCGTAAACGGCCGAGGTCTCCAATATTGCTTTTTAAACTTATCTGAGGTCTTGTCGCAGAAGTAATTGAATATAGCGTGGACAAAAAAATGGCCCCTCGTTGAGATTAGTAGAGAAGGTGTATTTGAACGTATTTTCTCTTGCTGTAGAACTTTTTAATCTGCATCCTATGGAAAAGAGGTCTTATATGCAGTTTGCAGTCTTACCTTGGTTTCCTCCTTCTGTTCGATAGAGGATATGATCCGCCACGAGGCGCGGCGGGCACCTATCACGTTTTTGTAGGCAACGGAGAGCAGGTTCCTCTCCTCCACTGTAAGTTCATTGTCGGACACGTTTCGTGAGGCTACATTCTTCATCGCCTCAACCATTTCTGAAATATAGAACGAAATTATGTCAGTATTGATTTTTTCGGCGTGGGTACTGGAAGCGGTCGGGAACTTTCTGGAGTAAACCATTGTTTCTTGTTTTCTCAGTGGGTTCTAAGAATGCACACGAGGCAATTAAGAGCCCAGTTCCCCATACAAAACAGAATGACTGTTGAGTAAAATCAATTAGGGATTGGTACCGGAAAGCTATTAACATTTTTGAGAGGCGAATAACGATTACGTGCTTGGTGATTTTAACAAAGGTTAGCTTCTTTGTAACGGGCATAAACGATACGATTCTAGTGAAACCGTAATCTTTTTACCAACAAATTAGGATAACAATGACGTCATGTCACCAGGGCTTGATAATCAGGGTTTATTTATGTACAGTTCATTAAAATGTCCAAATTTGTGTAAGACTGAAAGGTGAAAGTATTTATATAAGCAGCTCGTCCCCAAAGAACGAAAAGATAGCAAAAATATCCGCGACGAAAGGTTAGTCATAGCGGGATCGATAAAGTATTAGCGCAAGTACGCCTCATTTAGAAGTTTCAAACTGTTGAGCCATTCGGAAGAAATGAGATGATGGCAAAACGACGGTGAGACTAAATACTTAATGTCGATTCTTTTATTCTTTACAAACTTCAGCGCTATCTCGGAATGTCGGACGACTTAGATAAAATAATTCTTTTATCGATGGGAACTTGTCTGTGCTTTAGGGTAGGGGGGGGGGGGGATGGGCGTCGCACAGACGGAGTAGCGAGCCAAACTAATGTTTCACCATGTGCTTTAATTTTGACGTTTACGATCGTCCTGCAATATAGCTGGCGCATTAAAACATGCAATGCAGACGTAATCCCGGAAACATACGCATAGTGCTCATAATTCATTCAGGAGGCAAGTCCTGAAAGAAAACCGAAGCTTATTCTGGTTTAACGCTAGTACAGCGTTTCAGAGTTCATTGTAATCGATTTGAGCGATCGCGGCAAGGCCTGCGATGTAACAGGTGCTAAAGCGTCGCCTCTCGGCCCATGCGGTTTTCCTCAAGTCGACGACACAGCTGACACACCGCGCTTTCCTTTCACTCCAAAAATATCTACTATAAAACAGGGTTACTGAAATAAAATAACACCATAGATCTTATTGAGGTTTATTCAAACAAAAAAAAACCTTAGAGTTGGGACACTGTTGTATTATTCAGGCGGCACTGAGTGATCGTAAAACAAGGGAGGTCCCAAGTTATGAAATTATTTAGGGATATGTTTGCGGCCGTGCAGACGCCATCTTAAGAATCTGGCCACGCCAGCTGCGCCCCGTCCATTTGGCACCCCTATTTAGGACAGTATCCTTTTAATTCGTTATGTTTTACCGGCCACTTGCGCAATGACGTACTCTATGCGAAAATTGCAATTAGTATGCGTGCGCTAAAAATGTTGACACTCGAGTAAATGGAACGCGCCACGGAACTGAACCATTTCCATTTTGTAGATGAAGTTTTCGATAAAAAGAGGTGACCTGGGTCGTATTGACTGAGCCATGCGTAAGTTTTGAAGGCCTTCACTTTGTACGAGCTGCAAATGCGCTCTAAATGTGCGATTGTACGACTATCCGGATTACAGCGAATCAGACAGGAAGTAATGATAAAAACTCACTTGACAGTGTTCAAATACAACATAGGGACTCAACAAAAAGTTTCAAAGGAACTGGTTTGTTACATGTAACAAAATAGCCTGCCCTTGTATTTCTGCTTCCCCTACTTTAAATAAGTGTTTGCATACAATTAAAGGCAGGTGCACAACCTGCCAGGATGAGTTTATCACCACACTTAACTACACAGCAATTATTTTAAGTGTGATTGGGTATTTTGCAAAATTGTAGTCATTTTATCCAATTATGAAAAGATAAGTGTAATATCTCACTTAAAACCATGAAATTTATGAGTGTGTAAAGTGTGCATTAGTAATAATTTGAATAACTTGAAATGTGTTTTATAGGCCACCATGAGGCTTATTATTCAATTCTCTTGATATTCAAGCTTGATTCATACCATCATGAGTAATAGAAAGTGGCAATTAAAACCCAAGCTCGCTTAGCAACATTATGAAAATGTGCTGAGAATGGGAGCCACTCATTATTATAACAGTTCTCCAAGAGCATAAAATTATAATTTCTAATTACCTTGAAACCAAAAAGATCATCTTCATTTAAAACACAAAATTTTTGCTAAATTCAGTTTGAATGTCTTGTATTTTCCAGAAAAAGAAAGTACCTGTTCTATGGTATACCTACTCAGGACTAGTGGTGCCTGGCTAGTCAATATTTGCTTTCCATGACTACATTGCATGAGTAACCACTTCATAAGTGTCCTGCTTGCTCTGAATTACTAATTCGGCTACATTATTCATGCTCAGAATTAAAATGTGTCAATTGTTAGTCTGATGACTTATTGATTCATTTACCCACTGCATTAGGTGGCATTTTAAAATATTTCTTACTCCACCTGACAGAAGGGTGTGGTCTGTTAACCTTTAAGTTAATTATACCTCATAATGTTACATTTTTATGTCATAAATGTAGAGATATATGCTACAGAAGTCTCTGGAACAGACAAAAATGCAAGTCAAGCAATGCATTGAGTACAATTTTACTCAATTTATTAATCATGACAGCATGTGTCATTTTCTGGCTTATTGATAATTTATGAATGACAATCATTTATTGATGTAGTAGTAACAAGGTAAAGAAAAAGGTACCTAATTAAATATATTATTTTTAAGTTATAATTTTATTGAATAATTGGGTCAAATAACCTTCCTGAATTGAGTAGCAGACATGATAAGATAGCATTTGGTATATTTCAATGATAATTCTAATAAAGGTCATTGAACTACAAATCTTATAATGGGAAAAAGGTGTGAAATAACGAGCAGATGCTCAAAGAAACCAGTGATAACCTTTACAATGAGCGCGTCGATTCAAAAAAGATGAACGCGATAACGTAAAGAGCTCTCAGGTAAGATTCCCGTGCACCTAAATCGTGAACAATAGGTGAAATCGGAGGCGACATAAAATTACGCCGCTTAGTAAAACCAGAACATTCCGCTCAGTCTAATCAAGAGATTTGCCCAAGGTACGGCATGCATGACCAAATCTAGTGACATCGATCGCATTTTACTTCCCCTGGACGGGATAAATAGGAGACAATTTTTTCTTCGCACATCTACAAGTATCGATTGTAACTCCCAATGACATCAGTTTTCACGAATGAAAAATGGGATATTACTCCACAACGTAGGTTTATACAGTGGTTACATAGTTTTTCATGGATTTATCAGCGTAAAAGAACCTAAGGACATCCCACCGGCGGATGACGCATCGATCGCTGACCAAGCCTAACGAATGCCATTGATTTGTTAGTACGCCGATAAAGTAATTTAATTGAATGTATTGTGCGGGTTGCCTCGCGAAAATCTACGAAAAGAAGGCTTAACCGCTACTTTGATCTAGAAATTTCCTCAACTATCACCAAATCGTCTTTCAACTGTCGGCGAAAATACGATAGATTTTTCATCCTATTACAGAAGCTATACAACGAAAATATGTACTTACCGTCATAGCGCTCAGCCTGCTCGGCTAACTTAGCTTTATACACATTATCTTCCCTTTCCGACATTGTGGATGACAAATGATTTTTCACTAACTAAAACCGAATCGCCAGGTCACTAATTCACCAAGATGGCCGCGCCCGCCAACCGAATCCGAATTCGATCTTCAACTAAACTCCGCCCATGACGTCATGGAAATGGCAACTTCCGCTAGATGGTTATTGCCATATACGTAAGATGTTTTACTCCCATTTCACTGATTATTCTTTGAAAATATTAGATACAAGAAAAATTAAATGCATCTTCAATCAAAACAAAACATTTATTTTGTAAAAAATTCTACATTTAAAACATTTCACTTAAATCATGGGTTATTATCTAAAGCGATTACATCAAAAATCATCAAATAACTTAATCTCCACTTTATTATTTTAACCCTTACGTCGAATAATATTATAGGGTCAAAAATAAATGCTTTGTTTTGTTTTCAAAATATTTTTTTATATATAAAAAATACAGATATTGTACTAATTTAGGAGTTTTCTGACAGTTTGGTCAAATGTCAAAATCTTAGCTT
The DNA here is from genome assembly GCA_945859715.1 of Apamea sordens. Classification (NCBI taxonomy): domain Eukaryota; kingdom Metazoa; phylum Arthropoda; class Insecta; order Lepidoptera; family Noctuidae; genus Apamea; species Apamea sordens. The sequence goes on along the minus strand of OX244005.1, from coordinate 17,471,401 downwards.
AAAAAAAAGAAAATACGGTATGAGACGGTTTTTTTTACTTTTTCACGGTAATGTGCTATTTCAAGGCTACTCCGATGGTGCAAGTTTGCATCCATGCATTGCAATCGAGATATTTTAATAAACAGGCAATATAGGTACTTATATTTTTTCTGGGCTTAAATTACCATACTATCCGCATATAAAACACACACAGAAGCCTATCTGCATAGCTATTCACAACCATCTGACAGGCTATCGTACCGAGAATGACACATTTTGATAACTATTGATTTGCCTTGTCCCCGACAGCAAACAGCTGTTGAAAGAATAGCGGTCGTTATTTGATTTAGGGCTGAATTTTCCATCGCCAGATAACTTTTATGCGAGGAATAAAATTGAAGTTTGACAGTTTTTGCATTAAATAATGACAAAATAACTGTCAAAATTTCAAAATTATTCCTCGATTATAGGTTGCGAATAGCGTTTAGAGGACTCATGCGATAACATTATTTGATGTTCGATACGGTACGGAAGCATATTGAGTGGTTGTCAATAGCTATGCTGGTGACGGCGAATAAGTTACGGACCTGACAGAATCATCATTTCCATGTTCTATGGTAGTGCTGATTTTTTGGCTGAAAAACAGGACAGTCCACTTGACTCGCGCCGAATCCATAAGGCCTGGGGGTGTCCGAGACCTCCAATGATATTATCAGCAGGGGCTCAGGCTCCCAAGATTTTATTTTATTTTTCGTCTTATCGATGATTCCATTTATACATATTAAATAAGCTTCGGCCAGAATTCGGCTACTTTGACAGAGTTAGCGTTGGCCTCGATAAAATTGTCATAGTGCAGCTGTTTTTGCACAGAGGTCACAGGAGGTCAGGAATCGTTTTGTGATGTAGCTCCACAGTCGCACTGTGGTTCATCGGAGTAAGATATTATTGGAATGCGTATTAAGAATAAGATACTATGTAGGTATGTATATACATTGTGCAATGTTGATAAGTTTCTACCATGAGTGCCATGACACAGAAGAGACTCCATAAAATGTTATCCTCAACACCCATCTATCCTCTTTTTGACAGTCTTGACAGACCTTAAATCTCTGATTAATGTATCCATAAATAAGTTTTAATGGTGTAAATATTACCCTTGGATACGAGGGCTTAGTCGTGGACAGTGTACGCCATCGCCTAAGGCCCACCTCTAGCGCCTCCAAAGTATATGCAGCTTTCTTCAAGTTAAAAAAATGTCTTGGTCATTCTCTACTATGAATGGTAAAAAAAAACATACCTATCCCGATGAACCCGCTTAGGGTTCAAAAGTTTTCGAGCTCGCTTGGCTCGCTTTTACTGTTCCCTTAACTCTCAAACTTATCATAGTAGGGTATGATAAGTAACCTACCCACAAATTATCAACACTTACTGCCTATTTGGTGTTAATTTGAGAATACAAAATACGTTCTTTTTTAACCGACTTCTAAAAAAGGAGGAGGTTCTTAATTCGGATGTTTTTTTTTTGTTTGTTCGCGTTAACTCCGTCTCTTGCCAACCGATTTGAAAAATCCTTGTTTTATTGGAAAGGGTATACTTCCCAAATGGTCCCATAGAAATTTCATCAAAAACGGTTCAGTAGTTTGTTTTTTAAACCAAAATTGCTGGTAAAAATTACAACAACCTTTTGAACGCCAGAGTATAAACGCACGCGCGTGCCCTCCACGCCAAGCCACAATTTCACCGCAAGTGCCTACAAAAAGAATAGGGATTCCAAAATGATTTAATTGTTTATTTCATTTTTTTGTCACATATTTGTGTCGTTGGCGTACAGGGCACGCGCTTGCTTGTCACGTATATGTGACAATGGCGTTCAAAAGCTTAAAAGTGAAAAATAAAAACTTGTTTACAAAAAAAAATAACCGACTTCCAAAAACGACACTACAAAGTGAAAAATAACTTTAATCTAATAAGGAAGTCGGTGGCAAACAACGAAGATGCGAACTCAACGACACCGACTTCCGTAATTAAAGTTATTTTTCACTTTGTAGTGTCGTTTTTGGAAGCCGGTTGTTTTTTTTTTTTGTAAAAAAGTTTTTATCTTAGTCCTTGAACTTTTCTACATAAATCAACAAAATAACTACGGTTTCCATTTGAATGTTGAAAATAAAATCTAACTAATGCTAGGCGAGATGCAAAAATTTCTGCATCTCGCCTCGCTCGAGTTTTGGTTGACATTATTCATCAAATTATCAGTACCCACCACGACAATTTTATTATCAACACGTAAGGTGTACCTACTGCTTAATCGGACCTCATCATGACGCAAATGGCCCGAAGATAATTATATTGTGACTCCCAATAAGGTTGTAATATTTGTACCATTCGAGGTTTCTGCACCTGCAGCAGTCGTTCCAACATAGCCCACCATCACCATGGCTTACCATGAATAGAATTTCAACTTATTCTTGAAACATAAAGTACGTTTAGTTACTAATAAAATTAATCGTTCTTTTCCAAAAAAAATCACCTCTAGTGTCAATTGTCAAAACGCATGCTTTGGTTGCATTCCATTCTTACGAACATTATATTGTTCTCATACATTTTACGCTATTTCTTTCTTACAACTGTGAAAATCCATAAGATTTAGACTAACTGGTAGTGTGTCATGCTACAGATGTGTAGATAACCAGTTATGGAAAATGACCTATCGGCCATTTTTGTAGACGGTCGTCGGTGTTCTTTGCTTTCTGAATATTGTATTTCTTTAAAAAATAACTCTATTTTTCTTTATTTAGTCTCCAAAATTCATATATTTTCTACATCCAATACAGTTTTAATTAAAATGCAACCCTAAAACCCAATTTCGTGTGGTTATACTGAGAATTTATTCAATTTCAGTGGACTCTTTTGCAAATACATATTTTGTCTTTATTGTTAAATATAAATAACAATTGAAGATACAGTGAGGTGTAACAATGTCTAACGTTGGCTACGACCTCGATACTTCGGGTGGGCTTATGCCGGTTTGTTGTTTAAAGTTGTTTTCTAAAAAGTTTGAATGCTACTTTGATCTTGGTAACTGGCGCCATTTTAAGCTAGCTGAGTTTGTATGAGCCAGCCTTGCTAAGGAAAAAAGGATACTTATGAAGGTTTTGGGATGTCTTTTAGCTCATACGCGCGCTGATAAAGCCTCCCGACGAAGATTTGAACGTGCAGAAACCGAAGAAACCCCAGCATCCATACTATAAGAGGCCTGGTAAAGGTCACAACCATGATTCTTGCGACGCGTGTGGGGAAGGCGGCGATCTCATATGCTGTGATCGCTGCCCCGCTAGCTTCCACCTCGGGTGCTAGTAAGTAACTTGGTGGATGCATGAATACTAAGTTTAAAAAGAAAATGTCTGTGTATGTACGTAATTAAAAGATAATCTATGTATATGAAAGGTATAAGTATAAAAAAACGCATTATAAAAAAGTAAGAGCAATGAAAATGTTACAGCTGGTTATCCTCAATATTGTTTCGATACAAGTTTGAATTATCTGAATACTAAATAGTAATATAAAATTAATATTCATTTTGGGTTTTACGAGTACTAGTCAAAAGTTTGTCAAACTTATTTTTACATAACCTCAGGGAACATGCGTACAAATTGCAAAGTATGCTCTTACAAATAAGGGAATTTACAGACATCTGTAAAGTTGTAAATAGATAATCAATAACCAAGAATAACAAATTAATAATTCTGTGAGCAGATCTTCTATGTCCGATATATTTCTAATGAAAACCAAAATTTATTGCTGGGTAATGAAAATACTAAATTCTCTAACAGCAAGACACTCAGAAATCAGTCAATTACTATTTATTCACAATTTTCTAGTATGAATGTAATGTGATAATCCCTTATGACAAGACACCTGGCTCAGGAATCAGAGAAATTACTATTCTCAATATTTCACCAATTCAAGGATTGAACAAATTGGATGCCTAAGGCCAGAACCTCAGTCAAAGACTCGAGCATTGCTTAAAACTAGTTTAGAGCCATTTGATATTTGACATATGGAGCAAACGGGACTAAGAGTTAGAAGGGTTTTATTAAGTTAGTAATTAATTACAATAAAAAAAAAAAATGAATCAATTTTATATTGAGGTAAGTTGAAGATAAAATATGATTTGTATCAAACATCATATGATAGGGGTGGCAGGTATATCAATGCGCAAACTGTAACCATTAATTCAATATAATTCTTGACCCTAGTGTAGAAATTTTGGGTCAGTTATCAATAAAAATATCTGTTGTTTCATAGAAAAGGGCAATATCTACATGGTGAAAATAAAAGTAACAGCAAATTTTTTTAATGAATGTCAAAAAGTTTCAAGGTGTCAGAACCATGTACTGAATCCATGGTTACAGGTTGCGTTTCCTGACACCCTGTTTAAACATGCTTGAAGACATGTTGTATATAAGTGTGGTTAAGGCACCTTCAGACTACTGTTTGAAGACAGTTCATATTTCATCCTGTCCACATATTATTATCCAAACATTTTTTATGCATTATTTTCAGAACAATAGTTCCGTGACTACAAAAAGCCATATTTGCCTTACAGTGATCCTCCCCTTGACGAGAACGACATCCCGGCTGGGTTATGGCTGTGCAAGGAATGCAGGGCCTCTGATGAGAACAAGCCGGCCAGTTCACGTAGTAGCCGAGCTCAGTCACCTGCTGACAGCAAGTCAGATACTGAGAAAAAGTCTAGGTAATTGAAGTAACTCTCTCTGATCAGTATGGGTTAGTACAAGAGAATAGTTCTGCCAAGGTGGAAATTGCCAGACTGCAAGATTAGTAGCATGACGGACTGCCCGGAGTGCACTGGTATTCTCTCTTAAAAACTCTGTTAATACACTGAATAGTATAAGTCCACAAATATGGTTTGTTAAAGTACTGTTTCAGGAGTTGACCAAGCCAATAAATTTAGCTGTCAGAAATAACACTGATTAAATAGAAACAACATACTTAATTATTTTAATGAGCCATTTAATTCTAAATATTCTAATATATTATTTATTAGGATTGATTTACGTATTGAATCATACTTTTACATAATGAACAACCAAAATATATATACTTTTCTCTTCTTCTGTTGTTATCCGAGGTCAGTTTTACTTTTAGCGGATGAGTTGGGGGTAAACATTGGCATAAGGGTTTGTTATACAAGCTGAAAATCAACCTTCCCCACCAGTACTACCCACTATTGAAATCCTACTTGTCAGAAAGAATATTTCAAGTGAAAGAAACAGATGTGACGTCACGATTCTGCAATGTAACTGCTGGAGTACCGCAAGGGTCGGTACTGGGACCGGTGTTGTACACAGTATACACTGCAGATCTCCCGCAGGCTGATGAAGTTACTACAGCAACATTTGCTGATGGCACTGCAATACTGGCAAGCCATACAGATCCCGCTATGGCCTCACACATGCTGCAAGGGAGCCTCGACAAAATAACCACATGGTTACAAAAGTGGCGGATAAAGACGAGCGCAAGCAAATCAGTCCACGTCACATTTACGCTGCGAAAAGGTGACTGTCCACCAGTACATCTCGAGAATGTAACACTATCTCATCACGAAAGCGTAAGATACTTAGGGTAGGCCTACATCTTGACCGACGTTTAACGTGGAAGAAACATCTTAAGACCAAGAGACACGAGCTTAATATCTGTTACAAGAACTTACACTGGATCATGGGACGAAACAGTAAACTGAGTACCGACAACAAACTTTTATTACATAAAGTTATCTTGAAACCAGTGTGGCTATATGGAATCCAACTTTGGGGCAGCGCCTATAGCTCAAGCATTAAACCAAAATAAATGATATTAAAATAATGCACGGCTTCTACTCAGTGTGAAAGCGTACTTCCTACAACATAATGTTAAGGCACTATAAACAGCATAATCATAATATGTTGCATCATCATCATCATCTGGCTAGCCTTTTCCCAACTATGTTGGTGTCGGTTTCCAGTCTAACCGGATACAGCTGAATGTGTAGCAATAAAACACAAAAAAAAAAACAATAAATTTCAACCACATTACCTATTTTCCCAGCCTTCGCAACAACCGCTCAAACTCGGCCAAAAAGAGGAGTAAAGAAGAAGAAGATGAGATCAAGAAAGAAGTGGAGAAAGAGTTGACTCCAATGGAGATCCTCGTGAAGGCTGCCAAGATCATGAACCCCAAGCAGTTCGAGCTGCCCCGGGAGATGAGAATACCTTGTATTTTCCCAGGGACTGATAAAGGTACCACCAAGGGACCATCTATACTTATTATTTATATTATTATTGAAAAAGTAACTCTCGTTTGTCTGTTACCTTTGCTGAACGGATTTACAAATTTGGCACTTGGCTAGAACATAACCAGGGGGCCTACTCCGAAGTAGTAGCGGCTGAATGTTCGGCCGTTTCCTGTTACGAAGTTACTATTTAGTTCGGTCGGTTACGACCTACACTCCTACACTCTTTCGAATATTCTGACTGGTCCCGACCCAACTGAGCCGATCCGAACTTTTTTCGCATTTTTCAATAATATTCGGTTCGGCCATGTGTCGGTCCGATCCGAACATTCGATTTCGGAGTAGGCCCTCAGGTAGTACGATTTTCTGAAGTAGTTATTGACCTCCATGCGGGCGAAGCCGCGGAACAAAGCCAGTAGTTGTATAGTAGTAGCATAATTCTTCTTGCAATTGATAGCTTGACTTGTCTACTCTCGAATCAATTATCTGCATTTGCTTACCAAAATATTCAGCCAAAGTGCTCTTTAACATTATGGAAAAAAGCTATTTCTTCCAATTTTTCTGCATCTTACTTTTGGGTTTTGCCAAAAATCATAATATGGTAGATATGAAGTTCTATCAAAAATGGTGTTCTTTAATCTAGCTTTCTTCATCAGATCCTGGTAAGAACGGCAACGGTTCCTTAGTGACGGTGGACGCGTGGGGCTGCGTGCCAATACCTGCCAAGAGCTGCTTCGTGTGCCAGGGCACCTGCAAGCAGGCCCCGCTGCTGCAGTGCGACTACTGTCCACTGCTGTTCCATCAGGTACTACGATATTATAAAATAACAGTTCGACAACATTGTTTGCGTCATTTGCTTGCGGCAGTTAAACAGACGAAATTTTCAAGCAATGACTTAGCAATTTACTTTAAAATCCTTCAGATTGTTATTGAAAGTGTGTTATGCAATTGGGGTGCTGTTCACCATGGCACTCGCTCATGGTTCTCTGTGTGTGCCAGGACTGCCTCGACCCGCCCCTCACTGCGCTGCCCACCGGCCGCTGGATGTGTCCCAACCACGTCGAACAATACATTGTGAGTGTAATATCAACACATTTTCAAATTCTTCAACTAACACAGTCTTCACTTTCTAAATGTTCATTTATTTTCGAAACAAACACTCCTCTCTAAAAAATCAGTGAAAAACTCCACATTATGTAGTGAATGAACATCACAAGACATTCCCAAAACCTCGCTGGACATGATTGCGGATGACAATCGGCTATGATATGTATAACAATGTGTCCCAACCAACATTTTGCGAAACTATTGACCAAATTCTATTACGCAACTTGAGGAACTAATTTTCTGACATTTATCACAGCGACAGAAAAACTTTTATGAAAAACTTCAGTATTATTTGAGGATTAGATATTATTTTATTCTTTAACAAATTGTAATGTTCTTCAGGACTGGAAGCTAGTGAACTCTGTATCGGCGACGGAGCGCGTGGCACTGTGGGAGAAGTTCTCGGGCCCTGTGGATCAGCAGGCCGTCAAGGTGGACTTCATCAGACGGGCGAGGAAGGCCCGGCCTGCGTTCCGGTGAGTTGTCAAACTCAAACTCAAACTCAAATCATTTATTTCAATTAAACCATTTCAGGCACTTTTGAATTGTCAACATTTTAAATAGTCGGTCAGTTAGTCAGAAAGTGAAGCTAGTTGCCCATTCCAAAACGTAGATCTCTTTGGAGAAGAACGGGCAAGAAACTCCAAGGACACTCTTTTAAATCAAGATATTATTACAAAATCCTGGGTACATTATTCTTATTGCTTCTACATGTGAGAACAATGAAAAAAAGAACAATTTAAAATATAAAATTAAAAATAAGCCCTGGCAGTTAAGAGATGACCAGTCTCAACTGACGGCGCCCGTTCACGAACATGACGCGTGGATCAGCACCACCCAGCTCAACCATTTTGTAGGGAACCGAATGATCCAACACACGCGCCACCACCAGTGAGACATTTAAGTGAGCATGACATATTCTCAACTGCCATGCTCTTTCAAGTCAACATCAAAATATCATAAAAACGGATCCATGGTTCTTACATTTACAAAATTTTAAAAAAATGCTTCTAATTTATACAAAACTATAGGAATAATCAGGAAGAGGTATTTAATATTTAAGTATTAAGAATTAAATCTTGATTGAATAAAATAAACATTACGTTCGTAATGTCAGAAACACAAAAAAAGGGGAAGCATCTCTTCCAAATATTGAAATTGTAATCAACTAGTGAGCCCAAGTGCCTGTGGAGCAGGACCAGCATTAAGCCAAGCATTTTTATCTACGATATACTCATCCAACTTATAATATGCTTGTCTACATAGTGTGCGTTTAATGCATGTTTTAAATTTCTTCTCATTTAATTGAAGAATATTGAGTGGTATTTTATTATAACATCTTACACAGTACCCCATAAAAGAAGTAAGTAGTAAGTAGTAGTAGTAAGTTGTAATACAACACCAGGCTCTGTTTCACTACACTCTGTTGAACCACACTTTTTATTACGGCACGGTTGGCGCAGTGGTTATGCGATTGACTGCTGCGCTGCATGTCGCGGGTTCGATTCCCGCACGGAACAAATATTTGTATGACCTACATGTATTTGTTTCGAGTCTGGGTGTTTTTCTATCTATAATATGTATGTATTTACAAAAAAATAATGTATATAAGTAGTTTATCAGCCATCTTGTTACCATAACACAAGCATTAGGTTGCTTAGCTTGGGACTAGATGGCGCTGTGTGAAATGTCCAGGGATATTATTATTATATTATTCTCACGTCGTTGTACGAATTCGTAATTTCGAAAGTATGAGTATGGACAGCAACAAAAATCATAGGGTCTATTTACACAAAACAAACACAATAACAAATAAACACAATATAAAATTTTAATACCACAACTTAATTACTCTCTCTTAATTACACATGAAATGCTAAAAAGCAATGTATCCAATATTTTTTTTTTTAGGTTAAAGGAATTGTAAAAGAGTTGCTGACCGTACCTATGCGTATAATTTCAAAATACACCGAAAATAAAGTTTGGTGCAACCTACGTAATTATTGTTACTCTTGGAAGCAACACAAGTCATGAACTGCGTCAAATTCCGGTCGTAACATTGCACCTAAAGTAACTCCTTGCTTCAGCATCAAAGTACCAGTGGCCATCCGCGGGCGCGTGGTAGTGCCCGACATGGTGCGGCATCACTACCAACACCCGCCGCCATTGATGCCGAGTCGGAGAGAGTACGTGCGCTGTAGAAATGGTGAGAATTATAAAACAACTAGCGACTCAGGGGGCCTTTTCTCTATGTCCGTCAACAAAGATACGGGCTCATCCGATATTTATAGGTTACGTTGGAGTGAACCATGCTCCCGATTTTTTTTTCTCGTGCGGACAAAGACATCTGGAGGCCAATTCTCTTAATTTAAAACGTTCAAAATCTAGTCGCAGTCTCATCTTTCTCATCAAGTTTTTGACATTTGTTTGTCGCCGAACAAATGTCAAAAAATTGTCAAAATGTAGGGAAATTAGACGTATTTTTTGACAGATTGAGACTGAGATCAGACTGTGAACGTTCTTAAAATTACGAGAATTGCCCCTCTGTACTTCTGTAGTAAGGACAACTGTCAAATCCTGTTGTCATTCATTCCTAGTTTGGGCCCCGAACTAATGTTATGTCCATACGTGATACGGTGTAGAAACGACCGTTACTTCGACCGAAATTATATTGTTTAGGGAGTAGAACTCGTGTTCGCACTGTTTTCACAAAACATCGATTCTTAACACTTCATCTTCTTCGTGTCGTTGGCACGACTGAATTTTCTATCTTGTTGGCCTAAGACTGCCAGTTCCACGGCGTCGTCAGTGGCAGCGCAGAGGTCACCTTGACTGCATGTTTTGGGACACAGAGGATAGGAGGTGGAGCATGGTTTGCGACATAGCTCCGCAATCACACCATATTGCAGTTCCGTCAAAGTAGCCCCACTTTGCCAGATTGGACTTAAATCTTCCCACTCGTGTCCGGAGACGGTTCAGGGATTTCCGAAGTGGACCATGGAAGGTTACGCCCTGCAGGGAGATGCTCATTTGGTGGTAGATAGTAAGTAGGTGGGGAAAGAGTATCCTGCCACAGTTTGCATCGGGCGTAGCCGGGTTTCTTGACGAGAGACGCTGTCGATTTCAAGAAGCTGTGCCTGCTTTTTAGCTGTTGCGTTGGTAGCTGTGCGCCAGATAGTGGGGGTCTGGTATCAGATTCTTGTTTGAGTTTCTCCACTGCGCTTGCAACTTCTCTTTGAACTTGTGGTGCTATGCCAGCTGTGGAATATAGTGCGCGGCGTCGGCTGCAGGTAGCCTGTAATCGTATGGGACACTAAACGCTCCAAACGTAATAACAATAAAACTTCTATTGTGTCTCGTTCAGTATCCTTCAATGTGTTAGTTGTATGTAAGTTGGATATAAGTATGTTTATTAAACACATAAACCTTCGGGGAAATAAATTCTCTAATCTCTATATATTCTCTTATATATTCTCTATTCTCTTCTGATGGTGAAATGTGCATAAGAATCCGTTGCGTTATTTAGAAGAACAACGCGGACACAGATAGACACGTAAAGGCACTAACTTCTCTACTTCCATCCGGAGTTCAGGCGGTTCTGCCAAACATCTACAGCCTGTTTAGCAGACCATATTTAATCACAACAAAATTGACACATAAAAAATTGAGAATTTTCATTAAAGCTGGAGCTAAGTTTAGGACTTTTTCGTCGCCATTACGAAAAACAGGTTAAATCGTCTAGCATGTACAGGATAATACTCAGATACGAAGATTAAAACTAAAACCATCCTTTAAGAATGTTTTTATGAATGGTTATTTGGGGATGCCTAAGGCATTAAGTGTGCCATCTTTGTACCTTCATTGTGCACAAAGAAAAATAAATAAATACTTAAGAAAATTTGCTCTCCCCCACAGTCATCAACAACCAGAAAGCCAGCGGCTGCTACGACGCCAGCGACGATGATGAAGCGGCTCCGAAGCATAAGATCTGCATGAACCTAACCTGTCCCCAGTACAGCACTGGGAACTGTGACGAGGCGCTGAGAGGCGTGACCGAGGCAGATGCGGCCGACGACCTGCACGCCATCAGCTCAGAGCCCAGTCTTAAGGTAACGTGTTTAGTTATAGTTATACGTGATTGTTCAGCTGTTTAGTACAACAGTGGAATCTGTGACCGTTATCTTATTGAATTCCTTGCATTGTTCAACCTACTGTTTTTTGACACTTCTTGACTTTTGAAGTAGTTTTAGACTACTTCGAAAGTCAAGAAGTGTTTTCGCTTATCAGCCACGTCCATTCATTCTCTAAAAACGACATAAATATTTTGCTAAAATGTAAAGTGATTAAAGTTTCGATTTTGACAAACAGTAAAGCTGCGTAAACAGAGGTAGGGCGACATCGTTGCAGCAACATGTTTTTGAGTTGCTGGCAACACTTTGGTACAGTATTCCACACAAAATCATGCTGCTGCCACAATTTATTACCAACTTTTGTTAAATATGGGGCTTATATGAAATACAAGCTGACCCGACAGACGTTGTCCTGTTAAAATTTCAATATGGTATGGAGTTCATACAAAAATTGCACAGAAAAAGGGTGTTCCATTAAAACCTAATCCCGACTATCATGACGAACTTTTGAAACAAAAAAAAAATCCAGATCGGTCCAGCCGTTCTCAAGCAATGCGCTTACCTACGAACAGCATTTAATTTTTATAATTATGTATAATAATATATGAAGCCATGAGAGCCACAGTGGCCTAACTGAAAAAAATTGAACTAATTTTTAGGCCACTGTGGCGCTATGACTTATATCTGACTACCACAAAACAGTGTTTATCAGTTGTTTAGGCTAAACACCTTTTAAACACGACATAATTATATGGACTTTGACATAACACTGATATTAAACACTCGTTCAACAAGTGTATAAGTTTTTGTAGTAAGACCCATACAGTTTAGAGCAGAGAGCCACAGTGGCCTAACTGACAAAAATTGAACTAATTTTTAGGCCACTGTGGCGCTATGACTTTTACAGTTTAGAGCAGTTTTTTCAAATAAGGTCAGTATTGAAAAAATGACAGTTAGGCCACTGTGGCTCTCATGGCCTCATATAAGCCACGTATTAACATCCATTGGTAAACAAGACTATCCCTTATCAACAAAAGAAACTACCCGCTCTTCCATGCATCACAATTTTTTTTAACCTGTACAATCTCTTCTACAGCCCGACCGCCACACAGACTCCTCAAGTGAACTTTCAGACTCGGACTTCGAATACCTCACAGCCACAGTGAAAAAACGCAAAGTTTCCCAATCCGAAGACAAGAGCCCTAACAAACGAGGAAAGAGCGAGCGCTTGGAGTTGAGGCCTGAGGGGAACGTGGAGGAGTTGTTAGCGGTCGTGGATGAACAGCTCAAGAAACTGGACGAGAGGCTCGTGAAGCTGCTGGCGTGGCAGAGGCTGCAGCAGGTAATCTATATATGTAAAAGAAAGCCGTGATAGTTACACTATTTATAACTCAAGAACAGCTGAACCGATTTGGCTGAAAATTGGTGGGGATGTAGCTTAGAACCAGGAGAGGGACATAGGATACTTTTTATTTTTCTAAAGCAATTATATTTTATAATCGTACAGTGAGTATTATCTTGCTCATCTATGTTAGCCTGCTACTTTGATTCCCAGTTATACATATAAAAGAAAGTCGTGTTAGTTACACTATTTATAACTCAAGAACGGCTGAACCGATTTGGCTGAAAATTGGAGTAACAAAAAAAAAAAAAAAAAACAAGACGGACAGGATACTTTTTTTATTTAATACTTTTATTAACTTAAAGGAGTACGGTAGGAGTAGTGTAGGAGTAGGTTAGGATTAGGGAGGAGTAGGGTAGGAGTAGGGTAGGAGTAGGGTAGGAGTAGGGTAGGAGAAGGATAGGAGTAGGGTAGGAGTAGGGTAGAAGTAGGGTAGGAGTAGTATAGGAGTAGGGTAGGAGTAGGGTAGGAGTAGGGTAGAAGTAGGGTAGGAGTAGTATAGGAGTAGGGTAGAAGTAGGGTAGAAGCAGGGTAGGGTAGGGGATAGGATACCACGCGAACTAAATAGCGCTGGGCAGCTAGAAATAATTTATATGGCAAAACAACGTTTGCTGGGTCAGCTAGTATGATAATATAGTGAATGTGGAGGAGTTCAAGTCTAGTCATACAATAACATCCAAAAGAAAATTTTAGAGTCCTCCAAGGGCTTCCCGAAATACCCTCATGTATGTTCAGCGATTTGGTTAAGGTGTAAAACTTATTTTTTTAAGTTTTGGTAAATTTTCACCTGATTACATCTTCTCTTTGTGTGTTGCATTTAAAAAAAAAAATTTTTGTTGATATCCTTTAAATAATTATGGTTTACGATCGATAAAAACACTGTTTATCTAAGAACCGTTACTCAAAGTGACCAAAACTTAATATAAACGGAAAAATTTTGCGCAACAAAATTCGTTCCAGATTTTTAGGTATTCTAAAATAAAAATGAATAATGGCGGTAATGACCGAAATGTAATTTTATAAATTTCCACGGATATTCTATATTCAGCTATTCAAAATAAAACAATTAAAGTCATGCTACAATTTTAAACTTTCACGCTACTATTACGTTCACGCTACTATTTTAAACTTTAACAGAACGTTAGGCTAATAATTAGAGCGGTCCCCCGACAGGACAATATTTAATCAAAAAATTTCATACGTACTTACGTAGGGTCATAATTTCAAGGTTATTTTTTTCTTTTTACCTATAGGGTGTCACGTTGTCGGGGGTTTTTTAAATTTTTAATTTAATTTTTTATTTCATTCTTTTTGTAGGGACTCCTTATTTAATTTATTTTATTTTCTTGCGTTTTAAGATTCAGGTAATTTGGTATTTATTCAGTTTTTTTGTAATTCGCCATTTTGTGGTGGTGGCCATCTTGAATTTGAAATTTGTCATAGTGTATAGTATTCTACTAGTCAAGCCCTTTCATTTGATACCCATATTGAGAGAGATGTGAAAAAAAAAAATGTAATTCGCCATTTTGTGGTGGCGGCCATCTTGGATTTGAAATTTATCATAGTGTATACTATTCTACTAGTCAAGCCCTTTCATTTGATACCCATATTGAGGGAGTTGTGAAAAAATATGTAATCCGCCATTTTGTGGCGGCGGCCATCTTGGACCGATTTTCATCAAACATAGCTAAGAACACTCCCGACAAATTCTCCTTTCAAACAAAAAAAACAAAATCAAAATCGGTTCATCCGCTCGGGAGCTACGATGCCACAGACAGACATACACACACACACACACACACACACACCCCGACACGTCAAACTTATAACACCCCGTCGTTTTTGCGTCGGGGGTTAAAAATAAAAATGAATAATGGCGGTAATGACCGAAATGTAATTTTATAAATTTCCACGGATATTCTATATTCAGCTATTCAAAATAAAACAATTAAAGTCATGGTTTATCTTAGTAGAGGCATCTAAAATTATTATTATTTTGTAAATTATTTCGAAGACTATGTAAATATTTAACTAATTTTAACACTGAATAAAATATTTATTATTATAGTAGGTAAGGCGAAAAACAAAATATTTGTATCTGTTATCATAAATATTTCACAGATATTTCGTTTTGTAAAATATTTTTTATGATTGTTTATACGTTATTATCAGTGATAGGAATAGGTAGTCCTTATTTGCCTAAACTTCGAAGAATAGAGACAAGAAACGGAGACTTCCTTAGGACTAAATTTGTTCCGGGACATCTGTCCCGAAATTCGGGACAACACTTTTAAATACATTAAAAAAATATGTTATTTGGAATAAGTAATTCGTCTATATTTACCTAAAGTTTGCGACTAGACATAACATAATAAATAACATTCACAGTCGTTACAACCATAAAATTTTCTGAAATTATATTTGGAGATCATTTTGTAAATGACTTGTTGATCTTAATACTATGAATCACAATTTTTGTATAAGGAGCCGTACACGTTTCGAAGTAAATATCTTCTTTCTGAATTTTTTGTTGTTGTTGAATTTTTTGTAGTTGAATGAGATTTCTAAAGTTCAAGTGTATAATTGAAAAAAAAAGACATTTTGTCTTTAAAATAATAAAACGGTAATTTTTATCATTTTAGCATTCTCTATAGTAGGACGAATTTATCATTTCAAAAACAAACGGTATTTGTATTTTATCTTAAGGAAATATATTTCTAAAGTATATTTAAAAATGTGCATGATATTAAAATAATGGCCTTATCACATTGTTTAGTAACACACTTAAACTTTAAAAATATTTAAAAACATATTCAATCTTTATTGCACCGAAAGTACAATACTACTTTTACGGCAGCGCATTTCTTTATCTATTCTTAGAAATTACAAAAAGAAACCGCCATGGTCGCATACCTGTGCGGCGCGGGAATTGGAATTGCATGCCTCAACGTCAGTAAAATAAATATGACATAGATAGATAAACATAAATTTGTAATTTAAGTTTTTTCCGTCTGTATATTTTGTTTCATGCTTTCCAATTACGTCATATTCGTCGTCGTTTTGTTTTCTTTTATTTAGGGAATTTGGTGCATACCTTGTACTACTAGTTGTTTAAGTTATTCATAGTTTTAAATTGTTAGTTAAGTTCATTTTAAGACCACGCTATCGCATTAGGTATATACCTGTAATGATAGTGGTAGGGAGATTTTAATAAATAAATAAATATTTAAAAAATAATATAAATATTCATATATTTGTTACAACCATATTCTATGTGTTTTATTTTTCCTTTAGAACTCATAGAAGATAAGTTATTATTATGGAGTTATAAATTATAAATGTTATGTCTAGTCGCAAACTTTAGGTAAATATAGACGAATTACTTATTGCAAATAACCTATTTTTTTAATGTATTTAAAAGTATTGTCCCGCATTTCGGGACAGATGTCCCGGAAAAAAATGTAGTCCTAAGGAAGTCTCCGTTTCTTGTTTCTGTTCTTCGAAGTTTAGGCAAATAAGCACTACCTATTCCTATCACTGGTTATTATGTATGGGAGGAACATGGTGACGTTCTGTAGAATGAAGAGATGAGTTGTATTTAATTGTGCGGTGTGGTGTGGCGCAGGTGCTGGCAGGCGAGCAGGCGCGCGGCCCGTGGCGCGGCTGCGGCGTGTCGGTGCGCGCGCGCGCGTGTGTGCTGCGCTCGCTGGACCGCGCGCGGCTGGCGCGCCTGGGCCTGCTGCGCCGCGCGCGCCCCTCCGAGCTGTTGTCGGGCGCCGACCGCGCGCGCATCGCCCGCGCCGTGTGGGGCGCGCCGCCGGCCCCGCGCGCCCGCCCGGCGCCGCGCTCGCCCGGCCACTCGCTCAGCGACGCCACGGTGCGCGCCACGCTGTGCGCCATCACCCGGCCCGACAGGTACGTCGCCGTGCTGCGCTCGCTGGCCCGCGCCGTGTGGGGCGCGCCGCCGGCCCCGCGCGCCCGCCCGGCGCCGCGCTCGCCCGGCCACTCGCTCAGCGACGCCACGGTGCGCGCCACGCTGTGCGCCATCACCCGGCCCGACAGGTACGTCGCCGTGCTGCGCTCGCTGGCCCGCGCCGTGTGGGGCGCGCCGCCGGCCCCGCGCGCCCGCCCGGCGCCGCGCTCGCCCGGCCACTCGCTCAGCGACGCCACGGTGCGCGCCACGCTGTGCGCCATCACCCGGCCCGACAGGTACGTCGCCGTGCTGCGCTCGCTGGCCCGCGCCGTGTGGGGCGCGCCGCCGGCCCCGCGCGCCCGCCCGGCGCCGCGCTCGCCCGGCCACTCGCTCAGCGACGCCACGGTGCGCGCCACGCTGTGCGCCATCACCCGGCCCGACAGGTACGTCGCCGTGCTGCGCTCGCTGGCCCGCGCCGTGTGGGGCGCGCCGCCGGCCCCGCGCGCCCGCCCGGCGCCGCGCTCGCCCGGCCACTCGCTCAGCGACGCCACGGTGCGCGCCACGCTGTGCGCCATCACCCGGCCCGACAGGTACGTCGCCGTGCTGCGCTCGCTGGCCCGCGCCGTGTGGGGCGCGCCGCCGGCCCCGCGCGCCCGCCCGGCGCCGCGCTCGCCCGGCCACTCGCTCAGCGACGCCACGGTGCGCGCCACGCTGTGCGCCATCACCCGGCCCGACAGGTACGTCGCCGTGCTGCGCTCGCTGGCCCGCGCCGTGTGGGGCGCGCCGCCGGCCCCGCGCGCCCGCCCGGCGCCGCGCTCGCCCGGCCACTCGCTCAGCGACGCCACGGTGCGCGCCACGCTGTGCGCCATCACCCGGCCCGACAGGTACGTCGCCGTGCTGCGCTCGCTGGCCCGCGCCGTGTGGGGCGCGCCGCCGGCCCCGCGCGCCCGCCCGGCGCCGCGCTCGCCCGGCCACTCGCTCAGCGACGCCACGGTGCGCGCCACGCTGTGCGCCATCACCCGGCCCGACAGGTACGTCGCCGTGCTGCGCTCGCTGGCCCGCGCCGTGTGGGGCGCGCCGCCGGCCCCGCGCGCCCGCCCGGCGCCGCGCTCGCCCGGCCACTCGCTCAGCGACGCCACGGTGCGCGCCACGCTGTGCGCCATCACCCGGCCCGACAGGTACGTCGCCGTGCTGCGCTCGCTGGCCCGCGCCGTGTGGGGCGCGCCGCCGGCCCCGCGCGCCCGCCCGGCGCCGCGCTCGCCCGGCCACTCGCTCAGCGACGCCACGGTGCGCGCCACGCTGTGCGCCATCACCCGGCCCGACAGGTACGTCGCCGTGCTGCGCTCGCTGGCCCGCGCGCGCCCGGCGCGGCTGGGCCTGCACTGTGGATCCAGCAGTATTAGTAAGACGGGCAATGTCTGCAACTCCACGTCAATACACCTATTTTACGTACGGGTGAGAAATCCATCATTCGATCCACAGCTCTCCATAGAAGGCCAACAGCGCCTTGGTGTTATTGGCGATCTCACGAAGTGTACCTGAGTTTCCGAAACAATCCAGCAGTAAATTGACCTACATCTAACATATTAAGAGACACCTGCATCCTACTTTCGACTGATAATTTTGTACCGGCGCCCGATCGTCTACTCTGTCGGCGCCCGATCGTCTACTCTGTCGGCGCCCGATCGTCTACTCTGTCGGCGCGCGATCGTCTACTCTGTCGGCGCGCGATCGTCTACTCTGTCGGCGCCCGATCGTCTACTCTGTCGGCGCGCGATCGTCTACTCTGTCGGCGCGCGATCGTCTACTCTGTCGGCGCGCGATCGTCTACTCTGTCGGCGCGCGATCGTCTACTCTGTCGGCGCCCGATCGTCTACTCTGTCGGCGCGCGATCGTCTACTCTGTCGGCGCCCGATCGTCTACTCTGTCGGCGCGCGATCGTCTACTCTGTCGGCGCCCGATCGTCTACTCTGTCGGCGCCCGATCGTCTACTCTGTCGGCGCGCGATCGTCTACTCTGTCGGCGCGCGATCGTCTACTCTGTCGGCGCCCGATCGTCTACTCTGTCGGCGCGCGATCGTCTACTCTGTCGGCGCCCGATCGTCTACTCTGTCGGCGCCCGATCGTCTACTCTGTCGGCGCCCGATCGTCTACTCTGTCGGCGCCCGATCGTCTACTCTGTCGGCGCCCGATCGTCTACTCTGTCGGCGCCCGATCGTCTACTCTGTCGGCGCCCGATCGTCTACTCTGTCGGCGCCCGATCGTCTACTCTGTCGGCGCCCGATCGTCTACTCTGTCGGCGCCCGATCGTCTACTCTGTCGGCGCCCGATCGTCTACTCTGTCGGCGCCCGATCGTCTACTCTGTCGGCGCCCGATCGTCTACTCTGTCGGCGCCCGATCGTCTACTCTGTCGGCGCGCGCATTGTGGGATGATGATGATGCAGCTACACCCCATGGCCCGCCAATAGATGTTTTACATCAATAATACCAGCCTATATTTGTTCCACTGCAGAGCAACGAGCTTTTCTCATACAAAGAAGGCATGATCATTGGTCAACACGCTTGCTCCAGGCGGATTGACGATTTCAGATTTACAAATCCAAGTTTCCTCACGATATTTTCCTTCACCAATGTCAGTGATGTCCAAGCCTAACCTTTTGTTTTCCAGGAATGGAGTAGGCGATGGTCTCGGCCGACCTATCCCCATGCGCCTGTCGTCGCTCACGGTCGGCACAGACAGCGGCTGCGACGTGCGGCTGGACGGCGCCGCCTGCACGCACGTGTCGCGCAACCACGCCGTTATATTCATGGACGAGGTGAGCTAATATAGAGCTAGTAAAACAATAATGACCATTTATCAAAGAGAAACGGCGAGTGATCAATTATATTTTACTAGCTGTAGTCCGCGACTTCGTCTGCGATCCAGGATGAAAAGTAGCGTATGTCCTAACCCAGGTCATGGTCTACCCAAAATCAAAATCAAAAGTCATTTATTCAAATTAGGCTGAGAGTCAGCACTTTTCGAACGTCAAAATTACAAAAGACAGTCCCCCAAAAACGCCCGCCCTTCACCACTTCCTAGTGCTATCGCTGGGAAGAAGAAGTGGCGCAACAAACTTCCCAGCAGCACAGCTGTCTGTTCAGTTAGAATATAGTGCATGTATACAATGCTAGGAACCTATGTTCAGTAATTAACATTACAAGAAACTTAAATTATTTGCCATAAAATATGTCAGCTAGCCACGCCAATATACCAACAAATATAATAAAAACTATACGTACTCAAGCTGAAAAATAATTAATTCAAATGGAAATAAAAACTTACTACCTAAATAAAAGCCTCCAGGCATAAAGGGCGTGACAGCTTACATATTTATGCATAGCTGGGTTCTGGTCACATAGCTGTCACTTGAGTCACAGATGAAAAACTAGGACCATCGAAGTAAAATAAATAAATAAGTTAATACTAATAACAATAACCTGTCTGTAAGCTGATTCTGGAGAAAGAACATGAACATTGTCCTGAGTTAATTAGGGCGACCAACTATTCTTATCGTGTAAGTAGTCGTTGATGGAATAGTAAGCCTTTGAGCAAAGGTTAGATTTTACTTGAGCTTTAAACGCATTGAAAGGCAAGTCTAGCAAAGAAGAGGGTATCTTGTTATAAAAGGTTATACCAAGCCCAACAAATGAGTTATGAACCTTGTGAAGCCGGTGAAAGGGGGCACGTAGTTTGTCCTTATTTCTAGTGTTAACACTGTGAATATCACTGTTTTTAGTGTACAAGTGCAAATTTTGCCTAATATATAAAATGTTGGCGAAGATGAATTGTGATGCAACCGTGAGAATACCAATATCTTTAAAAAAATCTCTTAGAGAAACTCTGGCACCTAGCTGGTAAATTGCTCGAACAGCTCGTTTTTGAAGGACAAATATATTTTGTATATCAGCGGCTTTGCCCCACAGCAGAATACCGTAGGACATAACACTGTGAAAATAACTAAAATAGACTAAACGAGCTGTATCAACGTCAGTGTATTGTCTTACTTTCCTGACGGCGTAGGCAGCCGAACTGAGCCTTCCTGCTAGACTTGATATATGAGGTCCCCACTGAAGTTTGGCATCTACTGTTAGTCCTAGAAAAATTGCCGAGCCTACTGTTTCAAGCACCTCTTTATTTAAGACGATGTTGGGTCCTAGATTTCTGACATTCGGTAAGGCAAACTTTACACATTTCGTTTTCTTGGCATTGAGAACTAGGTTATTTGACGTAAACCAATCTGTAACTATTGAGAGTGCACTGTTTACGTCGTCAAAATCTTGTCTATTCCTGTCTACTTTAAAAATAAGAGAGGTATCATCTGCAAACAGTACAACGTCACAGATGCCCTTCAAATGGAATGGTAAATCATTGATATATACTAAGAACAAAAATGGACCCAGTATTGAGCCTTGCGGAACACCTAACTGAACTGGTAGCCCGGAAGATTTCGCGCCATTAACATCTACACATTGGACCCTATTATGTAAATAAGAAATTATTACGTTGAGAGCCACGTTTCGGACACCGTAATGACGTAACTTACGCAAAAGCGTGTCATGGTGCACGCAATCAAAGGCTTTGGAGAGATCACAGAAAACTCCAATAGCATTATGCGATTTCTCCCATGCGTCAAATATGTGTCTCAGCAGAGCAACACCCGCGTCTGTAGTTGAACGATCCTTTGTAAAGCCATATTGCTCATTATGGAGGAGGCTGTTTAAATTAAAATGTCTTAGCAACTGCTTGAGTATTAACTTTTCAAATATTTTGCTAAACGCAGGTAAAATAGAAATAGGCCTGAAATTGCCACCCATGTGCCAAATCCGTTTATCCGTGTTAGCGTGAAAGCGTAACAAACAAACTTACTTTCGCTTTTATAATATTTGTTTTAGGATTTCTGTAAATTGGTTTAAACAAAACAACCCGACCTCATACAAAAAATACTTATACACATATTCCAGTTTATCAAATATGCCTTTTATAAATATAGATTCTCTTTCCCGTCTCCCCAGGTGAGCCGCCACTTCGAGCTGATCAACTACTCGGAGTGGGGCAGCTGTGTGAACGGCGTGATGTACGCCTGCGACGTACAGCCGCGCGCCGCGCACGAGCCGCCCGGCGACGAGCGCGCCGCCGCGCTGCGCGACGTCGTGCGGCACCGCGGCCGCGAGCCTCTGCGGTAAGGGCACGCTGGCAACATATACGATACTGATACCTGTCACACTGCGGGGAGACAGTTATGTTATAAGCGGATGTCAATGGGTCAATCAGTACGAGACGGCAGCAAGAGTAGTGTAGAATGCCCCTCAGGTAGATGGACCGACGACCTCAAACGGTGACTCTAGGACAAACAGTATGCGAAAGGCGGGATCTGGGTGGCACAACTTGAGAGGCCTATGTTCAGCAGTGGACTACAATATGCTGAATTTGCTATTGAGTATTTCCAAGCCTAAAACGCAGAGCAAAAGATCGTACCGAAAACCTTGTCTTGCGACTACCAGACTGACTAGATCTATTTCTTTACAGAATAAATGGCAACCTAACAACCCCCCTGGCCAACGAGCCCGCGTGCCGCTGCCCGCGCATGGCTGGCGGCCCGCGCGGCGCGTGGGAGGGCTCTGCGCTGGTGCCGCACGGCGCGCTGCTGCAGTTCGGCTGCCAGACCTTCGTGTTCAGCATCACAGACGCGCTCGCACTGGCCTGCGACGTCGCCGACGACACGCTATAGCCCAGAGAAACCAGCGGTGATGGAGCTTGTTTGTCTGTTTGTGTTGGGGTTTAAGTGTAGACCGGTTTCTACTGGCAGATATTTCTGAACCTAAAGTATGTGTTGTGAAATTTGAATATCATTTGATTTTTATTCGAAATTATAGTTAAGTTTCAAGTATTCAAGCCTACCTATCTTGGTGACTGACTAATCTTTTTTGCTACGGAATCAGCTAAATACTGACGCAAATATGAACAATTTTAATTTGACTTAAACCCACTTTTTCAACAATGAATAAAATGTATAATAAAAGGCAGTCACCAAATCGACTGAAGTCGCCATTTTGAAGCTGTGGCGAAACAATCTTCCCAATAAATATCTTTACTTGTAGACGAAACTCGAAAACGTCAAAACAATATCAAATCAACATTGGTGTTGGCCATCTTAAACATTGATAAAATAGTATAAGCATTGGTAGAATATACGTTCTGCACATCCCTTAGCCCTTATATATTGGTTATATCAATGCATTATAAATATTAACTATGTTTACTCCATAGTGTAAATTGTACTGTGGTTATAATGCAATGGTTTAAGTATACACACAACATTTATGTTATTATGTTGTATATTTTACACACGTTCATTCAGTTGACCTTTTTAACTACTTAATTATACACTGGTTTCACAGTTTTAATGACAATTATACAATTCATTATGGGTCAGTTCTCGAAGGAAGCCGAATAAAATATGATTGATCATGGATTTCTGAGAGGCAATCTCATAACTTTAAGAACGTTCACAGTCTGATCTGTCTCAATCTGTCAAAAATACCTCTAATTTCCCTGCATTTATGACAAGTTCTTGACATTGATTGTCGCTGATTTGAGATTGCGAATAGATTTTGAAAGTTTTTAATTACGAGAATTGGCCTTCTGACTGTGTGATCACTGATCAAGGGTCATCGGTAAATCTGAACACCAATTATCGGACTTAAAAAACTTTCAGATTCAACCAGAATCGAATCCCAGCGACAATAAATGTCAAAAATTTATTTGACTGCTTGAGACAGATTAGAATGAGAACCTTCTGAAAAAAAAATCGGAATCGCCCCTCTGATATCAATTCTCATATAAGCAGTTGTCTTTAGAACTTCTTATTGGTCAAGTGTTAGGAAACCTGTTTTTCAGTCGATACAAATACCGATAAAAATGTATTTTCTTTCTTTCTTTCTTTCCCACCAATGTCTACAGTATCGCCCCTTATGACATAGAACTTAAAGTCGTTATTGGCTAACTCGGGAACTGACCTAGATATATCAAATTTTATTTTGCTACTGTTGTAGTGAAATCGCACGAAGCTGACGGAGCGCAAACGTCGCATGTTTTGTCTCGTTCATTGTTAGCTTTCTGTCTTGTTCTGGCAACACTTGCGTGGTTTGTGCACTGTACGTCTTATGTACTCAATGTCAATACTTGTCCACAGTTTGCAGGTGTTTTGTGACGTATCTGTCAATATTTCGGCATAAAATATTGTTTTAATTAAACGCAGTTTGGACAAGAAGTATTTTCTTTGTTACGTTTTTCTCACATTTCCATATAATAATTTCCATAATTTTGATTCATTTACGTTCATAAATAGGAGGGGCAATTCTCTTAATTTTAAGAACGTGCACAATCTGATCTCAGTCCCAACCTGTCAAAAATAACTCTAATTTCCCTACATTTTTGACAAGTTTCTGACATTGATTGTCGCTGAGATGAGATTGCGACTAGCTTTTGAACGTTTTTAATTACGGGAAATGGTCTCCTGGTCACGCACGCCAGTTTCGCGTACTACGCACCTGACCTTGCTGAAGAACATCGCCAATAAGGTCACTATTTATGTCCTTCTAGTATGGCGTCCACTCTCGTCGTTTACTCTCAAATCTGCATTTTTTTCTGTAGATTGATAAACCACGTCCTACATACTACCCGTCACAAAAACGCCTGTAGCAACACAAGTTCATCATCATAGTAGGTAATTCAGTTATCATTGTATTCTATCATACGTTATTCTAATATACGCTTTGCATGTCGGTAACGGGTGTACGACGATTGTAAATATTTAGATAATTCAATAATAAATGGGCGCTTTTCATTATGGATTCTATATGTATGACGAAAAAATACCTATTTTTTTTTTTTGTAGGGTGTATGAACTGGGGATGCTTTTTATTAGTACATTTGCAAAATCTTAGTCTTCTTTTAAAGAGGCGTTAGCTAAAATCTTCCTGTGACTCGACCCGTGTAAACGACATCATGATTCACTAAAACGTGCCATGTTCACACGACTCGCACTGAATAAATAGGTGTTTAGTTAACGCCATCTACCAATCGGTTGTGATTTCAAATTTTAATCCAATTACCTATTTTATACAAGCTTTTTTAGCGGGAATAGTAATTATAATTATATGGACTTACTATTATAAGGTAATACTTTTATGACTTAAAAATGTACCCCTATGATACCTTATTGTTAACTAGAAGAATATCCTGATAGTATGAAAATAAAATATTTTTGGAATTAACCACGGCTGGTTCGATATTTGAGATGATTTGTTTTATTTATTTATGTAACATTGTGTGAAAGGTAATTAATAATTAAGAATATTAGGCCAAAACGGACCACGTACAGATTTTGGCCGATTTTTATAACCACATATTATTGTAGAATATTATGTGTATTATCATACCTATTAGGTATACTGGTATATGGTTGATTTGCATTAAGAAAAATAAGACGTTTATTTATTTATTATTTATTTCTTCAATTTTTTTTTAAAACCAATTACCTACAAAGATAAAATTAAAGACAGTTTGTACACATAAAAGAGAAAATATAAAAACACAGGTAAAAGAAATAACCCCACTTTCATAAATCCCTCTCATAGTTACAGTACTTCTGACAAGCTGACAAAATCTTCGTCCATTCGTCCGCAAACAGATCGTTTGCGTTCGTTTGTTGTTTTAACAAGTATAACAATTCTAAATTACGGCAATAGACTCTTGTCTATAGTGCAATGTTTTTTTTATTTTTTTTATTGACAATGGTGAGCCCATTGTCAATAAAAAAAATCTTCTCCTCAATCCAGCCCAGAGGAAAAAAAAATCTTGTCCTCAATCCAGCCCAGAGGCAGGAATGAGATCTATCTAATATGTAGTAATATAGCCTTATAAGCCCCCGTACTGAGTTTGTTTCGCAATTCATTCTCAGGGTTAGTCAGATAGGAAATGTCGACTCCATCTAGCTCGCGTTTTTATTTTTTTTTAAGCGACGAGTTATTGTGTTTCCTAGAATAAACAATTTCTTTTCATTTAATTACTAAGGCAAAATATTTAGTTAATGTAATTTTATTGTAAATCAGCCATATGTCACTAACTTTTGTGTTCTGGTTTACAAATAAGAAATCCTCATTGAATAAAATTTACAAAAAAAAAAAAAACAACATGATAATTGTTTAAAAAAAAACAAAATGGCGGTACTCGGTTGTTGGTTTATGTGTGATTTGGCGTTAATCAGCCAAAGCCGTTTGTCGAACGTATACGCTACGAATACAGGTGGTTCATTCATACACCGATTAATTGCAATTTGCAACGTAATTTTCAGCCGAATCCTCAACATATTATAAATTAGCTGTAATATTCTCATGATGGTGTCAAGTAACCAGAACGCAGGAGTGTTTCACTGCCACAGAATGAACGAGCATACTGTATTTTTAAGTTTACCTACCACTTGTTTTTTTGCAACATGTTAATATACCACTAGATAGTAAGAGCAATCGGCCTATTAAGTTCCCAAGCTGGGACTACAGAGCAAGTAGTCGCCGCCATGGGAGTCGCCAGTACTATTAAAGTTCGTGGCGCCGCAAGTGCGTTGAGCACTTCTATTACGAACCGTCATTCAAAGCCGTTTTTACACGTGACTAGCTCTGCCCGCGACATCGTCCACGTGAAATGGCGGCTGCCCTCGGCCCCTGACTCACCGCGTCGCATCGCATCGCCCGCCCCCGTTGTTACTTCGCTGGCACACAGATACTTTATAACCTGGATTAATACATAGGGTACTTTTATCCCGGTAGTACAACCCCGTGCGATATGTTCCGACATTCACGCGGGAAAAGCCGCAGGCAAAAGCTAGATTATTGATAATTTTGTTCAAGTTTACTGTTAAGAATATGCATCATACAGTATTTGCAATAGTTCGGTACAGGAATACGCCGTGATCCATTTTCAATTTGATAAAAACTATCTTTTAGTCATAGTTCAAATAAGATCGCAATATTTTTAATCCTTCCAATTTAGCCACGAGGCCCTCAATATTATTATGTACCTACTATTTAGGAGAATTTACATTTGCATGTATTGCCATTCCTCATTTACCTATTATACCGGTAGTTTCAATTTAATACTTTATATAAATCTTATGAAAAGTAATGCTCGTTCGTTCTCAGACCTCTTATAGAGGCGTTTAGTTAATGAATATAGACTAATAATGCATATTACATAGTGTAGTATTATGCGTGTATCAATAATGTAGCGTAATGTAGGATAATGATGTTTATGTTTGACAAATAAAGGTTAATTAAGAAATGTTGATTTTTTATTTACTATAGGTACACTTCATGTGCTTTTGGATTGAGTGATCTTTTTTTATTTCGTGACAAAATGTGATTGTACAGACGCCAGCAGGTCAAGCTATCCGAAACTGTCAAAATTTTCCAATCAACCTTGAACCTTAATGCTTCAGCGATAAAGTTGAAAATCTATTAAAGAAATTTGACAGATTGTAGTAGCTTGATGTGCTGGCGTCTGTACATTTAGTCAAAAATAGTCAAAACCCATTTTTGCAAAATGTCTGAATTGAGTGATCCACACTGGGCAATAACTGAAGACTCTTGAGAGTGACAATTTTTTTACTTTGGGCTATGATTTTTGACTATTTTTAACTAAATGTACAATCACATTTTGTCACGAAATGAAAAAAGATCACTCAATCCAAATGCACATGTACACTTCTGCCTAACCTTTTCGGTAAACAGTCTTATATTTATAGCATAAGAATAATCAGCCTATAATGTTCCCACTGCTGGGACACAGGCCTACTCTCGGTGAGTGGGAGTGGGACGAAATCTACCACGCGGGCCCAGTGCGAGTTGGTAGATGTCATGTCACCCACATCTTCGAGTATTTGGTTATAGGACATGCGGGTTTCCTTCACCGATATTTATGTTTATTCGTTAATCATCTATGCTAAAGAAAAAAGGGGCTCTGAAGCGCTTGGTTAGGTTTTATAAGTATAGTTCTTACTTTAGTAGACTACATATCAAAACGTTGGCGGCCAGGTCGATGCCTTGTACTTTGACTTCCGGAAAGCGTTTGATAGGGTCAATAATGATATTCTGCTGGCAAAACTATGTGCCATCAGATTTCCGCCAGATGTCTTACGGCTCTTCGCTGATTACCTCCGCGATCGTCAGAAACTGGGAGACAGTTCGCAAGACTGGGCCTTTATGAATCCCAGCCCTAACATGCGTTCTGGAGTCAGTCAAGGATCAATTCTGAGACCGCTTCTTTTCTTGATAATGATCAACGACCTACCTTCAGTTATTCATCACGTCAGAAGTCTGTTATATGCAGATGATTTAAAACTCTATTCCGAAGTTCACTCAGCCGATTGTCTGTCGCTGACCTTAGCTTTTAAAACGAATGACAGCACTATTACTACAACAACTAGAATGAAGGATTTGGATGTCACATTGGACCACAACCTAAAAGATCCTTCACGGGAAAACAGATGCTCCTGAACTGCACGACGTTACTGTCCCATCGTTTTGCTCCGATAAACTATAGCTGTAACAGGAGGAACAGATTGTTCGCCGTGTCTGGGTATCGAACCGTCGCTCGAGCTCTCTTAGACGCCAAGTCTGACTGTGATGTGTCCGCGGATGGATGGAAGATCTTGTGAGTGACTGGAGTAATGTGAGATGAGTGTATGGCTGTCAAGTAGTTGTATACTTTTCGTTATTGTAATTAACTGATGTGTTCGTGTCTTTAACTAATGTAATTGGCCTTGGATGTTTTATGTTAAAAAAAAACGTCAAAATCAACCTTGCTTACATTGAAATAATGTATTTAATACCTCCACTAATCCTTAAGCAACAAAGCTGTTCTCCGCACTATATTCGTCTTTATTTCAACGTAGGCAAGGTTGATGTTTGGCAGAAAACGATCCCACAAGGAACACGATTAAATAAAAACCTTAAAATAAAAACTAAAACATTTAATCACAGTTCTCATCATCTTCAGGCTCCTCTTCATCAAAGTCCTTGATCTTCACATCAGCATCTTCTCCATACTGAATGATATTGTCTATGGTTATCAGGATATTCTCCACACTTTCCTCCTCTTTGATATTCAAAGGGTAAAACCGAACTAGGCTAAAGTTCTCTATGACTTCTCCAATAGCTTCTGTCAATTTGGCGTATTTTTCATGCCATTTTGATTTTGCGTTTCGCATGTCTGCTAGTAAGACGTGTGGGTCTGGATCGAGGTAACTGGAAAATAATGAAAATGACGTTATAATCTAAACTAATAATAAAGCTGATGAGTTTGTTTGTTTGAACGCGCTAATCTCGGGAACTACCGGTTGGATTTGAAAAAATATTTTTACATTTGATAGCCCAACTCTTTAGGAAGGCTATAGGCTATATAACATCACGCTATGACCATAAGGAGTCGAGCAAAAATAAAAAGTCAGAAAGAACGCTAAGCGACGACTAGCGCGGGCAGGTGATGCGATGCAACGCTGGGTCGGGGAAACAAGAATATTCACGCGGACGAAGTCGCGCGCAGGAGTTAGCAATGAAATAAAATTGCCAGAACACCTAAGAAGTACAGTCATGAGTATTTTATTACTATGAACAGCTCGGCGATACTTTATCTGAAGGCGTATTCTCGTAATTTAAAACGTTCAAAATCTAGTCGCAGTCTCATCTCGGCGACAAACAAATGTCAAAAACTTGTCAAAATGTAGGGAAATTAGTGATATTTTTGACAGATTGAGACTGAGATCAGACTGTGAAAGTTCTTAAAATTACGAGAATTGCCCCTCTGATTTAATGATTCATCAATCAACATCGTCGTCAAGATGACGGCAAATATATCTAATCATTATATGCCTAGCAGAAAGACACAGCGTCAGTATGAAGAAGCTGTCTATGATTCTGGCCTCTAGGAGCATAAATATTAAAAACATACCTGTTTCTCTATGGATTTGTGTTGTTACCTCTCACCTCCGGCAGGGGTCGCCACCGTTAGTTCCGGCGACCGACCGTTTAGGTTTTCATAGCGTTTATGATTTTTGTCGCGATAGGAGCAAAAGTTTTTCTTCAAGTTATAAAACCGACAAAAACCTTAATACATTCTAACATTTCATTGTTTTCGGTTGGAAAATAGTGTTAGAATATTCATACACGATTAATAAGGTATATTCAGTGTTTTTTAGTGCAGTGTGTGTCGTGTATTCAGCGGCGAGTCGGTGAGTACCTTCCATTATGAACTCTGAGGATCCTGTACCTGAACCTGCAGCTGAAATCGCTGCTCCGGAGGGAGAGCGAAAAGCTGCGAGCTCAAGCTCATCGCAAAGCAGTTCCTCTTCTTCGGAAGATGAGGAAGGTTTTGCCTCGCCACCACCTAACAAACGGTCTAGGCGGCGCAGGTTCAAACAGGTCGGAACCTGTTCGGATCCTCGTATGGATACGCTCATAAACCAAGTTACATACTTATCTGATTGCGTAGCTCAAATGCCGCAAATTTTCACGGCCATTAGTACGAATTATAATAATAACAGAGAAAATAGTAATGGCGTCCGTGTAGATTCACTGAATTCTACTAACGTTAATCAATTTTTAAATAAACCGACGTTTAAGCCACCTATAATTAATAACGTGTGTTTAGGGGACTTAAGGATAAATTTCGATGAATCCAAAATCGTGCCCAGGGCCGACCCAGAAAAATTAGCGGAGTTAAACAATCTCCAACAGTTCAACTCTCAGGCCTGGAAGGGCATTCGGTATAAGAAGGACTTGCAAGCACACATAGCAACACCAGGTTTTATAGGTTTAAAAGTAAATGAGGAACTGTGCCATCTTAATAAGGGCACGGACTATTTGGCTAGTACAGAACAATTGTTAGCGGGTTTGTCAAATGCTGTTTTGGAAAACAGACAACTTTTAAAAGGTGGTCTTCAGGAGATCGTAAATTGGGCTGCTAGTTCTGATACAGAGCTCAATGCGAACACTCTATTCGATAAGTTGTCTGAAAAATTCGGTCCAGCGTCTCCTTCTTACAAAAATATGGAATCCTGTATGCAGGTTATATGTGGCAAGCGAGCAGAATGTATTGAAGTTAGACATGACCGCATTCTAAAAGAAGTCGGTAATATCAATCTTAAAGTAGCGTTACAAAACATTCCACCTAGTGCAGAGCACCTCTTCAATAGAGAAGCACTCATGCCTCTGGTTGACTCTTTAGGAGGCTCCCAGGTATGGCTTAACACGCCAAGTTACTTAAAAGATAGAAAGAAATTCACTAATAACAATCAGGTAAACAATAAAAATTTCAAGCCATCTCATAAAACTAATTTTAATAAAAAAAATAAGTTTAACTCAGACAAAAAATCCAAAAATAATTATAAAAAGCATTCCTTTCGTCGTACAGGCTCCCAAGACACCCCCAATGTTAAAGATAAGTGACAATCAAAGCAGGGTATTCAGGGGTGGTTGCCTAAAATTCCACGTCCAAGTATGGAAACAACTGGGGGCCAGCTTATATATTCAAAAAATTATAGCGGAGAGCCGCATACCATTTTCAGTAAAACCTCCCTTACATTACCCTTACAAAAGAATAATAAACAAGTTTGCAACAAAACCATCCAAGAAAATGACAGAAGTTATAGATCAGTTAAAAGATGCAGGCATTTTAGAAAATCCAAAGAATGTGACACCCGGCTTTCACTCCAAAATGTTTTTAGTCAAAAAACCAGATGGGGGGATACGCCCTATCATCAATTTAAAGAGTCTGAATTTGCATGTCTCAACTCGTCATTTCCAGCTAATTTCTCAACGGGATGTAATTCAGTTCCTACAAGACAGGGACTGGATGACAAAGATCGACCTCCATCAAGCATATTTTCACTTGAGCATAAAGGAAACCCACAGGCGTTTTCTGCGCATAATATATGGAGGCGAAATATTGCAGCTAACAGCCTTGCCTTTCGGTCTCTCATCAGCTCCTCACTCTTTCGCATCAGTGACCAATTGGATTGCGGAAATCCTTCGGAGACAAAACATAAGAATCATAGTATATTTAGACGATTTTTTAATAGCCAGTCAAAATCAGACACAACTCATAGAACACACCAAAATAACCATAGACACTCTAGTAGAGTTGGGTTGGCATGTAAACTATCAAAAATCAATTCTCACCCCATCTCAGGAAATAGAATATTTGGGCATAACATGGAATACAAATACAAAACTAATTTCCCTTCCTGTAAAAAAGGTGCAAAAAATAAGGGAATTAGCATCAAGTCTATTAACAAAGAAGGAATCTTGTCTCCGAGTAATGCAAAAATTGCTGGGTATGCTAAATTTCGCGAACTTAGCAACTCCAAACGGTCGCCTTCATTGTCGCCGAACTCAAATTTTCCTGAAATCATTCAGAGGATGCAGACCAAGGCAAAAGAGGGAGTTACCACCTCTAGTAACTCGAGAGTTGCAATGGTGGGTAAAAAATGCAGGCAAAAGTGCAAAAACGATGCACAGCCGCAAGATTACCCACTTCCTCACCACAGACGCGGCGGACGCGGGCTGGGGAGCACACCTGAACAACATCATGTTGTCAGGCAAATGGAATCGCCGCCAACAAAAATGGCATTCCAATGTGAAGGAGATGTTTGCAGTGTATGCAGCCTTACTCAGACAAGGTGCACAAATGAAGGGTGCACACGTTCTAGTGCAGTCAGACAATCGGACCCTCATAGCTTACATAAGGAACGAGGGGGGAACCCGGTCCTTAGCCCTGTTGGGCCTAACAAACAAACTCCTTCACCTAACCGAGCAGCACAACATAACGCTGTCGGCTTCTTACCTCCCGGGGAGGTTAAACGGGATTGCAGACTGCCTCTCGAGAGGAAGGCCTGTTCCCGAATGGCAACTACAATCCCAAGCCAAGAATGTCATATTCGAAAGATGGGGTGTTCCAGACGTAGACTTGTTCGCGTCAAAAGAAACCGCAGTGGTTCCAAAATACGTAACTTGGGACTCAACAGATGGGTCAGCAATTTTTTGCGACGCCTTCAGTCAAGATTGGAACTTTCAGTTGGGCTGGGTGTTCCCCCCCCCCAACCTAATCCCTCGGGTGCTGGATCATCTGAACAGGGCCAAGGGAACATATATAGTAATAGCACCACAGTGGGATCAGTGCTTTTGGCTGAGCGACCTTCAAGCCAGGTCCCTGTCAGACCCAATACCAGTGATAGATCTGCGGAAGAACCTGATAGATCGATCGACGGGGTTCTGTCCCCCACAAGTGGACAAGTTGTCCCTCCAGGCTTGGAAAATTGGGGGTGGTCAGACCAAGTAGCTAACTGGAGTAGGGATGAAATTAAGTTACTGAGTAATAGTTGGCGCAAAAGCACCCTAAATACTTACAAAGCCCCCATAAAAAGGTGGCTATCGTTTTGTGCCCTAAATAAAATTAATCACAAAGATCCAGACGGTAAAGACGTTGCAAGATTTTTAGCAGATCTGCATTTAAAGAGAAATTTTTCAGTTAACACAATTTTACTATATAAATCTGCTATTTCTACCTTTTGTGCTTCAAACGCAGAAAGTCTTTCAAAAAATTTCTTTATTCAACAAGTTTTAAAAGCTATAGCATTAGCAAAACCTCAACCTTCCAAATCCCCTATTTGGGATACAAAACTGTTATTCAATTGGTTGAGGGCAGTTCCAAGCACAAATTCACTTTTTGATATTTCAAGAAGAACTGCAATTATTTTACTGTTAGCAACAGGCAGGAGAATACATGACCTTACCTTATTGGACATATCTCAAAACAATTTCATAGATGAAGAAGAAAAATGCTTATTATGGCCCAAGTTTGGATCAAAAACAGACTCAAGTAAATATAGACAGTCTGGATGGTCCTTATTAAAGCATCCAGATGCCAAAATATGTCCTGTAAGGCATATCAAACAATTAATTCAAATTTCACAACATAGACGTCTTAATAGTAATGTTACAAATCTATTTGTTTCAATAAAAGGCGAAACGAAACCAGCTACAAGAACTATCATAGCGGGTTGGATTAAATCTATATTTAAAGATGTAAATTTAGAAGCTACTCCAGGAAGCATCAGAGCCGCTGTAGCATCCAAAGGATGGTGGGAAAATGTCCCTGTGGATGACATTTTAGCCAGAGGAAACTGGAGGAGTGATAAGACCTTCAGGAAGTTTTACTGTAAAGAAATAATCAGAAATTCAAATAATGAAGAGGAAGATTTGTTACGATTAAACTTCTCGGGTTTTTAATAACAATAAATAGGTTTATGTGCCAAGGTTGATTGTTGTAATTCTAAATTATTATATTTAGTAGTGATATATTACCTTACTGATTAGGGTGGGCAATTGATAATAAAGTTTAATGTTTATTCTGAAACAAAATTCTTTAATTCTCTAATCACATTTATATATTTCACATAGCGTTATAGTTACTTTCACCAGCAGATATCAAACAAGTCTTCATACTGACGCTGTGTCTTTCTGCTAGGCATATAATAGGACTGTTTTACACTAAAATAAAACAGTCATTATGTGCCGAAAGAAAGACACAGCGTCAGAGCAAGGCCCTTGCTGGAAAGTGAAGACACTATGAAAACCTAAACGGTCGGTCGCCGGAACTAACGGTGGCGACCCCTGCCGGAGGTGAGAGGTAACAACACAAATCCATAGAGAAACAGGTATGTTTTTAATATTTATGCTCCTAGAGGCCAGAATCATAGACAGCTTCTTCATACTGACGCTGTGTCTTTCTTTCGGCACATAATGACTGTTTTATTTTAGTGTAAAACAGTCCTATTTTGTGGAAGGCAATACAAGTGGCAACACAAATATGTGACATCGAAAGAACACGAAAACTATATGACGAGATAAGCGTCGCCAAAATATAGAATGCTGCATCGGCGCCGGCGTCAAAAGTTGTGTCGCCTCTAAAATGTCTTTGACATATCTCGGGACCTGGGGTCCCGGACCTGGGGTCCCGGACCTGGGGTCCCGGACCTTTGGAAGGCGTACGAGGGGCCGAAACCAACTCGCAGAGGCCCGTTAGACGTTTTCGATGAAGTGAGGCACCAACCGACGATCATCCCTGTTCGCAATATGCAAGTGTACCCAACCCTTGGTTGGTGTAGGACGATTGCAAGGTATATATTACGATTTTATTATTAGTATCACCTCTATATTATTACGGTAGTTGCATTTTTCACTACAATTGATACCTTTCTAGCTTTTGCTCGCGGCTTTGCCTGCGTGGAGGTCGGAAAATATATCACGGGAGCATACTATCGGGATAAAAAATAAGATAAAAATCCTATGTCTTAACCCAGGTGAGGGTCTACTTGTTTGCCAAACATCGAAATCCGTTCATCCTTTAAAGCGTGAAAAGGTAACAGAAGTTACTTTCAGATTTATAATATCGTCGAATCATCATCATCATCATTTGAGCCGAAAGACGGCCACTGCCGGACATAGGCCTCCCCCAAGCATCATCACTTCGACCTTGT
Organism: Apamea sordens; assembly: GCA_945859715.1. Taxonomy (NCBI): domain Eukaryota; kingdom Metazoa; phylum Arthropoda; class Insecta; order Lepidoptera; family Noctuidae; genus Apamea; species Apamea sordens. The sequence continues at coordinate 17,435,943 of OX244005.1, read as the reverse complement.
ATCCAGCGGATTTCTGCAGCCTTCACCAGATCATCGGTCCTCGTTGTATGAGGCCTTCCAACACCACGTCTTCCGGTACCGTCGATATCGTCGAATGAATAGCACTTATTCATATTCATGTATTTATTTTTTATTACTTATTTTAATTTGTTTTATAAGTAAATAGTATTGTTAACGTACTCATCTATTTGTCTTCTTGCACTTTTACTGAGCAGATCCATTTTAGTGAGAATATTCACGTGTGGAAGTTCCAAATTCACCATTACACTGAGTGCTGCCATCGTACCTGGATTTATATAAAAGTAATATAATAAATAATATGCTAGTAGTCTTATTTTCTATAGAAGACTTGAAATATTATTTTGATAGTGTTAGTATGTAGCTAAGCACGCCCCCCGTACTGATCATGAATTGGCTTAATATGTTTGTTTTCTATAGAAGACTATGTATAAATATTATTTTGATAGTGTTAGTATGTAGCTAAGCACGCCCCCCGTACTGATCATAAAAAAAATCAGTTGATCCATAGATTTATGTTCGCATAACTCGACATAATGATGGATCAACAGATTTTTTTTCACGATTTCGGTGTTGGTCCCGTAGTAAAAGTTGTTCATAATGATGAGTACAATGACCCCTTTTAAGGATTAAAACGATCAACATGTAAGGGCGTATATTTTTATAATACGATCCAGGATTAAAAGTAGCCTATGTCCTTCTCCTTCAAGAACTGGTTCTCAAAAGCTTTAAATAGAGAGAAATGGAAGGGAAGTATAGGCCTTTGCAGTGCAGTGGGACATCACAGGCTATAATAATAATATGTCCTTCTCCAGGTCCCAACCTACCTATCTGTCAAATTTCATTACAATTGGTTCAGTGGTTTAGGGGTGAAAATGTACAGACATTACCATAATTCATAATATTAATAAGTTTGGATTTATTTGCCACTTTTGCTTTTATATTGTCCTTACCTGATAAAAACTTGGCCCCATCAATCATAAACTGGGAATCCACCATGAAGACCACACATATCCTGAAGTTCCACTTCTGCAGTACGTCTACCAGCTTCCTCATGACCGGCAGGTGTGTGTACAGCTCTATCTGGCCAGGACAGTCGAACAGAAGGTAATCGTCATCCACGTCGCCTAGCTGCTCTTCTAGCCAGTCGCAGTTTTCTAACAGGGTCCTGGAAAATATGAGTTTTAGAATTAGTCTATCTCACTGTTCTGATGATATAGGAAAGATTTTATTTTTCATGATTTTTATGTGGCAGTCAAATTCTAATGAACAGTGTTGACTAAGTAGAAACTTTTTGGTGTAGCTGTGAGGCACACACTATTGTAGTTAAAACATTATTTTCACTTTTGATTTTTTTTAGTAACTGTGTCTAAATGGACATTATTCTTTCTTTCTTTAAATATTTATTCCTCAATTGTTGTTACCACTGTTTGTCTCTGCATCATCTAAAGATAGGTAGAAAATGCCTATGGTATTAAGTCATTCTGTACATGTATGTATTGCTTGATTGACCAGTTTTAAAAAACATTAGATAAGTGACTTACCAAGACAGCTGTGTAAAATATGATTCCGGCCCTCTCAAAGATACCTAAGTCATTCTGTACATTTATGTGTTTGAAGTATTTATTTAATAGTAAGAGCAAATGGCTGAGGGTTTTAGATAATTAATAGGATTGTGTGATAACGCCGTGGAAATGGCAAAGTATTGGGAAAACAACATTTATAATACCTACAGTCATGACAGCGACACGAACAAGAATAATAGGACTAGACTGGACTTTAGGAATAGGAATTTTTCGTCGGTTATTAAAAAAAAATATTGCTGTTCTATACATTTTGACCGTGTAGGTATTGCACTTTTCTATGAAATAGAAGATTACCTGACAAAAAATTTCGATACTATGGGGTCTACACTCATGGGCTGAATGGGTCTACACTCATGGGTTACAGTTTGCACGTCGATGTCCCTGCCACCCTATATAAAATATCTTGGTGTTAAAGTTAATAAGCAAAAACTTACTCTATACAAAACACCAGTCCTCCATTGGGTCCAAACTGCAACTCCTCATCTTCCATGGCATCGTCCAGATGTATCAGCTCCCGGATGTCTACGAGGGGCTCATAGTCGAAGTGTTCTGCAGCTGGGTCCAGGTTTACAACCTCAACTAAACGCTTTGCATCACTGGCATGTTTTACTATAGTTGAACAGTATGTGGACTGAAAGACAATGCAATTATTGTTATTTTTACGAAAAAAAACATGAAAACTTTGCTACAAGTAAGTGTTTCAGATCTGGAGCAAAAGTACCATTTTGTTGCCCACAAGCTTAAGATATGTTTGAGAGGCTTTTCACTGAATCCAGTGGTATTGGAGTAGACTTTAAAAATCATGTTATTTATTCCTTTTATTGAAAGGGCCTCGCTTATATGAAGGAGAACTGGGGAATACGAAACTTAACAACCTGCTAAGTATTATATTGAAAGTAAAGATAAAATGAGTTGTTTACGGAGCCAAGGTTATTAGAAAATCCTTACCTTTCCACTCCCAGCTGGGCCCACTACCAATTGTGCGTAACGCATTACGTTTTATTAAAATAAACTCTAAACAAGTACGCTTATAGGTTAAGTGACAATAACGCGCAATATTTCGTTTTAATAATTATGTAGTATTGAGATTACAGGGAATTCTAGCAACAAATTTATGTAGAAAAAGATACGGGGAAGTCTAAAAACATACTCATTTGCAATTGAAACTAAAGAAATGTTTTAAGTAACAAACAATGCGCCTCGAGAATGTTTTGCTGTAGGTATTGTATTATTGATATGATAATATTGACACTTGACAGATATATGACAATATTGACATTGACAATTTGTTTGACATTGACACTGAGCACTGACACTTCTGGGTGCGTTCCGTTCATAACCGTCTAGTGAAGTGAAACCTTTCTAAAATATAGAATACTGACTGAAACAATAAAAAAATATCGACAACAATCAATTCGAATTTTGTAAAGTGACATTATAATATTTGTCACAATACATAAAATACGGAAACGACTAAAAAGCAGCGGAATAATCTATAATAAATACAATTTTACAATGGCTGCAGTTGGAATTGATTTGGGAACAACCTATTCATGCGTTGGCGTCTGGCAGCACGGTAATGTGGATATCATAGCTAATGACCAAGGGAATCGTACAACTCCCTCATATGTCGCTTTTACAGACAACGAGCGACTCATAGGAGACGGTGCCAAAAATCAAGTGGCTCTGAATCCGAGTAATACAATTTTTGATGCTAAACGTCTCATTGGACGAAAATATGACGATCCTAAGATACAGCAAGACCTCAAACATTGGCCATTTAAAGTTGTCAATGATGGTGGAAAACCAAAAATACAGGTTGAATATAAAGGCAAGAATAAACGTTTTGCCCCCGAAGAAATCAGTAGCATGGTACTCATCAAGATGAAGGATATAGCTGAAGCCTATTTGGGTAAGCCAGTAAAGAAAGCGGTTATAACTGTGCCAGCTTACTTCAATGATTCTCAAAGACAGGCCACTAAAGACGCGGGGGCCATTGCTGGATTGAACGTCCTTCGGATTATAAACGAACCAACGGCGGCTGCGTTAGCTTATGGATTGGATAAAGATCTCAAGGGTGAACGAAACGTATTAATTTTTGATCTTGGCGGAGGAACATTCGATGTATCAATACTTACGATTGATGAAGGCTCTCTCTTTGAAGTCAAAGCAACTGCCGGAGACACACATCTCGGTGGCGAAGATTTTGACAGTAGGCTTGTCAATTTCCTTGCTGATGAATTCAAGAGGAAGCATAAGAAAGATTTGAATTCCAATTCAAAGTCACTTCGACGTCTTCGAACAGCGGCCGAGAGAGCAAAACGAACGTTATCCTCTAGTTCTGAAGCGAGCATTGAGATCGATGCTCTTTATGAAGGCGTAGATTTTTTCTCTCGAGTTTCTAGAGCACGATTCGAAGAATTAAACTCTGATTTATTCCGAGCTACTTTAGATCCCGTAGAGAAAGCCTTGACTGATGCTAAGCTAGACAAGAGCTCCATACACGACATCGTCTTAGTCGGAGGTTCTACTCGTATTCCTAAAATACAAAGCTTACTTCAGAATTTCTTTAACGGAAAGAAGTTGAATTTATCTATTAATCCTGATGAGGCAGTGGCTTACGGAGCAGCAGTGCAAGCTGCTATACTGAGTGGAGATCGTCATTCTAAGATCCAAGATGTTCTTTTAGTTGACGTGGCTCCATTATCGTTAGGTATCGAAACAGCCGGTGGTGTAATGACGGCTATAGTTGAACGCAACGCAAAGATACCTTGCAAACATTCCCAAACGTTTACCACGTATTCAGATAATCAGCAAGCGGTCACTATTCAAGTTTACGAAGGTGAAAGAGCAATGACAAAGGACAACAACTTGTTGGGAACATTCGATCTGACTGGCATTCCTCCAGCACCACGTGGGGTGCCACAAATAGACGTGGCGTTTGATTTAGACGCTAATGGCATTCTTAACGTTTCTGCTAAAGAAAACAGTACTGGAAAAAGCAAGAACATAGTCATAAAGAATGACAAAGGCCGCTTATCTCAATCAGAGATTGACAGAATGCTATCTGATGCTGATAAATATAAGGGTGATGATGAAAGGCAGAGGAACCGTGTAGCAGCCAAAAATAAGGTAGAATCTTACGTGTTCAGTGTGAAGCAAGCAGCTGAGGAAGCGGGAGGGAAACTAGGAGAGGTGGAATGTGCGAAGATTCGTAGAAAATGCGACGATACTCTGCGCTGGCTGGAGAGTAACTCTTTAGCCGAAAAAGATGAGTACGAATGCAAATTTAAGGAGCTTAACAAAGAGTTCGCCCCTCTTATGAAGAAAATTCATGCTACTGGCTCCAAGAGTGGACAAGGTGGCAGCGATGGACCAGTCATTGAAGAAGTTGATTAGATGTTTTGAGAAATAATGTTTAAGTTTTGTTTGTTGTTATTAAATGATTTTACTTTGACGTCTTTCTTGTTTCTTAGATTGATAGAAGTGGAAACTTCGTGATGGGATAGCAAGAAGTACTTAAAAGATAATTGTGATGGAATATAATACAAAGGATCACAGAGCTCTTTATGTGCTGCAGCCAGTCCCCTGCTCGAGATTATTACTCAGCACTATTTCTTTTACAAGCATGTAAGCACTGCCTCGTTGGCTTTGACGACAGAACTCTGCGAAGATTTTATAAGTTGATGGTATGACTGCATGAGATAAATATTATTTATTTATCTAAACATATATACTTTAATGTACAGACGCCAGCACATCAAGCTACTACAATCTGTCAGATTTCTTTAATAGATTTTCGACTTTATTGCTAAACCATTAGGTTCAATGTTGATTGGGAAAATCTGACAGTTTCGGGTAGGTTGACCTGCTGGCGTCCGTACACCACAAAAATACATAGCATAAAAATACATTAAACACTACAAAATATAAAAAGGCGGCCTTATCGCATTAGCGATCTCTTCCAGGCAACCTTAGAATGGACAGTGATTTTCCTGCATATAAAATGAGACTGTCGTTGGTGTAAATATTGTGTATACAATACACTAAAATAGATACACAAATATGTACATATCCAAAATTATAGATACATAAATACATACATAATAAGGGCTGATTTTCATCGCCAGATAACTTTTATTCGAGGAATAAAATTGAGGTCTGATAGTTTTTGTATGAAATAACTGTCAAAATTTCAAAATTATTCCTCGAGTTAAGTTATCAGATGATTGATAATCAGCCCATAATATATAAGCAATGAAACATAAAAGAAGACTGTAGATGATTGCAGTTAGGACAACAAGATCACAACGATAAGTATTGTTCCTATAGAACACATATTTGCTCGTAAAGGGTCTCTTATTATTTTCACCAATTTCAATATCATATTGTATCACATTAAGTACTTGTGCGTTATTGTAATGTAAAACGCACGAGTTTCTTTTTAATAAGGTAAAACGCACGGTTTATCAAGATGCTCCGTCTAAAACGAACGGTACTTTTTTAAATCTTAGCAAAGAGTTTTTATGTCAGAAAAGTGGTCAACATTTTATAAATAAAATTAACTTTGGGAGATAAAATTTATTTAATAAACATTTAATTCTTTAATTTAATTAATTTTGACAATAAATTACAATCTGTAACAAAAAACACGAAAATATTAATTAACTTTATTAGTAACACTGGCAGTTTTTTGTGCCTTTGCCTTAAAAAGAAGCGCTGATGCGCGCGCGTTGCTAATTTGTGAACAAGGAAAAATTATTCCGCGCGCTTTTACTTTTCGCAGTTCGCTGTATTGTTTTTATTTGAAAATGTCGTCAAGAAAATCGACCGATAGATACCTACTTACAAGCGTATCAAACTTTCATCTTATGGAAAACAAGCAAATATTCATTTTCAGAAAGTGTGTTTTTAGCCTATTTCATGAAACTTTCTCAAAAATATAAGTCAAGCTCATTGTGGTGCTACTATTCAATGCTAAAAAGCACTGTGAAAACAAAACATGGTTTGAAATTGATATCAAGTCTTATGTACTCCAACTTGCTGGCATTTCTAAAAAGACGCTCAAGTGGCCATGTGAGTAAAAAGTCGAAAGTATTTTCGGCTGAAAATATCAAGAAGTTCATAAAAGCTCCGGATTGCCGATATTTTGCAACAAAGGTCAGTTGAAACTAAATTACTTATTGTTATTAACTTCTTTCACATTCGTATTTCTTTACAATATACATACCTAGGTGTTTTGTACGCTGTTTTAATCTTTTTTCAAGTTATATTAATATTCGGTATAAAATGGTGCATGTAGGTAGACGTCAACAGTTGGCAAATATCACAACTAATGATGTCGAGAACCATGGGCGGGTTCTTCTTGTCCAGCCGGTCGATTCTGTAAAAATCTCACCGTGAAAACTCAAGTGAAGTGAGCTTGATGTGAGTAGTCAGTAGTGTCAATCCCTAGCATTATTTGGAATGACAGCTCACTCCACGCTCACTTCACCTAAGTTTTCACGGTGAGATGGTTACAGAATCGCACTGCTGGTCAAAAACACAAAAAATAAAATTCCAAGATCGTTCACAATACAGGGGCCTTTTCACGACATAGTGAATAAATAAGTACGAAGCGCTTCGTTTAACAAAAGCGATGACTAACAGATTTTTTCAAAATTACCAAAAATGGAAAATGCACTAGCCAACCCATTGGCATAAATAAATTTGGAGCAATGCCGAAACAAATTGCCACTTTCTTAAATTTGGATGATCCACATGAATACACAGGGCACAGTTTCAGAAGGTCCTCGGCTACATTGCTCGCCGATTCAGGTGCGAACTTATTGACACTAAAACGCCACGGAGGGTAACGGTCGAACAGTGTAGCCGAGAGCTACATAGGTGACTCGATGAGAAATAAAGAAGAAATTAGCTCTCGCATTACAAGGAATGTAGGAATGTTGAGTCTCGACCATCTACGAGCACACACGTGTACATTCTACCATCGTCGCCGCCGCTGCAGCCGCCTCCGTCGCCGCCACCGACTGCAGAACTCTATGGTCTCGTTTCTCATACTTTCACTCAAGAGAGTGAGAGAGAGACTGGTGAAATAATTAATAATAATAATTTGACAACATTAAAAATGCCAACTGGCAACGGAATAATCAATTTTACAAATTGTTCGAATTTTTATAACTGCTTTATTTAACAAGTGATTAAAAATTTATGGTTAAAGTCGTTCCTTCATTCGTTCGTTAAAGTTTTATTTATTTCCTTGCAAATATGTTATAAAACGTCGTATGACATACGTGCGCTTTGATAATTACAGCTTCTGCTTTCTTGTAGCCCTCGCCTACGGCTCGGGCTAGCAATATCGCCTCGGTCGGCTGTAATTTTCAACTTACCGCACTTATATCATAATGTACTATTACGAGCCATTTGAATACCTGTAACGACTGCGCGCGTTTTATTTCAACTGGCAATATATTCCACAAACGAGCGGCCTGGACAGTAAAGGATTTATCAAAGAAAGTTGTGGAATTCCTAGGAATTTTGAGCTTCAAGTTATCTAATGACCTTAAAAATTTCGTGTGGGAGTCGCAAAGAAACGGAAAACGTTTCTTGAGATAGAGAGGGGTGGAAGGGGAAAAGAGCACATTAAACAGAAGGGAAAGAATATTAGCATTCTGGCGAAGGCCAATTAGTAACCACTTGAGCTTCACACGAAATTCGGAAACATGGTCATATTTGCGCAGACCGAATCTGAACCTTATACAAACATTTTGAAGCCGCTCAAGTTTATCTAGTTGGTCTTGGGTAAGCTCAAGATAGCATAGTCAAGTTTGGGTAGAAGAAGCGATTGTGCAAGCGCAATCTTGGTGGCAGTCGGTAGGAAATTACGCAATCTCTTCAAAGACGCGGCGGATGCAAATAGCTTGCGGCTAACTTCCTGTAGCTGGGCAGTCCAAGAGAAGGTCTTATCAATAAATATCCCTAAGTTTTTAACTTTGTCACTAAAGGGAACCACTGAGTTGTCAAAAGAAACTTGGGGAAGGGTCGTCCAGTCGATTCTAGAGACCGTCTTAGAACCGCCCACCACTACAACCTGCGTCTTTATGGGGTTGACCCTATGTCCATATCTCTTGCATATTATTTCATATTTATGTAGTGAGAATAGAGGATCAGCTAGAGAGCTGAAAAACGCATCATGATGTAAAAGAAGTAGCGTTGTTTATAGAAATAATTATGATAAATTAATACAAAATAGGCCTTTCATCTTACAAAAAGAATTTTTCAAATCCGACTGGTTGTTCCAGAGATTATAGCGCATTTTTTTTTATATAAACATGCATTTTATTCCCATATCCTAACAAGACGCCTATTCCCCGAAGGGTTAGGCAGGGGTGTATACGTAGTAGGTACAGACGCCAGCAGGTCAACCTACCCGAAACTGTCAAATTTTCCCAATCAATCTTGAACCCTTGTACTTTAGCGATAAAGTTGAAAATCTATTATATAAATTTGATAGATTGTAGTAGCTTGATGTGCTGGCGTCTGTACTGCGTCTACACTGCGGGTTGGTGTGATGTCGACGCGATCCCAATGATGCTCAAAAGGGCAGTGAATTATGAAATACCAAAAAATACCTTATTTTTGTATTGCTAAAACTGAAATGTTTACCACTGCAGTATAACGGACACTGATTTGGAATTACCCGCCCCGCCCCGCGTTAATCGCGACGTCAGTGGCGGTTTTTTAAGTCCTCCAAAGTGCAGATGTAGGGAGCACCGCAATCACACTGATTGGGAGAATTTGACGAAATGGGGGATCTTTAGTCCCCATTTTGTCAAATTATGATTTCAGTGGCCTCTAAGAGAATTAAAATAAAACAAAATCTGATTAGCAATTTCTTTATTTTTAATTTTAATAACTTTAGAAATTGTTCGGAAAGAAGACAATGGTTTTCAGCATCATTATTAATTAATATTATGATATGAACAATAATAATTATCTCTATAATTTTTAATACTATTCATTATTATAATGGATATAACGCATAATAATAATCTATTCACTACCGGATTACTATTTACATTCTAACCTGGCAACACTCAACGTAACAATATAAAATACAAGATGGCGTATCTTAATAGATAGGTGCTTCTAATATTTTGATCCTAACAGTACCCACTATTATCTACAGCCTCTATGGTTCCAAGCTGTGTATAAAGACATAGACAAGCTTTATTGAGAGCAGCCTATGTCCAGCCGGAGTAGAGTGTAGGCCTCCTCAATTTGATTTGCATGTCAGATATCCTTATCAAAACAGTTGATAGGCGTACAGACCATCCATATAAAACATTTTACACTATAATCATTTTCTGTATACCCTAAATAATTACTATGTAAAAAGTCTGGTAATGTATTTCTTCATTACGTGCTATTAAATAAATGTAAAATATGACTTGTAAGTTAGTTCATTGTTCTGTAGATTCTGCCTACCCAAGGAAACGCCATGACTAACTAGTCATCGATAGAACTAAATTAAAGAATTTCCGTTTTTAATTATTATCTGTATATTGTTATAAAATGATAAAAATATACTTTACTAGTATCTTTAGTTTTTTCATTATTTAAGCGAAGTGTATCGATAATTAGTTATAAAAAAACCGAATTAATTATTTTATACGATAAAAGTTACATTTATTTTTCAGGTGTGGCAATCTTTTACGGACTTCACCAATAGTAAAGAGTCTGGCCAGATTCAAAAACGTTAAAAATGCGTGGAGGCATTTTGGTAAGTACCTGTCATATCAAAAATATTCGAAGCATCTATATCGAATAACAATAATATTCATAATATACGTATATATTATTCTTTTAGAAGCAAAAAGCTATGAAATGATTCTAAAATCAATCTTTTAATAAGTAAAAAAATTCCTTCACTTCTTACAACGGAGTTGGAGAGTTAAAATAACTGTTTTTTGTAACTGTTAAACAGCCTAAGTTTTTTTTATATTGACTATTACACGCTATTTATTAACTAACTTATTGTTTATATATAACATCGATATGTATGTTGGTATTTCTAAAAATGGATGTATTTTTTTTATAAAGAATTTATATTCTCCATGTAAAATTGAAATATTCCAAACTGTTCATTTTTTGAAACCTGGAGGCCTAAATCTATTCTGACATAATTTCGTTACAATTTCGATACACTTTTAGAATGACAATAATTTCGATTATTTATGATTTACCCTTTTACGAAGTTTAATTTTTTTGGGTTAAACTATTTTCCTACTTAACTATTTTTACTCTAACGTGGCATTTCAATTAGATATTTACACTTTAACTGAATATAACTATGTACAACGTGATGCAAGGAGTATGGTTCCTTTAAAATTTACATTTTCTTTTACTTATATCCTAAGAAAAAAAAGGATAAAAAATAAGGAGGTAAAATAAAATAAAGAAAATAAGATTAAAAGCAAATTTATTGCTAAAATAAAATAAAACTATAAACCATAAGCAGTACATTACTTGCTTAATCGTATTATTTTGTGTCTTGATTTGTACATTTTCTAAAAAAATATATAAAAATGAAAAGAAACAAACAATATAGCTATTGTACGGAATTAGATTTGACAGTTTAGATAACTAAACGTTATAAAATGACAGCAAAAATCACAAAGTTGAGCGGTCCCGCGGCGTTTTATAAAATAATGCAATAGAAAAAACATACAATAGTATAAAATAAACATTAATAATTTAAATGTTAAACTTATATAACCCGATTATAATATTTTAAACCTCGCCGGTTCTAATAAACATAATAATACTTTTCAACTGGGGCTCGTTAAACCATAGCTTAAATTTACATCTGATTGCACTTTATAATTTTTCATTAACACTTAAATGAACCTTCCCTATCCCTAAATTTATCAGCAACTGAGTTATCTTACACGAATAGTTTCTATCCTACTTATGTACAGGGTCTGGTTCACAGGCAATATTCGACACATATTTGGTATATTTATTTACAATCGAATTAAAAAGCCGTAACTTAAAAATACTCAGATATTTGTACCTAATCAGGGTACGTGTTTACATTAAAAAATTAAAGCAAAAATGCATTTTTTTGTATCGCAAGTTTACCTCGTCCCGGTCGGGACGCGCCTGGCGTATCACGAGAAGCTACGAGGGTATTATTTACAAAGTCTTTGGCCTTACAATCGAATTACAACAAACACTAGCTACACAGTAACATTTGCACTGAACGTCGCCACCGGACCGACGCCCCGACGGACACTTGTCACACAATAAATAATCGTTCGAACGTGATATGGTACAGTCAACACCTCACAGTTCGGGACCCGTTTTATCACACTCGGCAAGAGTACGAGCAAGTAAAGTCTTAGTACTCCCAGCCGTCGTCGGTCTCGGATTTGATTTTGTCTTCGGGGATCACATCGTCGGGCGTGTGAGGCGGGCGCGGTGTGTGCGGCGTGTGCGGCGTGTGCGGCGTGTGCGGCGTGAGCGGCGTGTGCGGCGTGCGCGGCGCGGGCGACGCCGCCGGCGAGCCCTCGCGCGCCACCGGCGACGGCTCCACGCGCACCGTCTCCTCCGCCTCTCTCCGGAAGTCATCACTACGCATCACACATACTCCATTAATTATCACTTCGTCAGGGTTACGCGGCTTTTCATCCTGCCAGTCAGGGTTGACCCATTGTGGCGCTGCAGGCTTTCGTCTGCTGGATCGACCTGCGGCGTGCGGCGTCGACGCCGCCTTCGGCTCAGTCTTAGATTCCTCGTCCAACGAGTCCTCGGAGCCGAGGTTGCTCTCGACGTCATCGTCCTCAAAGTCATCACCATCGGGCTCTCGTTTCAGCGGCATCGAAAGGTCGAGGCCGCCAGACTGGTCCTTGACCTGGTCTTCGGGAGGTATTAGCCCGCGGCCAATTAAAGCCGCTAAGTTGGAGTTGGCTGCGAAATACGGCGGGTACGGTAGGGGTACGCCAGCGAGACCCATCCTCTCCTTCTGAAGTTCCAGTAATCTCTGATTGAGAAGAAGACGGAACTGGACTGGGTCGAAAGGCGCTGAGGATTGATCCCGCGCGGGAGGTTCTGCCGGCAAGCCATGAGGCGCTTGTTGTTTTAGCCGCATGCGGTGGTTGTGGAACCAGTTGGTGATGGTTCGCGATGACAGACCCAATTCTGCGGCGAGGAATTCGATCGTTGGCATGTTTGGGTAGGGGTCGAGTGCGAATGCTAATCTGAGTGCCTCCTTCTGCTCTTCGGAGAACAGTACCCTTTGTTTCTTGGCACACGGCGCTCCCGCGGTGGGGCCCGGCGAGCTCGAGTGGTAGAACTCTGACGTATCATTCGACGATGTGTCAGACGAGTTATCTTGCCCGGGGCCACTTGACCGTCGTCGTTTACTCGCTTCTCGTCGCTCATTCTTCAAAGCCTGCAGGCGGTCAATATTGTGGGCATCGCTTAACCACAGCTGCATGCGAATGAATGGTTCCCTACCCTTGATGCTGAGCATATGCCAGGGTTTCGGTTTTGATAGCAATTCACTGACAGAGCCCTGTGATAGACCTAGGACAGCTTCACCGAAGATTTTCTGGCCAATGTTATTAGCCAGTAGCGCTTCCTTTATTTTGGTCGTAATGGTTTGCGTGTCTAGGTCTTGGGTGAGCGCAGCCATCTCGTAGACGCTCGGTGATATGTGCTGGTGCAGGCTGCGCATGACGGGCGGCTGGTGGTGTGGCTGCGGTGGCGGCGGCGGCTTGCGCTCCTTGTTGTTGTTGTCGTGGTGCTGCGGCGGCAGCGTCACGGCGTGGTGCGGCGGGAAGCCGGGCGGCGTCAGCAGCAGCGGCGTGGGCTGCCCCAGGTGGCCCAGGTGACCCGCACCCAGGAGCTGCTCATGCTGCATCTTGCTCAGCAGGGAGGTCGCGTCGGAAATCATCTTCTGTGTTGGCGGCATGGGTTTGTTCATATTTGGCGGACATGCTGTAAGAACAGAAGAAGAAAAATACAATTAATCTACTATTCTCATTAAATATTAAATACACATAAATGTTTTCATATAGAGATGATACTTACGAGGTGCTCCGCTGTAGTTTCCAGTCCTCATTAGTTTTTCCGGCGCGATTTTGTACTGTGATGCTACTAGCTTGTGGACAGCATTGTCATCCTCCAAGAACATCTTCATGCGGATGAAAGGTTCTCGTCCCTTCTGTGTGAGCATGTGCCAGGGCTTCGGCCTCGCTAGCAAGTCACTCACGGATCCTTGCGATAGACCAAGGACGGATTCTCCGAACAGTCTTTGGCTAATGGAGTACTGGCTCAGAGCCTCTTTTACTCTCCTCACGATATCTTCTGTATTCAAGTTGTTAAAGAGATCAAATTGTTGCTGTGTGATTGGTGGAAGAACTGCTTTCATCGACCTCTGTACAGGTGGATGATGAGGAGGATTTGACGGCTGGGAGATGAGACTGTTCGTGATCGAAGCCATTCTCTGTAGTGGGCTTGCCGCCGCTGAGTTACTGAAGTCCTCATTTGGAGTAATTGCGGGTGGTAGAATCGCGTTCCCCAGTGGACTGGACGCAGACGATCCCGTTGATTGCTGTCCCGGCTCTAGTTTTGGCCTTACTAACGAGAATGCGCTCCCCGCGTGCCTAATAGCCTCTTCGGCATCCATTGACCTATCCTTATCACTATCAGTCATTCCATTCATTTTGGCGTTTTTATCTTTAGGCAAAGAGAGATCTTGGACCGCACCTGAGCCGTTTATCTGTTGGTTCTGTGCTTGTTGCATCGCTTGCTGCTGCAACGCGAGGAGGTTCGGAAAGGGCGGCATGGCGGGCAAGTTGTGGAGGTTGGGAATGTTGCCACCTGGCTGGATCTTGGCGAGTTCTCTGTGGTACGCTTCCAGGGCCATGCGGATGTCTTCCGGTGGCCTCTCCATGTGTGGTGGCATGCCGCCGCTGAAAAAAGGAGGAAACATGCTATTCGTTAGTTTTAGATATGCTGTTCTCGTTACAATTTTTAGCCACTATAAGGTTTTATAACATTTAGGTCTTATTAATGGGAATAAAATGATGACATACCCAGGGAAACCATCACGGCGAATATCCTCTACTCTCCTGGTCATGATTTTGGCAAGCTCCTCCTGGTATATGCGCGCCACCTTTTCTTGAGGAATGTCATCGTTCTCGTACTTCTTGAGTCTTCGGTTTTGACTCCCGTCCTGAAGAGACGACAAAAATAGTAATTAGACATTGCTTTTTTCCGGTTTGCTTAATTTCATTTGCTTAATGTGTGTTTTTTTTCCGCAATTTTAGTAATAGATGTATTATACTAATGTTGTACCTTATTAGAGAAAGGTGAGGGACACTGAGTCCTCGGCGAGCTAGAGTCCTCATTGCTTCTGGAGTCATCGTTGTGGGGAGGTCCGCTGGGCGTCTTCATCAGATGCGCTTCACTCAGGATCGCGTGCGTGAGCCTGTCGTCACCCTCACCCTCCGGCCGACCAAACACTGCGCCGGTGCCATCCTTCGTCCCAACTAGAAACAAAAACAAAAACATTATTACCCTCAAATCAATTAGGGTTCTGCCTAACTAGCTATTTAACCTAAAATTAGGTTGAGTAAATATTCATGATGATTGCTTCTGAGTCGTGAGTCGTGGGAGATTTCCACGAATTTTTTATGACTTTGTGAATTACAAAATTAGTTTTATTGGTTTTTTCGTTATGATGACTTGTTTGTGTACCGTGAAATCGGAGCAGTAACAATAGCGTGCTTCGTGGCGCATATGGAACAGAAGTAGTGATGTTGTTAATTATACAATGTAAACAACTATATTTCTACAAAATATATTGCAATCGTTTTGCATTCGAATCCGCACACGAACAATTTTAATTGCCGCTAAATTGTTCCCGCACACACACGTAGGGTTGCGTACATCCGTGTTAGTAGCTTTAACTGTTGCCAAGTAATAAATACGCGAGTTATATTTGGTACAATTGAAATTAGGCGCTTCATTTAAACTCTACCGCGATGCATAGCGCTTTAGAGATAATCGTTGAATGGGAACGTGCACTCATCGCCTAAGCCCAGTAATCCTAAAACTGCGCCCGCGCACTCATAAACAAGTGAAGTTACGCGTGGATCCCGCCCGCCATACTGTGGTCATTCATCCTGTCAACATATTGTCTCCGGTCTCACAATGAAACGACACTATTTAGATGGTGATGTACGCGCAGAATTAGTTTAATTAAGTCGCGTAATTAGTTTTAGACGTTCGTCGAGATGATTATAGAATTAAAGTGCGCGCATAATGTTCGGATACTCGGATCTCTTGCGGGTAATATTTGTTACAGTATATTTCGAGTTCAAAGAATTTTTGGTGTTAAATCCGAGCGGTGTTAGCGCGGCGCCCTCATTTATTTTATCTTATGAACATGATAATAATTGGACGCCATCTCTTTAGATAAGTATACTCTTATTATGTCTGTACTTATGTACATATTGTATGCCAATGTACGTTAAAAATCGGCCACATCCGTCAAGTGTTTAAAGAAAAACGATAATGTTATTTGCTTTGCGGTATTTTAACGACTCCGAAAACGGATCGTTTGTGAGTTGACGTATTAATTTTCAAGGATCACAAAGACTTAATTGCGTCCTTAAATTTTATTTTAAAACCGACAATATGTACGCTAATTTCCTCACAAGTATTTCCACTTGGTTTATTTTGAATTTGTCTGTTGTTGCGCCGAGTTGGTCTCTAATTATTTGACAATAAAAAGCATAATGGTGTGCGTTGCAATTGTTTTTCTTCGAAAACTCACAACGGTCTTTTATTGGAACGTAAAGTGTATTTTATTTATTGAGAGTTAAAAATGAATTAAGATAATGCGCAGTGGCATTGTTTATACGTTTTGTTGAAATTCATTAACTTATGTCTACCTAAGTTTAAAATTAGCTTCACAGTTACATACCTACTTCAACTACCTCGATTAGAAACGGTTGCCAGTGTCAAATTTCAAATTACTAGATGTATAAAATGTAATAGTGCAGTATCTCAGTGTTGTGGCAGTTAAAATGGTTTTTAAACTTTCACCAGATTTATGTGGCTTTTTTTCTATCTCAAGTAAAATGTTATTGTTTTCACTTTCGAAAATTTCATTGGCAATGTTGTCACTTTCTGGCGATTCTCACGTTCCAAATCATACAATAAAAGCTGTTATGTCCTTCTATAGACAATATTTTTTTGTGAAAACAACTGTTCACGAACTTAACGACTTATGACTGAGCGAACGTGATACAAATATTTTAAAACATATTCCAGATTATGATCTCGTGTGACCATAATTTTAGACAATAACTCTATATACGTGATTCGTTTATAAATTAATTACATTTCTAATGGTTGCGTAAATTGCCGCTTAAAGTTTATGGTCTGCAAAGACAAAATCTGCATATGAAATCTGCATTTGAATCTGTGGTGAAAATGAATAATATTGAATCACGGTGACGTTCCAATTTTAAATTGAAACGCATGATCTGTCACATTTTTATTTTGAACAAATGAGCAGCGACATCTTTTCAAACAGCGATATAAATGTATTTAGTCATCCGTAGTTCGCGCGAGGACCGTATATAAATTCGAGTGAGGTAATTTCTGTATTTATACGACAGTGATGGAATAGGCCTCCTTCAAAATTTTAGTATGAAAAGACACCCGTTATGTCAATAAGTACCGATCAAAACATAATTAGAATGTCGCCCGTGTCTCGTTCGCCGTCGACTAGCTGATTATTTAGTTTATTTCAAAGTCGCGGCTCGCCTCGGGGCGGTCTTCGCGGTTTTTCTTTTATAACTTTAAAACCGCTTGACATATCGTAGCGAATCAAAATGTGAAGCACGCAGTTATCTCTTATGAACCGAGTAATTTAATGTTCAGTGTAAACGGACGGACGTAAATACAAAACTATAAAAGTAGTCTATAAATAAACGTCTCGCAAATATAGAAGATAATTTTAAAATTACAGACAAACGGCTCGACGCGATTTGTATGTATATATTCATCCTTCGACATACCGGCCGTCGATAAATTTCAACACACGTCTATTAATGCCTTTGATCTTGTTGCAGACATTTTGTTATTCTGTAAACGGCACGCGGGCAATTACTGCGACGTGCTTCGAAATATTGTCAAAAAACTGAGGTTATTTCCACAGACGTGTGACGCAACGCAGGTCGCGCCATCTTGTACACACGTCAAACTCGTCAACATGGCCGGCCCACGGGACGCGGCTACTCTAAATATTACATTTTTATTGATCTAGTTTCATTCGCATTTCTTATCTGGTGGACTATAAAGTATGTAACGATATCAGTTTTTATTGTTGGCCATTAAGATGTGCATTTTTGATGGATATTTTTTAAAAACGCGCTCAATTAACGTTGTCCAGTCACGGAAGTTTAAAATTTATCGGACGCCGTTTGATCGCTTCTGACCGATGGCGGGAAAGGGGCCGTGTAAATTCGAGTGGCAATAACATAATTCAAGGATAACAATAAAAACGAAGAAATTATTTGTTTATGCGACATTATATCGCGTGCGTGCACGCGAAAACTATTTTCTTTGTGGCCGTTATTGATTGCTATAGTCGTATGAATATTCAAAAGCTTTGGAAAGTAAAGGGGCGGTGCCCTAAATTATAGTGTCACTGTGACATAGTGAAAAAAGTAACGTTCGTAATTTAACCGTATAGGTTGGATTCGAACGGGGAACTCGTATCCGGGATTGTAAATCAAGTTGGCGGGTAGTCGCAAGAAAGGGGTGAGAAGTGCGCGCTCTATACGTCACACAGGCGATCGATGCTCATTTGCATTCGAGTCGTCGACGGCAGCGGACGTCAGGGCCGCTCGAAAGTGTTGCAGAGCACGGAAAAAATACCGCATTTGAATTGTTAATTATATGCAAAAGAAATAGTTGCATAAACGGGCATCTGAGTTAAAATTAGGTGGTAAGTGGTGCAACAATGAAATGGTACAAATGGTATTGCATGTGTCGGAAGTATTTCAATGATCAGCCCCTAAAATTTCTAAATGCTGTTCGATGACGAACGACACAACATAAATCTTTCGTTGCGTTAAACACGATAACGTCGAAAATGAAGAGGTAAAGTCTGGAATGATATAATTTTCGATTGGTAAGTTTCTTTTGTTCGACGTCGCGTGCGTAGGGTCGGGTGATCGGGATCGCGTGCTAGATGGCAATCTGCCGCGACGGGGGCACCGACCACAATTGATTCCACACGAGAGAGAAACAGAATGGTCCTGTGCATGTGACGAGAGCCACATACATCTACTCGAGCTACGTGCGCCGGAGGAAGCGAGCTCATGAAATTAAGATAAGGACGAGTAAGACAATTCTAGGAATGATTTGTTTGTGCGCTCCGCACACCGGAGAAATCTAACAGTAGATATTTAAGTGGCTCTGTTAGGTACCTTCGCCGAATCTATGTTATGTAAACATGCAATCCGCTTATATGTCGGTGATCATGCAGTTTCACATAATGGACAATCACGTTCGTTGATTGAGCCAAAAATTACCGAATTTCAAATTGCGTGCATTTGATTGGCTGTAAACTGTATGGACGTCACGAGCGCGAAAATGACACGATTTCGTTCGAACTATAATATTGAGGGTGAGGTTTTTTATTATTCAGTAGTAAAAACGTATTAAAATGTGTCGCGTTATAATAGTGAAATAATTTTAAAGATTTACGGCAGAGTTGTAAAGTTGAAATTATTATTAGTTTAGGAAGAGATTACATCGTAGGTTGAGTTTGTTATGTAAATCATTTTTATGGATCAATTTATTTGAATACGCCCTGTGGTTTGTCAACAGACTATAATGATTTCAGCGACTTAATATCTACCTACATAATTTTGAGCTTGTATGTATATTGTATAAAGCTTAGTTCTGGAAACTTTCTTTGTCTTCCATATGATTAATCTATGAAACAATCTTCGTGTCATAATATAAATTCCACAGTTTATTTATTACATATTCCCATCACATTCTCTGTTTGGGCTAGACGGCAAATATTAGCTTCGTTCCTTCCTGCGAAATATTTAATATACGTGGGACAAAATAAAAAGTCTTTGCTTATACTCCCTCGCGAGTTAAAACCTCGGTACCCGCTAGTTTGTAACTAGATTCAATAATCAATTTTGCCAGCCCCGCTCAGGGACTTCTCCATATAGATTAAACTGAGTGAGTGCTATCACTACGGCGTGGAATATAGATGAAATTCATCAACTCACTACTGATTAGAAACTTGGATTTTGCCAGTCAGTTAATGGGTCATGGGTCTTCCTTCATTAGTTGGGGAACGGACTTATGTAAAGTACAATAAACACTATTCTAAATTTTAAAATACTTATCACGTAATAAAGTAAGTTAGATTAAAATTGCTTATTAGTCTTATAGGCTAGATTGTAATTAATTATTAAGAACCTGGTTCTTTTTAATAAAGGATAAAAAAAATAAAAAATTGTTGGGAAATCTCATATTTTGCGTTAAGGAAACCATTTAGGTTACTTTGCTATGTATTTCAAAACTTCATTGTCTTAGCGCATGAAAAACTGTCTGTTCTATACCTGAGAAGTTTTTCTCTTCGAACTTCCATTACACTTCCAGTTCAGTACTTTCAGCCCAACCTAGACAGACGTTCGTACCTACTTCATCGTATTTGCTGTGTAGGTACAGTGAGATGACAGCACAAAAACTGCAGACTACACCCTGGCGTCTCCCCGGAGCTTATCTGTATAACTTTTAACGATAGCGCAGCGAAGTTTTTTAACGAAATAACCGAATTCCCGTTAACTACAGGCGGAGTAACGCGGTTAGTGCCGATCGCGTCTGCCGCTTCATGTGCTGTTTTTAATTGATTTTAAGGTCTGTGCCATGTCTTTGTTTACAGTTATTACTTACAAACAACCTCTAATTTCAGCGAATTTTGTCTCCATAGTTTAAAGTTCCACGCAAATGTTGTTTACGATAGTTTAGCTGTTGAATTTATTTAGTTTTCATTTAACCGCCAAACGTGCAATTTATAGAATTTGAATACTTTGCCGCCGTCTTCGAAATGTCAAACAGTTTTTTCCACAGATAAAATATATCAAACGTGCCGTGACAACGTAGCGATTTTTCACGTGTAGCGCATTAATAGCAGGTATTAATGCATTGATTTCGCACAGTTGCTTTATTGATTGTGGCGGCGATTGATTGCGGCGCGGCACGCGAGCACGCGCTAACGCGAGAGGGCTTTTGTTGCGTGAAAATTGAAAAAAAAAAGATCGATGGCAAGTCTATATCTATATCCCCATAACTGTTTCAAAGATTAGTGGACTCTACAATACATCTACAATGAAGCGATGAGTTACAAAACTAAATAGGTGTGGCTAAGAATAAAAACTGATGATAGAACAGAGCATTCTTGTCAAAATCATTGTCAAACATTCCCAAGATCAAAGAATTAGCCCGAATTGATCGCTTCATTGATATCGTGTTGAAAAAATAAAGCACGTTTACGAAATAAAATTGAGATGTATCAACATTTGACATAAACGACCGTAGTCGTAAAAAATCCAGGAATAAGTATACCTCAAAGAACATCGCAGTTTTTGCTGTGTAAACGTTCTTTTGGCATCGTAAGTGCGGAAACGTGGTGCATTAAAAATAGGTAAGTGACAAAAGGTCAAAATGTGATCTTGGCAGTCATTACAAACATTTTTACGCTACTAGAGCGCGTTGCTTTGACGTGGAGTATCTGTCAAAAAGCCATTTTGAAAATGCGGTCGCAATTTTTAATAACTGGAAATATTTACAACATGCTGCACAATTCGCAGTCATAAATTTTGCGACTTTTATAGATAAATCTAGAGCTTGATTTAATTTGCGAGTGTGTTGGATTAAAACTATTTCGCGGCACAATGACGAGTCATTCATAGCTACACATTAATCCTTACTAATTATGCAAGACGGGGAGCAAAGATGTAAAATGGTCGGTCACAAATCGCGTCCGAACTGACAGTTTAAACAACCCATCTTGTGAGACAGATCCCTGATATATAACTCGGGGTTTGCTAAGGATACGTGTGTAATTAATTACGACGAATAATACGTCAGGATGCACTTAATTTCCTATTAAACTGTTGTGAAAACGGTTCGCAAAATGGCGCCCTCGATCTGGCGCGAGACAATTTTGATCTTTTCTCTGAATTGCTTGTGTAGTTTCTGTTGAAGTTTGGTCAATACTGAATTTAGCTGTGCAATATATGGCATTAAGTTAGTCTAAACTAAATTGTCACGCGGAAGAGGCATGAACAAGGCGCCACGAAAACTCGGCGATCAGTAACAGCTAAGTACCTAAGTGCTAAACACTATTCTAAACATAGCTGCCAATTAAGGATCGCAACGCGCAATTAATAGCACCCAACATTCTCCAGATCAATCAAACATTCAACAAAGACCAGGCTCTGAACGCCTCGCTTCGCGCTTCATCATCAATCCAGACAAACCACATAATTATTTTGGCCAGAACAGCGACAGTCCGGGTGCATTCTCGATCACATTTGCGCGAAAATCGAAACGTTTGAAAGTGAACGGTGGGCGTTGACGTAGCGAAGCGACGGTCGCGCGATGTGTTTACGACCGTCGTCGGTGCAACCGCGGCTTTATTAAAATAATTACCCGCGCTTCGGTCGCTTGCTTGACGAACGAGAATGCCCTTCTTTTATTTTTTTTCTACGTATTGTTGACGAATTAAGACCTTTTTTGGATAATCTGTGCAGATTTTGAACGCGTTCGATTGTGATTTTGTTTTTAACACATAAATTGAGCGCCTGTAAGTAACGATTACTAACGGTATGGGATTATCAGTAGAGTAGGTACTTGTGTTTAGAATCTGTTCAATCAGGTTGGAAGTCTATCGTAAATAAAAACTCAACTTGCCATCATTAATAAAGCCACAAGCTTGAATGAAACCTATCAATTAATTTCCTCAAGACAAAATGACGAGCAATATAATAAGCTAGCTCGTAAAATGTCTTTGTAGATGAAAATAGTTAACCCCGATATTTCTCTGAAGTTAATTCATGTATGTCAACTGATATACATTAAAATATATTTGTCTGTTCAAATGTAAGACGCTACAAAATTATTGCAACGGAACGCTATACAACAAGAGCTTCTTGATTGCAATAATTTAGCACCATCTTATTTTAGTTTGGCTATTAAAAGCTAATTGTGTTAAGGACTATGAAGTGAGTCCACATTATATGAATAAATTAAGTGCACTTTGAATGTAATGTCATCGCCTTGGAGTTTAATCGTTTTGACACTTTCTCCAATACGCAGTTTAGAATGACAGCCATTTGGCATTACTGGCCGTATAATATTTTTCCATAGTCAGATTTGTTATCTATGCGTTATTATAACCTAGCCAAAGACAAAGACTTTTTGGAAAATATAAAAAAGTTGAATTAACGCTATTAAGATTTCAAGAATGTTTATTTGGTAATTAAAATTTCTTATTATCACAATTACGAAGGCATAATTAAACAATTAACTAACGAAATAATATTTGCTTGCTTGTAAAAAAACAATTATTGTGGTTATTATAACGTTATTAATTACGATAAAAGAACATCACAACTATAAACTATTAGTCACTATGAACAGTCCACTCTATTATGAAAATTCTCTATAATTTTATTGGCTTGGATTACTATTAGTTAGACAAAGACAGAAGACAATCGTCGCGCTTGTCAAGTCGTTTACGCGTTCGGCCGTAACAATTACTTAGGTATTATTATCTTGGACTGTCGTTTAGGTATAAAATCATAAAGTATATAATGAGACACGGTATTATAATCATAAATATGCCCGTAAAGAGGTCTGATTGCTTCGTCGGAAGCCATCAAAGCGGCCGCGGGACGACGAACATTCTTCGCAAAATAATTTCTTGACCTCTACACTAGCTTTACGCTACTCGGCGACAGATGGCGTTACGTACACATTGTTGCGTGCATACCACACTTTTTTCCAAGTTATTTCTGCTTAAACGTTCTTAAACGAGCATTTAGTTTTTCAAAGGTGCTTTCTAAGTGGCCGCCGCGAAACTTTTTGCTGGAAATGTCCTTTGTAATAATACTTTAGCGATAATTGCGTCGTAAATTAAATGTTTGTCTCAGTCATCGTAATTTCATAAGTGTTTGTAAGATGCATCCAGTATAGGTAAGTCACTTACAGCTAAAGCCTGTTGTTTTCTAGTAAACATATTTTTTTAGTTTCACCGCTGGCCACAAGATGGCGCTACGTTGCAACGTTCTCTCAAATTGTTCTTTGTTCGGATTCACGTCAATGAACCTATTTGTCAAAAACTTTACACGTTTAAATCACAGTTGGTATTAATGAACAAATATGTTGCCAATTTTATTCTCATTACGAGCTAATCCTTTCGATCCCTTCGATCCCGGCGGGTATTATCGGGTCGGTAATTATTATGTGATTATCAACACGAATTTTCGTGTTTCAAAGTTTATGATTTATGTGTTATGGTCTCGTTTGGTAGCTACTTTTAGCTGATACACCCTCGTTTGGGTATTTATATAATAGAGGAATCGATTTACCCTCCCTGATAGTTTTGTAAAGTGGATAAAAATGATTTACAAAATTCAGTTTCAGTTTGAACAGCATACCTACTTAATCATTAGCTAATCTGTCTTATTGTCAAATAATTGTCCATGGTTATGTCTGAAAATATATTTACAGTTTTATATCAATTCCAGTCACATTCATTTTATAGATATTTCTTTCGTACAGGAAAACACTTATTATTATGGCATTTTAACTAATTTATTTTGTTATTTGTGGATGAATTTAAGAATTATTTTACCCTCGTATCATACTTTAAATATATTAAAGAATTCCCAAGAAAAACTTGGCATGATGACAAATAACGATACCTAAGAAGCATTAAATTTTTCAATATCTTATTTAACGCGTATTTTACGTTATTGTGAAATTCCATTAAAAAAAAAAAAAAAACTATAACTTAAACTTTTAAAGCGAATAAAAAAATATCAGTTAATTGAATTGAAAATAGAACGCATTCAAATGAATCGTGCAGACTGTTCGGTTTAAAGACTTTAAAGTTAGTGAGTGAAGACGGCGAGCTGTGTCCGTTTGCGCTCGATGCGCTGTCCGCGAGCATTAGCCGGCCGGCTAATACACTTGCGGAGTTCCCAACTCCGTTCAGTTTTAAACGCTTTTGACAGTCCCCCGTGCGGGCTGCCTTACGTGACCGCCGCATCAATAACTTATTAGCGATGCCTTTATGTGAAAGGAAAGTTTACATTTGAACTTTAATGGTTATTGGAGAAGATGTGTGGCGACTTTACTTGTGAATAATTGGCTTTAAAACGAACAGGGACGGCCTAGACAAGAATACTGCCTAGAAATAATAATTGGCTCATTAAAGATAATCATGCTTAATTGCTTATGGTGTTATGGAAAACAATAAATTAAACACGCTTCACGCTTGATACGAACCGCAACTTATATTTATATCAGAAGTAAGTATCGGACAAATATTTAGTTAACCACTACAGTTTCAAAACTTCGAGTATGAAGCACCTATTGTAAAACAAATCCCGAACATGGAAAGCACAATTGAATATTAAAATTTGCTTAGCGTTAAACTAAGAGCTCTACAAGGGGAGTTTACAGTATAGGAGCATCGAGGACGCTTAACTTCGGGCATAAAGCCTTTGGCGGGTGTCCTGTGCCGGCCGATAGTGGCCCATTGAAAATAGATTTTCACGCTACGCTTGAAATGCTTTTGAGAGCCGAACTTCGTGCAAATATTGGGTTCTCCAAATGCTCTGCGTGTATCCGAACATTAGGTCGCACTCTATTTACAAACGACTTTTTGGAATGTTGGTGTCATTGATTTTGACATTCAGATTTAGAGGGGCTCTAATTATGAGAACGATATCGGTTTTTTGAATTTCGGTTTAGATTAGACGAGATTACTTGGAAAAGTTTGCATATCTTGAACTTTTGAATTCTTTTAGAGCATTAATTTTAGAGGTGTTGAAATAAAATGTTTTTTAAGATAAATTATTATATTTTTAATATAAACAAAAAGTAAAATAACTTGCTTTGATTTAATCAGGTGAAAAAGAGCGTGCTAAAGATTTATTGCAGCACATATGAAAGACGATAGTTATCTCGACCAATAAGCTTTTAAATCGATTTTAGTGATCATAAACAACAAGACGTCTACGTTATAGCATTTCGTCACTGAACCGTACAAGTAATAAGAGCAATAATTACGACCACCATTATTAAACTTAATTGGAATGAAGGATTATATGAATAAAGAACGTAGCCAACTTACATCGAAGTTTAGTGCCCGTGAAAAATAATATAATATTATTGTCTTGTGTACACTCGATGTACGACGATAGTTTACCAATTTATTTGTTGTGTGCACGTTTGGAAATTGAATTCAGTCACGACAGCTACAGGTATCGGTTTAATACCGTAAAATTTGTACATGACTATTTACCTGTAATTAGACCGTGTAATTGTGAGCTTGGAACATAGAATATCTAAAGTTTTGTTGTAAATTAGTTTGTTTTTCACTATTAATTGATTAAGAGAAACGTCGTTGGATTTGCAAGTAATTATCAGATATAAAACTATAAATATGGGCGTTTGATTTACGTTAAGTTATAAAATATGAATGTATTACTGATAAATAAAATAGAAAGTAAAAAATTAATAGTCAATTACGGTTCGACTACCTATATGTAAACTAACAATAAATTTTAATATAAATAAAAATTATCAGATATTATTCATCTTTATGATGTTATTGCGTCATAAACCATAGACATAGACAAAATGCAAAAACTATCGATGATAGAACATAGACTAGAGTATACATAGATACTTTTTACTGTTTTCGCGCGCTGTATTTCGAAGGGCGGGAAGTTAGTGTAGCTAGTTTTAATTGATCCGCCATTGTTACGGCGCGTGCGACGTTTATCCAATTATTTTTATGTTGTGTCGACTTGGGACTACGTGGATGTAAAGCCACGTTTACTAGCTAGATAAACAATAGATAACTAATTAATAGATATGGTTTTTAGAACGGCGCGGGAGTTACAACTAAGTAAACGTAAGATTTTTTCACATCTTTTTTCTATCGTTCTACTGCATATTTACTTAGTATTTGCAATTTAAAGAATAGAACCTAATAGAACTGCCAGTGGCTAGATAGAGTCGTTTAACTCCATCATAATGATCACATTGCAAATCTTGCCCAACGCGGCTCTGAAGTTTGACAGCCAAGCGTCACAAAATGGCGCTAAGGTTCTATTCTTATTTTGAACGCAAGCCACAGCCTACCATTGCCACAACGCTGTCGCGTGTGAACGTTGAACAACAATCGTTTCGCAACGGACGGACGAACGGACATTATGCATGTGTATCGTGGGAACTGGGAAATAGCCGACACCCATAACGTTGCAGCGAAATGATACGTTGCTGGTTAGTAGTTATGTAACAGTATTGACGTTATTGTACGTTATATGAAGTACGCTTTCTAGGATCGGAAGCAACAGTTAGGTTCGTAAAGGACTACCTACTTTGAAAACACTCTTCAGGAGATCAATTGTATTCAATGAAATACACTTGAAATGCTATAATTGAACCACTTATCATGACGTAATACTTAACTAAGTAGTTACATATTGCTGCTTGTATCAATTTTCCAGTGTCCACTTCTAGACACTGGCCAATCCCATCGTTTTTCTTCCAACGTAGAAAATATAAGTCAATTTTTCATTATGCACTCCGAGACAGGGGCCAATCCTACCGATTTCTTTCCAGCCATGTCGAAAATATAAGTATTTGACAGCAATCATGAAGACATGAATGATAAAGCTTTTCTTTTAGGTATAGAAATATCCTAGAAGATGAACTTATCAATTCTAATTGTGACTGTAATGATTGAAACTTGGAAAGGTATCCATCCGCAATCGGAAGAAATTGCTTCCCACGATAGCTGGCTAGATTGATTACGTATGTAGCGTGACGGATGAGCTGTCATTACTACATATTACTAGCCTCGGATGTACCCAATGTCTCATAAAATCGAATCCATCGATAAAATACTAAGTACAGAAAGAAATGGAAGAATGCTGAAAGCTATTGTTTTCGTTTCGACGAATTACAGCGATTAACATTTTCGCGAACAAACGAAATCCGCTAAAAAGGGAAAATGCATCCATCTTCCTTGCATAATAACCCCATAAACGTGGCCAAAATACCAATCAGCAATAACCAGCATAGAAAAAACGAAAACCGCATAACATCGCAGCGAAATAAGAAAACCGTAACCCTTCCGGGAATTATCTGAAATTCAATCTATTTGAGCTCATCCCTATCGATGGGGACAAAGGCTAATACACAAGAGTCCATTGTATTCGCAGATTTATACTTTGTCGTGCATTGTCGTTAATGTGTACACAGCCTTACAATGAGTACGTTCTTTTTAATTCTACCGAATTTCTGTTCCTATTGTGGTCGCATTACGTGTTGGTTTTAAAATGATCAAGTTTTTAAAGGAAGCAATTGATAGAAATAGCGAGTCAATGGAAAGGTAAAGATCAATGAATGTTTAAATAAATATCAGTCTAAAACTAACCCCTATGAATATAGAAATAAGTTTGAATACGTAAAATATATTGAATACCCCATATCATACGAATGTAAGCAATGTTAGTCCGTATATGTTAAACTTTAGCTTTAGTGTACATATACTTGTTAAAGTTGTGCCATGCACTATACAAAGCAGGCCGAGTGACAGTTGCAGTTGCTATGCTATGTAACTGAACGTGAACGCTATCGCTTTGCGGCAAGTTCGTAGTTAGCGCCGAGTGCGTGTCCGCTCCGCTTTTCCATTTCCACATACATTTATGTAACAAATGGACTTGTATTTTCAGAAAATTTGCTTCGAAATATTCGGCAAATAGAAAATCTTTAGGGAATCTCAACTTTTTTAATGCCTCCCTGGTATCGACGATCGCGAGCTTCAATATAACCTATAAGAAATTATAAAAAATGACACTAAAATTTGGAAAATGGTAGAGAGTACACAAAAGATTGTCAATAGGAGAAAAAAATGAAAATAATAATTTTGCAATCGAACTGTTGGAGATGTTTACTTGCCCCTCGCTTCCTCCCACTGGGCAGTTTCAGATATTTCCGCACGCGATAGGATACAGGGACAAAGGAAACGGATTGAGGAACAGGTCTAAAAGGAACAAAACAAAAAATAAAATAATAGTGTTAAAAAAACAAAATAGAGTGCGGAACTATATGAAGAAGCTTCGAGTGCGTTCTAAACCGTTAATTTAAAATTTTAACCTTCGAATTTTCCTAACATACGCGTTGATTGATCATAAACGTATTGATCAATATTCGCGTATCAGGTAATTGACACGGAAAATGTAAACATCTTCTGTATTCGTAGGCGAGCGCTGCCGTGATTGATGAGTTGTATTGTCAGGTAGACTTGACAAGCTAAGATAACCGACGCGTCAAACGGATCAGATGATTCGTGTAAAAGGAATTGATGATCATGGCCCGACGTACCAAACATGATTAGGTAATTTTGTCGCAACGATATAAGTATCTCGGATGATTCATATCACTTTTGGTACGTTCAGAGCTAGAACACGCGAAACTGCGAATACCAGTGAATCAGTTGCGAATACAAGAAAACAAATGGTCACATAGAAACAGTCTAACCCAAAAACTAAAAAAGCTCATCATGAATGCAGTGGTATTCGCATCAAGCCAGACCAGGGAGATTCGCACGACGACAATAACTGAATATATTACGCTATGTAGGACGCAAATCCCGCAATAAAATCTAATCAGACGTGAATGTGTTTGGAAAAGTACCTTTTTTAGGGATCAGTGACTTGAGCAGCATGATGGCGGCCTCGTCGCAGGCCCACGCGTGCATCTTCCTGTACGAGTCCCGCCCTTTCTCCGTCAGCTTGTCCCAGGGCTTCGGCTTCGACAGCAGCTCCGACACCGTCCCTTGAGACAGCCCCAGCACGTACTTAGCGAACAGTCTCTGTCCAATGTTGTGGACTGACAGCAGCTCTCGCACTCTCCGGCTTATGTGCAACGTGTCCAGGTTTGTATTTGCATATTTGTCGATGTTGTATCTTAGCATCTCCTGCAGTCGCGCCTCCATGGGGTCGCCTTTGGGGATGAGGGAGTCGCCGAGGCGTCCGACCAGCGCGCCGGGCGGCAGGGGCCCCATGTCCTCCGCGAACCTGTAGGTGCGGTGCTCCTCGAAGCGGAAGGGGCTCGGCGGCGGCAGCGGCAGCAGCGGCGTGGGGCCGTTGTTGTTGTGGTGCGTGGTGTTGTTGTTGAGCGGCGGCGGCGTGCTGGGCCACTCCTCCACACCTGCGGTGAGAGCACGGTTACGCGGGAACACGAGGAGGGGACGGCGGGGGCCGGGGCGGGGGTCAGGAGACGGGGGGACAGGGAGGGCTAGCACGCACGCTCGTAAGCGTCGCAATCATTCGGCAACGGCGTACGAATCTTTAATGCGCGCGCGGCGTCTCTCATGTCGGCATCATGGCATGCTCCGAATTCTAAAGCCTAAGTTTGAAACGATTACGCGCGTCCGTGAGCGGCATGGCTGAGGTGGTGGGAACTGGATATTCCTCGTACTCCGCGCGTTTTTTTGCGAATTGTTGTTTTTTGCGGACAGAAAAGTGAAGCGAACACGAACTAGCTACGGACATACACAAGGTTTGAAACATCGAACGTGCATAGCTGATGGCCGCCATCGATTTCCAATGTTCACTTGACGACGATGATACCGAGCATCCGGCGCGAAGACACGTCACTATTTAGAAACTCCATAACGTCAAACACATGACGTCATCATTCGGGCCGAACGTACGGATTGCTACTATCAACACGACTAACCTGAGTGGAACTCAACTCTATGCTTTTCTTCCACGTTCAAGTTGACCGCCCACTCAAAACACTCGTGGTGCAACACTAGTGACGTACCTGTATCCCGGCGCTCAGCGCTTCGCTCTCGCTCGGCCGAATGGTCTCGGAGTGAAGGTGCGGTGCTCGGCGAGCGGATCTCAGGCTTGCGCTCTAAAGATCGCTCTCCACCGCCCAGGTCGAGTGCTCGGAGCATGCTGGAACAAAGAAAATAAGCTGTTAGTAAAATTGAAAGTGTAGATAATGAGGACGTGGTGAGGACCATAGAGTAGCAGTTGGCGAAAATCTGATTATGATGGAAAACGAAAATGTAGGATACAATTAAAACCTTGTTGAGGTGGTCACCAGAGTAAGTCTAGAAAATATGAGAGAGAGAGAGCGATGCTAAAAGTCAGAAACCTGCTACTAGCATGGATGTAACCAACAAACTCGCAAAGTGACCATCGGAAAAACGTTTAAACAAGGAGCCTACATAGGTGCCCTTCCCCACCTCACCCAAATTCCCTTCCACCGTAATCATAATTAAAACACAATCCCATAGATTACCTGATTGTAATATAAAGCTTTTAATTATCACAAGACGTCGGGTCACAGACTCACAGTTCGATCTACCTCAATAAATTGGGTCAAAAGTGAATTGATTAAACAATTTCCAGGTGAATTAATTAAGTATTTTAATTAATAGGATGTGCTGGGTCTCTATTGGCAATATTCCTTTAATAAATTTATTGAGATTGGGCCGCTTTGAACGGTATCTTATGGCTGTTAGAGAGATAAGACCCTCCGTACCTGCGCCCGCTCATTTATTGGTATTATTTTATGTGTATTTAAGGGAGCTGGCGGTTGGTTCCATAAGGGGTAGTTAATGGATAGCTAGGATTAGAATTTACTAATAATATATTGGCTGAACATGAGATATTGCTACTAAAATCAATGGCAGAAATATTCGTGATGTCATTAACTAAGATTTATTTATGAATATCATTGTTGCTATTTTTAATGTCATTGTTTTTCCCAAAAAGACCGTATCTTTAAAAAAAATATTTTACTCAGGTTTTTTATTAATTTAACGTCACATGCAGATTTAGAATTCAAAAATAGTTATTTTATTATCTATGGTTCTATGCATGACGTCTATTCTTAATTGTTTAGCTATTTATTTAACAAAAATATGAACAGAAAAATTAATTATGATACATTAATTGACGGCATTCAATTATCTTTTATAATTATCTAACTTTAACATACACGTGCTGTAATTACTTTCGAAGGATTATTAACTGGGAAGACGAAAATGAAATATAACAATGTGGATTGTGGATGCTAATTTTAAACCATATTCGACCTCGGTTACTCGTGTAATCGTTTATTCGCAAAATTCCCAGTTTGACATTTCCTCAATGTCACGATTCGATAAATATTAACAATGAGAAAATGCTTTGAGAATTACAAAACCAAGATCGTAGCAGACTTCTTTTCTTAAGTCCACGAGGGACCGAAACTGAGGTACCAATAAAACTATCAACAACATATTGTTAGGTAAATTACGACATACGATCTAACTTTCGACAAATCGTTCAACTACGCTAAACTTTTAGTCAGGAACTCCCGACTGGTCGTGGGACTTCACCCTAAGACTTCGCTTTTTTGATCGGTTGGTAGACTAGTGGTGCGACACATCGGTATTACCTCCGGCACAATAGGGTTGCACCTTAATTACAATTTAATATATCGCCAATTAAATCGTTGATCGGTAGTGCCGAATCTCGGAGGTGTTGCGAACTTCATTCTCTAATTAGAAGGTGTATTATACGACTTTGGTTAGAAATTATTTTGGTGATGTATGAATTTACTGTGACTTTTTTATTTTTACTACAATTTTGTATAAGATGTGTGTGTGAGTGATGTGTGTGTGCATGAGGTCCTGGGTTTGATTCTGCTTCTTCATCTGCGAAAGCACTAGGAAGTGGTGTAGGAAGTGGTGAAGTTTTGGGCGACTGTCTTTTGTAATTTTGACGTTCGAAAAGTGCTGATTCTCAGCCTATTTTGAATAAGTGACTTTTGATTTTAATTGCCGGATCGGGCAAGTGTGTGCACTGAATTTCTCAGTATCAGCTCGGAGTCTGTTGTGCCCGGTTGATGTCAATAGACTCACCCTCTTTTACATGGAACTTGAACATACCTACCCTGGCGAAATGTGGGGGTACTATAGATACACCTCTGCTAACCCTTAGGGGTATACAGCCGTGATGTTATGTAATGTTTATATAAGATGTGTTTCAAAGCGTGACTGTGCGATGCACCTGCTAGTAATCGAAGCTTTGAAGTTTTTTTTACAAACATGGCGTCAGCCCGTAATGATACAGTTTTTGCGGCAATAAACACTGAATTTAAGGGATCCTAACATGCATAGGTAATAAGCGAAAGGGGCCATTACTTACTGTTGTTATTGGTACATTTCTTTCCTTGTAGTTTTTACTATTTGTAAAGGGAAGTAAGCTGACAGCCATTTGTTTTTTCATCTCTCTAAGAAAATTGCTTTTCGGATCCAATTAGTTCTTTTTCAATTGGATTTTTTTCATTTGAGCAGACTTTCAACGAATTCCTAATTATTATGATGATTATGTTCAGTTTTCAATAAATAATAATATATTTTATATTTCTACGACTTAAACATTTTCAATATATTTTCAGACGTTCTAAAATCCTCTCAGGCTTTTTACATATCGCAAAATATTTTATATTTTATTTGAAGGGATTACATATCCCATTATACTAAAAACAATTTAGGTAAATACTAGTATCAAAATGGTTCATATAATCGCACGTGGGTATTGCATTGTTCAAAGCTTAGTCGCGTTCGTTGAAGCGGCCGTCTCACAGGGAATACAGATAACTAGTGTTGACTCCCTTCGCCGTTCAGCTATGTTTAAACGATTTAATACTGGATATGACTATTTTAAATGAAACAATACGAAACTTTTGATATATTTCTTACAAAAAACAGGAATTTTGGCTTCAGCGAAAATATGAAATGAGAATGCAATTCATAATTCAAAACTGGAATTATATTTGATGAGCTCGTTTGACAATATGGGCTGTATGTTTTTGTTCCTTAACCAACATTTTTTTCTACTCTAAATTGGATTGTAAAAGGTACCTATAAAAGCTCATAGAGGTAAGTGAGCAGAATATACGTGGAAAGTTCTGAAACTCCCACAAAATGTAACTACCTCCACAAGGAAGACCGTCGGCTAATGTTTACGAGGGTTTTAAAACTGATACATTATAAACAGCGATGACACAGTTGGGAAGTGACGACATCCTAGCTTAGCTTAGTGGCGTGGAGTGGCGTCGGGTGTGAAGGTTTTTATCTTTTTATTATGTCTATGGTTTGATGATGCAGCTGTACTACCATATTCAAATATGGAAGTAGTCGCGTCGGCCATATTTAGTAATTCGATTTTTTTAAATAAATAATTCTATTTGCAATTTGTTAACGTGAGATTGGGCTAGTTATACATTGTTGGGAATATACCTACTGATGATACTGTGCAATAAGATGCAAGTAATGTTTTAAAACCTTAATTGAGCTCACAAGACTAGCTTTAAACAATTTCATGAGTTCAAAATTATTTTAGTGCTTACGCTACTCAACACCTTTCCCTCGTCCTAAACGAAAGCTTAAAAGCATCTTTGTCTTCGGCCAAAAGCCTTCAGTATAAGGCGTGTACACACTGAATATTTGATGCGTCGAATGAAACCGATGTGCGCTTACCTAACTTTGAATTAATTAGTGGGTTAACTTTTAAAACATTGTGTGTTTAGGCTTTAAATATTCTGCTATCGGTGTCGTTAGGGTAAACTTTGATTTTAAAACCAGTTTGTTTATTGATTGGGAAACTTTACCGGACTATCTTGCCCGATATTAGTTGATTCTGCCGGGGAAAAGACAAGTTTACTACAATTTTATCGAACTGTCTTCCTCGGGTTTCCCTTTGCATATATTTTTTTTAAACTAGAGGATGTTATGGTAGTATTAAAGCATAGACAGGCAGCAATAGACTAGAACTGTAATCAAAGAGGAAAATCCATAGATATTCTTCAAGAAAATTTCCCGCTCTTCCATAGACAAATAACCCGCGAATGACGATCATATTTCAAAATCTGTGACAAAATGTCGATTGATCGCCCCTACAGCGTGCAACCCTTTAAAGGGAATATTTCAAAGACATATTTCCAAAGGGGTTGTTCAGTAAAGGGATGTTTCAATATTGATTAGCGAATTAGGAATTCCTGTCGAGTTCTTTACCTTGTTTTATTGTCCTGTGTCATTGGGGAGTTCAGCGGTTTGATTACCAATAGACTTTAGGAGATCATCTTGTAGTTAACAAGATTTGACGATATTAGACACAACCTCGGCGATTCTCTCAGTTTTTGTGTCCAGCTTATCATAAAAGAATACCTTTTGTTAACGGTGTGAATTCATTCAACACTTTATTTATAGTGACTTCCACAAAAATGGCGACATTGAAATCTCGCTGATTCACAATCAGTCGCCACGTGTAACGAATTCAATTGTATTCAAATATCGAACACGGACTTATTTGCTCCCATCAATGTCTCTGACAATAAACGTGACGTCACTGCATAGTATCAACTCGATCGCCGATAACATCGCCCCGCCCCCGCCGCGCTGACCAATCACTGATCGATCGGTCACTAACGCCTATACACACCGACCAAATACTTGAAAATCTCAGAAACGTTCATTGGCTAAGTCTAAACAAACCATTATTGACAGAAACTTTCCCGCTCTCAGATATTTAGACTGAGCAACAAACGTATGTTCGTCAAACACAGTAAAAAGCTTAGAACCCGTCGGGCATTCTTTATGGCATCAAAAATCGTCGGGCAACGTAAATTAGTTGATAATTTGTGTGCGACAGAGTTAGGCTAAACTTGCGTTAAATGTAAGACAAACATCGCCTAAGCAAATGAGAACAGGTGTCTACGATAGGCTCGCATATTGATATATAGGGACAAACAAACCACACATAATATAAGAGAACGTTTCTTTGAAATTATGTAAATCTTGTGTGCTTAGATGTTAATTAAACATGAGATAACCAGCTTCACTCGACTTTCTTTAAATTTCATCTTTGATGTGTCAACACTGTGCCCTTTGTATTTGGGCTTTAGTGAATTTTAATTATAACGAAACCCCAACAAGCTCACCATCTTGTGTGATCATGATTAGAATTTATTAAACGTTATAAGTATTTTGAGCTTGTCAAAAAAATAGTGTAGCATAATACCAAAGACATCCACCAACTGGTGACAACCAGACAACCAGTTTTTGTACCAATATAGCCCACCCCCTCTCATAAAGAGGTTATGTCCTAGCAGTGATTATTATATATAGTAGGTATCAAAATATTGTTTTCCAGAACCAAAAATTAATCTGCCTAGCCTTTTCCCAACTATTTTGTGGTCGACGTCCAGTCTAACCAGATGCATCTGGATCAGTATTTTCGTATCTCTATATTGTTTTCCAGAACCATAGTCCGCATTCTATTCTCGACTAGCTAATAATTTAATTTAAAATCAACCACAGCTTAACCAAAATCCTCAAAGAAGCACAGACAACAAATAAATCGAACGTAATGACGCCCGAGCCGAGTTAAGCGGAGATTTGGCGGGAACCGCGTTCAGAAATCAATCCATTGCTCCCTCCATTAAGCTTTAATCTTCGGGGGCTGGCTATAACTTAATCCTTACTTGAGAACCGGAATAAATAAGCAATAAACCAGTGCAGGTGCCTTCTATGTTTATATCGGGAATTATAGATCTTATAGGATTAGAACTTATCTTTTGTTGGCGAAGGAAAGCGATCATGGGAAAGACACCAAATGGCGGCTATTCGCGTGCTGGCAGCAATAATTGAAATGGGTGTTTTCCGTTTATTTTTCTATCATATTGTGTCGTGTGGACGGATAATGTGTCAGTTATGTGTGCTTTATTATTGGGATGTCGGCGGATTATTGTTTCTTGGTATTGTTGGGGTTCGATTGTGTTTCAAATCTTTTTTCTATCTTATTGTAGCTAGCTTATTCCACTCTTCTTTGCAAAAGAAGGAATGAGTTTAAAACTCTGACGCATTTTTCTTAAATCTAGTTTATATTCTCGCTCAAACTAGATTCGCTTTAAGATATTTTCTAAGTTGAGTGGTTTCTTCATCTATGACCTTTAAAACTTAGAGTGAAACGTTTAAAAATACCTCCAACATTAAATAACAAACAACAAATTATCACATGCAAGTCAGCTGATGTAAAATGTATATTAAACTCGTTCCAATTTCCGATTTCCTGTCGTAAACCGTAATCGATCGACATTTTATTAAAGTTAAAAACACTTTTTATCGTGTTTGCACAGTCTTGATTTTATGTCGCGATGTCGGCGCCTGTGATGTGATCTTTGACGGTGGATCAAAGGCGCCGCCGGTATGACACCGTATTGGTGGGGCAACACATTAAACTCCTTAAAACATCGGTTTTGGGATGTTGCTGCGATGTATTTATAGACCGAGTGGGCCTTTGTGATGTGGCCTGCCATCCTGACGAGATGCATCTATATTTTCATGTCAGTTTGTTTAAGGGACAGTGTGAAAGGAATCATCGTGAAATTCGCTATTGTCTGTGTCTTTCGCGAATGAGCGAGCTTTTGAATATAAGATCAAGCCGATGGTCTTTCAACTGAATGCGTAATGAGAAATGTACATAATTTTCTTTTCTGTCTAAGTGTAGCACATACTTCTTGAACGCCACATTTTCATTCAAAACATATTTCAGCTTATCCTAATCATTTACCAACTACAATTGATGCTAGACTAAATCCCATACTAAGCACTAAGTGCTAAGTGCAAACGTCAATCTACCCACATCCTGTAACTAAGATGACGAAAGCACCTGGTGTGAAACTTTGTAGATAGGTAGGTACTGCTAATTAACGTTATCGGTTATCAGCGGCGCAGGTGATAGATTGTTCTCGAGGATGTTGACTGATCGCCTGATTACTTTGATACGTGGGAACAGAGGCCATCGATGTGAGGATTATGGATGGAAGATGGAGGAACGAGGAAGAATACAGAGAATGTTTTTAAGGAGATAATAATGGCTGGGGTTACTAAGGAAAGTCTAAGAAGCTAGTATGATAATAAGGAAGATGAGTTCATGATGATATGCTCAGAAAGGACAAAGGCTTTACCTAGCAGCGGCATAATATCATTTCAAGATGATGTGTCAACTAAGGAGGCAGATCGCAGTGATGTTAGCAGTGCACAGGTGGATGCTAGATTTCATTCATTTGGGTAGTGAAAAACGAATCAATGGGACAACGGAGAAATAATCCATGCGAAAGTAACTTCATAAGAATACGAAAAACTAAATAAAATACTGGAATTAACAGCCCAATATAACATCATAAGAACTTCCACCCGCGACTATTGTTTCCAAACCGAAATAATTTCCCATTCATCCCACTGTCCCGTCAAAATATTA
Organism: Apamea sordens; assembly: GCA_945859715.1. Lineage (NCBI taxonomy): Eukaryota > Metazoa > Arthropoda > Insecta > Lepidoptera > Noctuidae > Apamea > Apamea sordens. The sequence continues at coordinate 17,397,647 of OX244005.1, read as the reverse complement.
ACATCCCTCGATAATTCTATTTATATTTCCCACTGATGCGACAGGAAAAATAAAAAAGGCACCTTTTAAAGTTCTCAGGGAGCGATTTTTGTATCAATATATAGTGTAAACTTAGGGGAGGCCGCTAAATTCCTTATCTCGAACGTTTAGCGTAGGAGTGCGAGATGGGACACAACTTCGACGTACAAGTGGTTTTCGATTTGTGGTAGAAGAAAAAAACTGTTCGGACCTCCTCGGTGACTTTCTGGGAGCCGATGGGTGTATTCTGTTTGCTGTCGAATGTGTCGTTTACCAATGCGTACGTTTTTTTAATTGAAAGTTTGTTCGGTTTATGGTTATATTTGTTAGTAGTACTTTATGTGCCGAGAAGTGCTTAAATACTTTAGGGACGTAAATCTCAGCTAAGTGCTGTAGATTTTTTCTTAAAACGTAAATTTTAAGAGACATGACAATGACATAAGTGGTACATGTTTACGTAAACTTACAACGTAAGTACCGAAAGAGGAAGTATCTCAAATATCACAAACGGCACCAAAACCACGGGCGTCAGATCTCAAAGTGAAGACTCAATCCTTGTTTGAAAAACAACATTAAATACTCGGAACTCCATAAAAGATCCTTTAAGATGGCTGTTGGTAATTAACTGGTACTTGTTGGAGCAGGCTGTCTAAACAACAGGGTGACAGCAGCTAAAGGGTGTGTCGTGCTGTGTGGCAAGGTTTTATTAGAAGAAGATTTGGGAACTCTATGGTCAAGATTGATGCAGTTTATGCATAGAAGACGATAGTTTTTTTTGCAGGATCGTATGTATTGATGCCAAAAATATTAGACAACGATTATAAAAATATTGATTATATCAACGTTTGTAAAAATGACATTGTGTTTCTTTTTTTTATTTAACTGTTAAACATTTTTCAACTTTCCAGTCATCCGTAGGACCATGGAAAATTGGTAAAAAAGTCATGATAAGTGAATGATAGATGCTACGAAATGAGTTGTTTCACTTCTTACTAATGTACTCGTATAACTTCTAAAAGCTATGTCTTTCAACATCATAATCGACTAACGAACTAGTCAAACAAAGACAGGGTGTGCTGGAAGGCGCCTGCTTATCAGTCAAAGGTACGTTCAACAAACAAATGCGCTCAAAGCACACAATGATACATTGAACGTATGTACTCAAGTGACATTTACTAAGTTGGATTATTATCATACCGTTTCTAGCTTTTAATGTTTGTTCTATGGCGAAAGAGTTAATCCCTGCCGTCTTGATAAGGCAACGAACTTTCGTTTTATACCTTTGAGCCTATAAATGTCTAATCTATAAGACATCACGCCTTGGTTCCCCGAAGGGTTGGGTAGAGGTGAACCAATTTAGTACACCTAAATTTCGCCAGGTAATACGGGGCGACCCTATTGTCATAAACCGGGGACAAATGGACTCAGAAAAATTCCAGATGGCCAAAATCCAATAACTTCTTTCAGGTCGGGGGACCTGTGAATCGAACCCAGGACCACATGCTTGCGACCACTAAGACCAACGAGGCAGTCTTTATGATACGCAATGTAAAAGGGGGTATTTTATCAACCATTTCGATTTGATTGGGGATAAACAATTGACGCTCAATTACCTTTTGGATTTTTGACTGCCAATAACGTTGAAGACTTCGTAAAAGAAAAGTGATGGATGTGTTCATGTGTCAATGATTTTCCCGAAAATGAAAAGTCGAAAAGCGAACAAAAATTGCGCTGTCACTTTTGACCTTTGATATGTCAAATAAAGTTTCATCATGTAAGATTTTGACATTTCTCACTTGCGGCTGTATCATTATCATAGTATTATCATTCCTTACTCGTATTTAATTACAACTGCAATATAAGCCCGTTTTATTTCTTCTAAACCAAGTTAAACAAGGAAATGCACCGATGTTACCTAGGAGCGCCACGCCAAGATCATTCGCGCCAGTACCTCGACCATAGTCAAGGCTTGTTCTACAAACAATATACAATCTATGCGCAGGTGAATGACCGAGATACGCGCCTTATCAAGTTTATTAACACGTGCTGTATTGTAAACTTTTTAATTTTTATGCAGCCTGTACTTGTAGGGATGTAGACATATGTAGTTGTTTGAAAAAATTTAGTCGATTTTCTGAGACCGATTTTGTAATGGATTTTAGTTGATAGATTTTGCAGGCTGTTCTCTCTGTTTAATACATTAAATTTCTAATTTCTATTGACTGCAATATGATGCCTAGATTTTATTATTAGTATCTATCTTTCAACGGTCATTTGGTTCTTATTTCATTTACACTCTTTGGGGGGGTTTCTGTCACCTGTATCGGGAAGTCTCTTTTAAACATGGAAAACAAAACAAAACTTAAAATTAACCAATAGTCGTCCCAATTGTTTCAACAGAACGATACTCACCTGATTTCTCTTTTGATATCATCATAGTCTCTCTGCGTGTCGAGCCTCGCTTCAAGCCTGGCGATGTGCTGCTTCTTCTCGTCCAGCCTCTCTTCTAACCGCTGCAGCTGCTGCGCGTGCGCTTCCTGCAGCGCTGTAAGCGATGCTTGGAGGCGACGCACGTCGTCCACTAGTTGGGCGATCTGGGGAAGAAAGGGTTGGGTTATTGAGGATGTATTAATTAAAAAGGTTTTTATTTTCATGATATGGTAATATTTAATGCTCTAGCGGGTTTTTGATAGTCTTTTCAATCTTAACTTGTGCAATCAGTCGCATCACTATTCAAAGATGCATTCAAATTTCAAATAAAGTATCAAAAGAGGGTCAGAACACGTAACAGCACATTTGTGATTCCTGAGACGGAACTACCAACATTAAAATAATAACATTACGATATTAAAAGTGTCGCCAGTAAAATATTTTCTAAAGAATTTAATTGCCATATAATTATCTTATGTTATCTGTGGGCACAATAAAAGCATCTAACTCTGTAATTATGTAGATCAATCTTTAACGATAAAGATGGGCGACGCTATCAGACATTTTAATAATAAAATAAATATTTAAAATTGTGCCTTGTTATTGTGATATGGTTAAGGCAGGGCCTTGCTTGTTGTTAATACGAATGTATTTAGTAACAATTGTTAGTTTATCACATAAATTTGCTCCGTCATTAAAAACTTATTATTATTATTTTTACCGAGCGATGAAAAAAACACGTGTAAATCTAATTGCGTTGTTACACAGTCTCTAAACTTTACATAAAATTGGCTTAGCAACACAAAAATTGATTACGTACAACATTTTAAAGCTTAACAGTGGTTTCGGGTTTTCCCGTAGTTATCGACTTTAATAACAGCGTACAAAATAAATCAACAATTAAACTGTAGCAATTGAGTAAAGCAAAGAAGTTCCAATCGTATTATTTAGAAACAGAACTCTAAAAACTAATTTTAGTCCGCGTTTCCGTTCGACAATTGACGATCTATTCATAAAATCAGCACCCGACAAGACAAGGCTATATTTGTCACACCCAACGCCATTTTTTTTTCAAAAGTCGACTTTATTGCTTTGTAATAAACGCTACGTGTGTTATTATGGGTGTTGGAGTGTGTTGGTCGGATAACTCTCAGCATGTTATTACCCGACCTTCGGAAGATATCAATTGTTGGCGCAGCCGTCAGGTGGGGTGTCGTCGGCGCTCGAGCGTGAAGATGCGTATCGTCTAGATAGATGCGACGGAAATCACGGACGGCACATGACCCTGGATACGTCTTGAGACGGCCGTTTTTCCAATTCAAGTTTTATGGAGCCATTTTCTGATTGTTACTGTAGATGATTGGGATTTTGCTTGCTCTCGTTGGTCATTATAGAAACAGAATTAAATCCTCTCGACCATAGCTATGTTTGCAGTTAAAAAAAAAAACAATATTCATAGACCTTGTCATCTTGAATCATAGAGTTTTGTCAATCCGGCCGCATTTCGTGAAGATCTGTTTTAGAGATTAGTTTCGCTGATTGTTTTTAAAGAATGATTTGGTTATTTAGTTTTTCTTTGAATCTAAATTTAGGAAGATTAATTTAAAAGTCTAGTTATAGTTCATTCATTCATGTGGCTTAATTAATTTATGATGATGTAAAGAGGGGGAGCTTGGAGCTCTAAGATACAGGTCTAGGCTTAGTTTAGACTCCAAATCTCTCACAAATTACACTTCCTTTTTTTTCGCCTATTCATGTACTTTATTTATTTACCACGTAAGCTTGTAATTTGTGAAGATAAATAAATGTATTATTATTATTATTATTCAACAGCTTCTACTTCTGTCTTGTAATTATGACAGACTGTTAGCGGTGAAAGACGTCCACTGATGGACATAGGCCTCCCCCAACGGACTAGCGGCGACTAGAGTTTTCTCGTGACTTCAGTTTCATAAGAATTTTCCATCGCCATTAACCGTTTTGTTTATTTATTTTAGTGTTTTATGATAGTTATTCTAATACTTCGAGGTAATTGTAGATAAGCAGACAGGAAATAATAATATTTAAAATTAAACTCTTGGTTAGGTTCTTACGTAAACAAATAAGTGGGTAGTTGGTAGAGTAATTAATAATATAATTGCATTTTTTTAAATAAAATGTTTTGATACTAGACTAGACTACAATGGCATCTAATATTATACATTACGTAATATTAGTTTAATGGATTTAAACGAAAAACTGCATTTTCATAAAATAATTATCATTACTGGCGGTACAATGAACGGTCGTAAGAAATATATAAAAAAAAAAAACTTAAATCAGGATATTTAAGAGTTGTCTTCTTAATATTATTTATTATTGCCTTCAAAATAAGTTTGAAAATCACTTTAATGAATATCAAACCTTGACATCGATATCTTAATACATATCATCATTATAATACTTCAGTAAATATTGTCAGTTTTGTTTGACGCAACCTTGAAGAACTGTCGTAAATAATCTTCCATTACAACTCGGCCCCTTTACAGAATGTTGTAAAAAAACTGAAAAATAACCTTCAGACATCGTAATATGATTATAATAATATAGAATAACTAATGAGAACAAATGAAATATTTTGACATAGAGAACGTGCTTATAAAACAGTGATGCCAGTATACGTCAACTCGATTTTTCGCGGTATTTTTTCGCTACTTTATTAACATTGCGGTTTTTATTTTACAATTATTAAGTAAATATTGTATTAATGTAAAATGTTACTATTTCTATTAAATAGAAATAGTACCTAACATAATTTTCTTTTACCCATTTTTAGTTTTTCTTCTTTAAAGAGATGAGATTTTTTTCAACGGTTGTCACTGTCAATTTTCTAGTAATCCGTCACGTCCCCGTAAATGCTTTGTAAACACGCGTCCCACCGTTCAGAATAGTACAGTCACCATAAAAAGTATTAGCCGAAACGAAAATTTGGGCGGACGGCACCGCGGGTAATTATTGTCTTAATTCGGACCTGCACTGACCGCTATTAACTTAGTTGTATGTTATAAGCGGTAGCGGGTTGAGGAAGATGCCCGACGTTGAAGTCTGCGTTTTGTCGAAAATCAACAGCCTTTTTCGCATTTGTCCTCCTAAGTAAGGCGTTGTTTTAATTTTGAGATTGAAAATCAATGATAACGAATAATTTCTTAAGTCACGAAAATTGCCGAAACACACTTAGTTTTGTTGACAAATCCTTTCTGTTTTTCGTAACAATTTTTGAAGTAAAAACTACTTTAGCGGTTGTGCACTTTTTTTGTGATGGGTGAAAAATGTTAAACTCGCGTCAGGACACGTGGCCTGATTGAAAATTCGTAAGACGGAGCTTGCGTCAGGACACGTGACCTGATCGAAAATTCGTAACACGGAGGGAGAGTAGACCGCATTCCAAAATATAAAATATGCACAACGTTAATATACTCCGGGAGTGCCGGCAGAAGTAAAAACTTGATTTTTACTTCTGCCGGCACTCCCGGAGTGCAACCCATTTTTTTTTTGTATTTTTTTTATCATGTGAGCGAACGCTGTCCGCCCACATTTTACCCAGCATCCAAGGGTTGTTCCTTCAGCGAAGGGTTAAGGGTAACCCTCGCACAATTACCTACAATCATTACTATGGACGATTATGTTTTCGACCGCCGCCCGTCACAGTTTCAGCTTTTTATTGAAGTCTACCACATTTTTAGTATAATTACAGCGTGGCCGCCTGGGTCTGTGATCACCCCACTGTGACGCCGATTAACTCGAATACCTCTCTCGTGCGGATCGTTTAAAAAAGACCTTTTGCACAATTTGGTGAGATTTACATGTGTTAGCAACTTTGTTTTGAGTTCCAGATGGGATTTTTTGGGACTTTTGGTAGTTTATTCGGTGATGTAAAGTTGTCAGTTGTTAATTTGGCTGACTGTACTTTCTTTGATGACAGGGAAATGAGACAATTTATTTTAGCGCTGAGGTTCGTTGTTAAAGCTATAACATTAAACTTAGCAGTGTCATCGTCATTCGTGCATTTACACTTGAAAGAAAAACACCGTCGAGGCAATTCATTTTTCAGGTTAGAGTTGTCAAGCCACACACACGGCCTGCGTGCGTCGCCTCGCATTCTTAGCCGTGTTCCTTCCGATGCAAATGGTCGAGTCTTGGGCCATAAATCCGCCACCGTCCCCGGCGGTTTATCAGACGTGCTCGATTCTACCTTACACCTACTTTTATATGGTGATAATATGCTTACACTTATTTATAGCGCTGAAGATACTTTAAGAGTGTTAGAATAAAGAGGAATGCATGAACTTCGTTAAGGAAAAATATTTGTAGTACTTTTCAGAAATGCCTACTTTGAAGTAAGTTCTAATACTAGCATGAAAACACAATGTCCGCGACAAACGGAACGAGCCGAAGAAGGATGAAATGAGACTAGCAAGCGAAAAGCCAATCCACAAAATTGAGCTACAAAGGACGATCATTTTTTTTTCTATTTCTCAAAACCATAACCTCTTTTATCTGTCCAAGATCGATAAAAAAGCAACAAAGACGTAGACCACGTCGATTGTCTAAAGCTCAATAAAGTAACAAAACAGAATCAATTTGGAGCACAATGCATCAATGCAGTGCTCAATCACAAAGGAAGTGATGACAGACAACTGAGTAAAAAAACCTAATACGCCATTTTGACGTCAGAAAGAGTTCATGTTGGCGTTCTGTCAAAGTGGTCAAACAGTTTAAGGGCAGTATCTGTCGGAGTTTCGTGGGATTCGTCCCGGTTTCAGGGAGAGGGCGATTTTGGAAGACTTCAGTTTTTATACTATATTGTATTTCTATTCTGTCTGAAAAACCTGACTTAAAGTTAGGTTTCTTGGACCAGGTCTATTTTATGAAAAGGTTTATGCCAATCATGCCATTAAAACATCCGTTTTTCTGTTATATTTACCCGCAGTGCCCCTCAATGTCAGTCATTTTGTTATAGTATACCGCACTGAACTTCCGCAATAGAGCACTAACGCTAAAACGATAAATTAAACCTATTAATTAAACGTTTAAATCATGTCCTAAGTCTTCGGTTGGAGGTGGTGACCCTACGAAAATCGCGAATCGTCGGGAAACATTTATTAGGCCGACGTTTAAGCGGGAAAATTCAAATTTCGTATTCGAACGCGCGAGCAATACCAACTGAACGAACAAAAAGACGTTCGGAAAGCTTCTACGGCGGGACGGAGGTTTTTCTTTTTACGTCATCTATAGTCTGTCTAGTTTGACGCGACGAGTTTCGTTTCGTTTCGAAAAAAGATGATAAACGACGCGAATGATTGAACAGTTCTGTTGGACGCGAGTTTCAAAAAGATTCCTACTATCCGTTTATTACGTGCTCTTCAGTTGTCATCGCATCTATCGGAATTAAAACGGCCAAATGAATATTATTATTTTAACGTATTGCACGGGACAAACATTTGTGATTCATAAATATTCACATTTCGGCAAATGCTTTTACAGTAACAGTTTGATTGACAATGAACGTCGCGATCATCAATCACGTGTCATATCGAACGCGCGGCGTGAAAATAGTAAAAATTAATAAGCACGGACATACGCGGAATGTACAACATTATTATTTCTATTATTGTGTAGGTGTTAGGGTTGAGTTTGGCTTGGTAATTTGTTTTTGGAGTATATTTTAACGGCAAACACTGACATGGAACTTGTCCATGCACTTTTGACATGATACGTCGGTGGCGTTCGGATAAACATAGCGATGAATCGTGATCATTTCGATTATTACTTTTTCGTCGCTGTCAGTTCGTGTTTGGGAACTTTACGCGCGGAGATTCTGTCAGTATTAAATAGTAGATAGTTTTTAATGAACCGTGTAACAGACGTGATTAACGTTGAATGAAGGATATTTGTGGAACGCCGGGCGAATTTAAGACTCAGGATTGACGGTGCGATATCAGTTTTTTGTTCCCTTTTCATCACAGGACTTAGGTTTAATGAAAAGCTTTTAGAATTTTCTTTTTGAGTTAAAAATGGTGCGGGACTAATTAGGTCTCCAATTCTTTATGTCAATGTCAATGTCCACGAGACAGACTTTGATAACGCCTATTTGAAAGTTGTAAGCTTTCAACTAAATCATAATTAGACCTGTCATGCGATTTCAGCGATACTTTTTATTGACAAATCCAATTATCGTTTCGAAACACGACACAGACAAGCCGAATGCAAACTGCATAGTTCTCGGTTTGAGTCGACAACGAAATGAAGCAATTATAAGTTGTGGGAGCTCATTTATTGCCTGTCTATCGTTCGCGTTATAAAACCGAATGGAAAACTAAGTTTCGCCTGTTGTGGTCTCGACTCCGTGTTATTGGGGTGTCGCTGTTTTGATTTCGATGATAAGTTCGCTCTGTACGTGGGGAAGGTATTGGATACCGATTGTTGAAGGTTGATTGGGTTCGGGTATAGCACGTGAGGGTTTACTGAAGCGGGACTTTTGATTGGAGTTTAGTGTCAGTTGTGTGGTTTAGAACTTTATGGTTTTGATAGAATATGTCTAATTATTTGAAAATAGTAAATTATCTTGAGATTGGGCTCTCGAAAGGTTCTGAGCAGTAAAACTGCACTAATAATTTTGTTAGACACCTTTTCGCCAAATAATTTCAAATAACGAACGGACCCACTGCTACCAACATAACATCGCATGCTACCAACCTCACGCGACTTGAAAATAACCCGCCAATTACGTACAGACGTCATTCGGGATTAAAAGAAAAATATCAAGTGAAACGTGTTTCTTCCGTGGCAGAGGCAGTAGATCACGTGGGGTGTGCGATATCTAGCCTAGATTATTTTGAGTAACGGCCCGCCGTCGGGGTGGTCGGAAAAAATGCATACCATGGATAAAATATCGCTTCGTGTTGCAATTAAAATTGTTTGTTTCAAGAACGTTGGTAAGGGAGTGTTTTCTTTTTATATGTCTGCATTGAAACTGTGTTTGGATAAAAAGGTAGGTATTAAATAATCGCATTATTTCTATTAAATTTTTAGATTACGGATGTCGTGAGAAAATCAAGAACTATTTAAGAAATATAAAAGCATTATCTAAGCTAAATATAATCCAGAAAAACGTTAGCTTCATATCTTAAAATAACAACAGTTTTTTTATTTGACAGAGTTTCAATACTCAATACTTACATTTATTTGCATTCCACAATGTGAACTTAGGTGGGTGGTTTATCCGGTTCTACTTAAAGCGTGCACTAGTTTCCAGAAACAGACACAAATCTTCTGTCTGTGTCTGAAAAAAGTAGGTTGTATAAAAAAAAAACTGAAACAAATCACTACAATCAGTACAAAACAGAATTTAGCGCCTTCGTGCAGTATGCGGTGAACAGCTGATCGCGAAGGCTCTGCATTCTACCCCCGAAAAGAGGCGATAATTATTTTAATTTATAGTTACGTATCGCTCGCTTCTATCACATTTATTTATCAAGAATTTCTACCTTTTCGTGCGATAAGGTGTTGGGTTTAAATTGGGGGTCGAAATAGAAATAAAGAGAAATGCTAACTCATCGCAGATAAATTTTCAACCCCTTTCGGTGTTGACTTTTGGATTGCAAGATTATCTGAAACAACTGAAGAATACTTTACTGACAGATCAGTTACTTATTGAATTTATTTGAGTTTCTTTTCTATTTCTAACTTTAAAATTACTGATGGAAATCAATCCACTGTAAAAAAAAAACATATAGAATGAGCAGGTTACAAACTATTTAAATCTGTAAACAAACAATTTTCCCAACAAGACTTTCCTTTGCAAATCTATTCTAGTGTTAATCGAACAAAGTCGGAAGCTGGTGCAATTCAAGCATGTTCCGATGTCTTCCTTAAGTGTTCCGTCTCTGAATCACGTCTTACTTAATCGGAACACGTTCCGATTCGCCGGAACGAGCCGGAGATTGACGAAATTGTGCCTGTCACAATGATCCTATGATACTTCGATACGTCAAACTTTTAGAACTGAGCTTCCGAAAAATCTAATGCGGGAAATCTGTTTGACAGATTTTTTCTTAGTGTTGGCAATTCCTACTTTTACACTGTCAAAATGATGCCATAGATTACGATCAAGTAAAAAGGTCGTAACTGAAAATCGACGTAAATTACCAAAACTCCTTTTTTAATTGACTTCACAGTATGAACTCATATGGGCTGTCTAAAGAACATAATTTGATAATACGAAGACATAGAAAAACAAAAAGGAGCTAAAATTCGATATTAGCCATTAGTAGATTCAGAGTTTTCTAATTAGACTAAGCACACAAACGAAATAAAGCATTAAGGAGTTGTGCAAATAGAATGGAAGAAGGGGAAATGAGTGCAGATGTAATGTTACTGGAAACGGGCACTGTATGACGATAAAACTTAATGCGAAGGTTTGCTAATAGAGGCTTTAAGTTTTTCCTTTTGTTTTTTAGTTTTGTAAAATTTTATTAGAAAAAAAGGAATATTTAATAAAAAAAAGGTTGAATCTTTATCTAAGTATCAAACTGCATTTAACCCGAAAACCGTATGTCTATTCACAAAATCTTTCACAACACTATTTACCTACCACAAAAATCACAACTCAACTTTCAAACCTCGAACAATGTGGTTCAAAATTCAAACTGCGCTCCCTCTCTATTTTCAAACGCGCTTACAATGAGCCCCGAACATCCAGTGTTGCCATACCTCGCTGTCCGCCCGTATGCAGGCTTCGTAAGCAAATAATATGACAAGATAAAGAGAATGGAAAACGATATTTTGTTTTGTACTCGACAAATATCGTTAATTCTCTTGTCTATTAAGGGCAGACTATAACTATACTGAATTAGTAGTTCATAAAAAACAAGAAATCGAAGTGAAAATGCCTCTAAGCCCGATTTTTTACTGAGATATTTGGATGACTGTAGTCTTTTATTTTGTCGACGAATATTCGTAGCATTACCTACTTCATAATCAGCCTTTATTATTACCAATGCTGAGACACAAAAATCCTTCCTGTAAAAGGGTAGGGGCCAGGCCATTATCCACCACGCAGGCCTAGTGCGGGTTGTTAGATCAGACGAAGATTTTTGGGCAGAGATAAAGATGTTCTATTTTTACCAGTTCTATGATGTATTTTATCGATCAGGTTAAGCTACGCTTGCCGCGGTTATTCCGTGGATGGGTGACCATTTGTACATACCAAGACCCCTCCGTGCCTCGGAAAGCACGTTAAGCTGTTGGTTCCGCCTGTCATTCGTGGATCTTTGACAGTCGTTACGGGTCGTCAGAAGCCCGAAAGTCTGACAACCAGTCTTGCCAAGGGGTATCGTATTACCCATATAACTGGGTTGTGGACGTCAGATTGGCAGTCGCTCCATGTAAAATACAGGTATTCAGCTGATCCGGTTAGACTGGAAGCCGACCCCAACATAGTTGGGAAAAGGCTAGGCAAATGATGATATGATGTATTTCAGCGTACCTAAGCACGTGTATAAGGTGTATTTCTCACTGCTATTCAATTAAAGCTAGTAACGAGAATTTTATTGAAAAGGGAAGACCTAGCCATTTCAGACGAAACCATTACATATAATTACGGCTTACAACTGATACAAGACAATATAAACCTTGCCAGTCAACCTGCGGCCATTATAGTAATCAAGGAAGTTAACTTAACCTATTTATATCGTAAGATCGTCACCTGCACCATTGTGCGCGCAAGGACGGCCCACAATGCACAGAATCGTTACCATTGTTGTAATAATGCAGCTAATTGTGCTGAATTGTTGCTCATATCACTCCATACGACAGTTAGACACTGATGGCAAGAAATTACAGTCGTAAAATGACGTATTGATTGTGTACATCGGTAGATACGGCCTTTTCGATGGCAGAGATATGACGTTTGTAGTCCAAGACCACCGAATGGATTACAGAAAAATGTCGTAAGTAATTGTCATTTTTAGTGATGGCAACATAAAGTTTGTACTTCTATTAAATAATTAAGGACAAGCAAAATTATTCCATATTAGTACAAAGTACGAAGAATAAAGAATGCGGTCATAGATTAAAATAATAAAATTATAGCACAGATACTAAAGTCTAATATTGTAAGAAATATTTATATTATCGCATAGCTCATGGGCCGGTCTCGTTTTTACGCAAATACCGCCATCTGGCGGCGCTCGACGCGTAATTATAAATAAAATTGACATTAATTACGAGTCTCCATGTTTTTTCAAAGTGGGTTAGCAATTTCTAGAAAATAATTCCTTTTAATACGAGAAGAGGTAAACGCGTGTAATGAAACGCAGTTATTAAATGTTGATGCAATTATTATAATTTAACAAGATAGAGATTAATGTCGGAGAGTAGCGAGCTATGCAGTGCAGACACTGGAAGCATTCGAACACGAATAGCCATGAGTTAAAGAACTGTTCAGGGGCTTTTTTATCTTAAACAAATATTGACGATTCTCCATGTGACTGGTTTTTTTATTGTAATATCTACATAGGAAAATCCTTTTATGTAATCTTATAAATCTTATCTTTAATTATAGGAAATACCTTATTATGTGCGGCTAAAAAAACCACGTAATGCGAGCGTTGGGATACATTGACAACAAAAACATACGTCATAAACTATGAAACGTCATTAATTCAATTTGTTTCGCGCGCTTTATTTTGAGTTACAAGTTTAAATGCCAGTCTACATCTTACTCTATGGTTGGGAAGGAATTATAGACAGGTTTGCTAAAGAGCGGCGTCTTTAGTACTATTTTGTGCCATAATTATATACTTTGAGCGTTTTAACGAACTACCAATGAGCGTGTTTCGTTTAATGTTTGTTTATATGAATTACACTTTTTTGTGATAATTGCTGAAGTCTGAGGTGTAGTTTAACCAATTAGGGTAACTAGAAGACAGTTTAGGCCTTATGAATTATAAAGAACGCGTTCAATGCACGAATGTTTGCTTCTCATTTTGAAACGTAACAAAGATCAAACACTCAAACATGGAGGACAGAGGGAGTCCTCCAAACAATACATCCATACTTTATAACTAAATGAACGTACGAAAACGTACTTAGCAGACCCCCATCCCATCATACATAGAGACACATTAAAAAATCAATAGCAAAACTGCACGCTCACAATTAAGAAGTCCTCTGAGTCGAAACATCCCTCAAACGTCATGACACCCTTACACTACAAACAAAACATTGGCACACATGAAAAAATTACGATACATTCTTCTTAAAACGAAATAAGGTCGAAAATTGAGTGGCAGATGCTAAAAAAACGGCAAACTAAAGAGTTATCCGGCCAGCAAAAATGTACGCTTAGCGGCGAAGCTAAGGGAGGTAGGGGCAATTTGGGCAATATGCAAAAGTTGGGCGGTGGGTGGTGGGGAGTGTCGTGATTAGGCCGTGTGTGTCGATGCGCATCTTATGCCCGCATTACCCTTTCGTTTTCCTTCCGATAGCTGCCTTTGTGGGCCCCTTCAGTTATCTGTGCAGTCGAGATCATACGATACCAATTTTCTTTTGACGATTTTTTTCGAGAGCCATCGATTAAGAGCGGATTTTTTTCGTAAAGACTTTGTGATATTGAATTTTTGATTTATTTTAATGGATGGGCGGCGGTGGTTTGGTTGTTGAGATCGCTGGACGGTTTTATGAGTACTTTGGCTTCACTCAAAGGCCGATATTACTTTGAGTTTAAAAGTTATTGTGATCTCTATTCACTTGACTTCTCAACAACTGACTAATTTATTGGAACAACGATATAGAATCCATGTACCTATTATATGGGATGGGTGTGTCCCCGGAACTGTCATTTGCTATTAACACTTAATCAATGTGATACGAATGAGTGAAGTTTTCCCTCATAACTTGTCAGTGAATGGAACCGATCTGTAGCGACAAATATTCGCAGTTTCCTTTCGATACCCGAATTAAGCCATTAGTGCTGTGAGCCATCGCCACTACTTACTTAACTTACATCAAAAGTTAGTTCAAAACTGACACAATCGACTAAAATGTTATACCCATTAGGAAAATCGACTACATTCGCTGGGGTGAACTCGTTAACACACTTTCCAAGTTTCCCATCGAAAACTACCCCCGTTTAGACTACCAAATACGTTGAGGACAAACTAATAAACGTGAATGTTTAATATTCCGAATCTTCCCCCCGCCGGTTTCAATACGAGTTTAAGTAATATCGAATTCTGCCATCGCATTTTCACGTACAACGCAGTAAAGGGATCCTTGTGTTACGCCATTCTTCGCGGCTGTACGCCAACAGACGTTATGGACTATTCTGAAGAGTGATTTCCCTTGAAACCAATGTAGCATATAAATACCATTATTCTGAAACAATTCACGCTTTGGACCCGTTCTGTTGTTTGGATTGAATGAGGGTATTCAATAAGACGTTTGTGTACGTACAGACAACTTTTGAGATTTCGTATATTTTGAAGTGAAACTTAGTTAGGGAACTGATGTATTCAGAAAGTTGAAGGGGTTTCGATTTTTGGTATATGTCGATGCTAGGGTACTGTTTCATATGTAGAAAGTCCTACACATATGTCTGTATCTTTACGTGTCAACAATTTCCATCACACATTACTATTTCTAACTACAGCTGCAACGACATCAATAAGTATCTTCACATTTAACCCTTCAACAAGAACCAAACGACCCATAACAGAAAAAATCAAAACAAACCACGAACCACGAAACCAATATCGCCAAAAATTTCACTGCAAAACTTTCAAGAGCATCCATCAGTTCGGATACTTACTACCCCTCCCCCGCTCCCCCCTCACACACACAACCGTCTAATGAAATCAGACATGCCAACGCAATTGTAGATTCAATTAGTACAGAGCAGTTACCATTCTTATCGGAACGAGACGATTTCACGAACGAATTAATCCGAAAACATACGATTTCTATCTTCCCCAGTCTCCCCCGTCTTCGGTACCTATCTGTCTATCTATCGATATGACGTCATTGTATTTGCCAAGTGTAATTAAGTACATGTGGATTGAGAGAGTGATAAGTAATGGAGTTTAAAATGTACCAAGTTTTGCCAAGATGTGTATTTATTGAAGATTGTCAAGTTACGACTGTTTTTGAGCTTTTGAAACGTCTGTGTGTGAAGCTGTAACGTTTGATGATGAAACAAGATTAAAGAGAGTTCGCGTTGTATTGAAGTTATTTTAATATTGTTTTGTAAAAGTTCTGCCTTTGATTGATTTGATATCAGAATTGTTAAGACTGAACGAAAATTCGGTATTAACTAAAACATAATAAAATATAATTTAATAGAACCACAGACATTTAATCAATTCGTTACGTCAAGTTCAATTGATTATAACTAAAGTGACAAGCCATTGACACTTGTAGAGACACCCAGACACATTCGATTATCAAAAATTAAGCCATAACCGTAAACAATTACCGAAATCGAATTATCCAATCGGAATAAATTAAACTGAATCGGAATAAATCACACTGAGGAATTAAAATGCGATACTCGATAATTCAATAGACAACGCTGTAGAGGGTCCAATCACAACAGACGATACGAATCATCGATAAAATAGTAATAGAGGGGACGAAAAAAATAGGGTATTTTTTATTATCGTTTATTGATCACTCACGCCTCTGTATTGAGAGCTATTGATAGATTGATATTAATGCCCGGGTTCCGTGGGGTGGCGTTTTTTTTATTACAGACCTCGTTGACGGAACCACAATTGGATATTGTGTGTAATTCTTTTGCACACAATGGTTTTATTTTTTTATCGTTTTGTGTCGGTTGATTATTGGCATTTTTATTTCTATGTTTGCGTTTTTTTTTCATTGATTGTTTGTTTACAAACGTTGGTAACGGGCGGATATTGTGTTTGCACGGATTTGTGTGGCGAGTGATCTAATTGGGTCAGGTTGTGTTTGACTTTAAAAATAACAGCTCCTTTGTGAGTCAACCCCTTTGAGAACTGCTGTTACTATCCACTTCATACTTCAACAAAGAAAAGGTCTTGCATTTTAAAATACTCTTCAAACCGTTCCAATTTCAACGAAGCCTCAGGATCCAATTTACCAGATCAGACACAAGCAAGTTCATAGACAATATAGATTCAAACAATGGCGTTCCATATTCGTGCTCACACTTCAATATGCGAAATTGACACCGCAATATTACAAACAGAAATAAGATTGCCTGAAGGCACCCCCGCACCCCCGCGTGGGGGGACACTTTATTATACGAAATGTCTTCGCGATTGAAACCAATTGTTAATTGAGCTATATCTATGAAAATTGCGTCTGTGCGTCGCCGATTCTTATCGGAATTTGTCGTTAAATTTATTATACAACGGCTTTTCGGTTTTCGATGTGAAATGGAACGTTTATTGAGGCTTCGGATTTAAGTATTAATAAGACGTCGATTTTACGGCTGAGAAATTAATTACAAGTAATATTTAATTCAAAAGCGACAGACTAAGGCACACAAAAATAAAACACCAGATATTTGCTGAACTCTATGGTTAATCTAACACTGGCACGAATGACAAAACACATACGCAAATTCACTAGTTTGAATTTAGAACATCGAAATGTTGGCGGCAAAACAATTATTTTAATAAACAAAATAGGAAAGCCCGACAATAGTTAGACAAATGAATAAATCCAAATGGAAATTTCCCTATTCGTGAACAATAGTTAGATTTGGAGGCTGTATCTCGTACAGACAGATTGATTGGGCCCTTCCTACAGATGCGGAGGTGAGGATGTGGTTACATTGTTTTATGATATTTAAAATCCTTAGTTTTGAGAAGTTTTGCTCGCTGTTATATTGTCTGGCGCGAGTAGTGTTGTCTCGAACGATGTTTTTAGGAGGACCTACCTATTCAGTCTACAGTATTGGAGCAGAATGGTCGTGGAAAGTAGCAATTTGTTATTTATGTTTATTGTCCAATACAGCGATAACACGAAGTAGCCCAACATGAAACCAGTATATCATCGAAATCTCGCGTCCGTCAGCCAGGCGGCCATACATCCAACCTGCCGACAATATCTTCAGCAAAATCTCAAGTTTCGACATAAATAATCACATTGCGTTCACATAAATTTTGGATCTCTCTCCATATTTTGTTACCTGCGCCGTTTGTTACGATTTTATTATGAAAATGAATGGCAGGCGAGAGCGGGCGACGGGCGTCCGTGGTGGAGGGTGGGATACGATCAAAAGGGTTCCTAATTCGTACATTCGGCAACGGTGCACACTATAGCAACTATGAGTTTTATGGCCCGAATCTTTTATGGGATAATCAAATTTTGTATTATTAATGCTTTTAATTCACAGACGGGAATTGATTCTGTGGCGTTTAGTTTCTGCGGCTGCTCTTGTTTTGTTTTCAATTTAAAATATGACTTGTTATGATTTCGGGTGGTTCATAGATGCATCGAATCAAGTGTCTACTTCAGTTTTGAGAGTTTTAAATTGGCATACTTGAAGTTTTTTGGACCAAATTCATTTTGAACAGTGCAGAACCCAGAACAAACTTAATTCTCATACAGACTAAACATTTATGCATATCAATCTCATATTCGTTGTAGTTAGTTCAGAATTCTCGTGTAAGTTCGCCAAAGTTCGGGCTTCCTCAAACATCGTTTAAGCGAAGAATAACACGCGAATAAAATACTTAGTATGTAGGTAGGTATGGTGGAAGGTGTTGCTCTTGCACGAGACGTTTTCTTTCCTCCAAAAATAAGCAAACCAACACACAAACCGCCATCATTATTTACGTAACAAACACATCCCTATCATTATTTTAATTGAATATGCTTTGACGTTAACTTATTTTTGACATTCTCCTTCTTCGGAATTAATTTGCGTGTTCTATGGTCCTCCGTACAGACGTCATGCGTTTAAACCTTTGTTTTCATTATTTAGTATTCGCAAGAATTAATTGGAATTTACATTGTATAAAATACACGTATAATTAGAAAACACGTTAAGTTTGACAAAGAAAATTCATGACGGAGTAGCATGTGCCAATGTTTTTTTTTGTTTATGGCTTTTGTGCGCCAAGGAAGAATGAGCGTTCTATTCTTTTCTTCTTCTTGAATTTCCTATGCTGAACATTTGAATTTGAAAAATATGAGAACTGTCAAATATAATTTTAATATCCGCCATCATATAAATTACGCGAAGGAAACTATCCCAACAGCCAGGCAATCTAACAGCATGTGAGCTCGAAAACAGGAAAGTATCTTTAACGCTCACGGTTCCGCATACATATCTAACATTAAATGTAATCGTGGAAACCTGTGAAAATATGTAAATTGATCCTTGGAGATGCCGGACCGACGGACTCAGTGAAATTTGAATATAAACTTTCCACCAGTACCGTATAAGCGTCATTTATTTTGGCCGCCCATAAAATATAATGATTTTTGACGTAGCTCTCGGCTATATTAATTTTGTGGGTTTATAGGGGTGGGTCTGATATATCGACAGGTATTTGTGTGTGTGTGTGGGGGTGCCTTAATTACGTCATTGACCTCTTCATTAGAATATAAGATACTGTGTCTATCCTGAATCTGTTTGTATAGGAATAGCTCCATTTTAATCTCGTTATTTTAACGTAGCTTGTCTAAAATAATAGAGTCACCGAAGTTAGTTTGGTCTCCCTTAGCGAGCATCTATGAAGTCGCCTAACCAAGAAGGTAGGTACTTAGATTCAATCAGTCTTTAAATATTTGAAAAGAATACTTACTGTCCTGAAAAAATTGTAACAAACTGTTTTCTCTGTACCTTTCATTCAGCAGCATGGAAGCGATTGTGAAATAAAAAGACGTCGGCCACGACTGAGGTAAAGTTCATGACAACACAATAATAGATAGAACGAATTAGAATTTTCCAAATAAGTTATGCCAGTATGCAAACACAGAACCCATCATATTAAAATATTCCAGCGTCTAAATATGTGAAAAGGGAAAAAATCCGCAAAATGGACGCCACTCGTCTGAATAAGAGATCGAGAATATTTACATAAAAAACAAATAATACACGCCGAGACGGGATGCGCGCATAAAATTAAAATCGATGAGAAATTCTACCCTTCGAATTAAATATCATTGCCCTGTCTCACAGACACAATACACACACACACACACCCCCGCACGCGTTAAGATCTAGATTAATGTTGAAGGGGCTTGTGAAGCGCCATCATTTAAAACCATAGTTGAGTTCGCATTCAGAATCACTATTCCAAATTCAGAATCACTTTGCAATTCTAAACTTAACAAGCAGGTACTCGCACTAGAACTATTTACGATTCCAATTTCAAATGTTAAAAACAAGCACATTCTTCCGTACCATAAAGAACAGATATTTAAAAAAAAATGCGCTATTTCAATGGGGTGTAGGTTAAAATATCGGTCCGCGCTTATTTGCATACTAACTAAAATAATTTATTATTTTTTCTCGGAGGGTCGCGGTCTACGTGGGGTGAGATTGTATACAATGAGAATAACTAGAAACTGAGTGTTATTGGCCCGATCACAGCGCGTCGGAACATTTTAAATAACGTTCATTGGAATCGCCGTTTGAAGTTGAATTTCAAATATAGATGATATACGGGCGGTGTAGTTCCAAACAAATATCAAATTAAACACACACGGAAATGCAATATTCGACGTCAAAACACGGGATGCTTAAAAGTTTGAATCAAAGCGGTTCGGAAATCAAAGTACTGTTGGCAAAAGGATGAGTGGAGATCGCGGTTCGCAACGCATCCTTACAACGTGGCGTATGATTGCGCGAAACAAAGGCCCGAACAACTTTCAGAGCGAGCTCGTTGCGTCGGGAAAAAGTTTGCCGACTACGCCGTGTGTCACGTGCTGGCCGTTCCATCGAACCATTTGATTTTACAATGTTTGTTTCCAAATTCAAACCCCTAATGATGGCTACTTTTGCTTTTGATACTCGAGGTTTAAATTCAGAAAACTTTCGTATACGTCTTCCAATTTTTCGATTTGTTTTTGTTTCAAAGATGGGTTTAGATATAAATAGTTACAGAATAAGGAATTACTAACTAGTCGAAAGTGTAATTTATATAAACAAAACAAAACTTGTAAAGCCTCCTTCATACTCTAGTTCTTATATTAAACTAGATTTTTTCCTTGAAGTCTGATCTGAGAGCGATAAACTAAAGCCACTTCAAAACTTTTCCATCCGAGTTCATATTTTCTAAGTTTTCTTTCGATCAAGCATTGCCAACTACAAATCAATTCAAAAAGTTTATATTAGGAACATTTTAATACTTGTTTCTGTTGACGCTGCAAGTCTGCGAATGAAATTATCTTCCGTATCAAAGGGAATAATTTTAAATATCTACACACAGGCATGGCTAGTCCTGCCAGACGGCCACCCCGAAAGATTTATACATTTTATACACCCCGTTCCGCGATACTGTTCAAATTCTACGATTCACTGATGCATTATATGTTTCCCCGTTTTTTTGGCGTCTACCCACGCTTTTGTTTTGGACGACTCGTTATTAATTGTAAATTTCTGATACGCAATTGGTGTTTCTAATATCTTATTGGGATGGAGAGTTTTTCTTGCGTGAAGCAATGGAGTTTTGTTCTTGTTTCATCGAAATGGACATTACTTTTTGGCAGGGGGACTTTTTGCATGAAAACGCGAGGTGTTTGAGAAAAATGAGTAAATGATCCCAGGTAAAATAAATTGTTCTTTTTATTAAAGATACGTTACTATTGCTTTTCGGAGATCGGAAATTAGGGGACTTCGTTTTTGAACCTTGATTAGTTATCGCAGTTTTTTTTCTCAGTTATAGTTGTGTGACAAAAGGTGGAGGTATTCATATGCAAATGTTATAGAAATACGACCCGACGTTAGATCGACAGGAATCTTTACAAATATAAATGGCAGGGAAGTGTTTAAATTACACGGTGCGTAGTTGTAACTTTAATGGGTTACTGTATTGAGTTTCTTTAGTCACTGTGACACTAAGAAACATAATTCCTATCAAACTACCGCCTGACGAAAGAAAGGTTATGTTATGACGTCATTTAGCTTATTTTTTTACAATAGGTAAGTAAGTATGACGTGTAAAAGTGTTTTCGATTTTTTTTAAACTGGTGAATTTTAGTGTCTACCTTTTGGAGGTTTATTTCGACTCTTACTAACGTAATATGATGAACAATATTACCAATTGTCAACATACGCATATATAGCACTACCAAAACAAAACGACAAGGGGAGATGCACAGTGCAAAGATATCGGACAGGAAAAGGGGTTGATTTTGATTGAATATCTGTTATTAAGACCCTCCTTACCCACACAGACGCAGATATAAAATAATATACACATTAAGTTTATAAATATGCATGAGTTTCGTTAAAACTTGTGAGTGTGCGCCGAATTTATAATTGTCTATGTGTGAGTGTATTGATTGTAATAAATTGTGCTCATTGTATGAATGCTAAGCTTGGCACGAAGTTTTTATTTTGAATATAGAATTACAGAATTGGATATAGACAATTAGGAGTGTTCTATTTTCGAATTCCGTTTTGACGAAAAAGTTGTTCTACTTTAAAATAAAATTTGTTTTAGGGTTGTCACCTGAAATGGATTATGGGGGAATTTCACCAAACTTACTACTTACTTACTTACTGAATTAATTGGGAATTTTTGACGGCTTTTCCATACTAGAACTGTCAGAAGTCAATTTTATTCCACAGATAAAAGATATCTGACGTTGGTAAAATCAGCCCTAAGACAGTTAAAAGACTTCGACACAGCTAAAGAAAATGCTCCACGAGTCTCGAATATCCTCAAGTATTCCTTACATATATTATGTATAATACAAAATACGAGTTTATTATGAGCGTTGATATTCGTCGTTGGATGATGACACTGAATAATTAATGGCGGTCGAATTGTGCGGTTTCCTCCGAAATCTTATTGTTTTGCAGTTTTTTTGTTCCACTTCCAGAATTAATTTACTTTTCAGTTGCCAGCGATCGTACGCAGATATTTAATGATGTACGTTTTGTTTTGATTACACAGAGTTTGTAAGGTTTTGGGCCACGGGCTTGAGGTTTTGGCACTGATCAGATGGTGATGTTATCATAATTATTATAATTACTTCTGCGAAAATGTGATAGGATATTTCAAATTTAATTTTTATCATTATCTCGCGTTTCGTGGATTATTAACATCCTTAAATACGATTCTTTGAATTCCAATTCAGCATATTCGCGTCCCTAACAACTGATGTACAGATAATTAAACATATTTTAATATACCAAGTTGACATCGAGACGTGTTCAAGAACGTGCAACAAAATTGGCAAGATGGCCGTCAGAGGGCGCCTCTTGTCAGCCATCATTAAGGAGCTGTCAATGTCAACTGTCAGTTGAAGCAAAGACGTCGCGGCGATCGGACGTCTAATGACAAGAATTATATTAATTCTTGGTGATGCATCGACTTGGGGTGCGGTATTTTTAGTTCTGTTCTATCTTAGGATGATTTGTTTGAGATTTTCGGCGCTCAATCTCTTTCACTTTTATCGAATCATTAGGAGGGGAGCATTTGTATCCATATTTATTTTAGCTCTTTAATAGGCTACATATAGCAGAATGAATCCGTTCTTTTATTAATCACAATAAAAGGTTATAATAAAACCTCCACATATCAATACTACAACAATTAAAATAAAAGCTTTTGATCAAGAAATTAATAACGAAGCGGACATTTTGGACGCGTTCCAGATTATTTCTAAATGAACGGTCCTTTTTTTAAGTTCGATATGAATATTCGTTTGCATACGTGTCGCCCTGCGGATAAAATACGAGTACGTTGGACAAGTTAGGAGAGCAAGCGGGTTTCACTCATAGATCAATGATGGACGTGAATGGTTCACATTATTTTAGTTGGCATTTTTTCTCAGTAGCAGCCTCTGAATTTGTGCCAGGTTTATGGCAATAGGCTTCCCCCTCTTTTACATGGGATTTAAACATGACTGGAGAAATGTGGGTGTACTATAGGTACACCTCTGCCGAACCCTTCGGGGTTACAGGCACGATGTTATGTTATGTGTTATTTTAATTGGAAAAGTAGGTTTGAATTTAGGATTCCTTTGTAAAGGAATCTCTTGTAACCAATTGAAATCGTTTATCAATAAAAAAAGCTTGGTTTATGTCTAAAGAATTAGCCATAGAAACAACATGTCATTTATTTATTTATTTTATTTTAATATATAAAACACATACATACACAGACAAGAAAATAAAACTAAACAAAAAAATAGGCACAAAGGTGATGCTTGTTTCATAAGACATAGAGATCCATTGCCATATGTATTTTTTGTACCACTAATTCGTGCACATCATCAAACCACTACCTATTCCGAATTCGACAACTGTCATCAAAACCGCCATCGCCCATCACTCAACACAGCACAAGAAAGTCCCGTTTTTAACTGGGTTGTTCACCTTTCTGTATCGAAAGGGTTAATTCTATGCGAGAGGGTTCCGCATGTCCGTCTGAGGTGCGTACTATATGTTTTTATTGTTTTTTGAGGGTTGGATTCTACTGTCGTCTGCTTTTGTTTTTATTTGCAATATTATGAATCATTTTGGGATATTCTGTTGATCGTTTCGGGTTTTTGTGGTAAGTGGGGTAGTGAGGTTGGAGGAAAATGGTTTTTGGAGCCGCGCGAAAGGGTTACTGGCTGTTTGTGTTTTTTTATAATGAGACTTGGGTATATTTGTTGTATAGTTGATTATATGGCATAGGTACGTTATTAGTATCTCAGTTTCGGGTTCTATTTTATAAGCATAGTTTTCTTAATATTGGTAAGTACAGTACCCCTTGGTTAGTCTGACAACCAGTCTCACCAAGGGGTATTGTTACCCAGGTGGTAGGTTGTAGAGGTCAGATAGTTAGGAAATAGCTCCATGTAAAATTCAGCTGTATCTGGTTCGACTGGATGCAAACATAGTCGGAAAAAGGGTAGGCAGGTTGATTGAGCTTCCTTAACGTTGGCAGTAATACAGACGCCATCTTTGAAATTACGCGCCTAAAATTAGCACCATAATGTCTTTCAACCGTATTGCGAGTTTGCGACTTGTAGTCAAATGGGACTGCCCCAAAAGTAACACCCCAGGGCGCAGTTTTAATTTGTATGTATGCAACTATAATGTATAATCCTTGTATATAGTGGGATCGAAAAGGGTGGGTTCTCTCGGGACCAAATTTGAGATGGGGATCAAAAATCGCGATTGAACCCTATCGAAAACTTACGAGTCTTGGTGTGTATGAGTGAGTGTGTGTGCGTCAAGGGTGACAGATTAGGGGGTGATTTTTTGGACATCGTTCTGATGGTATTGGATTCTGATCGGTTATCGTGTACTTTTGGTAATTATTGTGAATTCTAGGTTTTTCTCAGTTCGCTTATTTTGAGAGGCAAAAGGGGTACTTATCTAAGGATCGTAGCAGGTGGCGTTCAGTACTGCCTACCTCAATGGAAAGAAGGCGTGCGTTTATTTATTTATTTAACCATTTATGTAAACACATATATAAACAGACATTGAAAATCAGAACAGAAAAAATAGGTCCTAGATCCTTTACAATGATCACAAGTATATTTGTGTATTTGTGGAAGAGCTTTTTCCTGATTAAGCGTCAAAATGGTTGTTTCCCAGAAACGATCAGTTTTGTAAGTGTAGTTTTAGTTCATTTCCGTACAAAGTTTGCTGAATATGTGTGTTCATAACCTTACAAGTGTTCAATAAGTAAAATATTTCTGAATAATGAATTAAAAAAATAGAATTACAGCATCTATTTGACCTCTTATTGACATAGCGTGACGATATGTGCCAACACAAATAATTTACCAAAGAAATACACTTATACGCAGTATTATCCAAATTGGTACAGCAATTTCTGAGATTATCTCTCACAGGTACAAAATTTTCGCAATTTTTATACATGGCGTATCTAAAGGGTTTCTTTTTGTAGGGTTATCAAACTGTACGTGTATCAAAATGTTGACAATTCAAAAGTGCCTGAAATGGTTTAATTGAAATAAATGAAATGATTTGATGATGATTTGATTTGTATATATCTAATTATAATCAGATATGTAGTGTGATTTTATATATTAATGTTATCGGTAAATAATAAGGGGTGGTCAGGACCCAATCGATTGATCGCAAAGTCGCAATCAAAGGGTTGAAACGAAGGGTTAGTTTAAAATATTGCTAGGGGTTCGACTGATACTGTGTGTGTGTGTCTGTTTGTCTGTCCTTATTTGTGTAGAGATTTGGACTCAGAGAACGAAATTAAAATTCGTAAGTATTTGTTTTAGTTGTACTTTAGATAAGGTATGTCGATGGCAGTATTCAGTTTCAGATAGGGAATGAGCTATGTTTAGTTGAAGCACTTTATAAACTATTGGGATAAGAGAAGGTAATGATTATCAGACTGGGACGCTGAATAGGAATGGGACAGTAATACAAGAGAGCTTCTTTAAATTCCAGGTCTTGCGTTTGAGCTGATATTTTTCAGCGATTATACAAGCTTGCCTAGAAGACTATGAGTCTTTAGATTAACTACTTACATATGTTTTCTATGAGGCTTTATCTTACTGAGAGTAGCCCAGTGTTAACGGCCCCGACTTCCACGTTGTAGGTGTGGGTTCGAACCCAGACAGGTGCTTTACTTTGTCTAAATAATGTCATCACCACTGCTCTCAAAACGGTGAAGGTAAACATCGTGAGGAAACCGGCATGTCCTAGAATCAAAAATACGAAGACATAATATATATGTGACATCTACCAACCCGCACTGGGCCTGCGTGATTACAGTCCACTCTCTACCAAAGAGAGGAGGCCTGTGTCCCAGCAGTGGGAACATTATGCTTATGCTTAAGGCTCTATCAATAACCTTTATAGGGAAAACGAAGCTCTATCTACACCACAGTGAGTGACTGCTAATTTCACATTATTACGTAGTTAAGCGTATTTGTGCAAAAACTTTTATATAATGTTTTGCCAAATGCACTTTTATTGTGCGGCGACATGCGATACTCAGGATCCAGGCGAACTGTGATAACATTTTGAGCTCACCCTACTTACACACAGCAGTGACACTGTGTGCCAACTGGTAGAATTAAAGTTCGGGTTTTAGACACTGTGTTGGGTAGTTGGAAGACGGTTAGCGATCGTCGCGTGACGACCCCCATAGTATTTGACACGGCATCGCCCGTACTTTTCACACTCAAATTTTCGCGTTTAAAGGCTTGCTTTTTGGTGTGCAATTAGTGATTGTTATCTTGTTTTGTATTGTTACTTTTGTTCGTAACTAGGCACCCAGGTTTTAAGTGGCAATTTTTAAATATATTGCTGTAGTAATTGTGGCTTTGTAAGTAGGTAAGCGATTTAGGTGTCTGTCTCAAGTGTTAGCGCTTTTCGATTTCTGGTTAAACAACGAGTTTTTTTTTTCATTTAAATAAAATTATAATTTCGTTCGTGTTTGAATAAAACTAGCTAATGTTACTTTGAATTCTACCTTAGCAATAATAATTACTATAACAGTACAACTAGTCATTAATAATAAAAAAATACACGAACAAAAAGTATGAATCATTTTACTAACCGAATCAATCAAAATGGCGAATTCTCGACGCTTAGCAATCAATCCTTGGTATAACTTATGCATACGAAATAAATATTAATAGCACACAACCCTTTCTTACACCCCTCCACTACGTAGGACGTACCTACCCTCAGTTTTGCTAATAAATGTGTATAATTAATCATATAAATATGGGTTGGTTTGTGTTGTAAAAACTGTGAACAGAAAATTAGAAGCAGTAATAGGAATTAAACATGGTATTTCTAGGAAAGTTATTTTTCCATACATGTTAAAGGACGTTTCTCATAAACATGGACCGATCCCAAGCTATAAAAGCTCATGTCATCATAATCGACAGCGAAATACCTACTAAGAAAACTTACACAGCAGTCGCTTCTAGTAATTAAAACCTTTTTTAAACTTCTACGTAGAAAAACCTCTTTTCTCAAGTTGACCTACAACTGGCAACCTAAACAACCTTTAAAAAAATATTTGACAGTTGAATGACAAGCAGCTTTTCTTTTCATATTGTTCGTTTTTCAAACAATTTGGCGGGAGCTTAACCCGTTCACCGCATACTTAATTCCCTCATAATTGTAACTCGAGAATATTGATTATCCATTATTATGCTCTGTCATTAATAATTTTAATTAATTACGTGTGTGTGGGTGGGTGGAGGGTGGCTCGTAAGGGGGGTGTGTTTATAGATTCTGTCCATTGTCGTAACATCGTGTGAGATGATTAATGCGCTCATCTTTTGGTGAGAAGACGCCTCATTGATTTTTGATGACTTTGTATATTTCTAGCCGGTGAAGGGTTAAACTTGCACGTACGAATATAACGTTTGAATAATGAATTATTCGCAGAGCTATTATGAATAGCTGGCACTGAAATACAATAAAAAATCATTATTCAATTCGCAAGGAGGTTGTAACTCATTCTCAGACGCTCCATTTTCCAAAATGGCGTTTCGCGTGCAGTCGTTAAACGTCCGAGCATCGGATCATATCTAAGTCATTTTCAGTTTCCGAACCATAAAGTGTCAATAAAAATAATCGTTAAAAGCCCCATTTGAATATTTGCGCAGTTAAAAAAATTAAATACGAAAGAAAAATTAATAACCCGTTCAAAGCTATTTATATTTGTTCCGTTTGTTCCACTTGAGATTATCGATTCTACGTTATTTTGTGACTTTATTACTCGCCTGTAGTTTTATTACGCAATTACTTTAAAAAGGGCAAACGTTTTTTCATAAAATTCTACCGGATCGTAAATGGGTGTTATACACACCTACACTTTCTAAGTATTTGTTTAGCCCTTTTTTTTTATTTTAGTTAGCACTTTAATCTAGCTTGACATTTGATGGACTTATACATATTTACACGTCAAATCAGTTACCAAGAAATGACTCATTAATTGTGGTAGGTATACACACGTCACATTTGAATAAGTTATTTTGTAAAAATAATTAGCAATAGCAAGGTACCACTTGCTTCGAATTTTTATTCCAAAACTTTCGTGACCGTTCATGCCACAATAGAATTACTTTTCGAATTTCAAATCAAATTAATGATAACGTCTGAAGACAACTATCTATACAGCCAATAAGGACTGGCCAGTAACACGACCACGCGATTAGGTTTTATATATCTGTAGCAGACTAAACGCGACGCGATACGGCTCGCTCTACGTTCGTTCAATGTAGAAAGCTCTTTAGTAACGGCTACTCAAAAGTGTTATCGTTAACACGTGACAGTCGATAAGTCGCGTTTAAAAATGGTGCCTTTTTATAGTCACGCGACTTTTTAATCGTTTGACGTTCAAAGATTAACGCTATTAATGGCCGCTCGGTTCGAATATTGACAAATTTCTACTGGTAATCGAGTGGGTTTAATGGCAATTGTTTTGATATCTGTTGAATTGTTTCACTTTGATGTGCAACTGACAGTTGGCGCCAACGGATAACGTTCGTTTTTTTTTTAAATGTCAATAGACAATGAAAAAAAAAGTAAACTTTTGTTTTTATGTAATTTATTTGTGTTAGTAATGTTGGTAGTTCTGTTTTTCTTACCCAGTTCAGTTGGAAATAATAAGGATCTAGATTTACTTTTGTGTCTAGACAGATCGTGTTGTTCTTACCTGAAACAAAAAAAGAGATCATTAGTTTAAGAGTTCAAAAACCGCTGGCAACACACAGATTAATTAAGCAATCAATCAGTTGCTATGATAACTTATATGCCTAAAAAACGAATTTATTATTAATACCTATTCTAAAAGTTCAAATTCTTTTTGTTTCACTCATTATCTACAAAACAAAGTAATAAAATATCATCTATATCTGCGTTTGAATATTAAGCCGCCATATTTAAATGTACAGAGTCGCGCCGGGCAAATCGGCAAACCATCTGGAAATGGGGAGGCTGGGGAGAATCGCACAATTTGTTACTAAATCATCGATAGTAGTTGAAAGGTTTCATAATGACTCATGCTTTTGAAGAATTTACAAGCTTTTTGTGGCATTACTAAGTTTTAACCATTACTTTTGCTAAAGTTTTATAAAAATGCTTGTATCTAATCGAACCTAAATATTAATATACCGATTGCACCTCACTTTGAGAACGTCAAAAATCTATTTTCTCCTGAACAAGTTTAAAAGAGATTCTCATCGTTTGAAGTTCAAAAATTTGTTTGACGCCTAGTTAAATATTTTAAAAAACCTCGTCAATACTTGTTATGATCAAATATTGCTTAACTCAAATACACTAGGCATATCAGAAACGACAATACAAAATCCGTTTTTCAAACCGATTGCATTATTATTAGCTATATCACTGTGACTCACAGTTATTTGTTCAGTTAGATAATATTTGTGATTGGTAAGGTCATCGGGTCAGGATATAGGTCGCACGTTTCAATTTTATTGGCCGTTAAAATTAAATGAACAACGTGTGTAAAAGAGAACGCAGTTTGAAAAAAGAACTGATTGACAGTTAGAACCAAGAAAATATACGTCAGACTCTTGCATCAACCGATAAATTTTTTAAAAATCTCACCGTGAAAACTTCGGTAAAGTGAGCTTGAAGTGAGCTGTCATTAGTGTCAAATCCCATCATCAGATGGAATGGCAGTTACAGACGAAATTTAAATCATAAGAAAACAGAACATCCTCCTTACTGCTACTTAAGCCAAAATCATATCAGAAAGGGGTAAAACCAATACACACGCGCAGAAACGCCTCAAATAACTAAATAAGTCGCGTCACGAATACATCGCGGTATTATAAATATGTTTTTGTGTTGTCTTGTGTAGCGGATCACAAAAGATGCGCTCTTCGGATCGGGGAAGCAATTACTGGCGAGTCTCCGGTGTCTGAACTGAAGGGTGAACACGACACATACAGGACTGGGTTAAGGAGCTGGTACACTAGACGGGGACTTGGAATTAGGGAGATCGGGAAGAGAGGAGCGAGAAACTGCTTGAAGACAAAAGAGAGAGAAAAGAGAATGAGAGAAAAGTGTTTTTTTATTAATTGGGAATTGAGCTGATCTATCAAATGCAACTACAGGGGAACTTACAAATTAGCAAGCAAGATAGAGAGATCAGAGAAGACAGTCTGGTTTTTTTTAATGATGACTTTAATAGAAAGTATTGTCTTATTGACAAATAGCTCATATAGAATTGATACTTCAGATGTACCCAGTCAGCAAGTCTCACTGGTGAATTTTGAGAGGGCATAAACAATTTTCAAAAAAAAAGCGCATCGACAAAAATAGAGATGGGACTCTCTTGGTGAAGTAACTAAAAGTAAAACTTAAAATCATATTGAATTAGATTTGAGAGCATTCGATATTTCTCTTCACTTGTTAATACATTCGATACTTTCTATATCATCAAATGATTCCAATACGACACAACCTCATGATAAATTAGAAGATCATCTCAATATCCAATGTGCACGGTCCCCAATAAGGGTTGTGCGGAAGAAATTTATAAGTAGGTCTCGGCATAAGGGAATTAATTGTATTATTGTAGGAGCTCCGATGAGGGATCGCGCAAGAATTATCAATTAGAGAAAGAAAATGCCGAATTCGGCGGCCGTAGGGCTGTGCTGTAGACGAAAAACGATTCCTTGTGTGTCAGATGCAAAAAAGATACTTTTAAGTTATAAACCTGAAGGCAAATTCTCATAATTTAAAACGTTCAAAATCTAGTCGCAGTCTCGTCTCGGCGACAAACAAATGTCAAAAACTTGTCAAAATGTAGGGAAATTACAGGTATTTTTGACAGATTGAGACTCAGATCAGACTGTAAATGTTCTTAAAATTACGAGAATTGCCCCTCTTCTTTTGATATGTACTTATTTTAAGACAAGAACTTAATATAAAAAACAACTATACTTAGATGGATAATGAAGTAATTAATATGCCTATTAGTAATGTTTAAAAAAAATATTATTAGTCTTCAAAAATCTGAGGTACAGTCACGAGCACCAATATATCAACACTTGGCAACTTTCAATTGCGGAAATATCGAATGCAACGTTGAAATACGACACATTACATAAACCTATGGGTTCGAAAATGCTATGTTCGTAACAACATAAAATTTCATTAAAAAATAAAGGAGTAAATCGCTTTTGAATAAAGCGTAGTGTTTACATACTTTTGCTCGTGACTGTACATAATTAATAAATAAGTTTATTTTTTCATTGCAGCCTAAACAATACATTAATTTCACAAAAAAAAAAAAACTAGAAGATTAAGATTTCCCAAGCCAGTGTTCTTAGTCATTAAACTGGGCAACATAACAATCTTGAATATTTATAAAAAATTACAAAAAACAAAACCCCATTCTCCTCTAGATATCGTAAATCAGGCGTCCCTACGGCCGTGTGGGGAGGCTGGGGGAAGGGGAGACGCGTCGATTTTACGCAACATTCGTCTTAACATTAGTACTTACAAGTATTCTTGTTTTCCTCTTTAATTGTGTATCGGTTTGCCCCGACCGCCTCTTTGTATATAACTTGACGTATGTATTGATATAGGTACTTGTGTAAGTCTTTTGAGTTGTGATTTGGATTACAAATACGTAAGTACTTGGAGGTACTTGGTATGTCTTTGAGAAGTATATATGGCCCAATACACTGAATAGCATAATCAGTTAATAATGTTCCCACTGCTGGGACACAGACGTCCTCTCTGTGAGAGGGAGTGGGCCGAAATCTACCACGTGGGCCCAGCGCGGGTTGGTAGATGTCACATATTTTCAAAGTTTTGGTTCTAGGACATGCCGGTTTCCTCACGATGTTTTCCTTCATCGTTTTGAGAGCAGTGGTGATGAAACGATTTAGACAAAGTAAAGTGTCTGTCGTGGTTCGAACCTACAACCCGCAAATCGCGACTGTTGCCACTGAGCCACCACTGCTCTTCATCATAGTGAACGAGGTTGTTAAAATAAAGCTGTTTTCTCTAAAAGAATTATATTTCAACTACTAAAAGAAAGAAAATGAGTGAAAAGGTTGACTGTAACACAAAGTGCATCAAAAGGTTTGTCTAAAAAAATCTTTAATTACACACACAAACGAAGTTGCGGAGAAAAATAATGTAAGCCACAGCTTACTCCCCGATTCAAATCCTTTACTAGCTTTGGCAAACAATTCTGAACCTAACAAAGATAACAATAAAGCTGAAATTGA
This sequence comes from Apamea sordens, assembly GCA_945859715.1. NCBI lineage: Eukaryota > Metazoa > Arthropoda > Insecta > Lepidoptera > Noctuidae > Apamea > Apamea sordens. The sequence continues at coordinate 17,364,773 of OX244005.1, read as the reverse complement.
ATTTAAAACTGCAGGAAATATAAAATAATTAGAAAGAGTTTTTTTGTCAGTCACCGAAGCCTCAGGTGGCGAAACTCTTAAATAAATAATCGAAGGTTATTAGGAAGCCCCTCTCAATTATCGGGGGCTCCCTCGCGCACCAATAGCTATTGTCTTTGGAGACAAATACCCTCTTTTGTAAAATAAATAAACAGTGGCTGGTTCTGAACAATTTGTCGATCGTTTTGGTCAAACTTTTGGAGTGTTTGAGACTAAAGTTGACCTTTGTAAAGGATTTTTCTTGATTAGACTTGATGGGTGGGTAAAAGGGAAACGCGTGTCGATTTTTTTCAAGTATGTTGCATAACATCACGCTTTTAATCCCCGAAGGATTGGGCAGAGGAGTACCAATAGTAGATACACTCTTTCGCCAGTTATTTAATGTAATAAGGATTTATGTCAGGTTGATGTAGTCTTACCACTGCCATCAACCAGACGTAAATCCAGACTCCTGCCGTTACTGAGAAATTCCAGATGGAAAAACTTTATCATCACTTTATCCGACCCGGGAATCGAACCTAGGACCTCACCTTCAGCAGTAGCGCTTGCGACCGTTAAACCAGTCCAGTTAGATGATAAATAAATGAGTCCGAATGTAGATATCAATAGTACTTAAGTATAAGGTTTAATATAGAAATGTAAACGTTCAACATTAGATAAATATTACGATATTCGCGTAAGAGACGAAGGCGCTTCTGATAAAAATTAGCAATCAACTGCGAAATTTTGTACAAACCTGACCAAATATTTGTCTAAACTTGCCAATAACTTATTCAAACAACATGTTGGTGATAACAAAAGCATTTTATTTTACGAAACAGTTAGCTGAAATCAAATATTTGCGACATATGAAGAATTTGATCAAACGTTTGGCAAACACCGCTTAAGACAAACATTGGCAGCAATTGTCAACAGTAGTCAAGCAGTCACACAAGTCATTGTTCCAAGACGATCATAAAATAAAAATCGGCGTATTATAGAAGAAAATTGCTTCCCGCGGAATCGAACCTCATTATCCACGGCAGGCTGTTACTGCATGGTGGATTTGCTCAACCATGCCGCGGTTCTGAAAATTATTGCAAATTGAGTAACTCGAATCGTTGACATTTTTATATTAGCCTGTGATGGATCGGCGCGGCGACAAGCAACGGCCATTGGTCATGGGAGCCTAGTTGTTACTAATTATGATAACATGCTCACCTGTACGAGATTTATATTTGTTTTTGGATTGATAAATCTGAAGGTCAATTCTAATTGAAAACGTTCAAAATCTAGTCGGTAACGTAAACGTAACCAATTTGTCATTGAAAATGGTAAATTTTTCAATAAAGTCTAACCGGAATCACGAAATCGTAATAAAAAGAAAATGTTTTGATAAGGCACTCAATTGATTCAATTCCATATTAAGAAAGGCGTTTTTTTACGATATTAAGAAAATAAAAACAATAGCACGTTTGAAATTTGGCAAGGAGATAGATGGCATCCTGGGGAATGCCCCAGGATGCCACCTATCTCCTTGTCAAATTTTATCAAAATCCGTTCAGTGGTTTAGGCGTGAAAAATAAAAAAATAAAAATAACATACAGAAAGAGTTACTTTAGAATTTGTAATATTAGTATGGATTTCACATTCAATAACATTTACCTCCTTATTCTGACAGATTACAAAATTATTTGCAAGTCCATCAACATTATAAATGACTATCATACAATTTTCTATAACAGTCAAAACGTACACTATTCTCAAATGAGTAAACACCAGAATCGCTCGTACATCACCCGCCGCGGATAATGTCACAGTTATTTGTATTCAAATACATTCATCAATAAAACTAAACAGTGATCCATTGCTGGCCCTCGTTTGGGGCTAATTCCGACTGTCATAAATCGTGGCATTAATTTAACGACAATGCATTAGACCTCCATCCTAAGAGAACTATTCCGATAGATTGGTAACAATCCTCTTCGGAGTGACGTAACTTAGAAGACGGAATCGACTCACTGTCGACCAAGGCGTGTCGATATAGAGTTGATTGTACTTTGAGAATAGTATCCTTCGCGTGGCGCGTTTAGATCGGATGTTTTCAAGGACGGTTGGATCCCCAATCGAATGTCAATCTTATTGATTGCTGCTTTAAGTTTGTTATTGATTGCCGGTGATAAGACATTAAGTAAATCGCTTAATGTGTTCTAAACGGATGGTGGAAACGTTTTGTTTCTCCGTAACTATTGCCGTGTTTGTTGTTGCTTGTGTTTGTATATTATTAAGCCGTCTATTGAGGCAGTGATGGAAACTGTCTACGTATCTCTAGGGTTCTTGGATATTTTCCCATTTACGAGTAATGGTTCTTAGTATTTTGTAAGTTAAACTTATTACAAGTAATAATTTTAGCATTTATGTTTGATACCTTCTGAAATTCAAATTAACTTGCTAGAATTAGAGCTTCATACGTGATTATTACAAATATGATGGAATATATTAATACCTATCCTTATATATATATATATAACACAGTATTTTTAAGAACATATACATACTTAACACAACCTATTAGTAAAAGGAACCACGAAACATATCAAAGCTCTAGTAAAGGATAAAATATTAATAAACGAATATATAAAACCGACCTCATCACCAAATATTCCCGATACACATCAGGAGAATCAGCACGGCCACTATCACTCGCGGACGGATGCAAGTCTCAGCCACTACCGTCGACTAACATATACTGATATGTGTTAATCAAAAATATATTATATAAACACCGTTTTATCACCACTTATATCGGGAACATTGTTTATGTCAAGATGCCTGTATCGATCTGCTGTTATTGGTTCTCAAACTTTTGGAAATTCATCTTCTGTAGACTCCCCCTTACAGAGAGGAGGCCTGTGTCCCAGCGTCCCAGCAGTGGGAACATTATAGGCTGATTATGCTGTATCCTCTGTAGACTTAGAAGCTTTCTCTGATAATATGTCTTCTGTAGCGGTCAAAGATGGTATAATTCCTTCAAATTTTATTTTTGCGGCTCCTAAACAAAAGGTTCTGAACTTGAAACTTCATAGTTCCTACTTATTTTCATTTTATGTCTCATTAACACTATATGCACTAATGACATTATATAATAGTTTTTTTTTCCAATTGGATGATCCTAATATTCATAGTAGAATCATAAAAATTTGAATATAATCAAGTTGTCCACGGAAACCGACATTTTAAATTCCGAAAGTTATCCACGGAAACCGACATTTTAAATCTGGAAACTTTGACATCCATATGTATCTCTGCGCAAGAGTTCAGATAATCGTGAGTTCGCTCAACTAAACTATACCGAATTTTTGACCTGCGATAAGCAGGTCGTTGACTTACCGTCTAAATCGTCGCCACTATCGATTGTTTTACGATCAATTTCTGCTTACACGTGATTCGCATTGCGTCAGTATAGCTCTTATCCGTCGAAACCTGTCTCTCTTACTCTTTATTTATCGCTAGCTTTTATTATTATACAAACTTCACTGCAGTAGTAGTCAGTATCCAAGGTAGCCTTTGCTTTCATTCGATTTGCGTTCAACTTTACCTTACTCTTTCATGTCACAATTGTCTTGAGATAGCTCAAGACTATTGTCTATTGAATCTTTCAAAGCAGAATCAATTTCAATCACAATTCCAGTCATTTGTTTTAATTATTGGTTAAAGCAGAATTCCAACCCCAAATCGCCTGATGAATTGCAATGAAACCAAATAGAAAACTTCTTTGACGAAGCTATACAGATAGCAAAGGGAATATCGGCAGCCATTAAAATAACAAAGGGCTGTATCACGAATATTAAAGCCTGGTGTTTCCGTGTCAAAAAATAAATATTAACGATATCTTCACAATGAAGTGTTGAAAAAAAGAGAAAAAATAATTTATGCGAAATATTCCTTTTGACGCCTTTGTTTCGATGGGACCAGAAAACGTTCAATTAAAGTGTCCCCTGGAAGATAGGGATTATATGCTAATCATTTTAGTGTTTTATTGAGGGAAAAAATTGTGTTTTATTTATATGTAGACTTATGTACTTCTTGAGACCTTCATGTTTATCACATTTGAAGCTTTTATGAGCACATTTCGAAAATTCCCGACCTATATTCAAATCAAGTTAGGTTCGCGACCTTACTGCGTGATTAGAAAAAAAATGAAATATCGAATCATGCCAATGTATGTAAAATCACAAACGGAAAACAGTTTTTGATGAAATCTAAATATACATAGAGTAAACTTTCTGAAGGTATCCTAAAATAAACCAAAATCTGGATGAATTTGCATACTAGTAACAGTTCGGAATATCGTTTGCAATGCTCAAATATACCAAGCACTTAACCTGACATTTTAAAATCACGATATCGTGACGATAGGTTTCGAAGGTTTACACAATGTGTCTGAAATGAACACAGTAATAGAATCCTCCATGGCGAACGCCCAGGGCTCCGGGCTCCGAATTACATTGAAATCGTCACGCGATGCTATTCAGACTTGACCATTAATACAACAATAAAAAATCGTATCAATAGATCTCGTTCGATTAAATGTGACCAGCTGGACATCTGCGTAGATTCAAATCTGGCGAATGAATGGACGATCAAAATGTACCAATCACTACCCTGATTCAACTAGATTTTTTTACAAAATTCTCGCCCTTATTTTGCATGAATAAAGGTCAGAATAGCGTGACCTGCTATTGTCGAGTTTCTTTACATTAGTGGTGGATTGTACGAAATTCGATTGAATGGTGTTTTATTAAGAACCGGTTGCGACCGGTTTTGACCCCCGCCACGTGGTCATGGCGTTTTGTCATTCAAAGTATTATTAAAATTATCGGCTGTTTTGTGTTCTATTGTGTTCTGTTAAAATCTGTGATTTATAGCCAAAATTGTATGTTTATTATTACTACTTTTGCGTCTGGATGGACCACAAATTTTTTCTATTCAAATCATGCTGGATTTCATCCCAAGTTGGCGGCTTAGCAATTAACATCATAGGCACGCTTGTAATATAAAGCTCATAATTTTCAGTTGTTACCCACAATTCGACACATCCCAACTGATATAAAATTAAATTTCAATTTGTACCAAAACCAAATGTATCAAAGGAAGCCAATATCATTGTGGATCTGCCACCCTTCCATGAGGCGGCACACCCCATGAATCCTTAATGAGTAAATTAACAACACCTATTGTTTAGCACCACTGTTTTTTTACAAGGAATATTAATAACCATTTTCTATTGTCTGCGAGAGGGGGGGACGAGAAAAATGCTCCAACCAACAGGGGACGACAAGAAAGTTCTGAATTGATTGATTTCCAGAATTAATTTTAATAAAAACAATAGTAGAATGTTTTCGACGGGCTGTAATTGCATTTGGACGAAGTTGCAGGTAGGGAGGACGAAAAAGTTTTATAAATTTTGATGAGCCCGAAATCAACGGAATAAGGAAGCTTTTTTCGTTTCTTGAATTAATTTTTGATTAGAACGACAAAAATATAAGACAATCTTTTGTAACTTAAAAATACATAAGTACAGACAACAAATTACCCTTTTAACTCACTAAACTTCTAAGCATTGTATAAATCACACAAATCTTCCCATTCATCCCAAACCGAGACTTTCCCAACGATAACGTAACTAGAATCGATAATACGAACAATAAACAGACAGAAACTAATTAAACACATAATGACAGGCACACACCGACGAATTTCATCAATTACTCAGAATTCGGCGGTATCTACATACGAAACAATAAGTCCTTAATGGATGCATGTACTAACAGATACCGCATTATTCTATAATATGTCACAAATCATCTTCTATACGACACAAAGTTTATAATGAATTGACATATTCCGCACACGTGTTCACTTCAAACTAACACGTCCCTACATATGGAGGCACATGACTAACAAACAAGATTAGACTCTACAAGGCTCAATCTTAGGTCCAATTTCGATTTTCGGCGGATTACGGTAGCCGCGCAACAAATTGGTTCTTATTGAAACCCAATAAGGTTTTAGTTAACGTATTATGGCGGTAGTTCCGATAAGTGTAATACTGCTTGATCGTTCGCTGCGACGATAATTGCCTAGGTATTAGTATTGGAGCTATTTTCATTTATAATTACTGCTTTTTATTAAACGCAATTGAGTTTAGAAGATTGCTTTTTTATTGGGACTGTGGATTAATGTAACGCGTGATTATCTTTTTCTTTGTTTCTTTCACGTTCGATCATATCGTGTGTGGCGTGGTCATCAATATGGTCTTCCTTGTTGCTGTTTCTTGTCCATTCAAGTGTAGATGTATTAGTGTCTAACATGCCATCAAACTATAATAATTTAACTTCACTAGACCAGAAATGACTGCCACATCCGAAGCTTAATCAAATAATTAAGATTAATTATCACCAGACGCCCATAAACCATAATTTATTAACAAGAACAAAAAAATTAATCCCCCATAAAAATGGTCTCCTTGTAAAAACTTGAATGATCAAACGTTCAATATTGAACAAAAACATAGATAGTAAATCATGAATAAACAAAACGTATTAATGTTTAATGAAACTGGAATGAACCTAATCATGTACAGAGGCGTGATATTGTAATTGCAAATTAATATTGATGATCAGGAGATCGAACTAATTACGACGACATACATAAAACATTAGGTGATCAAACGAATTATGAAGTGATGTGTAGTCTTGAGGAATACTTAGGGTCTCTTGGCTGATATTGAGTAACGTGTTACATATAGTAAAATATCCGTCCAATCTGTAGCTATCTTATACTGTACTGATTACATAATCAGCCTATAACGTTCCCACTGCTGGGACACAGGCCTCCTCTCTGTGAGAGGGTTGGGCCGTAATCCACCACGCTGATTAATAATTAATTTTAAATCAGCATGTTATGGAGATAACAGTGATTTCAGCTAGCTGATCCAAAAATTGGCAATTGATATCTAATAGGTTTTGTTATAAATACCTGATTAAAATATCCACCTGACTTTGTATTCAGTGACTGAAGCCAAAGCTCTAATTTCAAAACAAATATAGTTCGACAAAACGATACCGAGAGACACGTTATGAATAAGCCGTTAAAAATATTGATATCTCTTCCCGTTGATTTACTCATCTTGTCGCGTCTCGATGAGCCATCGAAAATTCTCAGCTCCCACAAAAAGAAATCGAAATACATCAAAGGTGTAAATCTGTAAATATTTCTCGAAACCACAGACCTTATTAGAGGTGTGTAAGGTTTAAAATCGGTGACAAAAGTAGCTCCTGTAACTCAATATCTACGCGGTTGACTATATGACGTTTGAAGACGATGTCCCCAAAATATAGTAGTAACAGATGTATCTTATTAAACGTGAGGCAGTCTGAGACAAAGAGAGCTTTTAAAATTATAAAAAGTCAACGGAGAGTTGTATAGCAAACAGATTCCACGGCCTTGTAACATCGAGGGCTGAATCATAACATGAAAGGCTGAACAAAGGTAACGATGATAGGACCATTTGACTTGGTCACGAAATCGGAACAACTGAGAAGCATAATCCAATTGGTGGTGACAATTTTTTTATGACAATATCTACTAACTGTGAAGATTGAAGTAAAGCCATTATTCTTTGAATCATTCTTGTTGAACTAAGTCATAATGTAACTATAGTCATGTAATGCTTTAATTCAAAATCATTGTTAAGAATTTATGTGGGTGCGTCAGAGTTTCACAGATTTTCAGAGTGAGTCAATTATTGAACTACTGACTAATACGTGTCCGCATCTATGTACACAGTGACATCACGACACGACCCATCCTCTTCGAGTCCTGCCAAACTGTTATCATACCATACACAATCTTAGTATTCATGATCCGTTCTTAATACATCAAATCTATGATAAAAGAGTACTGGCGTTTACTTAATAATGCCAGTGACGTCTGTTGTAAAGCCAGGAGTTACCGCGCTAAAGAAACAAAAGTTTCAAAATAAGCAAGTCTTTGATGATAAATAATTTATCACCCCACTAAAACCTGCATAAGAAAGAAATGTTGATAAACATCGAACATTAAATATGTAACTGTTGACGATCGTAAAAGATGGAAGCCAGACGTAGTACATACATAAATATCACTTCGTAGGAAGTATAACTTTTATTAGTTTGGCGCAGTTGAGGCGCACTTACACCGGCAGTAATTTAAAAAACGAAACGAAACGCACGATTTGCTCCGTGAGCCATCGCGCGGCTCCATCGACGCCGACGCTCTACAGATGTGACCGACGCTGATTTTTCTCAACGCATCGCGTATTATGATGTACGACAGTACGACACATCAGCTCTGGGCCGGCGACGAGTTCGATAGTATCTGGTGCGGGCCGCGCACACGTTAATAGATTCAACAGGTGTACCGCAGGGTGGTCCGATCGGCCCGCTACACTTTTTTATTTACGTTTTCACGAATTTATTGCACATAGTCGACGTCTCGAGGCGCACGTTTGATTCATATGCTTACGTTGTCGCTTTTTAATACTGATTTACAATAAAAACAGAAATGTTTCACCGGCGATTGATGTGAGTTATGATTAATGTACGCTCTTTGATGTTCGCTGCTATGAATCTATCAAGTTGGCTTCTGAATATCGACGCGGGACCGTGTATAAATAAACCGGGACGAATTCGACGAGCCGTCTTCGTTTTAGTTAATTACGAGGTTATTAAAGTAACATTGCTGACTGACTAACAAAGTTTCCACTCGGTTGAGATGTACCGAACACTTTCCGGTCATTATGGAGCCCCGAGTCACGCCAGGCGTTGTCACGGTACACACAAATTACATATTTGTGATGTTTTTTTGTCGGATAAAATTAGACTAATCAGCATCGAGTACAAAGAAGCAGATCGCTTTCATCATCGACACGATGATGTTTACATCGGATCTTCCGAGAAGCGAGCGCAGCATTCAATACTAAGAAATAAATATGTGAGTTTGACATTTGCTTTCAAGTTGCGCTCGCGTGTTTGGAGCGTAATTACGGGCGTCGCCGACGAGCGAGCGAGAGAGCCCACGCGCACACTACTTACCATTTATTTTTGTCCTTTTTTCTAATGTAACTCTAGGCTTTTTTTGTTATTAAATTAACGTGCGTGCCGATTTCTGACAAGATGATAGGTTACGTTTGATGGGGCATCTGATTGCTTCTCTTGTCGACATCCCTCGATGCTTTCTCTTTGATTTGCTTGGAAATCAGAACGTAAAGGTCACAAGTGTTTGTATGTACTCGCATATCTATAATCAAACACGGATTTACATTGGCGAAAACATTATTATTTGTTTTCTTTAGTGTTGTTAGAGTCGATTCATTTGCAAATGAGAGCTCAACGTTGAATGTCAAGCGAAGGCTTGTTTATAATGATGATATTTTGAAAGTGTATTGCGTGTGTAATTTCTATTTCAAATATGTTATTTTAACAAGCTTGAGGTTAGTCATGTTTATCGGGTCTCGTATATCTATCGATACGAATCTATCGGTCGATATATTGTCATTGCTCAAGGTGTCAGACGGCCGCGTTTTGGCATCGTCTTCGTTACATAAATTATCAGTGAATAGACCACTGCAAATTAATGTCGATAGATCGCTCCAGTTGTTAATAAAATTTATCATTAGCTTTATACTGCGATGGATAACGATAAATTAGTGGCCGAGACGTAAACGACAACACTGTTACTGTACACGCAAAAATGGACGTAGTGAGTGAGACTGAACTATTTAGAGGGCTAGTAGAGAGAGAGAGACTGGTGTTAAAAACTTTGATAAATAAGATGAAACACATTTGAATGAAGTATCAAATAATTAGAGCATCACTAATGTTGTCGACAGAAATGAAGGAAAGCAGGACATTTGTCAAAATTAAATGAGTCTTGCAATTATGGGAAGAGAAAAATTACTAGCGTAGGTGCCAAGCAGATAGAATTTGAAATCGCAAACAAAAGTATGGAACGATGGAATGTGTTACATCAAAATTGTAGTCTGGTTTCCGGCGCAAGAGTGGCCGATCATCGATAAATGTCAATAAAGTCTAAATTAGAAATACTGCCGCCATCATTAGTCAAGTCAGGCGGGAGATAATTCAGTGTCGAACTACAGCAGTTTACGACGACCGACACATAATAAGAGCACGGGCCCCAAAAATAACAAAATTAAAATAAATCGAACTACAGACAAACGTCATAAACTAATTTCGAGTGTTTTCGTTTTGGTGTGTACAAAAATAGCATCGTCACTCTTTCATGTCTCGCCGTGAAGTGACATTAAACTATAATTTACAGTTGGATTTTAGTACAGCGCCATCTATGAGCTCCGAGATGAAAGTAACGTTTTTACTGCCTAAAAAGAGAGGTGTTTATGATTTATGTAAGACTATTATTGCTTTCTGAAATTAAATAGTAGCATCGTAATGTGTACGTATTGCGATGTTTACCTAGTTTTCATGTCAGGTGTCTGGCTGTATACATTTAATGACAGGTGCCTGTACGCATGAGATTTAAAAAAGGTATTTCTATAATAAGGTTTTATTACAAAAGGGCGCTATCTGTCAGCGTAATTATGTTACTAGCTGCTTGTTTATGATTCAATAAGTTTATGTTAAAGAAAAAAGCAAGTTGTCTGTTGATTTGACTGTGAAAGAAAAACATGTCGAGATCTCCTTATCTTTTGTTGCAATGTGTAAGTCAATAGAGTTAAAGCTACTTATGTTGCCGATGAGTAATCCATTGCGGTGGACAAAGTTAATAATTCTTTACATTAAATATAAGTATTTATTCTTATTCATCATCATAATTTCGAAAGAGACGTCCACTGCAGGCTGGAGATAGGTTCTATGCTTCTTGAGGGTTCTCGCAACTATTCTTGTAACATTATCTATTTATCTTCATTCGTCATCAGCTCTTGCAGTATTTAGTATCTACGTGAATGTTAAATAAAGTACTTATTAAACATAATTAATTATGCCACAACAGAACAATACAACTATTGTGAAAATCGTTTTTGAAATGCAAGAGATAACTGTCTTTTGCATTTAAAAAACGTTTTTCATCAAGAAAATTCTCATATGACATCAAAAATCTAGTTACAACCGATTGGAACGGATAATGGGTGATTGTTATGTAGCGGTATACAACGCCACATGTGAACAACGCGTCATACTGACGTCACGCAAATCCTGCATCTCGCAAGCAGAGTTTACCGCGCAGATAGCATAGATACAATTTCCCAACATCAATCGTTGGGCAGTTGCCAACCAGACACAACACCCGTCTGGCTGGAGGATCCTCCCTTTTCTATGGAGGATGAGTGAACTTTTACACCCTGTTCCTCATGCCTCCAAACTGGTGACCCCGAGTATGAAAGTCAGCTCAGCCTTCGTGCAAACTTTCAGCGTGACGTCATCATCATCACTCCCGCAAGCTTCAGCGGCGAGTCACCCAGCTAGCCAGCATCCACGGCTTCAACGGGTATCCTGACCACCAGCATGCAGCGTCCGCGCATACCTGGTCATCACCCTCAGCCTTATCAGCAACCTTGACACAGCACACTGCACCTTCGGCCGGTCAACAAGCAGAGCACCCTCTCCTGGTCGACGCAGCAGCCAGCCTCACGTCACGCAAATCCTGCATCTCGCAAGCAGAGTTTACCGCGCAGATAGCATAGATACAATTTCCCAACATCAATCGTTGGGCAGTTGCCCACCAGACACAACACCCGTCTGGTCGGAGGATCCTCCCTTTTCAATGGAGGATGAGTGAACTTTACACCCTGTTCCTCATGCCTCTAAAGTTATAAATAGGCAATTTATAAAAAAATAAATATCATCGCCCATCATTTGTCATAATAAGGCGGCACACACGTTAAATCTTATTTCGTTAATTCTAATAAGCCACTTGATAGGAATGGTCACAGTGTAGCACCAGAACTGAGAAATATTATTTATTTCGATGGCAATGTTAAAGAGTTGAAAACAGAAACCTAACATGGCTGCGAACTTAGGAAAGAAGCCACGAGGCGAAAACATTACACAATGAAAATTTCATTTTCCTTTGTACAGAACGAGGACTATATTGTTGAGAAACTGACGCACTTCACTTCTTAAAAGACTATTTCCTGAAAAGTTTGCCTACCTTTATATACATTGAAATATTTGCACGTTAAAATTTTCCTTACATAAACATAAACAGTTCATAATAAAGCATTTTCCCGAAAAATTAATAACACAAAAGGGTTTGAACTGCCAGGAATCGTGACAATGGACCCTTCGGCATGTGTTCTTTGATACCCTTTGATTGTTCGACAAATTTCGAAGTAAAGAAACAATTTTTCAGTCTACAGAGCCACAGTTTTTAACTTATTAACCTTATCGAAGGGACAAAGTTTTTCTTCGAGGATTTTTTGCAAAGATTTTAATTAAGTTGCCGAAAGGGTGACGCTATGTTATTCCTTTTTGATGACATTCCGATAATAGGTCTTCTTTTTCGTTTGATAACTTTCCTTTGAATTTGATTGCAGGAGTTTTTGATTTAAGAAAGTTTTTAAGATGTTATTGATTGGTCTGTGGTTTACGTTTTGTTTCAAGACTTCCTTTTGTTCGAAGATTTTTCGGTGATTTTTGTGCTAGTATCTACAATTTATGACAGCACAGCTAACAAAGCAAATCAATTCCCCTCCCACCCTTAACTTAAAACTACAATAGAAGAAATTGAGAGCTGAACAACACAAATAAATCCGGAAGACAGCACTGAAGCTCGCTGAACACATCGATATTTCGCAACGCCATACGAATTTGCATAAAAAGCGGCATACTATCAAAAGTTGTTCGTTGGGTACCTTTATCGGATTGTTTATGGCTAGTTTGTGTGCGGAACTATTGCGGGGATTGTTTGCATTGCTGCGTCGTAGTACTTTGTGCCTGCAGCGGCCGGAGCTCGCGCAGCGTTGTACGGTAATTCGTCTTTAAGATAGTGCTTGTAAAGGCATTCCTCTGCACAAAGGCGTTCGTTACGGCAAATAACAGCTTTTATATCGCGAACTCATTGAGTTTCGACACTGTGCAAGTATTCTGGAGGGCTGCGTTCAACACAATTGATGTTTTCGTGTTTTGCATTTTTGTGTCTTTTTGTCGCTTTAATTGCTGCTGCAGTTATATTAATATCGTTTTCTTTATGTTTTAACTCGTTAAAATCTTTTTTGAACACATTACACCCATCATATATTTAACATCAAAACTCCATTTCCATTAGCCAGCATATATTTTTCACCAATAAACCCAAACATACTTGTAATTATATAGAGCTATTGAATCCCCAACAAAGAGATGAAAATTCGTTTCAAATCCGCGTTTTTGCTTGCTTTAAATTCGGTGATTCAATGGACTAATGATTCTGAAGCATGAATGGGTGCATTCTGAAAGGCCTCGCTTGCAACTAGGCTTCTTTGAAATTCGGCCGCATTGGCAATGAGCACCACTTCAAATGGAAAGGGGGTCTGTTTTTGACTCATGAATTGTCTGTGTAGTTTCTTTCATGTAAATGTTGTTTGTGTTGATACTGTGTATAGAATCTTCAGTAGGCTTCGCTTGTAAAACTTTGTATACATCGTTGTGTACTGCAATTTTTTTTCTACTCTTTCATCTATCGTTATTTATATACATAATATATCTATATCTAAAATGATTTTCTGAACAAAAAATCTGTCTCATATATTGCTATCTCTATGTCAACTGGAATCAAGTCTTCAATTTAAATGCTTTTTACAACTGTAATGAAAGAACAGCCATCAATAATATCTAAGATAGAATACTTTCTACGCACATAGTAGACAGCTAGCTATCTCGGCATCAGCAGACATTGTAATTTGTTTCTCAGCATGCGAAGATGCGTGACTGGTATAACAGCAACCTTCAACACATTTACTATTACACATTCTTCCATATTTATGTCAATAATTAATGCTTCTGAAAGTTCACACGCATCTACATTTACTTCGTAAACGTTATCATGTGCTATAAAATCTTCATGACTGAAGATTTTGAAAAGTTAAAGTCTAGTTGAATTAAGATGCTAACCATCAGCAGCATTGTTCATTCCACCTGCTTGAGGGTCTTGTTTCAGCCTATAAGCCATTTTCGCATGACCCAATTATTGGGAGATTTAGATAAAGATGTTATAATCCAGGTAATCACACCGGAGGAACGTCCTTAATCCTTTCATATATCCACTGCCTATATGTCAGCATTTCTTATCATCCACATGGCCTTAAAACCCAATAGTCAAACGCGACCGTCCCCTAGTATCCACATGACTTATGCGATCGAGGTCAGCCGGTCAACTGGTTAGAAATTGTGAGTAAAGGATGCAGCGCGAGCGCAGCTCATCTTGTATCGAATGTAACGTACGATCAATAAATCAATTACGAGCGCGGGGGCAATGCTGAATTGGGTTTGACAGTCGGTTAGATCTAGGGATGTGTCTGGCGATCTGTGGGTGGGATTTTATCGGTAAAATGTAAAGAGAACAGTCGATAAATCCGAGCTTAATAATTGTTGTAAAATGTAAATGAATAAGCTTGTTGGTAGGGCTCAATTAATAAGAACAGTAACTAGTTAAATACGGCAGAAGCCACAAAAGACTAAGGTTGAACAGTACAGAAGTAACCACTGAGGTTACTTAGCACAATAATAATGAGGAAGTTATTTTATTAGCTAAAACAGGAAGCTCGTAACTAGCCATTAGGATCGTCGTCGACCATTCATGGTTATAAACGTAAAGGTTATGATGAAATAAAATAGTCCATGAAGGTTTTAATGGAAGGAAACTATTTCATTCACTTACAGCAAGATAAAGATTTTATTTATCGATATCAATTTTTCCGAGCTATCGATACCCAATCGGATTGCACATCCCTAGGCAAAGGAAACAGGATATGTTCAATGGGATGATTGATCGGTACCGAACGAACGTAATCCTTGCACTAAATAAATATCACCGTTTATGAACCACGCTCTAAGACACGCGACACGACCGTTATTTATAGGATTCTGCCTAATTGGGACTGCATTGATACGTTTGGTATTTGGGATAATTTTAGTAGAAGAGATCTCTTTTTGGTTTCTTATGCCACTCTAGCATAATCAACCTATAATGTTTCCACTGTTTGGATACAGGCTGTACGGAACCGCACATTAGTGTAAGACTCACACGCTGTGCATTGCGCTCAGCATTTTGTACCTAGCAAAGGTAATTTGTATAAATAAAGAGTTAATGTAATTCAATAAATCAGTGTTCAATGGACATTCGCTTTGGTCGGTTTTATTTTATCATCATCCCCATAGAATCGCCCCGGCATCATCATTAAGTATAGGGATCCCCTACACAGGCATCCTCTCTGTGAGATGGATTTGACTGTAATCCACCACGTGGGCCCAGTGCAGGGTGGTGGATGTCACATACATGTCTTTGAATTTTTAGTTCTAGGACATGCCGGTTTCCTCACAAAGTTTTCCTACGCGGTTTTGAGAGCAGTGGGGATTAAATAATTTATACAAAGTAAAGCGTCTGGCTGGATTCAAACCCACAACATACAACTCGTAAGTCGCGGCTATTACCGTTGGCTCATCAATGCTCTCGCAACTCTGTTTTGGTTAAAAGAAGAGCTTCATTACTTACATCTTCATTCTCCTTACTGGCATTTGGCATCAGCCTCATTTACCTGTAGACTACTAACTAGAATCATTAAGTGATTTATTTTTCTGTGTTCTATATTTTCTACAAAGAAACTACAATCACTAACTATACGTATCTGATGCAGTGATGAGATTATGATCCGTCAATTTATTATATTTTCGTAAGATATTTTCGTGCAATAACACGAATCCTACTTTGTACTCATTAACCTATTTTGCAACCAAGACCTCAACTGATATGAATTTCTTTTCACGCGCCGGATATCCCAAAATTAGATCTAAATCTACCATTGAACATATGCCACGCAGAGCTATAGTTATCTAATACGACATTATCTTTTCTGTCTTAATTGGCATTGGCAAGCGATCAGAGCGCGTTGCTAATTTCAATTAGTGATGTGCCAACACCGATGTCGAAATGTCGACAAGACATGATAAGTTTTTTCCGCACCTCTTAAGAGTGGTCGTGTCACGTGAACCTACTTCTAAATTGAGTTTCCATGTCCAACACGTGAATGTGTTCGCAAATTTTGTTGATTTAAATTTTTCTTAGACATTTAACTGGCCCAGTTGCGTTTCCTAACTGTTTTATTGTTGTGTAACTGAAAACAAGCTCTTTTAAAAGCTTTTGTTGAGAAAGTTAAATGAAAAAGTTACGTAGGTACCTACCACCTAACCACGCCTGGCATCACGTTTCTTTGGTCAATTCTCACGTTGACAGTGATTATTAAAGAGAAATATTGTTACTCATTGTAAACTGAACGGACCCGTATTTTTCTAATATTCCTGAGTCACTTAATTCTCAAAAATTTACACAATCACCTATTCATTGAACCGTCGATAACAAATGTTGGCCGCCCACCAATCGATCAATCAATATTATCGATACAGTCAATTAACGCAACTCGGCTGGGCGCAACTCTAATTGAGAGCAATAGAGCGGTGATGCAGCGTTTGAGTCAATCGGTTGTGTTGTCATAACTGGTAGATGGCCGCCCACATGCTCCCATGATCGTGGATAATGGCAGTGATATATGGAAAGATTCATGTACATTAATAGGACATGTAATGTGTCTGTAGTACATAGGTATATGACATAATTTGATTAGAATTTATAGGATTTATGACAGATATAGCTGTGTAACGTGTATGGAGTCTACATCCATTACCAACCAACATAGAATCTAACGATTCATCAATATTAGACTCCGTAAATGCACTTACACTATGTGTCCTAGTAATAAATCATCCAAAAGCCAACCTACCTCTTTCTCTTTAGCAGCGAGCTCGCCCTCCAGATGGGGTTGATGCACCACGGGACTACTCCTTGAAGAGTTGCTATTACTTCTCCCGGTGGCTGCCATCTCCATCTTCTGTTCTACGTCGTCATCAACGTCGTGCTTCTCTTCCTTGATGTCAGGACTGAACCTGTCGATCCTCGTTTCCGTGGCTTGGTCCCTCGTGGGTTCTATGTGGGAGCCATTGGTCTTAGGGACTGTGGCCTGGAGAGGGGTCGGACTGGTGGTGGCCAGTTGTTCTTTCAACGTGGTCACTTCTTTTTCAGCCAGTGTGGCTCGCTGTAACAAAGGAGAAAAGTTTATGAGAATTTTTGAAATTCTATGTCATCTCGAACTTCGGAGTCGGGTTAGTCATTATGACTTTAATATAGGTTATGATACCTAAAAGTTCAGTTGAGAGCTTGACTATTATTTTAGTAATTGGGTATGATCATTTCTTTATTTCGAAATAGTTTTAAAGCAAACTAGAGGTGCAAATTTCAAGCATGCTTTAATCTTTGAAACCTCAATGATAAATAACGATAATGCAGCATTATCGTTCAATGAAGGTTTATCCTGAGAGAGATAAAGGGTTCTACACAATAGAATTGAAAAATGTAGATATATGAAACAATTTGAAGTCCATCAATATCCTCAATTAAAACCACAACAATAAAATTCTAGAGGAAGTAAATTTTTCACAGGCGCGAGCGCAAATGAATTAATGTAATCTAATTACCAGTTCCCATAGTGACGTACTTCCGGTAACATCATCATTGGGGCTATCAGCGATCGCCGGAAGTACGTAGCTATTGGCGGTTGGATCGGTGAAATAATGAAAAGGTGTTGTTTGCTTGTATTGTTTTTAAAAGGCCATCAATGTATTGTTGAATATGTTATAAATCATTTGACGATTGTGTTTTGTTTTGATTAATCAGGTGCTATAGCAAACATAGAAAATATAAGTATTATATACCTATATAGTCGATGTCCCACAGTTTCATTGATTAATCAAAAGTTTGAGTTACTTTCAATTAGCGGATGTAATTTCAAATTAATAACGTAATAAAAATGTAGAAATCATAATTAAAATTAAGAATAAATCCAATTCCACTCTAAACGGTACCTACCACCAAAAATATATATTTACGAAATTACTAAAACTAAAATAATGAGTCATTAGTTAAAGAAAGCTAAAGTATAAAACTGAGTGAACACACGCGTGACTGCACGGCCCCTGCACAGATGCTATCAGCGTGATGATATGGACTCCGATTAGAAGGGTGGTGCCAGACCAACGGCGGTTTCGCTGCGGTTTTCGGATATACAGACACACCTCTCGAAGACGATGACTAGTACACAGATAGTTGTACACGCTTTTTATTATGAATATTTTGGGAAAGCTCATGGAAACTTAAACTTGAATTTTTTTGGAATAACGTGGCATAAGTATTAAAAAAGCTTGCAAAAATTTCAATAGTTCTGAAAGTTGGTTGGACCAGAGGGGCAATTCTCGTAATTTAAAAAAAGTTCGCAGTCTGATTTCAGTCTTAGTTTGTCAAAAATACTTAGATTTTAAACGTTTTAAATTACGAGGATTGGCCTTCAGATGTATGAACGTAAACAAGGCAAAGGGATTATCTATAGTTTCTGTTCCATCGGAAGTAGGCGTGATTTTATGTATGAGAGTTGGATTTTTCATTGTTAGTTTCTGCATGATGAAAATGATTATATATATAGTAATCACAAGTTTCGTTCAGTAGATATAGCGTTAACGTAGCGTATATATCTCATCTGAGACGTCTCACAAACACGCACAGTTTACGCACTGGACGCATGTTACTGATGAAACCGAAGATCACTGGATTATGCGCCATACTTGTCTAATTATATTAACCAGTCGACTTTCTTTTGTATCAGCTTAGTCTTAACTTGTACTTAAAATTCATTGTACGCTCTCGTTGTGTTCATTAATGAATTTAATGTTAAGTTCAACAATTAGTAATATAGAATTTACACTTAATATGTTAGAGTATATGTATAATAGAGAAACATTTAGAGCTAAATTAGTCCATATATGCTAATAGAATCATGGACTCTTCTCTGAATCGTTCCTTATCTCTCGTAGACATAACGAATTAACACAAAACGAGTAATCTCAGATTTCAGGAGACCCTTATATCCAGTAGCTAGGCTAAGAACATATCTAGACATGCTATATGAAACATAAACAGGAGATACTAATGGCGTAGTAACTGGAACATGCCACGACATCTCATAACGATCAGGGTTCTAGGAAAGTCTTCCAATTCCAATACAGCGATAGGTAAATATTTGCGTGTGCCTCTGTGTCTTAATGTTTTGCTACAGAATTAGTTATTGCTACAAATATTATGTTAAATCCTACAGATATTATGTAGGATTCTTGGGATAACGCTGATGTTTCAAGAGATAAATTATAGATTTAGTTATCACTCATTGCGGTTTCAAAGACTAAATTCAAGACTGTTAGTTACATATGTATACTTTCCTCTACTTGAACGTAAGTGTGAATAAAAGCTATATCAAATTCATTTTCCATTCTTAAACAGTCTGAATGCAGATTAATTTCTTCATCAAAAATCTTAAATACAGTTTCAGATTTACTTGTAACCAAATATCCGATAATTCCTATCACCTAGTACTAAATTGACGGTGTCCCGATTACGTAACGTCTCTCAATTGAACAAGATTGATCACTCAGCCTCGTTGACTGACTCAGTGCAGTGTTTTAAGAATAAACGCCCTTGGAGACTGTCGTCATCGAGACCTTAGTGTGATGACATTGTGCGCAGGAGGTGAAGGATGAAGGTCTAAAAGGTTATAAAGGAGGATTAGGGATCGATGCAGGTGGAAGTGGTGGGGAGTGAAAAGGGACAGATGTTTCAAAAGCTATAGTAGCTTTTAGATTATTTTTGATAACGTGATTGAGAGATAATGTTTTAGACAAGACCTACAAAAGTTTTGTTTTTCGAAAGTATACATTCGAATAAATAAATCATCAACGACATTATCATACGTATCTATTTTCCAGCAATATATGGGACCCGAAACATAGTTGCAGGCATAATATGTACATTTATCGTGTCATCTCTGTGCAGCCAGCCACGAAGCCGACTATTACTAGTTATCTATTCAGACTATAGAAAACCGCCATCGTAAAGTGCGTAATTCAAATTAAACTTTTAACAGAAACGATGTACTTCGACCGAATAATTTTATGTTTACAACTAGAAAGTTGAAACACACGAAAGTATGAAAGTAGTCATTAAAGAGGAAGTAGCACATTCAATTAAAATAGAAGAAGAATTATCAGCATTGTGTGAAGTGTAATGAGAATGTAATAATTCTGAATAATTAAAAACAGTCGATGTCGTCAAAAATGTTTTTATAATAGCCCAAAAGACATTTCAGTGGCGTATAATGTGAGAAAGTAGATTTTTTTCGATTGTGTGGACAAGAAAGGTGAGTCGCACTCGACATTGATGAATTATAGCTTTGAACATGAAAGAGATAGGAACTTTGATGACTATGAAACTGGGACAAATTGACGCGACGAATTATAGATATCATTGTTCTAAAAATATTCGCGAAAACGTAAAAGATGTTGATGATAATCTTTCGAATGTCGGCCAGAAAATATTTTTGTAGATTCATTATTTTGACATTGATCTTAAAATTGATATTGAAGAAAAAGCTGTAGCTGTAAATTAGCATATTGGTTCTGAACAAAAGGTAATTAATTCTTAAGATTAAATCCTAACGTAAAGCTGTCGACCCGAACTTACATTACCAGAGATAGCAATCAATGACGATCCGTTATTCAAAAAGAACCTAGTCGAAGTGCGCGGTTCTAAACCAACAATTAAAGCGATGGCGACTAACCAACAAAGAATAGTTATCTATTCAAGTCATCGGATTCTAAATTTTAGTATGTTTGTGCAATAGATTAAGTCGGTGTAATTTTAGTAATTGAACTCTCACGGCTAACAATTACAGTAACGGTTGTAAGCTTAATGATTCAATGAGTTATTGCGCTGTTGGATTTGGAAAATAACGTGGTTCAATCAGATCTTTTTCATCAATGTGGTTAATTGCTGGAAATTCTGGCAATGGGTTAGTCACCTGTTAATGTATAGTCATCGTTGTATTAACTGTTTTTTCAGAACTGTAGTTTCCTCTTTTACATCCTTTTTATAATCAAATCTTTCCACTGTTTAACAGTTAATAAACTATTTTGTTTTACAAATTCATAACAAAAGCTCTCGCCTCTTTTGTTAATTCTTTAAGATTGTTTTCTTCAAAACAGTAAAATCATTCAAACTTATCCATTTCGGTGTCGTAACCGTAACCAATCGATAAAATCGAGAGGCCAGATATTGTATTGAAACCTCATTGTCCTGAAACTCTTTTGTTTTCAATCAAATGATTTATTTTTGAATTGGCATTGGATTTGTAAAGAGGTTACGGTCGTTGTTATTGTTGTGACTTTCAAGGGTTGCGAGTTTTTTTCTCCTTTAGAATACTTTCGCAATGTTTGCAAAGCTTGAATATATCCGCCTACATCATTAAAGGGGAAATTCTTAGACGTAACGTGAAAGAGCAAATGGCTGCTGCAGATAGTCTTGACACGTTTAAAGAAATTATATTAAGAGTACCTACGTCTGAAACTGAAGTAAAGAAAAGTATCGCAATTATGTAAAGCTGACGATTTCAACGAGTACCGGAAGGCGATCTTTAAATGTTGGTTAGTAAGTATATGTTTTGCGAAAAGAGTCTTTAGAATGGTCTGCACTTAAAATGAAATCGAATCATTTATACCTGACCCCCTGACCACCTGATATGATTTTCCAGTCACTTGATCATAAAACTTCATACACTTTTCACTCCCTGAATCATCGCACGCGGACATCAAACCAATAATCAAAACCCAAAAATATAGAAAACAATTTAAAAATACATAATTTACACTTCAACAAGATTGTCAGTGTCATATTTATAATTTTGAATAAGAATTTGTGCAATATTATTAAAACACGACTAGACGTGTATTATTGGCACAGTCTTGTATCTCTATGAGTCAAAGTATACAAGTCCGTCCGTTTGTAACTACATCGGCATTTCGTGTTTCCTAATGACTGATAATGACTACAAAAGAAAAGAAATAATGACTAAAAGTATGACAATTCGTATGTTTACGATGGCTGAATTGCTAAACTGACTTTTATGACTGTTTGTCGTATAGATACGTCTACAGTTAATATTCTTTACAAAGGTTGGAATACATTAGACGAGCTTTGGTGTCAGGTAGTTAACGAAAGACTGGCTAAGAATAATAAGAATGATATTTTGAAATCACTTCAAGATGTTAAGATTGATATTAAAGCATTTGAAGAAACAGATGAAAATTCAAACAAAAATGTTAGTTATAGCGTCAAAACTAAATCAGCCAAAGCTTTCTTTATTGAATTTCCTGATAAGGAGCGAACTGAACACAAGATAACAAAGAGCGTTGCCACCGATCAGATCCACGTGTAACCAAACCAGCTAACACAATAAAATTATAAAACCTAACAGTAAAAACGTATACTTAACAAAAAACATGGAGCCGAAAAATTAAGATTTAATTACAATTAACATGAAACGACCAATTAATATGATACATGGTACGTTAGATCTGATAACAGAAAGGTGAATCTCAATGAGTAACGCATCCGTTTTCTAGAGCATTATAAAATATGAAGATAATGAAGGAAAACATATATGTTTCGGTGAGAGCTGTTACAGTCCAGCGGTTATATTAAAATTCTTATGAATTTTTATGTTTTGAAAGTACGAGAGGCTTGTCACCCTTTAGAAGTAAGTGGGGAGATATCTTATTGTTCAATTAGAGTTTGGGAATGTTATAGTTTTTAGTGGTATTGTTCTGTTAAGAATCTGACTGCTTCATTTCTTTGGCGTTAAGTCGTCCGTCCATCCACTAGCTGCTACATCGGATGTGCACGGAGAGGTTGCCAACGAAGGTGAAGGCTACGGATTTTTATTACCCAGGTATTACAGACTAACTGGACCACTGGTCCATATTAACCCTGGATCGAAAAATCTTTAAGTCATGGAGGTCTTCACCCAGCAGTGGGCTGATGTACGCTATCAGTAACGATACTCAGGGTATTGCAGATCTTGAGACTCTCTGGCTCTCGTAAAAAGTTGATATGATTAAAGAAAATGTTGATCGCTTATGACTTACCCCACTCCCCAACCCTGCGGCAGCCGCCAAGAAAAATTAACGCATCCTCGCGAGGGGTCGGTCAGACCCCGCATTATACGGGGAGCGGTCACTAATTAATGGAAAAGGATTAAATTCGGACCGAATTGAAATAAAATAAATATGATAAAGGACGCCCTTCTTGCCTCGGTCGAAGGGCTTCGGGGTTTGTTTTTTTTTCGGTACCCTGTAGCTGAAGGATTAGGACGTCAATACGACGCAGACAATTGTTTGTTTTGCCTCATATCGATTAATTTTTACTTGAAAAGAGAACTTAATTACAAGAAAAACTGTTGTATGACGGATTATCTGTAAGTTATGTAGGCAAAAAATTGCGTTCTTACATGATAATCGTCTAGTTAGACGTAATTATGATACGAAAGACATGTGATACGAACTATATTCTGTAATTGGACTCTAGTGGAAAAGTAATAAAAGTTGATAACTACTTATTTTTTTAAAGACGAAGTAAAAATGTCAGTACTACTATTAAATTTCAGTCAATAAAGAAAAGGGTTACAGGATGCTTATTTCGGTCTGTTAAATAATGATTGTGGCTTAGAGTGTTTAGGGTTAAGCAGAAAAATCGGGTGGCGGCCTAAAGTACCTCGTAATTTGGTGCACGGTTAAGCTATATATTGCAATTTCTGTTTTTATTCAGTTATTTTTACTAGCTTTGATAGCTGGTATTAAATCAACGACCTTCAAACTCAGATCGATGTATTTACATGTTGTTTGAGTGAATTCGCAAGGGTATTACTATTTATATTATGCTACAAGCAAAATCATTCTTAATTTTTTTCTTAATGTAAGTAAAGTATGTTTGTACTATGTGATGTAAGTAATTATGGTAAACTATGTTTTGTGTTTTTAATGGTATAATAATTTAATAATGTTGTTAGTTTTAATTTTTCTGATTTGGTTATTGTAAGCTTTGGTTATTAGTTTAAGTTCTTAACTGTCGTATTAGGGTAAACCCTGTAATGATAGTTTAAGCTGTTATAAAAAATACATAAATAAAAGAAAAACGATTATTTTTAGAAAAACATTGTAACATTTATTTTATCTTTTTTTTTATTTTGATTAATTCTTCTCGCCAAGTCAAACTAATGGAAACGTATGATTATTCTACAAATAACTCAAGTAAAATATACGTCAGTTCTACGAATGTATGTGTTCTATATTTTTTGTACTTTATTAACCCTCGGGCGTCCCTCACAACCCTCCGTCTTCGCCCGCCTGACCATTGTCAGATAATTTGCCTATTAATTTGTACATGTCAACCGATGTATTGAGGCTTTTACGATACTTAGATATATTTTGTAAATGTATTACAAAAAAAAAAAAAATCTTATGGTTTTTTTTAAAAAGTCAACCTATCTCTGGTCAACAATCGATGTAGGTATTTACAAAGAAAAACTTAAAAAAAATCATCTGTCAAAAAAACCGCGTTCGATTTTTCATTTCATCGCGAGTTCAACGTAATATACTATTATTATTTATTTTCCACGTAGGCTGTCGAAACGTGTTTCCTTGTCTTACTTCTGAAAATAAAACTGTTGGGAGGTAACACGATGCTTCCAAATTAAAACCGACATTGAGATATTAAGCGCTGTTCAATAGATTTAAACGAAAAAAAAACCGTGTTTTTAATAACGTCTTCATAGTAATTTGATTAGGCTCTTAGATTTCCAATTTTGTTTTGCTGTTTTTTTAAGGGTCTGATCTACCTTGGACGGTAATTTGGTAGTTTATAATAGGTACTGCAGGGGAGGGTTGATTGAGATTAGACTTCAAACTTGATTGACCGTAGAGATTTAAAAAAAGGTTCGGCACTAGATTTTCTAAAAATAAATCATGAATTTCAGGTGTTTACCTAAGTAATTAACTTGAGTGTGCTCCCGAACAAAATCCACGTGACTGACTGACTTATTTTTCCACATCCAAAAAGGTCGGTATTGATGAAATCGCTCGACAAAACAAAACCCTCAGAGCATGAACACCTCAGATAGACAAACACAAAACCCAGAGTCGAATCTCAAACTAAATAATTCAATTCTCAACAAAGTCGGATTGACAAATTCAAATAGAAACGTTCGAAAGGCGAAATTTTCGTTCGAAATACCCTCCTATCGACGATAGACAGGTAGGAGTTGATCATTATTAGATATTGAATTTTCGTAACTTTGGACTCATCCGCTTTCTAATTTACTAATGAATCCGAGTGGTACTGCCATTAGCTACACCCTGCCCCCCCTCCCGCCCCCCCTCTCCTCGCGTCCTCGTGGGGTGTCGGGTAAAGGGGTAAGAACGGGAATTTTCGTCTTTTATACATGTAGAACGATAATCCGATTGGTGATTCCGGCGTTCCACATTTGAATTTTCGTGTGTTCCCGTTAATTCAGGAACGCGATTAGAATTTGTGTAGTATCTTGTTGTGTTGGTGATGAGTACCTTCGTGATTACTTCTTGTACTCTTGTGGACATAGATGGATTACACTGTTTTAGGATAAAGATGATGATATTGATGTTAGCGATAGATTAAGTATAAGCACAGGGGATATATATAAAAAGTTGGATGTTTATCGGTCCACCCCCTTAAATATGACCACACCTTTCTGATATATAGGTACCTATGCTGTATTTTGACAATTGATTCGAAAATGATTATCCTCTTAAGATTTAAAATAAAGTAACCTATAGGTATAAACAAATTGATTTTATAGAATGCAGTATTAGAGTAGTACCTACTTGTTTTCATGAAAAAATCTCAAAATATATATTTCCAAGATGGCAGACAACTATCCGCGTTGTTCGGACAATCATATTACTAGATTGAAAGCGACAACTTGGCACTAAGACTGAGTATGAAATATCTTCAATTAACCTATTTTTTTTTTCAAGAAAACTGATTACTTTTTGATTTAGAATGTCGTAATGCTTGTGGTAAGGAATGGTGGACTGATTGGGGGAGTTACACCAATCTGTGAAACATTTGGCGCTGTCTTAGATTTATCGTCGTCATCGTCATCAGCTAGAATGCCATCAACTGTTGATTTGGCTGGTATATTATCACAAATGACTTTAGTAACCATAGGAGCTTTTCGCATTTTTTTCTCTATCTTGGTTCCGTTGGATCTGACGAGCAGACCGTGCGGTAGCACGGTCTGCTCGTCAGATGAATGCCGTGTAGAAAATCTTTCTAAGACTGTTCTATTCTATTCTATTTTCAGTCATCTTCACTGTTTTAACAGTTGGTCCATCTATTGTTAAAAAACCGGTCAAGTGCGAGTCGGTACCGTACAAATTTGTAGGTATGTAACTAAAAATTTACGGTTTTCGCAATTTTTCCTTTATCTGTGCTATAAGACGTTGCTTCGTACCAAATTTCAAGATTCTGAATTTACAGGAAGTACCCTGTAGGTTCTGATTCCCCCTTGCGAGTGTCGAAAATTTGCGGAAATTTGCGGCAAAACGGCTGTATCTTTTGATTGCGTTGGCTTAGAAGTTTGATTTTTTCACAGCTCAGTAGACGATAATTCAGTATTTGATATAAATTCCAGCTTGATACCTCCACGCGTTCCTGAGACCTATAAGGGTTCCGTATTTTCCTTTCGAGGTACGGAACCCTAACAAGCAATGTTTTGATAAGCTGCATGTACTATATGTACTACTGTCTGCTATCCATCCCATTGTAATCATATCATCATCATTCTCTGGCCCTTATCCCAATTTAATTGGGGTCGGTTATCCATCTGCAGCTCTAAATTCACAAGAACCAATAAAACCATATCTAAAAATACATATACAATCCTCCTTACAAAAGGACTATGTATTGGAAATATATTTAGTTTTTGATGTAGTTGTTAGCAAACTAAATTAAAAACTTCTGCTTACCTACCCGGTCGGGCGGGCGCCAATAAAACTCAATATTCGCACCTGTAACTTTCATAGAGAGCAGTTATTGGAGATAGAAGGGACACATTTAGGAGTGTATTGTGCCTATCTTTGTTGTTCTTCTGAGAGACTTCTTTTATTTATGTTTTACAGATATGTTGAGGCAAGTAATTGAATATATTAATATCAGCGTCAGAGGCGTTCATTCGATCAGTGAGACTATTAGGTTTATCTAGTGTCATTGATGTGCATAATATCGTGCAACTGTCAAGTACAATTATCATTTCTAAAGTTTTTTATTGTTTCAGTTTAAAATCAGCTGTGCTGTAATATGTAGTTCTCTTCTGTTGCATCATCCATCATTATTATTTTTCTGTCTTCTCGGTGTATCATCATGAACTGTTCCACTTTTAAGCCATTTATCCTTTGGAACTTCTTTAAGTGGCCTTTCCTGTATGTAGGTATAAAGCCTTCCCTTATCTGTGTCTTATTCTATGTCCAATGTTCGAAGTTCACAAATCAAGTATGGGTATACAGCGGTGCACACAAGTTGTGCCGTAGCGGGACGTTTATTCGCTTGCTGTGCGAACTTTACGTGCGGACGCACTTGTGGGGCGCATTGTTCCTTATTGACTGTTTGTTTAGTTACACGCGAATTCTAATGTGTATCGTTAGTTATTTGTATTTTGAGGTTAGTTTTTGGAACTTTTTCAATATTTTCTATATTCCATCCAGATCGTTCTTCTATTCATGGAAAACTAGGATCTAGTTTAGTAGGAGGCGCTTATGATTCTCTGATAATATTCTCTTACATATAAAAATATTTAGTCTTACAAAATTACGAGTCATATGAATTATAAACATTTATAGTAGGAAACTCTCGTACAAACGAATATTGTAACATATCGCAAAAATCTGTCACGCTTTCATTCCTACTTGCGTACGTAACCAGGCAATTAGAATCATCAAGGAAGCCCCGGTCTACACAAAGTCAACGTTCTCACCTATCTATGATCACCTGGTACCCACTCGAGCCTATGATTAAGCCAAAAGAGCGCATTTAAACAATATTTAACTCGACTCATTTAGATCTGTATCGTCGGCATTGTTCGGAGCCGTTCGGAAGCGTTCGGGCGAGATCGTACGCTGCAATGATTTACATTGTCTTGTTATTGGTCCGGTCAACTGGGAATGGTGTTAATGGCGGAATTAACTGTAACAGGTTGGTGCTTGTTAAATGTGTATTAAGGCTTGATTTTGGTTTAGATTGTTGAACTTATATGTGGTTCTGTTTAGTTTTCTAGAACTTAGGCGCAATTAAACTTTAAAAAATTGCAATTTTTTCATCAAGCAATAAGTGCCAGTTTGCATATTTGCATTTTCATCCAAAACATCCAATAAATCAGTAAGTAATAACGTCTAATAAAATGTTTCAATTAATTACCCCCTACACGGGCTCCCCCCACGAAAGTACATTAAAAACTGAACGTGCGTTATTAAATTCGGCGACGTTCGGCTAACATCGGTAATTTCCGTCGCCTCTTAATTCTGTTCGGCTCAATAAAGGCTTTATTGGCGCGTTATTAGCTAGGCTTTTATCTTCAATCGTGTTCACAATGAGGTACTTGTTAGGGACGCTGCATACGTGATGATATCAGATGCGACACTTTTGAGCTATCTGCTCAAAAGTGTCGCATTTTGCCTATAGACACCACTAAGCCTATAAGCGTATTATGAAGATTAAATTGCAAATTCCTTTTCGAATTCAATGATAATGGCGTGTATTCTGTGACTCTAAATAGGATATCACTTATCTAGATTAAGACAAAGGCGATTAAAAAAAAATTTAACGACATTTTAGCCTGTTTGAAAAAAATATCACTTAAGAAAACAATACCAAGATGGACAATGTTGTGGGCATGGGTAATTCACTCAGTAACCTACAAATAAATACACTTAAGAAATGGTAAAAATCATAACCCTCATTTGGCTTTGTCGTTACTGTTAGCCAGCATCATCCTACTGTTGGGCAAAGGCCTCTCCCTATGACTTCCAGCTCTTTCGATCCAGGGCTAAAGTGGACCACTGGTTGTTTGTTTTCTCCAGCTCGTCCCGCCATTTTGGAATTGCCATAGTTAGGTAAAATTTTTTCAAATGCGCTTCCACTTGATATCAGGACGGCCACCAGTCGGTATGCATTTAAGCGGAAATTCCAGAGTTATTTTCAAAACTCAAAAATAGCGTAGGGTCATCTTGACACCTCTCTCCCTTGATTTTGTATATATATATATATATACATATTATAAGTTTATATTATAGTAATAGTATGTATGTGTATATAATCTATTTATGTACATAGTCTTATGAGTTTTTTTTTATCATTGTCCCTCTCAATCAAAGCACCTGCCATTTAATCTCTTCACCACCCTTAGTTGACTGGAAGAGAATGCCTAAGGCATTAAGTCCGCCTTTGTAGGTAGGTACCTTTTTGTGCGAAAAGTTTAAATAAATAAATAAATGATTAAATTGAAAAAATCTTGTCACTATACAAACAAAATCATATAATAAAAACACATTATCAAATGTCCCTTCTCTCATATTAGAACTTAGTCTTTGAAGCAAGTACCTCAGTCAAGGTGACTGCCGATGCTCGCGAGGCGCGGAACAAACTGACGCACAATATTACACCTCACATATAATAAACATCACGTTATGGGGAAATCTTTTGAAAAGTTTGCAAGACGAAAAGTTATTGGGAAAATCTCGTGTCGTTATTCCTCGATAACTTGGTGAAATATTTGTGCGCGGAAGACGGGATTTTTTTTATAGTGTAAGTTTGTGGATAAAGCCGAGAATTTGGAATTGTAGATGTTGATAACATTGAATTTTGGGATGTATCTTTGGAAAGGACAATGCCGACGACTTACTATGCTGTGCGCATGGTGGACTATAATGTACTTGATTAAAGTAAGGACAATCAAGTTCAGCACCCTGATAGCGTAACACCCTATCCATTTCAATCCGAATCATTCTGAAGGATATTGCTAATCTATTGCTTCATATGTTCGAAACATTTGTCTGCTCAGCAACGTAAATAACGCAATGAATGTTGCTGAACTGTCAAAACCATTGCTATTGATAGTGTCTTACGCAATTACCCCGCTGGCAAGTTAGCGGTTAGGTCATTTAGGTAGAAACGCTTTCAGGATCCAACTACTTAAGTAGACATTAGTCACAATTGTGAGAACTTTCAAAAGCAATCCTCTCTAATGAAATAAGAACTGCACAGCATCCTTTTTAAGTCAATAAACATGACTTATGTCCGATCGACATATTTTCTTTAGACCTGACATTAATCACAGAAAAAAGGTCAAAAACCTGACGTTTCCGTGATCAAACGACTGTATTAAGTGCAGACATAAAAATAAAACATCATACTATCTTGATTTATGCGCAGTCGGGTAAGATGGCGTAGATCTATAGATCGGCGAGAGATCCCCGTAATGATCCATGCGCGCTGATTGATCGCTGACGAGTGAATGGGAGGGAGGGGGTTCATTGAATCGACTCAGGCGCATCTTTTGGAACCATGCCATTTTTTGGAAGGTTGGATGTTTGATTGGATTGATAAGTATTTTAATTAGTCTAATTAGGAGTAGCTGTAGATTTGTTTGTAGATATTTTCTCAATGGTTTTTTTTCTTTTGGCGGTTTTTTTCTTAATCTTCCCGTCAACATTGACACTTTTAACCCCATTACAACAATCAGACACCCTTACCCCAAAAGTTAAAAACTCCAACCCTTTTTCTGAGGTTCAACTTTATTTAAAAACGTCATTTTTAAAACAAATTCGGGGAAAACTCTCAGTACAAACGTAATTACAATTTATAAGTGCCTATCAGTCAATTCGGGAGAAAATCAAGAGGCTGAAAGGGGCCGATCAAAGTACCTGAAGGGGTACCGAGAAATAATTAAAAGGCGTACAGAAAACCGACAGAAACTTAATTCCGATGCCTATTTGTAGCTCATCGAGTTCGGACCAAGTTGTTCAACTCTGCCAAGTTGGTCCAAGTTGGGCCAAGTTGTCCCAAGTTGCGCCAAGTTTGCGACGCCCCGGCCCGTTTGTCGCTTCAGTATTATTTGCAATCCACGACTTTTATCGTCCTCGTTACGTTAATTTATAATTATTGTTAATTGGTTATTATGTGTGTTTTTACATATGTTTTTAGGCAGATGTTTTGGTGATAAAATTACAAAAAAAATGATGTACCCTTGATGTAGTTTATTTTGTAAATACATAACCTTTCAAAGTTCAAAATGCTGAAAAAATGCGTTAAACTGCAATCTTTAAGACACCCAGGAGAGAAATGAAAGTGGCTAGCTTATCTTTGGCTGAAAACTACACTAGTAACTACACTAATCTTGACAAAAGCCAAACTCAAACTCAGCATTTCTTTCAAAAAAACCAATTACAGACACTTTTGAATTGTCAAGAAGTCAGTCAGTCAGAAAGATGAAGTTAGTTTCCCATTCCAAAGCCTAGGATCTTATGGAGAAGAACGGGCAAGAAACTCCACGGACACTCTTTTAATCAATGCAGATTTAATAGTCAAACTTCCACAGTCCATCGCAGTCCTAATTGAATGACTTCATTGTAACACTAAACCCTCAATCAATCACAAACGAATCTTCGAATTGATTCCTATTAGACTGATTGCTTCATCTATCATTCGATCAGAACGAATTAGTCGCATCGTTTAACTCGAGCGCAACACTAACAATCGATTCGCACTTCATTTATAATCGATTCAAATCGATGGCAATATGTATCGAATGCTGTGAGTCGTGACGGGGGAGTGAGAGATGTGTTCATCGAGCTATTGTATACCAAATGCTGGATTGTATCGAAGTGTGTAGTCCGTTTTTCAAGTGAAATCATGAAATAGGGTTTTGATCTTCGATGAGTAATAGTACTAGATTAAGGATCAGGAACAAAAACCAGTCGCTCAAGTGGCCACGTTTGCACACACGTAAACATCTACATTTCTTAAAAAAAAGGTTAATAATATTAAGCATTAATGTTTATAATAAACTGAAGTTGTCTTCAGTTTATTATAAACCTTAATGCTTAAACATAAAGTTTCATTACCATTTCAAAATATATTTAAAATGTCGCTTGAAAATAAAATCATTCTATTTTTAAATTTTCAGTAATTTATTCTAAAATGAAACTTAAAGTCTAAGTAATAAGGTTAAAAACATACTAATTCACACACACATTTTCGGGCCGTTTTTGAAGCGCTTATTGGGAATCTAGTACTGTTATTGATCGAAGGTTTTGATTTTTCAAGGCAGTTTAAATTTACTGCTGAGCAAAGGCCTCCCCAAATCCTTTCCAACCCTTGCGGTAGACGTCTAGTTCTATAATACAATGTGGACATCGCTGCCTATCCCTTAAAGGAAAACAGGCGTTATTTTATGTGTAAAATACAACGTTAAGCTTGAAAAACCCTGGAACCTGGCTCATTATAATTGAGAAATATGTCTGAGCTAGAATCTGTCTCAGAGGTCCAGGGTCTAAAAAAACTTAAATATCTTTTTAAGACGTCAACTTGTAAAGTTAAAACAATCCTAAGACACTCAAAATGGCCACCTACGTTATCTGTAGACGTAAAACCAATGTTTTTTTTGTCCAATAGCCTTTATTAGAGTAACTAAAACACCGAATCAGTACAATGTGCTCGTATTGAGTAATTAATTGATTAAAAAGGGTTCGGGAGGCATTCGTTAGAAGTTTTTCTAAGCCCCTCTGGCCCTCACACGATTTTAAAACAGCCCTTAATTGATTTAACTCGAAGGGATGTAGGAGTGTGTAACTTTTACTTTGCCGATGGTTGCCGAAAATGGGAAATTTTCGAGCAACACTTGATTTTTTTTGGGAAAAAAGTTACTTTAGGTACTACATGATGTTTCCGAGGCACTTGGGATGGAAATTTTATTGCATTTTCCTTTTTGAATATGATGAAATATTGATAGTTTTGTCATATAATATTTTTTTATGTTAATCGCCTAATATTTTTTCCTAAAATTGCTAATCTTATAAGAATGTGCGTCGGATTTCATAAACACAAAAAAGCACAGCTGGAATAAGAAATGAAGTAACTGGTTTTTCTTTTCATACCGGAGAGTTTTCCTAATAATGATATCACCTAAAATCCAGATACTGAAAAGATCAGAAACTGACTAATAAATATGAATATAAAAAAACATATTTTCCTGAACAATCTTTTCGCCCCGAAGTGCACACCCTACCAAACCCTATTTACTGTCAATAATTATTTAGAACCGAAATCCTTTCTAACCAGATCAATACCTTATAACTGAATCATTTGTTTACACCCCTGACGAACTCAAAGGGATCGATAGGATTAAAAGTGAACTTTTAATAGAATACAATTAATATCTGAACGGATTTCAGCGCCCGACGTCTGTCGATATTCCAACTTTGTCCAACTTTTAAATGGTTTAAAAGTTTAAATGTATTTTGTTAATAGATACTGTAATTATGTTAAAGATGAGACGTATGTATGGTGATAATATTACTTAGACACTGCCGTCATTTTGATTTAATTTTAAGAGGAGACGTACCTATTCGAAGTACTCTATACTCTATACATGACAACACGGTTAGCGCAGTGGCTGAGCGATCGGACTGCTGCCGTGTCGCGGGTTCGATTCCCGCACAGAACAAATATTTGTAAGTCCTACATGTATTTGTTCCGAGTCTGGGTGTTTTTCTATCTATAATATGTATGTATTTACAAAAAAAAAATTTATATAAGTAGTTTATCAGCCATCTTGTTACCATAACACAAGCATTAGGTTGCTTAGCTTGGGACTAGATGGCGCTGTGTGAAATGTCCAGGATATTATTTGTCATCAAATTAATCAGTCTTCTTCTATTGTATATAAAAATCAATTGCCGTTCGTTCGTCTCGCAAAAACTCGAAAATGGCTTGACCGATTGTGATAAACTTTGGTAAGTTGTTGTGCGCACTGGAGAAGGATACTAATAAGCATTACAAGGCATGCCAGGCATTAGCTAGTTACTGTTACTGTTAGCCTGCATCATCCCACTGCTGGGCAAAGGCCTCTCCCCATGACTTCCAGCTATTTCGATCCAGGGGGCCTACTCCGAAATACAAAGAGCAAATGTTCGGATCGGACCGACACGTGGCCGAACCGAATATTACTGAAAAATGCGAAAAAAGTTCGGATCGGCTCAGTTGGGTCGGGACAATAGTCAATATTCGAAAGAGTGTAGGAGTGTAAGATCGTAATAGACTGAACCAATTAGTAACTTCGTAGCAGGAAACGGCCGAACATTCGGCCGATACTACTTCGGAGTAGACCCCCTGGGCTAAAGTAAACTACTGGTCGTCTGTTTTATCCAGCTGGTCCCGCCAGTAGCTAGTAGTATTATACATATGTACCTAACCTATTTCATCTACCTACAATACTTGCGGTCCATTTTAATAAGTAACTATAGCCTGATTTACATCGTTCAATTAAATTATCACCGTGGTTCGAGCAACAATAAAAGTTGTTTCGACTAAACAGTGTTTAGATTAGACGATGCAAGTCTTTTGTGGCTTCAATTTTATTATACGACACAAACTTGCATTGTGTTTGTAGTGTCTTTCAGCATAAATCCTACTGGAATCGCAACCATACGATCCTAACAAGAAGACTGCCCAAAGGCAAAAGTTTAAACTTCGCCCAAAAAATCGTATCCCAATAAAACCGTCCACTCCAACTTCCACGTACCAGTTATCTAACACCTCTCCAGCAAGAACCTATTAACAAAATCACCTTTTAAAAAGTTAATTAATATCACAGCCTTGCCTTGGATGGTAATTTTTAAACTGTATCGCCAGACATCGGGCTTTTTGCGGACCGTACAAAGAGGAGAGGTACCGTACATAAAAACCCTTTAACTTATGATGAATTAGCGATCTCCTACGCTTTATGTCTCCTGTTATCTACCCTTGCCTCCCTGCCTACCCGCCCCGTCGATATTAAGGAATTAATATGAGTGGAAAAATTATAAGGCCCGAGTGTCCGTCCGATGGGCAAGGTTGTAATAATTTTGGCTTAGAAAGTGATGTCGGGTCGTGTGTAGAAAATGTCTGCGTATTTTGATGTGTGGGGTGTTTTGGGTTGTTATTAGCTTTTATGGGAGCTGATCAATACCTAATGTGCATCAGGTTTGTTGCAAATTGGAATTTGTGTAAGTTGTTTTAAAACTGAAAACTTGTAAACGTACGTTTTGGTGAGTTTACTTCGTTTAAGTTTTTATCTGTTCGAATTATGTTTGAAAGATAGTTCATTAATTAGACACCATCCATTTTCTACTTAATTATTCTTAACAGCTCACACATAGGTACTAAATATCCTTAAATTCTTAATGACACATTCTGACACGATCGGTCCAAAACGTCAAGTCACGCAAAATTGATCCCGCCATCACGATTAAAACCTTCTCGTCATGTATTACCTAATCCTTTTCCCTAAAAACTGTACCCTTGGTCCTCTGATAAGGGAGATGTTTTGATAGCCCCCATCATTCACTTATTCGTATACTTATACCGTCCCTCCATGTTTCTATAGAAAAACATTGACGTAAAAAGTGGGTTGAAAAGGGGAAAAAGGGGTGAAAGGGGGGTGTTGGGGCAAGGTTGGCCGCTGTCGAAGTGACCGCTGAGTCGGGTCGTATTATATGGATAACGTCGTTATGTGTTGATCAATTTTAATGTGTAGCGTCGGCGTGGGCATAGAGTAAGATGGATGATTTTTTTTTTGTTTTTTTTTCTTAGATAAAAAGTAATATGTGTCAGTGAAGATATTTGCTTACATTACTAACAAGACAAGAGTATCTAATCGCATGGCTTAACACTTGTAAGATATTAAAAAAATGACAAATATTAAGACGCCTGAATCTACTTATCTCTATTTTGGAGCGTTGAATTTAGTAGAAATAGTTTCATTTCAAATTACAAGCCTTAAAAACCCATTCACAATAATTGAGTCAGTAGGCATAACATATATTATTAGGTATAATAATATTTGTACGTATATCATGTTTAGATTTAATCACAGAATTGAATGAAAACATGCAACACTTCGAAACGCATTCACTTACGAGCGCTCCAACAACGCTCCGACTGCTCCAAGCCGCCATTTATTTGTACAACATGCGAAAGTTTACCCGAACTAAACATTAATTATTATGATAAACTAACAATAAACATGACGCTATCAATGATTCACAGGAAACCGCGACTTTTATCAACAAATCCAATTAAAATATCGCAGAAAAAGGAGTAACTTAATCAAAACGACCAAAAAAAGGTTATAATTAGAATCGTATTCCACAAAAACCATTAGTAAAGAGACAAACAAATGTTAGGCAGGCTACAAACGCGTCGTGTGAAGCTGTGAAACCTCTGGGCACGTAGGATGGCCGCATACGGGCGGATAAAAGAAAAACACTCGTCTCTCGGTCGCGTTGCTAATTTTCGCCTCTTAATTACCAGAGACGTGACGTGTGGCGCTAGGAACGTACCGTTTGATGCGGTATTCCACATTTAAATTTGAGTTTTTTCTTTCTTTCCAGCATACGGGATTTGTTATTTGAGTTTATCTTTTTCGTAGATTTTGTGATTCGAATAAATAGTTTAGATTTTGTTAACATAAATTATGATTATTCAAAAAACAAAATGTTTTTTTTTGGATGTCGATTAGTTTTTTTATGATTATAATTTATTTAATTAAGTATCAAAATTCACATTAATAGGTAGGTATTTTAGTTCTAATAAGCTATTAATTATCCTTTATAACATTTTAATTGATAACACACATCATAATATCTTCAAGGAATGATAATAACATCTTGAAATAATGACTCAATTTTATCTCGTGACAACCGATATCAATTATAAGAGGCTGGGATTCTAGATCAGCATGACATCATATGGAAAACAATGTGATAAGTTCTACAGAGGAAGTCTGCGTCATTTGATGAAGGAACCAAATTATAGACCATTATCTACAGGCGAACGATTAAATTGTTGATTGTAACATGGTGGTTATTTTGAATTTTGACTAAAAATTTTGGGTTGAAGCTAACTGTCCAATTTTATTTTATTAGCAAACATATTTACATATGAAAATTCTACCTAAAAATTGTTTTAAGATACCACAAACAAACGAAGAAAAAAACCAAGAAAAAGTACTGAGTTATTGCAAACTTACAGTAAGTACTGTTTACTACGTCACGCTACTATGCCCTAAAGTGGGATAATTACAGGCCTAATTAAAACAATTGAATGCCTAATAATATGCCGCATCCTTCAACCCTTAGGTCCGTGATTAAGGTTGACCTCCTCAATTATAGATTCTCTTTTCGTTTGCTTCTGCACAAGTATGAGCCGGGATACTAAAGTACTAACTACTGATCGGCCCCTGCTTTGCCTTATTTGTCGTGTTAACTAGCACGGTATTAGGGTTAAACTGTTAATTAGCAATTACTGTTTGTTTAGTCGTTGTTTTTAACTGAAAAGTGATTTGTGTTAGCTGTTTTTGTTATTACAGAAATCAAGATTTTGTTTAAAGGCTCAGATATTTAGTGTCTATTCGTAATCAAAGAGTAAATTAAATAATTCATCATCATAATCAGCCTATAATGTTCCCACTGCTGGGACACAGGCCTCCTCTCCTCCAACTAAATAATTATCACAATAAAATAAAATATTTAAAAAATAAAACAACGTCGGACCAGAACAATCACAAAAAAAACAATATCATAATCAATAAAAAAAAACTCGCTTACCTCATGATAATAATTTCGAATTTTCATAATTTCGTAGGATGATATTTTGAGTCTGTCACAGTAAAATTCATTCATGTGCACTGTTTTATTTTATGATACTTCTTGAAAAAGTTATATTTAATCATTAATTTATTTACACTTCAACTGAATCCCTGAAAATATTCGAAATAGATGACGTTCCGTTTGCAAGATACTTATAATTATTGTCCGATCAATTAAAAAGAAAAATCTATTCAATAAAAAAATAACCCTAAAATGTTTACGAAAAAAATTTATATATAAAAAAATTGCATAGATTTTTCCGAATCGAACAATAATTATAAGTAAAAATCTTTCAAACATTCTTCGTTTACACTTGATTTCTAAGCACTGCGTTATTCCGCGCGTGACGTTTACAGATCCGAAGCGCGCGACCAACTAACTGAGAGTTAGATAAAGCGCCCATTTCGCCGCGTTATCGCCTCATTTACATACGCATCCGAACATCACAGTTTCCCATACTATCGGCTCCTTGTAAAAATCGTATCAAATCATTTGCATATACAAAGAAGATGTATGCAAATCGATGCGAGCATGCATCTTACGCTATTGTTGTTCGACATTTTATATCGGAATCGGGCTATCAATCGGTAAAACAGGTTTAAATATATGTGATGGGCCTTTGTTCGTCCTGAGATAGGATTAGGGTTAAGACTTTTTAACCCTTCGGCCCAGATGTCAGTGTCGCATTCGAAGTATTGATATTTAGTTCATTGTTCGGCCCAAGAAATTCGGAAATGGGTTTTTTATAATGCGATGCGATCGCTTGTGTGCATTAATGTCTCAGTATTCAGCATTGACGATTTATGTCGTTGACAATAATCAGTGTGGAGAAAAATGATGTTTTGAATACAAACTTTCTTTTTTTGATCTGTTGAGTCGTGAGATAGGTGCGCGGAGATGCTTGGGTATGATTTTTTTTGCCAAGCTTTCCTTTAGTAGTTTGTAAGTTAAAATACACATAATTATAAGGCATCCTAGTTTTTATAGAAAAATAATATAATTGATCCTAAATTAGAATAACTTATATTTTCTTTAAGTCACAGTTTGATTATTCGAAAATTTCAAGTAGCCTCATTAATTATTCCAAAAACAGGACAGATTTAAATAAAACGGCCACCCCGATAACAAAATACGAGTATCCGATCAATCAACCCTATTCGTGAGAAAGTGACTCAAGAAAAATAAGGAAACACTAATTGTTATTCGCATATTAAGTAGTTTCGACCTCCGTAATAATTATTCGAATTACCATATGCAGATCGATCGGTATAAATCATAGAACAATTGACGGGGTTACGATCGGTAAGAACCGGTTTTCTGAATAATTTTTTTATTCTTTTTTTAAAATTTATTGACCTACATGTGTCGGGTTAAGGGTTGAGCGATACTCTGGTTAATTATTTGCATATTAAGAGTCTCCGAATGTCTTCAACTGGTTTCTTTTTTGTGAGAATCTTTGACTCACACCGTGGGTTCGATCTTGATTTATTATTTTTACGGATGATCGAATTTCTTGATGTAGTTTTTAATTCTTAATTTGAATTTGTTGGTTGATGTGATTTTATTTTTATTATTGACGAATGTTGGATTTGGCAACGGACTTCATACTTTTCTTTTTTAATTATTATTTTATGGGATTTTTTAAAATCTTTTTTTGATCTTATTAATTAAAACAAAAAAATATTCCATTTTATAAGTCCTTCATTAGCTCTTATCACTTTCCGGAAAATACTTACGACTACACTCATTAAGCTAGACCATATTTGTACTCTCTTAATAGTAGTACTTTTTAATTATCCACGATCCCTATTTCCGCAATTTCTAATAAACGTACACACAGGAAGAGCATATGTAGCGATTTCCGTTGCGAAAAAAAGAGTAAAATTAAAAACAAATTAGTCGATGATTCAGTCGCTCTAATTGTAATAAATTTTGACACGTTTCAATGGAGGACATTGCAATTAAGCGCTCGTCCTAGTTTGTGAGATATTATTGGCAAATATTATGTTCTGTGGATGTTAGATAGGCAGTCGCTCCATGTAAAATACTGGTATTCAGCTGTGGCTGGTAAGACTGGAAGCCGACCCCAACATAGTTGGGAAAAGGCTGGAGATGATGATGAGATGTTTCATTAGTTTTGTTACGACTCGTTTCATTATTCAAAATCTAAGTAGTTACTAATTACTTTACAAATCTCTTTGTTTCCTTCAAAGATTTATTAAATTAAAACAGACGTCTGGTGATAAAATCAAGACTAATTAAAAAACCTACGTTTACTGATGGTTCTAAAATTATTTATTTAGTAATTACATTTTCGAATAATTTATTCGAGTAGAAGTTTATAGAGAGAATTTATAGAGAGAGTTTTTATTTTGGAACAAAAATCATAATTATTCCAAAATAAAAAACAAAATTCGGAAACCCAGACCTAAAGTAGCTTTAACGGTCATCAATAAAAAGCTAATTGTAAAAGTATCTCGTGGTAACGGTCCGAATAATAAAAATTAAACAATAGCTGTAAGTGCCGGTCTCACGTCCAACGATCCGTTGACTCCGAAAGAATTTGGAAATGTTTTAGTAGATATATAATCTTTTTAATTAATTATCACTATTAAAAACATAACCTGCTAAAGGAAAATCACTTTTATTACCAAAGTTGTAAAGTCCAAAAGTTTTAACGTTATGATCTACTTTGTATGAGAAAATATTATTGTTTTGTCCAATGAATGAACGTTGGATTAGTGCAATTTGAATTTATTTAGTAATTGTGCGCCGTAAACAATAATTCATATTAATTCGTTCGAATTATTATTTTCGGTACCGCAATTGACCTCTTTGCTAGTTGGTGGAGTTTAGATTGTTTACCGGTTTTGATAAGTTTCGAATTAATGAACTTTAATTAAGAATAACTTAAGTTAGGTACCTACGCATATTTTATTACGGAAGAATAAGGTTTGTTAAACTTGACTTAGAAATTGTTTTGAGGATAGCGGAATGGAATAGTGAGAATTGTACGATCAGAAAACAAAACATTCGATGGTTAATATCGAATCGACTGAATTGAAATAAAAAGAAAGTTTTGAAATTTGGAATAATCAAACACGATTATTTTAGTTTTGAATTTTGAATATCATGATAGTGTGTGACATCCCTAGAATAGAGAATAGAACCATTAAATATGTTAAAAAAAAATCTTTTTACATAAAAAAAAAACAAATGAGTAAATTGTGAATAGCCAATTAAAGCAATGACTTCCTACTTATAAGCATTAGGTACTATTCCAATATCGGGCGGTAGTTTCAACGAAAACGTCCGTTAACCCCGTCACAGTACACTTGGCGTATGTTTAATTAATATAAATAAAAATGATGAATAAAAGAGTTTTTATGAACCGCTCTCATTATCAGATTTTAAACGTAGCGGTGTAGTTGCTGAATTTTTTAATTTATCTACCGTGTCCAGTGTTTGAACACGTAAATGTTGTACTACGCTCCGTTTGGCGAACGTTAGCATTGGCTTGTGCCTTTTTTGGTTTTATTTGGTTATCAATTAATCGGATTTTTTTGGAGATTTTATGGTATTTAGAGTTAATTGCTTCTGACTTTGGAACAGGTATTTCGAATTCATTTGTTTCTTCTTTCGAAATTAATTATCATCAACAACATTTTTTTTGGATTACCTACATAATCTACTACAGGATAAAACTTCTTTTGAGATTAATCATCATAAACCATTTTTTCAGTGTACCTACCTAGTGTGTAAATAGGGTCGTTTTTTTTTTTTATAAATTAAACTAAGGGCTGATTTTTTCAACGCCAGATAATTATATCCGAGGAATAATTTTTAATTTTGGACAGTTCTAACAAAAAACCTGTCAGACGTCAATTTTATTCCACGAATAAAAATTATCTGGCGATTGAAAAATTAGCCCTTAATAATAAGTTATTAGTACCTTGAAGGATTAAATAACTAGGTACCTCGTACAATGGTCCCAGATAATCCTGAAAAAATAAAGTCTACCTTCTATAGGGTAAAGCTTCTTTGATGCCATTTTTCATAGTTTGGGCAAATTTAGATTTTTAGAGAACAGGCATAACACACTTTCAATCTGAATAATTTTGTAGGATATCGCTAATCCATTGCTTCATATGTTAGAAAAATTGGTCTGTTCAACAACGTAAATAACGCAATGAATGTTGTTGAACTGTCAAAATGAAACCCATTGCTACTGTTAGTGTGCTACGCAGTGACCCCGCTGGTATTTCGAATTCATTTGTTTCTTCTATTATCAACAGCAGTTTTCATAAGGCTACCAAACCTACTAGAGGGTAAATCTTCTCATCATTAATGGCATATTTCAAGGTTTCGACCAATTTCGTTCAAGTTTTTCAGACAACGTTAGAAATTAATTTACCATCGAAATTATTCTCAGTTCTTGCAAATTCCCTTTTTTCTGCACTTAATCTTACCCGCCAATTTTCTCAATTTTCCGCGGATAATTTACGCATTTCTTTAAAAGCCACAATTTGATCGGGGCCACGCGTGATCGCTCGCGAGTTACTTACGCGGGGAAAGCGACCGATGCGCCCCCTAACGACTCAATCTACGCACATTTAAATTGCCCTTTCCGAACGAAACCTCATTACTTCCCGAAATATAACCTCTATGGAGCCCATAAATAACCTAACGGCGTACATATTTCAAAACAAGAAAAAAAAATAACACATAAAAATTTCTTTGCCCCACGCGTCTAATGTTTGTGCGCGATTGCATTGTCCTAGGATATTCTCGTGCCGGGTGATCTGCATCGCTGTTCACAATCATTCGACAGGCTTCCGAGTCTACATCGAAAACGACACATTTTCGGTTGCCTGATATTGCCTAGTCCCAGACAGCAAATAGCTGTCGGAATTATAGCGGTGATGTATTTGGTTTCAGATTTATGAACAGTGTTTAGAGGAGTCCTTCGATAACATTGATTGATGTTCGATTCGACACGAAAGCGTATCGAAGGGTTACTGCATTGGCACTTAGAAGTCAAAGAGAAACAGTTGTTGGAGTTGGAGAACAAATGTTTCCAATCAGAGGAACATAGTCTGCGATGTTGCCAGTTGTGGTAGAATGTAAATCCTAGATACTACAATGATTTATTTATATATTTTACCATTTATGTACACACATATATAAACAGACATTGAAAAAAAGAACAGAAAAAAGGTGATGCTTATTTCATAAGAAATCTCTTCCAGCATACCTGAGATAGGACAATATATAAAGAGATGTAGACAGCGTGTGATAGAGCAAAGGAGACAAAAAAATAATACATAGATGATTTGTAGCAAACAATAGTTAAAATTTATTAACATGTATTACAGAAAAGAATATTCTAACTAGACTTTCCCAATAAGAATAGAAAGATGTCCACAAATTAACATAGTGCAACGGTTGAAACTCCTCTCTTAATAGACGACACGAGATAAAATTAATGATCGTGTGCAAACGCAAACGCGCCCCAAGTGCGTTCCGCGCATAGATTTTTGCATTATTTTAGTATGCAAATGTTTGGAGCGATAGCGAGTCACTGTAAGAGCAATTTAAATTATTTTTTATAGCGCCCGAGTGTATTGAGAGTTCGCCAACTGACGGCATCGAGGAATTGCCTCCGTTCTTCGTAAATTTTATATGAACCGACACATTTGATATGAAAGACGCCATATTTGAATAGATTTTGTCTCCACTCGTGGGTATAGAGACGCGTTCCAAATTTAAATTGTATGTGAGATAGATTTAATGCGTGTGTTCGAGATTATGGTTCTAATAAAAAAAAATGTAATAGATGCGAATATGGATTCTTGTAAGGGGTGATCTTGTTTGAATATTTTATAATTCTATCTTTCGATACTTATTTTTAGAAGACTTATAGCTTATTAGAATATCGTAGACGTATTCTCAAAACATTACCAATATTCAAACTTACTGGGGTGTGCAAAAAGATAAACGATGGATCCAAGAAAAACACAATAAGTATTCGCATAAAGAAGAAATCTTGCAACGAAACTACTAAATTATCCTCGTCTCAACGTACCCTATTTAATCCCCGAAACATTTTACCAAATGTACGGAGCAAGGAAAAATCTGATTAGCTTCGATGATATATCGCTGAGCATTCCTC
Organism: Apamea sordens; assembly: GCA_945859715.1. Taxonomy (NCBI): domain Eukaryota; kingdom Metazoa; phylum Arthropoda; class Insecta; order Lepidoptera; family Noctuidae; genus Apamea; species Apamea sordens. Next base: position 17,320,385 of record OX244005.1, on the reverse strand, counting down.
GCCTTAGTGCCTCTAATTTGAATATTAGACGCGTTATTGAAAAGAAAACTTTTGGAACGGCCCTCCGCAAGCTTTTAATGGTTATTGCCTCTTCCCTTGCTATCTGTACGAAGGACGAATGAACGAAACACTCCAAACGGTTCAGGTGTCTCAAAAAAATTAAATTGCTCAAATCGTTCCCGATCCAAACAGTCGCATTCTCCATTTGAATTATATCGACGGTTATCATTTATTTAGAACGGCGTTCTTAATTCATACGCGCGAGTTCAAATATCGAACGGAAGCGGAAACGGTACTGATTCTAATTTCAAACGAAATATCGCAACGTTTCTATTGATAAAATTTTGTTGCGCGACACAACGCATGTTATTATATTGAACGGAAATTTACGATAATGACTTATAATAGGCCGTTCTGTGCAAATGCGGTAGGTGGATGTACCGCGCGCTGTTCGTACAGTTTCCAGTTAAAGAGCAACATGTTATTTCGCCTCGGTACACCGATAATTTGAGCGTTTATTGCGACGAATGCCAATAATAAGTACGTGAGCGTAATATTACGTAATTTTAACTTTTTACAAGTATACGTGTCACTGATGGGGGCGGCATATTGTGCGTCTATTTCGGCGGGGAAAACTCATAAAACATGATTACCGGTAATGTCGCGAAGATTCGTTCATTTTTGACGTTATTCCTTTTCATATTTGGGGGTTCCGTTACCGCCAAATGCCATTCGAATCGGCGCCTAATAAAAAGAACATACCCCTGATTTGTTGACAGAAAAAGTTTACGATGACTTCGATATTCAAATATACGAAGGAGACACGCTACAGCCGTTGTTTGTTCGGAGTTTGAAACTGTAGGCGCGTCAAGTTCCTGAGTGACGCTACATCTCAAAACTATAATCGAGAATCATTGCCCGCATTCATAATCGATCGATTATACCGAGAGACAAGGTGACGCGGCGCAGGGAGGTCCGACGGAAGGATTACAAGATACATTAGCATACGTAATTTGTGAGCACATCTGTCCCAAGCTCACACGTGGGCGACTCTCGCTTTCTTATTGTTCAAATATATCATTTCGCTCCTTTGTATACGTTCGAATCGCATTTTGATTTGAGATAACGCGCGCGAGTAATACGGAAGTTGTAACTGTCAATTTGACATTTCGTGATTTTTTATTTAGATAGCGTTTTGTCGTTGGTTTTGAAATAATGAGTTGTTATACCAACAATGAGCGGTTTAATTTGAATTCTTTTACCATTAATCTTTTTCAGATTAACAAATATTATGTATCAAAGGATTTTTCTCCGGAATTTGTTATACTGAACAAGACCCACAAATCAATTACGTTCGATTCGAAAATCAAAAATTCAAATCGTTCGAGACAAAGCGACACGTTGCCTAATGAGCCAATAACTTGCGAGACAATGGGACGGCGTGGGCGTTCCGAATTCGAAATTATCACAAAAGAATATTAATGTAACACTTATTCAAATATAGCACGATACATATTCAAAAATTATCTTGTCGTTTAATTTGAATGGTGACGGTGACACACTTTTTTTAAATATCGTATGCATTGTGATCGATTTTTTTTTTCGGAACTATGAAAGAGTCCCCCCCTGCACGGAGCCTGTCGAGTCGCATTCAAATATGGATGCTTTATTTAAATTATTTATTCTTGTTTATGATTTTTGTGCGGCGTACACGCTTTATTACTATTTCCTGTGCTGTCAACACTAATGAATGTGACGCTGGTGACGTAGGACATGTGCACGCGCACATGCAAACGTCTGTAAACGTCACACCACACATCTAACACAAGGACATTATCAACCAATGATACCGACACATCAAATATTAAGGATGATGGTATTAAAATTCTTTGATGGCATTTAATAACACAAAAAAAGGGGAACGGTAATCACGACTGAAATTCGTCTCGATCGAGAAACTCAAATTAGACGAATGGCGGTCGGAAGATTTCTTTGTCTTCGGCCTAATGAGTTTTTAAGTCGATTATAGCAATTTTTCATAGAAAAACGCGTTTAGTGATGTATCGGTCGTATCAATCAGTGTTGGGGCTAAATTGTTGTTTGTGGCGAGTCGGCTATCGGATCGTAGGCGCGGCGGACAAATGAGCCGATAGCGCGCCCGACAAGAAACCGGCCACCTTTGATTACAGCTTTTTGTTTGCTCTGACGTCGGGGAACAGATGTCTGTTGTGTACAAATAGCTTGGATTATTTAGAACAATGTGGATTGCCCAATCGCTTTTTGATATTGTTTTTTTTTGTCTTCTAACGGATGGACAGAAACTTTTATAGCTAAGTAACCTTTTGAATAAGAATAGGACTGATAAAAAATAAGACGTCGAGACGTTATAACTATTCCCGCCAATTTTGCTGTCAAAAAAGCAAATACAACCGAAACGGCATCGAATCCGAAATTGGAATTAAGCAGAATCCGTCAGTTTGCAGCGGCATCACTTAAAACGTCATATTGATAGACATTTTACCGGCGATCCGTGTCAATCAATTCGTAAAAAATAATGAAATCCTTGACACAGGTAGCGAAATTGAACGCACCCGAAATAAACAGTTAAAAGGAACCCGTGGATCTGTCCATCACGTTCCATATTCAAACGGGCCAATGGCTGAATGGCGTATTGTTTTAAAATCCTAACGCATAATGAACGCGTTCGTTTTTTTAAAATCGTTAATCGAGCTCTTTCACTTCATTTGTTTCGATCGCTTTTTAATCGCATTGTGACTGCGGCAGTATCGCGTTCAGCCTTATTCGATTTGTTCACCTATAGGAGCTCTAATTGTTGTTCAAATTGGGATTGTTCTAGAACACTAGCGTGAAACTCAATACGAATTAACGGTACGCGCGAATTGTGACTGCAATTCGAATTGAGTTCCATATTTAAATTCGCTTTAAGCACTCGTTTGTACGTTCTAATTATGTCCGTTATCTTTCCAATTTGAATTATCTTCTCACTAATTGTCGCCATCTTCACGTATTCTTTTAAACACCAATAAAAATCTCGACGCTGTTCCAACAAAGGGATTACTCTTTCCTTATTGACAGTGTTAGTACATTTAGGTTATCTATATTTACCTGATAGAGACACAGCATCTTAACGTACCTGGAAAAATCAAAGCAGAATAAGATAAAGAAAACATTATCAACAATGAAATAAAATAATATACGTCTTATCTCGATATATTGCGGGTACGATCGAGGGAAATAAAAAAAGTCACTCCTCATTTTTCCATATAAGACTTGGGCGTGTCCCGATACGGGAACGCCTTGTCGACTAAAACCTTTACGCTTGCTCTATAGAGGTGTTTTTCCAATAACGTTATATCGGCGTTCGATCGGTTCCGAACGCCCAGACTATCTTACAAGATATCGAGTACGCCTTCCAAGAAAACCACTAAAAGTCCAAACTCAACCTTATTTGTACATCACTAAAATATGGATTCGGTTGCAGAATGGCGCAGTAAAACATATTGATGTCGTATCGGTTTTCCATTAACTCAAATAAGCGATATTCGACTCTATTTTGTGGGGCTAGGGACGCTTCTCGTGTGTGGGTTCTGTAAGGAATGTATTGACGTGTTATCGGAGGTGGTGGTGTCTCGTTCGCTCCCGAGTTTTTTTCATATATGCGTCCTTTTCAGCGGCGCAGGTCGTCCTGAGATGAGGACCGGCTCTTTCTCTGCGCATTCTTTCTTATCAAGCGAGCAATAATGGGCAAATAAAATGTATTAAAATGCTAACCGTTTATGAATCCCTAGTACTTTGTTTAATTGAAATATTCTTGTTTGTTTTACATTTTATGTAAATTAAGTGTTGTGGGGGCTTAGATGTTGATACGTTTTAGTTTTACAAAACAGTATTTACAAATATTATGTTATAAGAAAAATTCAACCTGATTTTGGAGACATTTGACAATTATTAGTGACGTCAAACTGTCTTAGAGCTGTCAAAATGTTCGTAATATCCGACTTTGAGCGTGGTCGACAATTTCGAAGGCTTTTGTCCCTATTTATAAACAGAATGACACAATATCCTTTATTTCGCAGGACTCTATAAATACGGCGGTGGGATAAGTACGTTTATTGTTAAGCCCGCTGGTTTATTATTAGAAGTGTTTTATAATACGATTTGGGGGTAGATTATGTTCATAGATAAGTGGGGAACATGACATGACTTTAGCCAGGAATAGAACGTACCTCTCATCTCACTCATATGGTGGTCATTGGGATTCCTAAATCTTACCTTTTGGTTAAAACTAATCATCTCATGTGGTAGACATGTCCAGTGTCCACCAATACCAAAGCGTATAAACTACTAACCATAGGAGAGGTTTTTTACATGAATACTAATTGTCTTGTCCAAAATTCATAGAAAATACACTTTCATTTTCCCACTTTCATTTTTCCGAATTTTCCAATTTCCTCAGCACCTTTTATTTTTTTTCTTTCCATAAGAACCTGACTCGGACTATTACGAACATTTTTAAACAAAAATTTGCCAAATCGGTTCACCCGTTCTGAAGTGATGTGCTTACAAACTAACAGCATTTCATTTTTATTTATATATTATATTTGTTATTACCTAAGTATAGAAAAGTTTACAGGTCAAAAAAATCCATCTGTCTTTCAAAATGGCTTACTGCCTTTCCTAGTTCAGCGAGGTAATTGCGTAACACGCTATTAATTGTAATGGCTTTCATTTTGACAGTTCAACAACATTCATTGCGTTATTTACGTTGTTGAGCTGACAAATTTTTCTAACATATGAAGCAATGGATTAGCAATATCTTTCAATTTTTTTCAGATTGAGATGGATTTTGTGTTACGTAATTTAATTAGGGTGCAGGCGTTAGCGATATAAACAATAGGCAGGAGTAAGGGATTGCAAATAAATGTCTATCAATCAGTATCAGCTAGATAGACAGCAATCATCGTTTGGTTGATAACATCAATCATTCCTTGAAAGACATTTGCAAAGGCTTTAAGACTCAAGATCTTGGCATATCGTAGATTTTTTAATTAAAACAAAAGAGTTTTGTAAAAACCTCTCAAAAGCCAATGTCTCCAAACATGACATTTAAAATTATTCGAAATTTAAATCATAGAACTGTCAACTCTGTCATTACTGACTACTAAACTGCACCTAAGTCAAAAATCACAAAAAAATAAAACATAAATAATACCAACCGTCAAATGTTTAAAATATTTTTTATTATGTTGTCTTAGTTTAGTAAGGATATTTGTATAAGCCAGTTAACTCGTTATTTAGATTAAACTAGAAATAACTTTTCAAAACATAAATATGATACATGTGGCGTCTCAATCGCGTGGAGTTTTGTTTGATTTTGTTCATAGAGATGTATTTATGTTATGATTATTTATGTATATCTATAATCCTGGTGTTTTTTCGTGTCGGTAATTAGTCAGAAAGATATTAATGGGGCTTTGTTTATTTAGAAAATATATTTTGTATCTGGGTGTCGTTAAAACATTGTTTTTAATCTTTTTGTCATATTTTATGACGGTTATAAATTCGAATATAGAATTTTTTGACGTGGCATTGAAAATTTGAGTTCAATCACATCAAATGGCGCGTGTTTGATTATGTGTGAGTCAGAACAATGAACTAACTGTACGTAGGGGAGCCCGGGGCTTCAATTAACAGAGGTAAGTATTAACAAGCGAATTTCTAAGAAACTATAAATAGCACGTCACTAACGATTGTGGGTATTCGTCCCCGCGACAGCGCTGTACAGGTTGAGACTCCTCAAAACCGCTCAGTGCGCCGTGGGTGCGAGTTGTGTGATGTGCGTCTATTTTGACCAGGTAACGAACTTTTTTCACTTTACGATTTTTTGATTTACGTCTTGAATATTTGATTTTGCCGTAATATTTTTTTATTTCGTGGTGGCTAGTTTTATTCTTAATAATGCTACATAACTTTACTAACGCTAATGTAAACAATTTCTTAGTTATAGTTTTTATATTGAAAAAGTATCCATGGGGCTAAAATTAACAAAACATACGGGGCAAGTATTAACATGTTAATTCTTACCCCATATGCGGGGTTAGTATTAACAGTATATACCTACCTACGATTCTATTGTTTTGTGTATATTCACCATGGTACCTAATTACTATATATCTTAAATGTTACAGCATGAGGACTTATAAGCGAAAAACCGCTCGAGGCATGACTTCGCTGGCGGTCTACGAGTCAGCTGCTTAAGAAATAATGGAGTAGAAAAGAAATTACAGGGAAATAGCCACAGAATTTTAAATCTGTCACGTTACGCTGTTCAAGTTTGTGAAAAAGAAGAAAAAAGGAATTCCAGTAGAGAAGTAGGCTACAAAAAGACCCGGTTAGTATTCACTTCTGAGTAAGAGAAAAAAAATGCAGACTATTTATTAAAGTGTTCCAATATTTATTTCGGGCCTACCTACGGAAGTAAAAAAATTAGCCTACCAGTGTGCTATTTTTTACAAAATCCAGAATTTGCCAGAATCATGGAGGGTTAAGGAAATGGCGGGTGATGACTGGTTCACGAATTTCATGAAAAGAAATACAATGTTATCGATTAGAAGCCCCGAAGCGACAAGTTTAAGTAGGGCGACATCCTTCAATAGAACAAATGTACATGCATTTTTTTAAATGTTCAGATCTGTGTTAGATCGATACAAACTTAGCCCATCCCGGATTTGGAACATGGACGAGACGGGTGTAACTACAGTCCAAAAGCCAAAAAAAGTGGTTGCTGGAAGGGGCATAAAGCAGGTCGGTGCTGTGACATCCGCTGAAAGGGGCGTTTTGGTTACATTGGCTGTAGCCATAAATGCAATAGGTAATTCGATTCCCTGTATGTTTGTCTTTCCCCGTGTTCGTTAACGGACCTCCAGAATGTATTGGCGTCAGTAATTCATCAGGATGGATGACTCAAAAAGAGTTTTTGAAATTTCTGGATCACTTCATTCATCATGTGAAGCCGTCGGAAGAGGATCCAGTTTTGCTTTTACTGGATAACCACAACTCGCACGTAAACGTTGAAGTCGTTGACAAAGCGAAGATAAACCATGTCGTTCTTTTGTCGTTTCCGCCACATTGCTCGCACAATCTACAGCCTCTCGATGTGGGAGTATCTGGTCCGTTAAAAAATTACATAAGCAGGAATCAGACCAACTGGATGGCCAACAACCCAGGAAAAACCATGACAATTTACGATCTTCCAGAGGTAGTGAGAGATTCGCTGCCGTTGGCATTAAATCCCATGAACGTGACAAACGCATTTAGGAAAGCTGGTATCTGGCCTTGCAATGAGGACGCCTTTCAAGAATCAGACTATGCACCATCATTAGTCACCGATCGTCCAGATCCCACCAGAAGCGGCCCTAACGTAACGACTACACCATGTGTAGGAGAGGTTTTTTTTGGGTTTCCATTTCTTTATATTTATATTGCTAAAATATTGTTGCGTGGACAAAGTGCTATAATTGTTTAAGCCTAATGTTGATTGTATAGCATAAAAAAAAAAATCATATTTAATTTTTGTTTTCTTTAATTTTGGAGGAAAATACCAAGAATGTTAATTGTTGCCCCTTTTGTTAATACTTACCTCGGAACCGTTAATTCTAGCCCCGACCGAGGGGTAAGTATTAACTTCTAACTTTTCTGAGTAAAATCGACTTTTTCAATAAAGTACCAATTTCTTGACAAATTAAAACCAACGATATGGTTATTGAATAGTTTGGACGTCATTTAACACAAAAATCATATCAAAATGTTTAGGCGTTTTGAAGCTACAACTGAAAATATAAATTTTGTTAATTCGCGCCCCGGTCTCCCCTATATCAACTCATAATATTTATTTTGATGTCTGATGTTCAAAGCTGCGAAAAACCTAAACAAATTCTAATAATTGCTTGCTGAATTACTACTTCAGTGAGCTTGAATCGTTTCTATAGAGACGTCTGTACAAATTCTTGAGTACAGATTATTTAGCGTTGTTTTTCTAAAGTGTGTTAAAGTCCTTAGCATAGCATAGCTTAGCATATAACATGCGAGTATCATAACAATAACAATTCCTACGCAACCGTACCTTTAGCCGACTCAATCATCTTTATTGCCAATAGTCTGATTCAGTCATAACATTAATAAGCAATATCCGCTAACCTTTCGTAAACAGATTGCACGTGTTGGGAAAAACACACTCAAATCTGAACGCTACCACTTCTACAATAGAGTGCTTTTTTGGTGATGAGATCATGGAGTTTTTTATCGTTTTAGAATTGGTGGTTCTTTGTATCTCGATCGATCAATAGATGAAAGAGATCAATGGTTGGAATTCGTCACAGGGATTAGGTTTTTGTTCGTCTGTCCTGACTTAAGCAGGTGATGTCAAGGTGATCAGATTCGTAATGACATAATCTTCTTTATTAGTTATTGCATTAGTCTATTGAAGAGTACAATACACTTCAATTTCAATGTCTTATTTATTTTAGGGGATTATACTAAGTAGCTTTTGACAGCTAAAAAGTAATGTTTGTTGTTTCACTCCTACATCTTACAGTAGCTAACGAAACATCAGTTAATACAATTTACGGTGACAGTAAAGTCAAAACTTTCGATCGTGGGTCAATCAATGGGTTGTTTATGTCTGCTCCTAACTCAATAAACTATTCGATAACAAATAAACCAATAGGGGTGTTAGTTAAAGTAACCGACAGTTTACACTGAACTCGGAACTATTGACCCTAATTAAGGCGATGGCCCGTGACAGGATACAATGGTAATCCGGGATTATCCCAATAAAACACCTCTTGACCGAGTCCACTAACATCTTTTCTGTTAACTTCCTTACGATGACCCCTGTCAATTATGCAATAACTTGAAAAAACAACCCCAAATTATCAAAAACTAACAGAACAAAAATAACTTAAATTATTCTTTATAAGTTGGTATCAATTCAACGATAAATAGAGGGAAAATACCAATAAATTTTCCAAGAAAATTAACAGAAGATAGTTAACAGAGCTCAAGTTATATTGGCAAATAACTGGATCAAACTGCTTCGCGTCGGTTCTGACCGGACTTTTCTCGCCGACGGAACCCCTTCTCTTCTATTATTTAAAGCGACCTTTGCCCTCTAGTCCTGAATTATGTGATGTTACATGGTGATATTTTAACTTTGGATTTCGTAAGTTAATTTAAATTAATTTTGTAATAATCTTCTGTTAAACAAATGGATTTTGGTGTAGACTTGAATAAATAGAGGTTGTTTAAAAAGTTCTAGCATTTTAGAATAACATATTCACGTCTATGTCTGTTCTTACTGTATATTTGCTCTATAATAATAATAATTATCGGCAAATATTATTATGATTACATCATTATTTTGTACTCGAAGCACAATATTCCAAAAACATTGTTTATGCAATCCCTCAGAATATACATCATAAACAACCAAATAGCTATTTCAGTCGAGACACCCAAATTAACTAACATTTATAAACCAAAAGCCGCATTAAATGCCACTGGCATAAAATTTCCCACTACAAATAACTAAAATACATTCAAAGCATGTAAACCCTTACCCTCCCGGAGGGCAAAAGATCGAAGGCCGGACATCCGGTCAAGTCGCCCTCAAACCGATACTATGAAGTATTTATTGAGTTGCGGCTCACCAAAAGTATTTTATTGTTGAGATATACCCTTTTGCCCAGCACCCTTTGCGTCTTGTTTCGCACACATGCAATTTTCAACTCTGTCTTTATCAAGTTATAGTATAATTTCAATTGTGTTAGTAAGGGTCAGAGCGTCAGTTGCAAGGTGTTATATTTGTATTAATTGGACTTTGGAACGTTTTCGTTTGTTAGTTTGTGATAATTCGTCGTATTGTTGTTGTAAGTTTTTGTTTATTGTAATTTCTTATGGTGATTAGTTTATGACTGGAGGGGTGTGGGTGAAATTCACCTGCTGAATTATGATCGAGGTGAGAAATGGTGAATAAAGAATCTAAAAGTGTGGCAAAATAGTTTTTTTAAACTGAATATTTCGGGAACTTCTTAAGCTCTTTAAATCACGTAGCTATATGAAAAACCTGCATAATAAAAATATCATTTAATAATATTTATACAACCTCGTCTTCATATATTTTTTTCTGTCACAAAAATAGGTCGTCAGATAAGTGAGATGTACGATCAGTAAATAAAGCAAATGTAAAACATTTTTCCCCGAAGTATATTAAAAAAGAAATTAGAAAATTATATTTAGCCAAATCCCGGTGGAGTTATCCCGATAGTTGAGCAGATGCTTGTCGTAACTGTCAGTCGGTTTGATTCCCGGCACCTGTTGTTTTCAAACTCTTCGATTACGACCCATTAGCGAAGACTGGCTCGATATTTAATACTATTGGGTTTTATGTTCTGTACTCTGAATAGTTGGGAAAGGTCGTTGACATGTAGTAAGTGGATGAGACAGTAGTAACTCAAATTCGAACGGAAAAGCTAAGTTTATATCTTTGGAGTACAGACGCCAGCACATCAAGCTATTACAATCTGTCAAATTTCTTTAATAGATTTTCAACTTTATCGTTAAAGCATTAAGGTTCAAGGTTGATTGGGAAAATTTGACAGTTTCGGGTAGCTTGACTTGCTGGCATCATCAGTACATTGACCGGTTATCAACTGAAAATAACGACGTTTTCTTATGCCTTGTTGATTTATTGGTTGCAAGCGCTACTGCTGAGCATGAGGTTCTGGGTTCGATGCCCGGGTCGGGCAGTGTTATTGGGTTTTCCCATCAGGAATTCCGATTTGTGCCCAGTTGATGGCATTTCTGCCCACCCCTCGGGGATTGTAGGCGTCATGTAATGTTATGTTCATGTGCTAAAAAAAGCAATGGAAATCTTATATCTTTAGCGCTGAAGATAAACATCCTGTCAATATTTCAAGTGACAGTAAAAGCCATTGCCTTATTAAAAAATCTTGTCACCTTATATTTGTTCAAGCCTTAGCTATCTATTTAGTATTTTAGATAGTGTCGTTATCATCAACTTATGTGACATTTACGACGTATTTTTTTCATTTTATAATACCTATTGAGTTTAATCATACTGCAGTATTTTAATGACCTGATAAATGATATCTGTATACCTGCAAAGAAGACATAGTTTCCAAGTATTGATATGGAATGGAGTACTGTCTTATTGTTTACCATACGTAATAGTAGAACTGTATCTCTCAGATATCAAATAGACCGATTTATTGTTAACACAGAACTTCTCAGAGACTAGATCACAGGATACGTCCCCCATTAAATTCTATAACTGTATCTTCGGTGCGGTATCGTTTACTCTGCCATCGATGGCGGCTGACAATCGTCGGCCGATTTGCGGTCACCGATACCCGACCCACGGGACCACGATAAGGATCACCAGTTATGTGGTCTGAACTGAACACCATCGGCCGTTTCACTTTATAGCCGATAGGAAGCCAATTGGCGGCGACTGTTAAACTTAATTGAGGGTTTTAACTAATGAAGAGGCGGTTTAAATGCTTTCTAAACTAACAGCAGTGAAAATTCAATACGAAAATAGAACGGAGAATGTGTTCACCCAATAAAAGTGTTACCAATTTTGAAAGCTGCGAATTCTGGCACAATAGAATCATTGAAAGTCAATAAAAAATATGAAATAGAAAATATGACCACTTTACACGGAATCAATGGGGCGAGGGTTGAGGATAGACGTATCTTTGTCGGTGAAACTCATCCGATTTCCGAACGAGCACCGATAGCGGAAGCGGCGCCCCCTGCCGGATGTGCGTTGAGCGGGAAAATAGGCGGAAGTTTCGCACCGGGGAGAAAAAGTTCGGAAAAGAATCCCTCTGACAAATTTGCATTCGAAAAGGGCACTTTTGTGTGTTTTGCTCAGCGATCGGTTGTAAATTTGTCAGATTGTCAATTCACAACAAACGCTCCTCTTCGTCACTTTTGTTATGGTAATCATTGTTTTCTTACACCGTTTTTATTTTTTTTGCGGTTGCACCACTTTCGTTATCGGATTGAAAATTCAAATTTTGAACGGTGGTCGTTGAGGGGGAAAGAATTCGAGATCCCAAATTCAAAGTTGGATTTGTGCGTAATTAGACAGGTGATTCGCTAATTCGTAAAAAGAATTCGTCTTAATTCCACCGCGAGGCCTATTCCGACGATCGCTCGGGAGCGCTGTGGGAACGTCACGTCGAATAATCGGTATCCGCGCAAAAAGTGGCCAGTGGATGTTTTGAGATCAACCTTTTTATAATTGCGGACGTCTAAATTGATTGACAGTTAATTTTGAGCTTTCTTCCTTTGCGAGAAGCGTCACATTTAAACCCTTCACATAATAATACTAGTGCAATTAAAATTGCAACATTTTGAGTGCCGTTTTCCTGTGATTGAACGCCATTATTGTACTGAATTTCAGACGGAGACTTGTAATAGGAATTTACGGGAATCCTTTTAGGTTAAACGTATTAGGACCGTAGTATTAATTAAGTTTCAGGTGAAATTCAGTAACTTCTTGAAATGCATTTCATTGTCTGTCCTGTGTAAATGGGTCACAGATCCTAAAGTTATTAATAATGAATTGTACAGTTTGTTTACGTCATCGCTGTATATATAGCTCAGCTTATAACAACGAAGAACACGTTATTCATATAACAGAACAGCTTTCAAATGAATTTAATATTGAATCCTTACTGTCAAGACTCTTACTTCATTGTGACGAACAAGATTTTACATAATAGTACCTACCCCTCATTAAAAGCTACCCATAATCAGTAGATGTAAAGCTTTAATCAATGTTCACCTATTTCCTGCACCCTAATCATCATTTTGAAGTATATTGCTAATCCAATGCTTCATATTTTCAAAAAATTTGTCTCCTCAACAACATAAATAACGCAATGAATGTTGTTGAACTGCCAGAATGAAAGCCATTCTTACTGTTAGTATATTACGCAATTACCCCACTGTAATGCAACGGAGTATTTTTGTACATATGAGTAGTAAAGACAAGCTTCATGACAATTCAAAACGAACAGCTTGATAGCCTTATACCCAGGATGTTACAAGCTAACAGTTCATCAGTATTAACACAGTTTTCGCTACACAAGTGCGTATGCGCTTCGTATCCCCTTCGCTGACGCGTTCCCGTCGGCGATGCGCTGGGGTCAGGGCCGAGCGCCGCGTGCGCAGTGTTGAGTGCGAAGTGTGCTTGTAATGACGTCGGATTTGTGTGGAGATTTTGATGTCGACAGTCGAAGTTTGTGTCGAATTTTATCTTCTTCTTTAGTCTTAAGAGACGTTTGGAGTTATAAGGTCAAGTTTAAGGTAAAGTTTAAGGTTAGGCTATCAATTTCAGTTACTTATTAATACTTAGATACCTACCTAGTCTGTTTTATTTACAACAACAATTATCACTGTTTATTTTAGCATGTTAGCTTTAGAGCCTTAGCCCAAAGGTTGCGTTGCAAATTTTGAACAAAAATTAAAGATGTTGCGATTGAGATTGTGTCACGCAATAAGGACACGGATCCTCAAAGGGGTTTTTACCAACCAGACCTTCCAAAAAGAAGAAGACAGTTCCTTTCTTTAATCTCCATCAATATTTAAACAAGGCAGCACAGAAGCACATCTGCACTTCATTAGCAAATATGACTCTGTTCGATTTGCTCGTATGTTAAGGAATCCGCAAGTCTCACAGCGGGGGCTTGTCGGCGACATCAAAAGCGACGCGAGCGCAATTTTGACAATTAAAGCGCTGAGCATCGTGCGCATCGCCCGCTACCAGTCGCGTGTCCTTGCCAAGAATCCGCGACGCAAAACCCACTTTTTTACAGAATAGGGAACCGACGGAAACCGGTCTCATTTGTACGCACTTACAACCTTTTAATTTCCACACAAATGGGATGTGTAACACTAGAGACTCCTCATCTCTGCTTTTAATTCGGAGAAAACACGTTTCGGTCAATATTTCACATTACAAAATGTCATTTTACGATCATCTGATTCTGAATTACGTGCCGCAATCAACGTCCCATAACGATACTGTAAAATTTAACGACTGTGTTTTCATCAAATCGTATATAAGTAATAAAAATCATCAATTTGTTGTGTATCTATATATAAGTTAGAAAAAGCCCTATCGTTTAGTTTTAAACCATCGTAAATTAGAACTTTCGGTCGTAATATCGAATTTTTAATGTGTAGATTTTTTTTTGTGGAGGTACGTGGCGAGTGAGGTCTCGAATAAGTCAAGTTTTTATTGGTCGTAAAAATTTAGGACCTCTGGTAGTTGACTCTATTCTTCAAATCGATTTTACGAATCGAATATTGGACGATAATGGACCAAAAAATGTTTTTAATTAAAAGATTATAATCTTCTTAAATCGTAAATTGAGTGAGCGAGACACTATAAATATTTGTCAAAAAACTCATTTCGGCTTTATAATAAATATGTTATTTGTGATTTCGTCGAACTGTGTGTGTTCTAATGGAAATATATGGATATTGTTTTCCCGCGACATTTATATTGCTCATTTTGTGCGACATCACTTTTCGTATCATAAATCTATATGTCATTATCATAACAAAACCTCTTACAAATGCTAGTTACCTACGACATTGCCCTCATGCATTTATGTTGCAAGTGGTTCTGTGACAAATAAACCAATTTCTCCTTCTTTTTTTCTCTTTACATAGCTATGCAATTAAAAGCTCCCGAAATTCCATCATCCAGCTATCAATCTCTACCAACGCACAGTTTTCTATCACCATCCAAAGACATCTCACTCCCAATTCTCAGCGAATCTATGCCACGCTCACAACAGAACATCTCGAACGAACTAAATCGAGTTCAATTGACTAACGATTGATTATTCAATCAAAACAGATTGATCGGCATTATCGGATAATAGGCGGACAATTGCCGACCAGTGCAGTCGGAGCGGTCACGATGGAGCAACGTGCGCAGAAACTAAACGTGGCTTAGGGATATTTTTACCTTTATGTCGAGTGATGAGACTGTTCATGTAGCTTTATTTCATACTTTAATAGGTAACTAGTGATATCTAAGAGCAATTCTTCAGTTAACTTTGTCTTTAAAATGATAGATTTCAATAAAAGTTTCAAAACTCAAAATCGCTCTAACTTTCCGTGTCGAAAATAAAATGACATCCTAATAAGCCCCCAATTCCCGAATCCTTTACTCGAATTAAAAAATCAAACAAAGTTTTAAACTTGGAACTCTCCGTGCGAGAATCAATAAAGCGCGTTCGATTTAGAGCTGCACGTTCAAATCGTTTCGGAGGGGAAACAAAGATGTCTCACTTAAGGGCATCGAACGTGATCTGTTTGCAAAAAAATACCTTTAAGCACCTCTTTACCTGTGTCCCGGACCCTTCGAGGGGAACGCCGGGAGTTTTCTTTTGAACTTGTAAACATCGGCTGAAAGATGTCGGGAAATCTTTGCGGTTAAACTTCGATTGTCTTTATTTGTTTCACTTTGTTACTTTTGGTGTTTGTAAGAAATCGAACGTGCTTTGTTTACTTTTTAAATTTTTGGATTGTGATGTTGCCATGGTGGGTAGGTAGATATTGGAATTTGGATTAAGATTTGATTAAAATCTCAGCAGCAATTTAAATGAGTCAACGTTAGCAAAAAAACTTGATACTTAAGTTTTAAGACACTGAAATTACAGTGTCTTAAAGTGCAGGTCACATTTTTATGTTTTCTTTCTTCAAAACCATCAAACTCCACAATCTGGTCCAAGATTTGTCTCGCAAACTGCTCAAGTGTCCAAAAACATAAATTCGCGAAAGTACCGCGTCGTTTATGGTCCAAAAGTAATTCGTTAATTTCATAATACGCAGAGACATAGCAAGATCATTGTCTTTTAAGTTTTTGTGGATCATTTTCAAAACTACCTTTCGTTGCATTTACACGCAACTTACAAAATTACACGTTTTTAGCTCTTATTTTAAACAATACATGGTTGAAATTATCATAAATGTATAATGCATTTACTGAATTTTGTCACGGACAAAGAAAAGTCGCGTTATGTGCAGAATTTTATCCACCATTTTGAATTATAATTTGCAGCGGCTCACGCGCAAATGTTAAAAATTTCGCCGCGAAAGGGATAATACATTTTGAAAAAACCTGTCATAATATACAATTTATGTGTAATAAATAATTGTAGTGTGAATTAAAAGCGAGTTTAACATTTTCTATGAATTTTTATACTTATTGTTAGTAGAAAGTTATTAATTAGTGCCGCTGTTCTAATAATGTTATTTATGAGGTTTCTTGCGGTCTACGTACCTTGATAACATCGAGGTTATGGACTATTACAGCTATTACTTAGTATTTTTTTTTTAATAATATAAAACAGTTATGCAATACCTAATGAGTAACAGTTTGCGAAAAACCACTTAAATATTTTCGATAAAACATTTTTCGATCATTCGAAACATCTTCCAAAAAATAAACTTTTGTTATATTTTAAGTCAACTTTTTTTAGGATCGTCCAATAAACAAATCCATCGATATCAAAACTCAATTTTCGCTTCTAACATATATTTTTTCGTCTACCCTCAAAATTCTTGTAAAGTGCTACTATGGTGCATCAGTTTACGACGCGAGGGTGTTACCTACGTGTTTCAACTGTCGATGCTAATCAATTTTATAGCTCCATCCACCCTGCAGGACTGGGGTTGACTGATAGATTGACAGAAAATTGATTTTACAATATTTGTTTAGGCATTTTGAAGTGATTTTTGATCCAGAAGAAGATTGCTGGTGTAGAGTATGAAAAGTAGTTCTTGTAACCAATTTATGTAGTTAATAATTAAGGATAAAAGTGTTATGTTAGGTAGTAAATCTAAATGAAGCTGTGTCTTTTCGGAACTTAAATTGATTGATACTTTTTCATAAATTGTCAAAATGTCGAGTGATGACTTAATACCATACGCATGTTATCACTTGACTTCACCAAAACGTGAAAATTCTTTATCCATCTCATCTTACAACTTTTCCTATGCGTCGTACGCAGTCGAATAATCTAAATGAAGCTGCGTCTTTGCGGAACTTAAATTGATTGATACTTTTTCATAAATTGTCAAAATGTCGAGTGATGACTTAATACTATACCCATGTTATCACTTGACTTCATCAAAACGTGAAAATTCTTTATCCATCTCATCTTACAACTCTTCCTATGCGTCGTACGCAGTCGAATGAACTTTGCTGTCAATTTTATATGCTATTTGTCAGTTTGTAACATCCACCCCTTTATTGGCGTGTTTTCAAATGTAATTTAATGGCGTTTCTTTTCCTCGAAGTATCTTTTTTCTTTTGTTTTTTGTTTGATTGTAAAATATGCAGTCTCTATCAAGATTTTCATTCTTTGTTCTGTCTCCTCATAGTTATTTTTATAGTCTTGGCTACATTTCAACATTACGTATCGATGCATTTATTTGCAATACATTTTGCTTCTACTTACTTTGTCTATAGACAGTAGGTAATCTGTCTATGAACGTTAATTTGTGGTCTCCATAACTTTTACATTGCCAGCCTTTTATATTTCCTACTTCTGTTTCCAAGCTTTTAAGAATTTATTTGCTTTATAATTCCTTATTTCTACTGCCTTCTATTACTTCTATAGTCAATTATTTACATATACACCAACGATTTAATTTATTTTTCTTATTGAAAGAGAATGCCGCCTAAATTTGTTTAGAAAAAGAGTATTGCATTTGATACAAATTACCTTTGCCGTCATTGAGGCGTTAAACAAATAAAAGTAAGAAGGAAATGCGAATGCAGAACGCAAAGAGAGGTTGGATTCTGTATGAAAGACATAAAAAAAAAACTTAGCTATTTCGAAGAACGATATTCATTTTGCTCATAATTAAGATTTGAGTAAGCCAGCATGATCTTATCGTTACTGTCAGCCTGCATCATCCCACTGTTGGGCAAAGGCCTCTCCCCATGACTTCCAGCTCTTTCGATTCAGGGCTCAAGTGGAACACTGGTCGTTTGTTTATAGGTACAGTGTTCTATAATTATTATTTCGATTTGAAACTGCCACAAACAAAAATCGTATGACTTGATAATTATACCAGTTGGTGCCTATTCAGTATTCTGTGTGCTAATATGAATTACGGCACGTTTAGACATAGATCTCCGACTAATCATCACAGTGTACAAACATTGTTTCAAGCCAGACACTACACATAATACCTATTAAGGCTCTTGTTCACAATGACACATGTTATCCACATATCACTGTCCATCGTTGCATTTGTACGCGCAATGTTCGTCAAAGTAGTTAGTAATCTATCAGTGTACGTCAAAATTGTGCCATACAAACAGACAATAATTTACGGAACCCTAAAATGCACACGGTGTAACGGTGGCAAATTAATAAATAATTAATTTGCAGTGGGGGCGCTCTTTTTGTTCCAAATACAAAATTCATTGGTGTTCTAAATTTGGAAAACGTGTTCCTTTTTTCGAAATCAATTGTTTTGTGAGCTTTCGAGATCGATCGATGTTAAAAATTGTTTTCGAATGTCGAATTTTGACTGTCATTTTTGTCATCTTGATTACGGGTCTTTTTTACAATTTTATCAAAACCATGATGAGTAATGAAAATCATAAAATAATTTGTAGGTACTCACTGTAGCTTTTCATACAGGAACTTAATTTACCTGAAAAGATAAACGGTCTCATTAGCAAAATACTATTAAGATGGAAAAATCATAGATAATACAACTTTTGACGAAAGAGTTTTAATGAAAATTAGATCATAGTATCATTACGCTTCATCAAAGGGTGGGGTTAATGTATTATTTTAAATAAAGGATTATTAGCATCAAGTAGATCATGCGGGCGTCGTCATAAAATTACACACAAACACATTATACTATATTTCTTTACGAGCCTAGAATTATTTTTACAGCCAACATTAAAACTTGTATTGAATTATGATGATAGGAGAATAATCTTCTTTTGATTTTTCGGCACTAAAATATAGAAATTATACTCATTTAGTATGTTATTCTCGAATTGAGATAAAAATGAAGAATTATTTTCCGAAACGAATTTCTCGAAGATGGTGTTGGCAGACCTATATCCAGGTAGGTGGACGACCTACAGAAGATCGCAGAGATGAGACTCGCACGTACCAGGGAAGCATGGCACAAAAGGGAAGAAGCCAAGCAATGGGTGGAGCAAGGCTGCCGATGGTAATGTTGAATTTCTCGAATCTTTCTTTCAGTTAAAGAAAATCATTACCTGTTTTAAACGTAAGTAGGCATAAGTTGTCCTTGTAGTTTATTCTTAAGGTTTTATCGTACATCGCGTATCGTTAATACATAATAGCCGATTAATATTTATATAAGAACCAGTTACATAAAAACGTGTAAACTCGATGTAGAGATAGCTAAACGTCTATCGCGATTGGCGACCATAGATAAATAGACTGCGGCTTGTCTCTGACCGTGGAAATGTCGTTTGATTTGTAGAATTGGATACCATAGATTAACAATTTGGATTTTTATTTCAAGATTTAAATCTAGAAGTGCAAGCTGAGAAACAAGACGAGAAGTGGATTCTTGGGATCAGTTTTGATTTGCTTAAAGTGGCTTGGCAAGCTTGTGATTTAGCAAACTTTTAATTAATCAAACAGCACCTTAATTGCGTAACACACAATCAATCGTAATCGGTTTTATTTTGACAGTTCAACAACATTCAGTGCGTTATTTACGTGTTGAGCGGACAATTTTTTCTAACTTATGAAGCAATGGATTAGCAATTTGCTTCAAAATGATTCTGATTCCGATTGATTGTGTGTTACGCAATTAGGGTGCAGTTTTGTATTTGGGCATATATACATACATAATCAGCCTATAATGTTCCCACTGCTGGGACACAGGCCTCCACTCAGTGAGAGGGAGTGGGACATAATCCACCACGCGGGCCCACCAGTGCGGGTTGGTAGATGTCACGTTTTCGAAATGTTTGGTTCTAGGACATGCCGGTTTCCTCACGTTAATTAATATTTATACCCTCGATAAAATAAACAAATCATACCGATTGTTTCGGTATGCCTTGTTTAATTGTTTACTTTGAATCCCAAGAATATTTTTCGAAGATCGTAATAACACTCTTAACATCCAATCCGTTGGACCCTAAAGTCCGTCTTTGAAAGGACCTACCTGCTCGTAACCAAATAAACTTTAATTATCGATACATTAATAGTTCCACCGCCCTCAGGAACCGATGACATTCATAAAACGATTTTATACCACTATAAATAACAATAAAAACAACATAAAATAGTTTTCTCGGTCGCGATCAATACCAACAATTTTACTACCATTTTTATGAGCCGATGGGAAGCCGAAAATGCCTAATTTGACTTCATTAAGTGCTCGAAAAACAATAAAATTATATTTAACAGGTTGGAAAATATCCACCCAGGATATAATCTGTGTAATGAATCGATAATTATATTTACATATAAAGAGCTTATTTTCTGGTCAAAGTTTTACTGCTAAGTGTCCACGGATCCGTGTTTACTAATAAAGCTACAATTGTGATAAAGTAAATACTTATGAGTGTGAATTAAATGAAGTCTCTTGTTGACTTTATTGCATTCTTGAAAATCTCATTTTTGAGCGTAAGTAAAGATGTGAAAAATTCTAGTGCAATTTAAAAACAAAACTCGTCGAAACCCGAGTAATTTATGCGCGTTTTCGAAACGCAAATGTCAGACCTTAAGACAATGGCTTTTTTTCGAAAAAACAACACGCAACATGTCAATAAGAGCAGGCTGGAAAAAATAACCCCTTTTTAAATTTCGAATCGATCCTTTCACACTTGGAACAAGCGGCCGCGACGGTTGATTTCCGTTCTTAATTCAAACAGAAGCTTCTTTTAAATAGGTTTTTATTTCTTTTCGAATTCTGAATGAGCATAGAGTGCGGAACTCAATCGGTAATTTGAATACCGAATGAGATTCGAATTTCGATTATAGATTCATTCGATAAGTGACCTCGTTTAAAGGATATTGCTTATTTTATCGATCCGGCTATTGAATGATCTAATCAAAGGGACTTTTTTATTTAAATTAAACTAATTTTAAACCGGAGTCTTGGTGAATTTTATAACATAATAACCACGGTTCGTCGGGTTTGCGTATCACTGTTTAATTATCTTAGATCTGTCGATATCTTCGCGTATTTATTGCAAAACATGTGGTCGGAGGGGTTTAGGATATTAACACCGTGTGTACGGGCAATAACGTTAGTTAATTTAATTGGCTGTTTGCTCTTATCTAAATAATAACGACCATTTCTTGTTAGTAGTTATCGAGCATTACTTTTCGAGTTTCAATACTCAGAAAAAGTGTCATTCGTTAAACTCTTCAATAAATAACGTGCGAACAGGTCTCCATCGTAAATTTCCTAACGTTCAGAATGTATCCGATCACGAACCCGGTGTGACTTTCATTGGATTAGAAAAATAAAATCTATAAAAACTCATAAAGTGCTCATAAACACGAAGGAGGTAATAAAAAACAGTCCGATGTCGTCTCTCAGCTGTCGCGCGCTATTTCCGAACGAAACGGCATTCAAAAATCGAACTCCATCGAACCACGAGGGGGATATCGTTACGATTTTAAAATTAGAACGTTCTTTTATTTCTTTTAACGTTTTCATTTCGTGTTATTGCTTATGTCCTGTTCGTATTGAGCGAAGTGTCTCTGTGACGTCATTTGACATGCTTTTCACATTCGGAAAAGCAATAAAGAGCAAAGACCGATATTGCACGAGACATCGCTGTTCGGTATTGGACGGATCATTTTCAATTTTAATTAAGATTATTAAGAACGAATTATTTTTAATGTTTATTAGTTGAGTAAATATGGCTATTAATTGGAATCGCTCCGTGGGAGTTGTTATTAGTAATTAACAAAGTGCGGTGAAATACGTTTATTAATTATTGACTAAGCTAAATTGATACACAAGTTACTTTTCGTGTTAAATTAATAATGCCTCTATTACAAAAGGTTCGGTGGTTAATTTGCTTTATGAAATGTATTTTTTTGTAGAATTTAATCATAATTTGTAACGTTTGTAGTCGTTTTACAATACAATCTGCTAATTTCAAGCCATGTTTTTAAGAAATTTTCAGATTGACGAATTTTTTATAGCGGTAAGAAAAACTGCATCTTGTATTTAAACACCGCGCAACGTTAACAGTTATACTTGATCAGTAAATAAATACATCACCGAAAATATGAAAAACTCCAATGTTTTCGTAAGTAAAAGCGTCATTATCCCAAAAACACGTGCCAAGTGGGTGAGTGTCAATGAAACAAAACACAATGTGCCGTATTTTTAGACGATTTTCATTTAAATATTACTTTGTTAAAGAAATTAATGTCATAAAACCGAATTTATTTTAGTGACCGTTACAAAATCGGTTACAACACCGCTCCATTTTACGGAATGTGAGATTATTTTTTTTATAGCGTTACACGTGTTCAGACTATCGCGGAGACATTGTTGTCGCGATTAAAGATGAGTGAAACGGAGTTTTCTGTATGAAATTCTTGGTAGTACTAGATGAATGGCGATGAGTCAGCAGACATAAGGAATTCTCATCGCTGTCCGGAATTTGATTGAATTTAATCGTAATTTAATTATTGTTTTAATAATAACACTAGCTAGACACTAGGACTGCCTCGTTGGTCGACTGGTCACAAGCGCTACTGCTGAGAATGAGGTCCTGGGTTTGATTCTCTGGTCGGGCAAAGTGTTACTGGGTTTTTCCATTAGGAATTCCTCAGTAGCAACCCGGAGTCTGGATCCGTACCCGATTGTCTGTCTCTATCTCTTAAGATACAGGTATAACCTAGTTTATGAGACAGGGTAACGTAAATTGTCAACAGATGTACCATGTACTTAGATCAACATGTTCTACCATATAATGTAGTTACATAACTTTGTATATCTTTCTAGTAACTATTGTAAATTTTGTTTTTCTCACCATCTGTACCTTCTTGATCAATAAACAATTTATTATTTATTTATTATTATTAATTTATTATTGATGGCAACAGGCTCGCCCACTATTACATGGGACTTACAGATAACTGGTGAAATGTAGGTGTGCCTATCCCTACGGATTACAGTCATGATGTACGGTGAAACCATACACTAATAATGCACTAATGCTTATACGTGCATTTTTATCTCAGTTCAGTAATTGATATTAGTCGAGCATTCAGTACACGATTAACGGCCATTGCGTGTGCTCCCTCGCTCCTTTGTATTACCAAACCTGTGGTCTGGATATTATATTTAATTTGACTTTATAAGCAGCAGTATCATTTAGCCATCCTACTAACTTCTGCACATGAATTGTTATATTGTATTACTAGCTGCGCCCCGCGGTTTCACCCGCATAAGTTTCGATCTCGTGGGAATATCGGGATAAAAAATATCCTATATGTTAATCCTGGTTATAAACCATCTGTGTGCCAAATTTCATCCAAATTCGTTCTGTAGTTTTGGCGGGAAAGAGTAACAAACATCCATCCATACAAACTTTCACGTTTGTAATATTAGTATACAAATATGTTATTTAAAACAGTCCTGTTACTATAGTATTTATGGTTTTCATGGTTTTATAAACCAATGGCTAGGTATCCGATAAGTTCGTAAGATACCAGTCTTACGCATCTACCTTAAAAAACATATTTTGAATAATTAATCAAGCTATAAAAATATGAATCTAAAATACTTAAAATCAGTAATAAAACCGGATTTGTACATGATTAATAAAATATATTTTATCGATTTTTGTGACTTTATAAATTAAATATACGGTAATAATTTAACGTGCCTATTAAAATAGACTATTTTATATTAGGAATATTTAGTATTGAATAATAATGAGATATTTTCCGATAGTTGTTGAATATATCAATAAATTGAGGACGGAGGGCTGAGTTACGTAGTGGAGGTATTCGTAACGATAACATTTTATTGGCATTTTTGGTCGCAGTTTACATGACAAGACACGATAATGATCGTGATGTCTTGTTCATTGTAGAAAGGACCATGTTAGTTAGTTTTACTTAAGAAGACATGGTTTTTGTAACCATATTTTGATTTAAAAGAGTGTCCGTGGAGTTTCTTGGCCGTTCTTGTCCATAGGAACCTACTACGGTTTAGAATGGGCAACTAGCTTCATCTTTCTGCCTGACGGATTCCTTGACAATTCAAAAGTGCCTGTAATTGGTTTATTGCTAAATAAATGCTTTGATTTCTTTTGATTCTTAAAAATTTTGTCACACCATTTTCTAATCGCGTCATCGGGAAAAACCGGAAAATTTTCCACTGTCTTCGTTTATATAAAATCTTTAGTTAACTTAAAATTTAAGTCATTTTGCTAAAATACTGACCGTAGATATTGACATTGAGGAGGATAACTGAAAACATTTTCCCTTTACGAATTGTCAGTCTGTACATAAATCTCAAACGAAAGCATACCTACCAAAACCATAAACGAACATCTAATACAAATAACAATTAATTTCCCTATTCTAATATCCTCAATCTTCGGGCCAATCGTCCCTTGGGCCCGGCTGTGATCACAGACGGTACAAATCCTAGGGTCCAAGATGTCAAAGTGACGTCTACGTCCGTTACAGATGACAGACGAAGGAAGACGACTCGGATTTGTGAAGGACTTATTGATTAGGCTGTGTTTTGGTAATTTGGAGATGGAATGGAATGAGCTGTAGGAGTTATAAACGTATTTTTTGTATGATGGTCTCCTATTTTAGAGAGCAGTGCTGGCTCAGTAGTCTGATACCCCTGGGCCACCACCGACTTACGGCAGGCAGGCAATTTGCTTTGTGTATTTAATTTTATCACCATTGCTCTCAAAACGGTGAAGGAAAACTGGGAGACATGTGACATCCATCAACCCGCACTAGGCCCGCGTGGTGGATAATGCCCCACTCCCTCTCACGAAGAGGAGGCCTGTGTCCCAGCAGTGGGAACATTATAGGCTGATTATGAAGGTATGTTATGTACTCCTATCTTATAGGGAAGAGACGTAGTTCTTGAGAAAGATGATAGCTTGGAATGTAGAAATCGCGATTGATTTAAAAGTAGTGTGAATTATTAGGTTTAGTTTAAGGCCTAAAAGCTGTTGTCAAGTGCACGTCAACATTCTTCTCAAGTTAATTATGGAACATATAAAATGTAGTGAGCTTTGGTCGATCATTAAAAGTTTAACTATTTTGACATAACATCTTAGTTACGATAATCACCCATCACTAACGTAGAATATATTAAAATAAACCCTGCCCACGGGCATAAAAACAAAAAGAAAAATTGTTAAAAGCGCAAATAAATTTAATATTACCAATCTCGAAATGTTTCGTAACGAAAATCATTAAACTGACAAACATCGTAAAGTGGCGACGAAATAGAACGCGTTCCTCGGTTTATATTTAAAATTAAGAATACGACATATTTTTAAAGTTCGAACGGCGACATTTAAAACTAATCGCTGTTTTCGATTCCCGCGCGTATTTTGAAAGAGTTCGAACACGGGCGGGGGTGTTCTAAATTTGAAATGTTTTCGATTTTCGAACGGCTGCCGGGACGCGTCAATGGCAGCGCCGTGAAAAATTGCGCGGGAGTTATGAAATACGTTTGTTTCTTATTTTTATTGTTTGCGGTGAAGTGTTGGTCGATTTTCCTCGTTTTAGTTTGGGATGCATGTTTCTGTTACAATGAAATGGGGCACGTCATGTAAGAATCCCAAGCTTGCGCAAGATTGGTTGATGAAGAGGGGAATTAAATAATGAAAAATACTCTCAGAACTTTTTCACGAAATCTGAGAAACTACGAATCATTTCCACATTACATAAACCAAACTCTAAATATTCCACAATCATTGTATCCAAAAGTCTCTTCAAACAATGTTTTTTTGTCATCGCATTCATCATCAAAGCCAGTCAAATCATGGATGGTATCCGGGAAAACCCCCACACAAACTCTAAGTAGGTATGTAGCAAATAAAACAATTCTTCGTTACGTGTCATGAATACAAGTTATTCGCTATTTAGGTAATTGTACAGGAAAACTTATGACGTCACCTGTCTAATAATATGACTTTCTGCTTATCTTTTGATAGCAACATTCATGATTTTATGTAAATTGTATCCCCGATATTGATCTATACCCGGGCTGCTGCCAAGTTTCACTTCACTTGAAGTTATGATATTCTTCAATAATTTCATTTGTTACTCAATCGGCTTGTTTTCTTCTCTTTCTTTTGGCAAACAAAAGAAAGAGAAGAAATCTAGCCGATTATTGATATTCTTTAATTGTTGCGTTTTCTTCGAACAGTAGAACTTACAAGTTTATCTGCTTCTATTTTGATTGTGTTGACTGTTATATACGATGTGTTGATCTTTGATGATCATATTGTCTGATTAGTCTTCTCCATTCGAGAAAGTTCAAGATTTAATCATAGTCAGCCTGCATCGTTGCCACTGCTGGGATATAGGACTTCTCTCTGTGAGAGGGACCGGGCTACCACCACGCGGACCCAGTGCGGGTTGGTGAATGCCATATGTCTCCGAATTTGTTAGTTCTAGGTTCTAAGATTTAATTGGCTGCTTTCGCTATAAATCCTTCCGTCTTAGGACCAATTTCACCAATGAAACGGAACGCGATCAGTACATCTAAACCGTATTCAAGAGCTGTCAGTGTCAATGTTCCATTACCTACAATAATGACAGTGACAGCTCTTGAAATACAAATTCGCATATTATGCCCCCAGCTAGATGGACAGACGACCTCAAAAAGGTGGCTGGGGTAGACTGGATGCGGGAGGCGGAGGACAGGGTGTTGTGGCGCAGCCTGGGAGAGGCCTTTGTCTAGCAGTGGACTGTGATAAATGCTGAGTTGATTGATTGATTGAGCTTATTATGTCTAAACTGTACTTTACCTAAAGGTCTACTCTTAAAGATATATTCCAAGCATCAGGTCCAGCTTTATGAAGTCATTTCTCACAGGCAGCGCGTGAGCAATTCTAACTGCGATGCGTATCGCCGCAAACAATGGGCAGCTTTGCTTGTACCGTCAGCAGTCGAGGAGAGTTTGGCAAAAACAGCTCGTTTGTGGTTTTATTGAGGTGCTGCTGATGGATATCGATTTGGCTTGCGCAAGAATGTTGCTAGATACCTCTTTGATTGGACGTGTGAAGAATATTAAGTTTGTTTTGTGGGATAGATGGTGAAATTGGCGGGAGATCTCAATTTCATGACAATAAGCATACTTTCGAATCATGTATAGTGTCAAAAAGCTACAGTCGACAGTAGGAATGGGTTTCATTTTGACAGTTCAACAACATTCATTGCGTTATTTACGCTGTTGAGCAGACACATTTTTCGAACATATGAAGCAATGTGTTAGCAATATCCTTTAAAATGATTGAGGTTGAGAGTGTGTTACGGAATTAGGGTGCAGGTTATATGCAATAAGAAAAAGAATAGTAGCAGCACCTGCAGAACTTGATATACGTACAGAGTACACTAATGAATACGTTTCTCATGACTGTACCACCAAATCTGTTAAACAGCTAATCTCGATATTCGACTAGAAGTCACAATTGAAACATCTATCTTCCAAAGCGTGCTTAGAAAATCTGGCAAGCATTCAAATCGTTACTTTAATTTTGAGAATCAACCTCACTGTTTCAAATTTTATGTACCGACGATGCAGGAGGCAATGGTTGCCTCTATTTATTGACATTATTGTGCAATAAACTGTATTACAAGAAACGTTTACTATCTCCTGGTTGGATCTCCTTCCAAACAATAAACCTTTGTTGCAGTCATGCGATTTTTTTGCTATCCGTACACGGCAACATTTTGCAGTTCGATAGCAATCAGTCAAACATGAATGACATTTCAGTTGGACTTTTACAAATTTTTCTTTTGCACACACTTAGCATATTTTTGCGTCTTGTGTTCATGAAGTACAGTCTAAAGTCATTTGGCAAGGTGTTTGGAAACTGCGTTTTTAAGATTGCACGTTTTACCCAACGACGTATAAATTGTTCTCGCTTAGGTAACTAGGAGGTATTTGCTAAATGCTAGGATTTCTAATGGAAAGGTTTGGGTAGGTACGTGTTTTATGGAAAACTCTTTCTTCATCTTCGTGGTTCAAATTTTATCGTCGATCGCTCCCAAATCTCGATCCATAGTCATCATTTCCTGTCTGTGATATACGTTCCGACATTAATACGATTTCTAATGAAATCTTCTAAATTATAATGCATTAGCTTCATATTTATCACCGCTCGATATCTGAGCACTCTACATAAAACTTTACGATTGGTTATTTTAAGCGTAAAGAGTACCCAATTAACCTTTCAAGTTTGTGCGACATCGCTTAGCTGTCGCTTACTATAATGGTATCGTAAATCACTAACACAAGCTATTTGTATCTGTAACTCGATGTGTTATCGATACATAATTAATCGGTTAAACCATCGATTTAACGTAATCGATTAATTAAGTGCCGATACAACACTCGCACGGTTAAGAATTCCAAATTCGAATGTGTTCGTCAAAATTAATCTTTGATTCGTGTCGTGTTTGTTTTGTATTTGGAATGCAGACGCATTCTATATTCAAATTTTTGTGTTCCACGTTTGAATGTGGTAATGATGTTATTAAAGTTTGTTGTCGTTAGCTGTTCATTATTCTTTGTTTTTATTATTAATTATTGTTGAGACGTTATTCACTTAAATTATTGTGAATACCTAGTAATAATCTATTAAGGAAAGGTCGTCAAAGATTTCAATGATGTTATGAACCTTCATAACATCATTGAAATCTTTGTTTATTTGCCAATACTATTAGGAAAAATCATAATTTTTTCTTTTAAAGCCTTACAAAAGAGTTGGCAAATGGTTCAAGGTTGCCAGCCCACTTATTACTTCGCTCAATAGGCCGCGCTCATTACCAGCTGTATTAGTACTGACACTGCCATAAACGGATATACCTACGTTGGACGTTATTATCGGCTGCTAACAGTACTAACTGTTTTATGAGCAGTTTGTTTGTTAATCAATTTTTAACGTTTAATTATTGTTTTGTTGTTATATACTCTCCATAATCAACTTTAGAGACTGCCCTTTGACGTACGCAAGTTTTACGTACGGAAGTACGGAAGATATTGTCAACCATTTGCAATAATACGTTTATGGTTTTGTAATGATTATGATCCAGTTATTGTGTCAGTGTCAGTTTAAAGAGGTCATAGACCATATTATTTTGATTTAAAAGAGTGCCCGTGAAGTTTCTGGCCCGTTCTTCTCCATAGGACGCGTTGGAATGGGAAACCAGCTTCGTCTTTCTGACCGACCAACCCCTTTACAATTCAAAAGTCCCCGTAAGTGGTTCATTCGAAATCAATGCTTTGATTTTCAGTTGCTCGCCATACGAATTCAGCTGAATCTGACTGAAAACTGACTCCAACATACTTGGGATAAGGCTGGCAGATTGATTAGATGTAGTTAATATAAATAATTTTCATGGCTTTACCTTACTGTTACTGTTAGCCTGCATCATCCCACTGCTGGGCAAAGGCCTTTTTTTTTGTTGGGATATTCAAATGACTTCTCCCGATAATGAGCGGAAGGGCGTGTCAGATTTTTACTGACTAAAACCCACCCGTGTTCTTTCAGTTGCCTGTGCCAGGGGCCACGGTATCTCTTTCGAACAGCCCGCGGCACTGGCAGGCATTGGCCCTAGCGGACCCCTTCAGTTCGTGCTGACATCTCTTTGAGGCACGCGTGGAACACAACGCGCCGTCGACCCGGGACTGGTCCTTACTGGGCGGCGAGCTGCCCATTGCTCGCCGCCCGCATGCCCGCGCTTACGGTGCCCGGGAGTCGGCGGTAAAAGGCCTCTCCTCATGAATTCCAGCTCTTTCGACCCAGGGCTAAAGTGGACTACTGGTCGTTTGTTTCCTCCAGTTCGTACCGCCATCTACTACGGGGTCTTTACCTTGCTCCCGTTATATCCCAAACAATAACTCTTCGTTAAACTTCTGATTAATATTCAAGGATTATTATGTATTCGTCTATAACGATGGAGCGATTAAATCATAATTCTAGTTTTATATTCGTTACAGGTGTCATGGCGTCATGGTGTCATTGAATCCTGTTCCGAACATAACATCTGCTCTATTAACGGCTTTTGATAGAAAGCTGTTTTTTTAGTTTAATTCTGTAAGTGCAAAGTAATGGTGGCTATATAATTGAATATTAAAATAATTAATAATACTAAGTATAAACATTTCACGGGAAATGGGGTGTTATTAATTTTATTTTTATTATAATTTGTGCTCATGCAAAAATAGACAACGTTGTAGTTAGGTAAGTATAGGAAAGAGAAAATAGTAGTAGTTCGTAGTACTTAAAGCATTAAATAAACAAATAAGTGATAAATACTTACTACCTAATTCATTCAAAGCTTTAGCTTACGGATAAAAACATTTGCTAGCCGTTAAAAACATGGATTACGAGTTTTAGCCAATATCATTCATGTCCATATTCGACAAATTCCAAATTCAATTTTCATCTACATTCCTTTCGGAAGAATTTCTACCCATTCATCAAACGTTTTATCTAATCATTCACTCACTCCATCAATAGTGACGTGCACCCAATCAAACATCGATACATTCATTCATAAAGGTATGTTTACAAACATTTAGTGCGGTGCATTAGCGACTCGGCTAAACACGCGAGCGGCGAGCGGGAAATTAGTCGAAACCAGTTGAAAGCGGTTAAGATTATGATAATGAGCACTCGACTCCCGCCGCCCGTTGGGATGCTACCCGTGTTCACTATTGTTCGTTAGTTTAGTCGATTTTAAATGCTGTATCGAATTTGTGTTCTAAATAATCGAATAGTGAGGTGAAACTTAAATAAAAGTTTAGTGAGAAATGAGTTGCTTTGAAAATGGTGTCACGAAAGAATGCCAAATTGATTCCGACGTTTTATCGACCGAAATAATTAAGAATTCGGAGCGGATAAAAAAAAAAACAAATAGCTGAAAGATATTGTTTAGATTCTCTATAAATATCACAGTTGTCTAGCTGCACTAAAGTGTTGATTTTTATTTCAATCCAATGTAAAAACGAAACACAAATACCTGCCGACAGAGCACGCTATAAGTTTTTTATTTTGTACGACATTCACAATTCTAATAATTTTTGTATGACGCATCATGCCTTTGGAGACGTTCCCACCACAGATGAACTATACGGCCACATGGAAATATCACTAATAGGTGATGATTTATACAGGATTTTGCCCTTTATCTAGTGGCATTAAAGATCAGATTAGCTTAAATAACACTCGTAAGGCGGTGTTAACTGTGTCGAAGTCTTAACATTCATGTCTCGGGGCACTCGCCTATACCTAATAACCATCAATGATCGGGCCGATTGTGAAAAATATCATTAAAAAACCATCAGCGCTTGATGATTTGAATGTTCCACAGATGATTCGTGCGGCCGGCCATCAACCACAATCGATTCTTTATTTTTTTTCTTAGTATTTTTATTAAATTATTGAGCTACGTCGTGAAGAGCGCTCGTTTATGGTTCGCGGTTTTTAACGTTTGATTTTGCGCTACCGAAAATTATGTCCAACATTAACGAGAAATAGACTTTTATGTTTCAATCACAAAAAAATATATCGAGCCTTGCAGTGATCGTGGGATTGCAGTTAGAAGAAGTTGATGAGTCTATGGTAATGATCGAGCTAGAGGATCGATAGGTCACGCCCACTTATAGATGCAGGGGGAGGGGCACAAATCGAATTAGTGAGCCCGATGCATCGATTAGCCTCGAACGTATCGGCAAAAAACACGATTAGTCCCGAAAATCATTGACAGCCGAAAAAAGGTAACAACCGTCGGTTAATGGCGGTTTTTGTTCGAAATTCGAAGATTTGAATTCGTAATTTCAACCGCAAGGCGTTCGAATCATTTGTCAGTGACAATTTTTTGGTTGCAATCGATTTTTAAATACAGGTTACGGTTTTTGTTCGGGCTGCATTCGCGCTTCAAGATTCCACGTTTTTGGAGACTTGAAGCTTTCGGTTTTTGCACGATAATAAGATAATTGGAGTAAAAAAGTTTCTAAAAATAAACTTCGGACACTTAGAGCTTATTTGCTTAAAAGAAAAGGAGGCATCAGCGTTCCGTTTATTTTTATGGTGTCTACGTCCTTGCTGGCGTCACTATTCGACCCAGAACTGACGTAGGCATGGGAAAGCACGCGATTTTTTGCTCTAAACGGGACACGGGACAAATTCTTCGGGGCATCAAGGCTGTGGGAACCGATTGCATTCCGCGTGCGACTCGTAGGGAAATGCTCTTTTTACGATCCAAACCGATACGATCGGCCGATGAATCGAGTCGATTAATTACGGCGTCGAAATTCGAATGTTTGCGGTGACGTTCCTCGGCCAACACTAATTAACGTTCGGGACGCGACGTTCAAAGTTTAATTTTTAAATTTAAACTTATTTTGGAAACGGCGAACGTGTTTCGCCACCGAGAATAGTTTTTGCATGAAAACTTTATTATTTCTACTAATGAGTTACCAACCATTTATGATCAGCGATTGAAACAAAAAATAAATCAAATAAAGACAGCAATGCAAATAATTATAATGATGAAGAATTTTGATGAATTAAACTAATGATCGTTCGTGCCAAAACTCAACGAATCCTGACTGTCAATGCAACTTTTTGCAACCTAAAGTCTCATCAGACAATACAGTCTAGACTATGGAAGGCTTTTTACAAGAACTCGCTGTCCTCAACATCCTTATTTTTTGCCACTCGCGCCGCTAAACGATATAAAAACGATTGAATCGAAGTTCGCTCGACCTTATTCAATTATAGTGACAATAAAATGATGCGAAGCTATAGGCCGCCAGGATTTTATTGATGTTAATTGTTAGTTTTATTAACAACCTCCTTTGAGTACCTGGCCGTCGCGCGTCTTGAAACTTTAAAAAAGATAAATTATGAAAAAGGTTGCAGTTGCCGCGAAAAATGACAGTTGACAAGCGAATCTGACATGACTGGGTCTGTGGTCGGCCCCTTCGTTCGGTCTTTCGTTCAATCAAGATGGGTGGCTAATCTTCCATTTATTACTATTGGTTTTGATAGCGATTATACGAGTTTTATGACTGCAAATGACGTCTTTGCGATTGAATAGTGATGTGATAGAAACTTTAATTGAAAATTTAATTGACGGTGCACTTGATTACTTGTGGTATTATATTTGATTAGTGATGTAGAAAACGAGACTAGTTTTATTGTAAACTCAATCTGAATACCGCATCTCAGTTATTATTAAAGCTGCAGAAGAAATTACTGTTTCTATACGAAAACCTGCTCTATTTTGAGTGAATAAAGTTGATTTTTTAGTTGTAACGTGTTTTTGCAAAAAGGTATGAACTTTACTTCCCAACACTAACCTACAAGTAATAAAACGATTAAAAGAAATGCAGTTTTATGATCGTATTAATTACTGTTTTAATTAGAAATCTATTTACTTTCGCTATTTTACGATTACGTTAATGTAACTTTACGGAAACATTGGCAGCTTTGCTTATGCAAGTGACTACCATAAATTGGCATGTTTTATTAGAGTTAAATAGATGTTTTTTTTATGCAATTACTTTCAATATATTGTGGTGTTCAATATAATACGTTGGTACTTTTACATTTTGTGGGAATTTTCAGATATTTTTCAAATAAACCTAGGTTCTTAATCTTATTTTTGCAGAGTAATTAGGAAGAAAATAATAAGGATTTAGTACATGATGATTAACTTCGAGTAGCTGTATAATGTGTGAGTGCAGCTGACAATTTCGTCCTCCACTTCCGAACGCAGCTGGTAATTCCTCCAAGTCCACAGAAATCCATATTAATGAAGCCCAAAGTCCCGCAATATATAGTGACATATTACGCAAACACGCGAACACAGCTTTAAAATGCATATTTATATGCAAAATAGTAGAGAAACATCATAAAATTAACTATGAAATTAAAACAAAACGTCCTTGCAAGCTTCTAATCGATAAGTGCAATTCGAGGCACGGAGTATGCAAATTTTGTATGTAAATATGCTTTTTAATCAAAGTTAAGGCTTAGTATACTAACAATACTATCGGAAGGCAGCATTCAAATGTGTTCAGTATCAGTGGGACGAATCGGTAGCCGTTCCTTGAACGCGAATGAATATTTATTTCGCATAGCAGTTTATATGATACTATTGTTCGTAATTTGTCGTTTAATGTCGTATCGGAATCTAGAATAGGGATTCGGAATTGAACTTGGAATTGTTTTTATTGGTCTGGATTTAAATCGAGTGCTGGCTGGTTTTAATTCTACAGTAGCTGTGGTTTGAAAAAATGTGTTTGAATGAAAGTTTCGATCACGTTTGAGTTTAGAATTTAATTTTCTTTTTAGTTTTGAATTCAATAAGTTTTCTTTTAGTTGTTAATTCAAACAAAAAATAATTTTAATCACTGTCTATTGTTAAAAAGATAGAGAGTGTTAACTATATATTTGAGAGTGTAATTTTAAAGTTATTTTTTGGGTTATCTTTAAGTTACTTATAGATCTTAAATGAAATCCACCATCAAACAACTAATTACAAATCAAGAAATACCCAGCAAATCATTTAGCATTCTTCAAGAAGCCATTTTGACCCTCCATTGCCGCCATTTTACATGTTAATTCATACGTGTCTCCCATTCAGGATCGATGTTATTATTCAATATTACACACATTAGACGATAATGCGACGTGTAATAATTGAATGGCGTTTGACATAGCCAATGCCGTGTCACAGATCAGAACTCATTATCTGTGATATTCACTTGAAGATTTATAGGATATTTCTGTTTCGATTTCGCATTCGAATTTAGAATCGAATTTGTTGGTTTAAAAAGGGAATGTTGGGAAATAGTGGTGAGTTTTGAGTTAACCCTCTAAGATGACACTGGACAAATGATCACGCATGATTTTGGTCCATACCTGTAAGTTTTTTTTTCGAAAAATATACAGTTTGCTAAACATTTAATAACCGATTCCTATGAGCATAAAATCTTTAAAGTTCATAGCTAAAGAGCACATTTAAATAACCCATAATTACTGGCCATTACAAACTATTAATCTTTCAATATATACTTTTTATAGCGATATCTACGTAATGATTTGGACTCATCAACGTGTTTCCTTTGTGGCGTAACATCCTGCGACCTTACTATTGACGATATAGATCTAAATATCGCAATAGATCGGATCAGAAGAATACTTAGAACTATTGTATTGTTTTGTTATAATTGTTTATTTGATGCGGCTTTAGGGGTGTGTAATATTTATATCTTTTTTTTATTTCTTAGGTTTGCTAGAAATGTCTTCTGTGAGTTTTTGGCTCTTAAAAATAACAGATTTTTGAAACCTAATAATTTGACAGACTTTAATTTATTGAATCCTAGGAAGCTGTCAAAGTTTCTGTCACTTCTTCTCCAATATGTACAACTTTTTTTAAAGACATGCTTCTTTCCTTAACAGCACCTAAGTAACAACATTTACAAC
Organism: Apamea sordens; assembly: GCA_945859715.1. Classification (NCBI taxonomy): domain Eukaryota; kingdom Metazoa; phylum Arthropoda; class Insecta; order Lepidoptera; family Noctuidae; genus Apamea; species Apamea sordens. The sequence continues at coordinate 17,284,552 of OX244005.1, read as the reverse complement.
AATCCTTTCAGAATCACCCTCTATCTTCAAGGTACACTAACCTCAACGTCTACACAGAAATTGCTAATACACCAATCACAATTACCATACGAGACAATACAATAATCACGTCTCGATGGTCGGCTCGACCTGTGGGTTCTGCAGGTTAATTGTGCCTCTAATGTTCAACTATTAATTGATTTTGTTGCTACATTGTCTAATAACTATCGGTATTCAATTGTTTCGAATAGTCCGGGGATGGGGTATGAAGACTCCGTGTCGCATTTGTAGGGTTAGGTAATTATGTTCGTGATTTGAAAAGGTGTTGTTTTGTTCGTAGTTGTACGTGTGTGTGTGTGTTTTGATTGGTAGTTAAGTAATTATTGTTTGTTTTTCTAGAAACGACGGTTTTTTTTAAAGCGTGTGATACTATGATATTTTTTTGTTTAGGGAAGCTTCTTAGTCTGAAATCTTACCTGTTGCCAGAACTGCGCGAGTAGATATATTCTCTCTTTCTTGAAGAGCCAGTCCATCGAGTGCATAGCTTGCACCTCCGCCTCTGGTGCGGCGGGCAGGCTTGCCGCGCCCGTGGGGTGCATCCGTCCAAGTCTCACGCACGGCTCATACTGACCTCGTCAACATCGCGCGAGACATTTGAACATCATTCGAACACCACCACACATTCTATTTTCAAAAATTATAGAACTCCACCATCGATTCTTGACTCAACGAAATCGATTGTTCTTTCCTTTGCCTCGCGTGTCGAATGTTTTTTTTTTCTACTTTCTTATTGTTGCGCTGTTCAGCCTGAAACAGAAAAAGGCGATTGAAAGGGGAAGGTTTTACATCGATTCTATTGTCTGTAGACAATCGGCCACTCGGTTTTCGTGTCGAAACTAATTTGGTTGCGAAGTTTGATCAAAGCGATAGCTGACGAAAAAGTAAATTGACAGGTCCGTGGATCGAAAAGAACAATCGGGACGTAGACGATTGTGGAATACAAAGGAAAAGTATGAAAAATGGGAGTGGGTTTGCCAATGACGCAGCTCGTTTATATTGGTCAAAGGACAAAGATTACTTCTGTGGCGGTCTGGTTTTGACGATAATTATAGCCTGTATTAACTGTTTGCTATTCTACTTGAGTTGTAATTGTCAGATCAGGAAAATAGGTTAGTGTGTAGGCGAATGTCTAGCAACTTGTCGCCACCATTGTGAAACTTAGACTAAGCTAAACATGTTACTTCTACGACCACAGTATGTACTGAATGATTCCATTCCTTATTGATATTGTCAAAAAATCTGGTCAGCAAATTCCAAGAAAAAATTAAGGGCTCATTTTTCAATCATCTGATAACTTTATTCGAGGAATGATTTTGAAATTTTGACAGTTATTTCAAACAAAAACTGTCAAACGTTAATTTTATTCCTCGAATAAAAGTTATCTGGCGATGGAAAAATCAGCCCTAAATCAACAAAATAAATAAATATGAATAAAAACTATTCATAAATTTAATATTGCCTGAAAATGGAACACGACATACGAATATTGAACACCTACAGCAAGCGATCCTTGAAACGCATTCCATATTCAAATAAAGAAAGTCGTTATTTTAGCGGGAAAATGGTTTTTACCTCCTTACACGAAGTCGTTTGTTTCTTTATTTAGTTCATGTTATAGTAAATACTAAATAGTATAATAAAACATGTAAAAACTTATCGCCACCCAAACAAAGAGCCGTAAACTGCTACCTGTGAATTTGTGAGGCCGGCCCAAGGCATAGACCATAGCGACCAGTAGCTGTTTTTCTTCTGGTTACTGAGAATTTCTTTAGGAGAACTTATTGATTTTTGATAATTGGTTTGGGAATAATAAAGTGAAAATATGTTTTTTTTTTACTTGTGGAATAAGAGATAGCATAATCTTCTGTAAGAAGGCGGTTCTGATTTTTTAGATTAATTTATTAAAATAATAATTTAATAAAAAATAGTAGTTCAGTCAAATAAATTGCGAATACGTCATTTGAACGTTTTCTTCCCGCTTTTTTTTAAGTTTTTTCCCGCCACCAACTCCCAAATTGCACGGCAACCCGTAAGTTGGCCGGTGGGGTTGGTACGTTGAATTACTGCCGTGTCAATCAATAAACATGATAAGTGCGGGACTTTCGTGCTACCCGATATGCAAACAGGATTACACGCCCGCACGAACTCTACACGCGTTGAATCGATTAGGCAATTGTACGAATCGATTGCTGATGTTAATTAGTTGAAACTAAATGCGACAACACTATAGGATGTGTGATTAGATGTCTGTGCCTCTGTTATGGAAAGCAGAGACAATGATGTCACTGATATCAGTTGAGACAGTTGATTTTGGAGTTAGCTTGCTGGGTGATATCAATTCGGTCTGTGCCTCTGTTATGGAAAGCAGAGACAATGATGTCACTGATGTCAGTTGATTTTGGAGTTAGCTTGCTGTGTGATATCAATTCGCATGGCCACGGAGTATGGACTTCTAAAGTAGCGTGTAGTTGTCACAGTTTTTAGAATTATAGATCAAGTCCATAAACTTTTTTCAACGCAACATTTTAGCCAGCTTAAAACTGCAGGAATCTATATAATAAAATTATATTATTAAACTGATTTTCCCTATTTTAAAGTGAGTCACCGAGTCTGACAAAATATATAGCTGTAACCATCCACTTTGCAGCAGTTCGTATTAGTTAATATTCATTAGCGAGGGAGGTCAGATGTTACAGATAAGCTGCAGTCGTTATTAGTAACGCTTTACCCCACGTATTGTTAAATTTGTGTTACATATTACACATAACAAATTAATATAAACTGGCTTACGAGTTACGACAGCAAAACTGTAGAAGAATAGCCTTTACATTTTTTTTTTCTAAAAATAAGTTTGACAGTTAGTGTAATTGACATGATTTTGGCAGTCAAATGTCATGTTTAAACGACACTGACACTTTTACACTAAATGTTAATAGATGGAATTTGTTATTTTTAATTGGCAGTAAAAAAATGTTAGTAGAGACAATCATTTTTCCTAGAAACTATCATAATAAAAACGGCAGCAACCATCGAATTCTACTGCAACTTAATAAAAAAAGAAATTGGCCCTTTGAATTAATTAACGGAGCCAACAAAAAAAAATTGAAACCTCAATTAAAAAAAACCGGCCAAGTGCGAGTCGGACTCGCGCACCGAGGGTTCCGTACAAAATTAAATGGCCGTTTCTTTTGATTGCGTTGACATAGGAGTTTGATTTTGTTACAGCCTAAAGGAGGAGATATAGACCTGAGTATTTGATATGAATTACAATTTAATATCTCTACGCGTTCATGAGGAAAGGGGTAGTAAGTTTAAAATTATTAAAAATATTTTTATTCTAAAATTTACGGTTTTCGCAATTTTTCCTTTATCTGTGCTATAAGACGTTGCTTCGTACCAAATTTCAAGATTCTGAGTTCACGGGAAGTACCCTGTAGGTTTTGATTCCCTTGCGAGTGTCGAAAACTTGCGGAAATTTGCGGCATAAACGGCTGTATGTTTTGATTGCGTTGGCTTAGAAGTTTGATTTTTTCACAGCTCCAAGGGTCAGCAGACCTGAGTATTTGATATAAATTCCAGACAGACGGACGGACAACAAAGTGATCCTATAAGGGTTCCGTTTTTTCCTTTCGAGGTGCGGAACCCTAAAAACCAACGTCAACATTCGATGTTTGCCTTTTGACAGCTGAACTTTTTTTTTCCCTCGAACCTAAACGCAAAGGTATAAGGATTACTACAAAGTAATCCTTATACCTTTGCGTTTGAAGAATTTTTGATTATTCAATAGATATCGGTAGCTTGGTTGACTTTGTCATCGATAGTAATCTTTGGTCGCGTGCTGGTCGCCCGTTCACTGCGTCCCCAACTACAATGGCTTCTAACAACTTTATTTTTCGACAAAATCTTAAAATATGTCTACGTTGGAATATAATATAAATTAACTGTGAATTAGAATTGTAAATTTGTCGTGTCGCTAAGTGGTTTGTGTCGTGTACTTGACTTGTTGGTTCAAAATTGGCGGGTAATTGAAAACTGTTGAAGGAATCGTTGACTAGTAGGTACTGAGCTATAGTTTTGTAATAAATTGGGACTAAACGAAAAGGGGGTTCGTCTAGAAATTATTACAGGAAATTGACGTTTCATACACATTATGTCAGATTGATCAATCAATATCTACCAACTTGCCCATTGTAAAATTTCTACATTTATACATGTATCTGTAATTTTCATGGTGTTGTACATAATATAGAGTATTCTTTTTAACTTACGTTTCTAATAGACAATTAAGTGTTTTTTTTTGAAGATTTTTCCAGATCGAGGCATTTTTTAAACTTTACGATTGCCAGGAAACACGGAAAGTGAACTGTCTCAATGATAAACCACAAACATAAAAGATTTTAATATCTATTAAAGAAAATATCGCTCTACAATACTTTCTTCCTTCATACCAAACCTTAGGAGCATCATTATAATGATTTAGTAAACCATTAAAAACTATTTTACGACTATCCAAAGACTACTCAACAAAAACGAACGAATACACGGCCGCAAACATTTTTATCACTGTTGTAAATAAAAAATACCCTCAAATTCTAAAATACATCGAAGAAATTTAATACAATACACACAAATCATTCCTTTAAATACCTTAACGTTCTTTATTTTCAGTAGATAAGGTGTATTTTCGCGTGTTTTTCAGTTTTTGGGGTATAAATTAAGTTTTGGCGCGCGAACAGTCGATAGTGAACCTGGCCGTAGTAAAATCTATCGTGCATCGAAATCGTTGGGTTCGTGACGGAAAAGTTCGCTAGTACCATTCAATCGATGCCTTTTAGTTCGGCGTTTTTTTTCACTAACTTTCTAACCTAATTATTTATTCACATGCAATGGTTTAGGAGAAAAAAACTGAGGGTTAGATTCTAGTAGCTTTGTTTTATCCTTTTATTTGCAGTGATAGTAGGAGATTGTGTTTAAAACTCATTAAATTTACTATCAATAACACCTACTACAGATCAAAGAGATCAATCAAATTGAAAACTTTTTTCTGAAGTCGCTAAAACGCAATCGAAATGAGAATTTAATAAAACGGTTGTCATTCCATAAAAAAACTAGACCAAACAATCAAATCCAGCAAAATGACTTCGAATTTCAAAAATAATCAATTCCCAGTGCTCTCTGAACGTTCCATTTCTAAATACCTTCCCCTTCCGTTTCCTTTTGTTCATATCGACACCGAACTTTGTGCCAGATATTAGTCATGTTCGGCCATTTTAGTTTTTTATTTTCTTTTTTTTAAATCTGTTGCGGTCTTCGCTTGTGCTCTTTGAACTACGCTCGACGTTCTGAAATTCGATTATTTCATTTCTGTTCTTTGATTGATGCGTTTTGTTTTCTCTTTTTCGAGCGGAGCGGTTTTCGAACGTGTGCTAAGTGCCCTTTTGTCGTATTGGTTTAAAACGAGTGTTCTTTTATTGAATGGAGTTACGTTTTTTAGGATTTTGTGTTCGATTCGGTGCAGTGAGCTGTGTGTGTGATAGTTTTTAGTGAAGTGAACTTGCTGTGAACATCGTGTACCTACTACTCGTACGTATCGGTATTGTAATTACTGTTGTATCAAAGTCTCATGTTATACACACATAATGATATCTTCGTGTTTATAGCTACTCGAACCTTTCTTAACCTCATAATGCTAATCAATACGCTCATTAAAAATATTAATTTACCTCTATTATAAACAGACATAAAACGGTGCACTAACACTGAAACGTGGACATCATCGACTAAAAAAACTTATTTTAAGCCAATTACTTGACCGTACGACAAATAACGGTTCTCACTCCAATAAACATTAATTCTACGAAATGATCAATTTCAATTTCACTTGCGATAAGGTACATCACTTTTTAACGTCCCACTATCACGATAGTGACGCGCCATTCGATTATTAAATGGTCGATTATCGATACAGTTGTATCGAGTCGCGTGTGTGTTTATCACTGGCAGGTGCGGCAGTGAATTTCTTTTTTTTTCGTCCGCCATTATGTTATTGTCATAGTTTTCTTTATTAAAATTGTATAATAGTATAAATATTGTGTGTCACTTTGGAAAGGTCTTGTGATCGTAATATGTCGAACGTTTTGATGCTACGGTTACATATTATAGGTCAAAAGGAGTTGTTTGTAATGTCAAGGTGTGTTCTAACTATTTAAATGAGTTCTTTATTTGCTTCAACTATGTACAGTTGGATTTTTAACGACCATAAACAATAGCAGAAGTTCTAGCAGTCGTAAACATAGGGCATAGGCAAAGATCATCACTCACTGGACGCCTTAGGGAGGACATAGCCGTCGAGGTAGACTGCGGCGAAGGTAGTGTGACGATCAAGTCTTGTTTGCGGGGCCAACATGGCCAGAGATCGCTAAAAGAAGAGAGGCATGGGAGGGAAAAGGGGAGGCGTCTGCCCAGCAGTATGACAACTTTTAGACTAACAAAAAAACCATAGAGTAGAAAATCTTTGAAAAAGGTTTTACCCGGAAGGCTTAACCCTTCGTATGCCGAACGTGGATCCACGCGAGACACAATGGTTTGTTAATTGGTTCTGTAATTGCGGCATTCAAGATATACATATAAGAAGATAGCTACTCTTCTAAAACCAATTTTATTTTAATACCTAACCTCAAATTTCAAAATCAAGGTCGTACAGGAGAATTACGGACAAAACGGACGACATGCACTAATAGATGTAATCTATCGGAATTAATAATTAGCAACAATTACTGGGGCTTGTTGAATGGACGAGAAAAAATAGCACTGTCATGAATGAGTCAAGTACAAAAAATGTATCGTTACGTGAACAAGTGGCTGCGTAGAAAATATTGGAAAATATAGATATTTAGGTATATTTAGGCACTTTTTATTTCGATTATTAGTTAATTTTGTGTGAAAAAGGGTTTTGAATTTGACCCAAACGAGCAGTGTCCTCCCAGTCTCCACCATAAGCACGATGTCCGAAGTTTCGGCCGAAGTTACAGGTCTATTCCGTATCACTTACGGATATAGATTGAATGACAACACAATTTTACTGTCGTCCCCTACCTACCGCCCGATGTGTTTTGCCCATCCGAAAAATTCGTGTCTGACCTCTATAACCCAGTTCCTGGGTAACACAATACCTCTTGGTAAGACTAGTATTGTAGGTAATTCAACTTACCTGGTGGTATGTTGTATACCACCATAAACAAAAAAATCTATAATGTTACATGTCTATGTAGCAAGAAGCTGTCATCGAGTAACATTAATTACAAAAAGTATCGCGTATTTGAACAGGTAATTAATTAAATATGAGTAATGTTCAGTGCATTATTGCATTTCCAATGGCTGTTTATAACACATTTGTATGCAAAACGACTACTGGTAGGCGAGAGTGTTAAAATTTAATATGGCCGCGGCTAAATCGCGAATATAGAACTTTTTACTTTCAGTAACTTTAAGTACTATCCAAAATGCGGCTAAGTACGAGTCGAAGTTGCACACGAAGACGGAAAAAAACATGTAGATTAATTTTTAACTCTATTTTATTATTAGTATTTGTTGCTATAGCGGCCATAGTAGTGCGCACCCTGTGAAAATTTCAAGTGTCAATATTTTGAACCGTAATAGGTAGACTATTACGGTTCAAAATATAGAGTCTTGTGACAGACGGACGGACGGACAGCGGAGACTTAGTAATAGGGACTTTAGGAACGGAATCCTAAAAAAGCTTTAGTTTCAAGTTAAAACCTAGTAGACAATGCTAAAATCTGCATAGTGGCTACAATTTATTGGTTTGCAAACTTCTGCTTTGCAAATCTATTTTGTGCAATAAATCCTTCAAGTCGACATTGAAGCATGTCAAACTGTGCTTGAAATATTGCAGTGTACTGCTTAACATAATTCATTCCAGAGATCTATTATAACGACTAGAAATTAATCAACAATTTTGAAGAGAAAAAAAAAACATCTACCATCTCTATTTTAATTTTTTTTATACTTTCACGTCACCTAACACACGGCATACTATCAATTACAAAAAAAAAACTTTTTTTTTTAAATATTTTTTTTTCTTGTATAATGTCACTTGTCTCCCTGACTGCACCTATAGGCTTCTCACGCGACTCGCGAGCAACTATCGCATTACTTATGCCGTCGCTCAAACGTTCATTATGATCGATCGCGCGTTATCTAAGCGATGGAAACTATGACCTACAGAATTAGGGCTTGAGGAGTCGAGACAGTTTTGGACTAGCTTTTTGATCTAGACTTATTGTATATTTAAAAGAGTAACCGTGGAGTTTCTTGCCGGCTCTTCTCCATAGGAAACGACCAATTGGAACCGTGCACCTAGCTTCGGAAGTTTCATAAATGCCCATATAGGTTTATGTGAAATAAAATATTTCGATTTTGATTTCTTAGCTGTCATTATTAATAGAGCTGTAATCGAAAGCACAGAAATTGCTGGAAGGTCTTTCACTACTAAACTTTTCCCCTCCCGAAGCTTTATAAAGGGTGAAATATTGTTTAACCACGTTCTTGGAAAAAAAGGTACTAACTTTCCATAAAAAACTAATACATTTTTTTCTATGCCAGTTAACTTTTACGTTTGTAACAACACTGCCCGTTTAGAGTCACAGTGTTGTCCCACAAAATAAATTACACTTCCATAAATTAACAAAAAAGTAAAATAATTACAATACTAAATATACACTTGGGTACAGTTATTGGTTAATTTAAAATTCATTAGGGATTTAACGCGGTGTCAGTTGACATAATAGTGTGCTTAAAAACTCAATCGAAGGGGAGATGACTATAAAAAATTAGTTTATGGCTAAAACAAAATATGTTCATGTGTTAATGAACTTTCAAAGACATGAGGATGAGAAAAAATTGAGAAGGGGTCTTTAGTAATACTTAGTATGATTTAGCGTGTGATTGACGAAGAGTTAAAAATAGATGATATCGGAAGGCCAATTCCCGTAGTAAAAAACGTTAAAAATCTTACTCGCAATGTCATCTCAGCGACAATGAATGTCAAAAATGTAGAGAAATTAGAGGTATTTTTGACAGATTGAGACTGAGACTGAATGTTCTTAAAGTTTTGCCAACAGGTATTAGACCCTGTTGTGTTGCTGATGATAGTGAATGAATAGTATAAAATTATTAAATGGCTAAGGATGATAGCTATGTGACACAATTTCAATTCTAGAATAATTGGTGATGCTTTCTTTCTTTCTTCTTCTTTCTTTATTTCTTTTTTTAAAAACGTTGCCCCACACTAGGAGTTACTCCTGTATTGTGGGTGCGTTTACAAACATTTAAACTCACATACACAAACAGCCAGACCCGGAACAACTACTTGTCGCTTGTCGCTTTGACTAACAAAAGTCTCTGAACACACGAGAATGACAATTTAGATGCTGTAACTCAAGTCTTTATAGAGATTATATAGCAATACAAACTCCTACATGAAGTGGAAAGACATGGGCATATTCTATATCAAATGCAGGAACAACATAGGAAATATCGAAGTCCCACTGCAGTTAGTTTATCACGTAAAATATTTGTAAGTGTCACTAATATTTTCAATTTTCTATGAGATTCTGTTCCTCTTAAGTCTAGTCATGGTAGACCAGATCGATTTCTTCCCAATAGATGGGCACAACACACGATTGACTGAGATAATAGTATTTTCAATTATCCATACACGCATCTCACATAACTTCACGCTATCTCCAATAGGTGAGGAGGCAAAAAATTACATCCGAATGTGTAATATTGTACTACTGTTTTTTGTTACCCTGTTCTGTAGGGTGACTGTGAACTCTGTAGCTCCAGTCTTACCAAGAGGTATCGTGTTACACAGTAACTGGGTTGTGGAGGTCGCTACATGTAAAATACTGGTATTCAGCTGCATCTGGTGAGACAGGAAGGCGACCCCAACATAGTTCGGAAAAGGCTTGGTAGATAATGATGATGTTGATGTGAACTCTGTAGCATGAGTGTTCCCGAATTCCTTATAGGCAGGGATACACATGCTGCAGTTCTTCATCTATAAGTTGTCCTGCCTTAATAGGTGACAAATGGAAAAATCTTGCTGTTTCTCTTCTCTACCTAATACTGAAAGTAAGTTTTCTGAGCCCTGAACAAAATGCGATGGTTTTGCCCAATAAATATTATGATCATCCGATGTATGAAAATTAATTGTTTCGTTAACTTGAAGGCCCTTGTTTAGTCTTGCGTGATAGCCTTCTGATAAGTAGATAGAACTTGATCCAGCCCAATCAACTTTCACTCACCAATATTAATGGTAAATATCTTTCTTATGCAAATTGCAATTTATTTCAAAGTATTTGCTTAAGCACTAATTGGTTATTTGCATATTAACCTGTTAAAGGTCATAAGGGCTTTTATGTAAGTAAGTATAGGTCTCTCTAGAAAGTAGACACATTACAATTTACTAGAAAACGAGCTGCAGAACAAATTTATAAATTAAATCGACTTTGCCCGTCACAGGTCACAAAAGTGTAATGGTCGAATGATTTTGAGGTCCTTTAAGACAAGTCTCCTTGTAGCAGTAGAACTGTCTAAAGCTGAAGACGCCATTCAATAAACGCCCAAAACGTATAAAGGAACTATCCCGTTGTATCCTATGGTGTGTCTACCCCATAGATTCGACGTACTATGTCATTACACCCTCGCGTGGGACGGGATATTTTGGGAGAGCTGTCGATTTCGTGTGTTACGGTCTATACTACATCAATAAGATGGGACTATGGGAGAAGGATATTGATGGTTAAAGTCTTTTAAATAGTAATTGATGGTAAAGAGAGGATAATGTATTTTATATCTCTATAATAATGGAAATACAGATAGAATTACTTTAGAATCAGACGTTACTATACCATGAGTCTTTCTTTATAATATGGTGATTAGGGGAATTGTTTTGATAAGAAATGGGCAATGAAGCAACTGTATATATATAATCCATTGTATAACAAAGATTTGGAATTTTTGTACTGGCGATAAAAATGAACACAAGGTTACAACCAAAATAATTTAGAAAAGATACTGGCCACCAAAGATGAATTAGCACCGATCTTAATCAGCATAGCCTTAACACTCCAAATCATCAAGCTACTTCTAATCACAAACCCAACCAATCAAGTCCTACATCACATAATCTACGCAGATAGTCTTCATAACTCCAATGACATTAATATCGACAATGCTGGCTAGTCGTGCGACAATGACAAACTGACTGCGTATCATACATACGTACACACAGTCATACAAATACACAAGATGATAGTACATGATGTAATGAAGAACAGGTGACTGAAGGGGATATATTTAGGCCTGATTTAGGGATGTACGTGTTAATGGATGAGGTTGTTGCTGAATCAATTTATGATTGGATGTTTTTATTAGCTGAGGAGTTCAAAGATATGCTTCTGCTGTTTGATTGGTTTTAAGATTTGCATCGCTGCGTTTCATTGGTCAGATTTAAAGATTTGGCTTCTTGATTATAATCGAGTTTTTGTTTAATTTAGAAGATTACACGAACTGAGCTTGCTATATTTTTTATAAACTACGTATCCATCAGCCTATAATGTTCCCACTGCTGGGACACAGGCCTCTTCTCTGTGAGAAGGAGTGGGCCGTAATACACCACGCGTGCCCAGTGCGGGTTGGTAGACGTCACATATCTTAGAATTTTTGGTTCTAAGACATTCTGGTTTCCTCACGATGTTTTCTGTCACCGTTTTGAGAGCAGTGGTGATGAAATTATTTACATAAAGTAAAGCACAATAGGAGAGGTCACTATGTCCAGCAGTGGACTGCTATAGGCTGATGATGATGATGATGAATGCACCTGTCTTGGTTCGAACCTACGATGTACAACTCGTAAGTCGGTGACGTTACCACTGGGCCATGACTTCTCGGAGTTATACTATATATCCATCTGCTAGCATTCATCAACCTATATTGACAAGTCTTCATATAACATTTTGGCCTTAGAAGGAAAACCCATACCGTTACCCACTGAGTGGTTTTAACCAGCTCAAATAGAATTAGAAACAGACACACATCCAGATCTCTGTCATCATTGTGTTGTGTTTCTCTCTTTCCCTTCCCATCAATAACTTTTATGTCTATCATAATCATATTTAATATCGCAGCCTGACATTTTGTCATCTGGCAAAGGATCAAGACTATTGAGTATTGGCAGGTCACTGAGAATTGCACAACTGTTCTTATGACTAACTTGTATAGTTAGATTAGAATGGCAAGTTATTTTAACCGTGGTTACATTGTACTTGTCATAAGGCGTGGTAAAATAATTGGGTTATTTTTGACGGTGAGTTATAGTAGTGTCTAAAGATATTGATTTAGATCCTATGATTTTATCTACCGTGGGAGGGTTACATGTAGTTTTAGCGAAGATTGAATAATTGATGACACTTACAGCTGCGAAATGGGCAGTCAATCGTAGATGTCGTAAAAAAGGACAGTAGATAAGCGTTTAGACATTAAGAGGATTTACAGCAGAGTTCTCCAATCTGATATCTTCAAAAATTGATCAGCAAACCGTCGAAGCGTCGGGAAGTGAAGAAGTAAAACATGAAAGATAAGTCCCTCAAACGGAATCAGTTGCTGTATTCTGTCAAAAACGTCATTGACGTGAGCTGTCATTACATCATATGCAAGGGTTTGACATGAGAGTGCCCTTATCAAAGTTTTCACGGTGAGTTTTTTACTGAATACATCGACAGAACTTCAAAAGCGACTAAAAAGCAGAAATTCCTGCGCAAAAACTCCCACATATCCCCAATTGATCCCGCACAGGCGGTTACAAAAATGTTGGTGTAAAAATTGTCACCCAAACTTCATCACGGTCGTTTCAGAGTCCATCCAAAACCGATGTTACTCCAATCCTTTTTTTGTACAAAGCCCAACTAACCAATTTTATTACCATCGAAGCTTCGAACATATGGCGAAATCGGTGCCTCCGATGGCTGAAAAAAAAAAGAAAAATTGTTCTCTGTCCCTCTTTGGCGTATAGCGTTATCCCTCTCTTCCTCCACATGTGTTTCCAGTCTGGGATCAATGGATATTGTCCTTTTTTCAAATAGTTTTAATAACGGGTTGATACTAAGAAGTTGTTGGTGTGATTATTATTTGTTTATCTTGAGTTTGTTTGATATTGTTGTGTAGATTTGAGAGTTGAGGATTTAAGACGGATCAGAACTTTAGATTCTTTTTAAGACTACGTATTACGTACGTTTTTAATACAATACGTATATAATGCTTCTTTTCATCAGCTGTTGCAATACTCAGAGAATAGCTCACGAAATATCTGCCGGTCTATTCTGTAAAAACTCACCGTAACTTATTATAGGTGAATTGAGCTCTCAATATTGTCAATCCCCAGCATCAGGTGGAATGACAGCTCACTTCACCTAATCATTCACGGTGAGAGGTTTACTGAATAGACCGGCTGAAAGTCTGACCAATATAGGCTGATCCTTATAATGGTAACTGAAGACCGTTAATGAGGTTCACAAGCTGATGAAATGATAAAATAAGCAACAAGCATCATGCTGTTCCAGGATAGGGGTAAACCTTGTTTTATCTCTGCATAATTTCGTACCACCTCTAGACTATACTATATGCCACAGACCATAAGCTCTACAATCTATGCCATAGACCATAGACTATAGACCATAGACTATAGACCATAGACTATAGACCATAGACTATAGACTATAGACCATAGACTATAGACTATAGACCATAGACTATAGACCATAGACCATAGACTATAGACCATAGACTATAGACCATAGACTATAGACCATAGACTATAGACCATAGACTATAGACTCAAGTTATGTGACTATAATCAAGAGTGTCACTGTTCTATCTATCCTTGCATCCTCTTCCCACTTCGTCCCATTGACAAAAACCGTTGATTCGTATCGTATCGTATGTTCCGAGACGGCCGATAGTCATTCAAGGGACGGTTACGGTAATAATACACCATTAATTGATCCATACGCCCCGTGACTGCGTTTGTTAGTGATATGTTACACCGCGGGGTGTGAGGCACAGGCGGAGGCGGGAGCGGGTTTATTACAAGCAATTCAACACTCCTTTTTCCATGCAAAAGCGACATCTACTGGATCTAAACAATAGCTCAGGAAGAAGGAACGATTTTTTTTATTGTTATTCAAATTAGGCTGAGCATCAGCACTTTTTAAACGTCAAAATTACATAAGTCGCGTTCACCAAAATGCCCACCCTTCACCACTTCATAGTGCTTTTGCGTTGAAGAAGTGGCGCAACAAACTCCAGCAGATAATATTGTGATTCGGTCACAATTGCATCGGCTGTTATTTGAGTGTTTATATTTTATAATATTTGTGTTCTGAAATGGCTCTTTTATATCTCAGGAAAAATCCCAGTTATGAGGAAATAAATTACACTTTTTAAAATAAAAAACGTTTTTTTTGTAGTTTACCAAAAGCAGTACCTAATCTATATATATATAAAAATGAATCCCTATTTCCCTTGGTCACGCCATAACTTGAGAACGAATTTACCGATTTAATCCATATTTTTTTTTAAGTTTTCTAATAATTTGTAGAAGGTTCTTAAGGAAAAAAAAAATTTAAGAAAGTTGCTCCACGCGGACGAAGTCGCGGGGAGAAGCTAGTTTTACAAATAAAAATGTCTAATAAACAAACCAAATAACCAATATTACTTCTTGCAAATCCGCTGCCGCTCCATCTTCTTACCTACCAATACATTTTCAAACCGCTTCCTCTCACACCATACACCAAACTTACTTCCTCAAACAAAACACCCAATCGATAACCCACCTTACTTCTAAACAATAAAGCTCAAATTCCCCTATCACAACCGTGAGAAAATATGTCAATACATCACACGATAAGAAGGCGATGATTAGCGAAATGTGATACCAAAGAGTTTTTAATTCGTAAACATTTTAATTTCCTTAAGACTAGGTAGCTTGATATTTTTATATAACTGTTATTGATACTTTGTTTTTACTAAGAGTATTCCAATAATTGAGAACTTGCAATAACAATTTGTTGTTTGTTTGCTTGGCTGTGGCGTTTTTATTTGAATTTTAATCAAAATGATAGGATAAAAAATGTTTTATAAAAACATCAGCCTCTAGTTGTTCCTTTGCAAGATTTTATGTTCAAAATCAAAATATTTTATTTCACATAAACCTACATGGGCACTTATGAAACGTCAGAAGTTAGGTGCACGGTTCCAATTGGTCGTTTCCTATGGAGAAGAGCCGGCAAGAAACTCCACGGTTTCTCATTTTAATAATAATTATCTTTTACAATATTTTTTAAGTTACGGTAGGTGTATGGGAGTACAGCGTAGGCCGGTCAGCAGAGAGTCTGATTGATAATCAACATAATTTTGATACTAAAACACAAAGCATTTATTTCAAATTAACCAATTACAGACACTTTTGAATTGTCAAGGGGTCGGTCAGTCAGAAAGATGAAGCTAGTTGCCCTTTCCAAAGCGTAGTAGGTACCTATGGAGAAGAACGGCCAAGAAACTCCACGGATACTCTTTTAAATCAAAATATTGTTTTTTTTTATCTCAATTTATTTACGGGATTTTTTCTTTACAGAATATGTCACCCCGATTATTGAATACAACGTATTTATAAATACATATACATTAGTCTACCCGCAACCTTATAGCCACAATAATAATATAATAAAGCTTTCTAGCCTGAACTGATAATGGTGAGGCCAGAACGCTATTATAGAAGCCCACATTAAAATTGTTGACAAAAGCTTGACGCCATTATTGTTTATTTTATTTTACCATTTATGTACACACATATAAACAGAGACTGAAAAACAGAACAGAAAAAATATGTACAGAGGTGATGCTTATTTCATAAGAAATCTCTTCCAGCATACCTGAGATAGGACAATAGATACAGAGATATAGACAGCGTGTGATAGAGCAAAGGAGACAAAAAAATAATACATAGAATCAAAAAATAATTCACTTAAAAAGTAAACAAAAATATACTAACATACAAATAAACATATATAAATACTTCTAAAATAAATATTACTAGAATGATAATAAATAATTATATCACACTCAAAAAAAAAAACATACACAACTATGATGAAGTGGACAGATAGTGTTCTTTCACTCTTCTTTTAAAAACTGTAATAGTTTGGCAGTCATAAAGTCAGGCGGTAGTGAATTCCACAATCGCACCGCGTATTGTTGTATAAAGTTTAATCATTTATACAACAATATAATAAGTAACATGACGCCAGTAATACCCAAAGGGTTCGGCAGAGGTACACTCGCGTTAAAGTCACACTTATGTTAAAGTACTGTGTAATAGGGGACGAAGCTATGGCCATCAACGGAGATGTTACAGATGGAAAACGCCAATAACACTTTGCCCGACCCGGGAGTCGAACCCAGGACCTCAAACTCAGCAGTAGCGCTTGCGACCACTAGACCATTGAGGCAGTACCTAAGTACTATATAAAAAAAACCTTCATCTGATGCCTGATAGTGATACCTGGTTGTCAGACTTTCAGGCTTCTGACGACCCGTAACGACTGCCAAAGATCCACGAATGACAGCCGAGACCAACGGCTTAACGTGCTTTCCGAGGCACGGAGGAGTCTTCTTATGTAAAGATGGTCACCCATCCATGGACCAACCGCGGCAACAGTAGCTTAACCAGATCGATCGACTCGTGCGGCTGTTATTACTTAGCCACAAGCCCCTAGTACTAGATTGTAATCTAGCACAATATTGTTACAGTTAAAACAACTTATTCCTCTGAACACTATGCTTAGCATATTTTATTAACGAAACAACTTCTCACCAATAGCCGATTAAATTAACCAATAAAAATGTCGATCTCTTCTTTCTTCTCACAGACATCCTGTGTTAGATCTATAGATCTCTTGTATTTATCGATCTGCGCAGGAGTCGAGTGGCGGCTCGGTTTACCGTCCTGCAGATAAACTTAAAGTAAACAATATTGGACGCTGAGTGTATACAGGTTGTTGGAAAAAAAATTGCGAATTTAATAACAAAGTATTTTAATTTTTGATAAATTAAACTTTTTAGTTAAATCTTAAATAAAAACAGTTTTTATTCAAGTTTCGCTTGAACTGCATACCTAACGATTACAATTTTATTTTTTTCTGATCTCCACACTGATCAGTTGCCGGGTCAACATTAAATAGAAATAATATTTTAACGACAATTTATAAATATTTACCTAAATGTGTATCGGAATCCGTAATAAGCTTATCTCCGTATCTATCCACTAATAAACGTATTTGATTGCGCATTTACGTTCAGAACCCGCCTGAAACGTTCAAATATTTGTTTATTTAAACGATTATGTATATCTTGGGGATCATTTAGATAGTTTTATTACATGAAATTCCTGAAAAACGTGTGTGTTTTTTAAGTAATTGATGGAGGATATTTCCGTGACCATTTTGATGGCCGATCCGTTTTATTTTTGGAACCGACATTAGATAATTTCGTTCAGATTAACTGAGACAGATTTATTTTAGTTGTTCCTTAAAATCGTTTTAATATTATATCGGTAATAGCGTAGCTTTCTATCAGTGTATTTTTTTTTTTAAATCGGATGAGTAGTTTCGGAGATTACTTCCTACATCCAAACTTACAAACCTTACCTATTTGTAATATTAGTGTAATTGTAGATGTTGTTAGAGTACCCATTATATTTTGGCACGTGGTAAACAATGAACTAATTATAAACATCATAATTTGTGACGTATTGATGACATTTGGCTATTTTAAGTAGCGCTACAATCAAAGAACCAAATTATGCTGATCATTACAACATTATGCAGTGTCTAAGTGTTTATAAATTATGATTAGCAGTTCTAAAGTTGATTGAGTCTCCTAATTATAGTTATATTAATTAATAGCGAAGTACTAATGCATATTCTTCCCATAATAAATGACTAGTTACACCCCCTGTCTCATTACTTGTAATCTATCTTCATTATTCATTTTAATTTCTACTTTAATGTATTGAATATAAATATTATCATTAATAGTATTGGCTGTACCATATCCGAATGACATGTCAACATTTACCCATTGTTTTGTTTCTTAACTCAGTTTATTTTTGTTCTAAAATCAATGCACTTTATTTAGTTATTCGTTTTTCAATTGAAAATGTTATATTTTTGTTTTCTACATGTTTATTTTTGTTTTAAAATCAAAACAAATAAAGTGACAGTTTTTATTAAAAAAAAATATTCTTTCTAGCAATAAGAACCACCTGCATCAATACAATTCCTTGTCTATAAATACTCGTTCACAAATTAACATATCAGTCACACCCTGTATAAGTAACACTAATAATGACGTCAGAAATCGAACAATATGGGAGCACCTCGGCAGAGCGTGTCCCACGCCGTATAGCAACACCCGCTATTTGCTATCTGTACCTACGATCAGCAAATAAGTAGTACTGAGAACTTATTAGATTGGCATTCGAAAATAAATTGATGTGCCCAATGCCTTTGTTTTATACCTGAGGTCATTTAGATAAGTGATACAGTTGCGGTATCATAGATGTATATTTTTTTAAATGAATAATAATGCTTTAGTACCTACCTAAATCTTGCATGTTACTATCAAGAAATGACCGAGTTTGAAAATATTTGGATTTGCCGTCGTTGGGTAAAAACTAATCAATCCAAGACACAATTGAGAATCGGTTTGCAAAACTTCTGTTATTATACTTAGTTACAAGTGACAAGTCAAGTTAACAAATGCAAAAATTATAAATTGGCGAGTTTTTACTGCCAGTTTCTTGACATAAGCCCTTGAATGACAGCTGTCAATATCAATGGAATAACTCTAATCAAAGTTTCGTGATTGATTGATTGACTGACAGATAACTCACTTCGTCAACATAGACCGTCCCTACCTATTACCGAAGATATATGGAAGATACTACCTATATAAAAGTTTGAGAGATGTAAGTAAAGGTTCTAAAAAAAGATTTTTAGAAACTAAACCCCTTTCATAGCGGGTCAAACAGAGATCAAAGTTCCTTTAACTAACAAAGTCACGGTCTAAGTAGTACCCATTATACATAATATGTTTGTATGTATGTCCCCTACATCAATAAATTTCTTCACAACGTTCGAAACAGTGTTTAAGCGATTACAACACATGGTTGGAGTATCATCGTTATTTAGATCAAAGTTTATGCTACATTGTGGTACAAAGTATTCTGTATTAACAAGCTGTGTTATTGATATTTCCTTGCTTCGGTAATCATTTCAAAGGACAGGCGATATTAGGAGTATTCACCTTAATAAAATGGCTGACTTCTTTGACATACCTATATAATTTTAACTATATTCTTTTAATTATACTAGTCTAATGATATTTTTGACATAAAAATTACATGGACGGATACAAAAAAGGCGGAAACAAGTCGTAACTTCTATTTTTTTTTTGTTTATATTAATTTATAGGTTTTGTTCCCGAATTTAAATAAAAACTTATTTAAAAAAAAATTGAAGTCGATAAATTAAAAGCGGAATGATACTTATCGGCACAGAATATTTGTAGGTAGTTTACTTTACCCTTGTTAACTAAGTTACATTACAGGAGAAAGCAGCTAAGTTACATAAAATAATATTTATTTATGTAAATAAATCTTCTACTAAGACACTTTTACAAGTCCGATTTCTGGTCAAAATTTTAAAACTAGATGGCGCCGTGTGCTAATATTATCACTTATCACGTATAAAATAACAGCATAAATCATAAGAGTACATCATTATTTTAGCTTGTAAATTTAATAAGTATAGGTAGGGTAGGTATTCTGCTGAACATAGGCCTCAGGTAAATGAGTGAGTAAGGAAGTATATTAAAAGAAGATGTTGGTAAAAAAGGGGGTAACTACTGAGATGACGATTGATGTGGGCATGGAAGAAAAGGACACGTTGCGACGACCCCAAATAAATTGGAATAAGGGCCGGAGAATAATTATGAAGATGTAAAGTACCCATTAGAATACCTAATGTAAACTACGCGTATGACGGGTTATAAGATAGTTTAGGGGAAGTGCGACTTTTTTCAGCGTTAATTTATTATGATTTTAATTTGATTGTCATTTTATTTTAACTTAGTACTGATTTAGTGATGGCATTTACCTAAATATATTTTAAACGAGACCGGCAGTTTTTTTTTCAGTTTTAATTTTTATTGAAATAAGCTAGCTTATTTCAATAAAAAAATCATGCTAAAATTATAGCTTTCTTAATACTAAATAACCAGACTCAATTAAAAGCGTAAAATATTCCTTGCATTTCCGTTCTGGGTATAGTGATCTGTTATCTCCATAAGTAAGTAGGTAAGTGCTTAGGTATCAGTACTTATTAAGTTGTTACCCCTTACTTAGGTACAAATCTGTTAAGTTATCCCAATAGTAAGTAGAAGTTTATTATTTTATTAACGTATTTAATATGATCTGTAATTTACAAAAAAAAAATCTACTTATCTATCTAAAAGAAACTAAGTACCTACCTACTTATCTCACCGTGGATTTTACAAATTAAATTCCCATCTATTATTAGTATTATCGCAAAAATATCAAAAAATATGTCGTCGCATCTATAACGACTTCTAATTATTATTTTTATATTTCAATAATAACATCTCGACATTTTATCACTAAATTAATGTGTTTAAATTAACACCTAATTAACTAAAGCAATATAAAATTTAGTATCAATCCATCAATTCAACTTTTTGCAGATAAAAATACAGGAATCCAAAATTTTAATACAACGATTGAAATTACAACAATCGTATTTATAAAATAGTTAAACTAAACGCTAATTAAAAATATCTTGCTTATAATAATTTAAATAGTAGTCTGTTCGCAATACATTGAAACGTATGCAATAAAAATTATTCTCTCACAAGGGAAAAAAGCTAGACATTTCACGACAACAATGGAAAAATCTCACATTATCACTTATTCGTGTTATTCGATTCACTGTTAATCGATACTGTTTAGAATCGATTAGGTTTTTGCCGGCATTCTAATTAGTATTAACTGTAATTGATATCGTTGGAAAAACACTTGTATGGGACTTTATTCAATATGCATTATTCGTATATTATACGAAGGGCTATTTGAATATTGCGTTTTTTTGCATTTTAACACCATGCATTTATTATTTCCTGATGTAATCGAACCGGAATAGAATAGAGGTAGTCTTATCTTTCAATTCTAACCAAATAAAATAATTTCTTTATAAAATATTTTTTGTACTCTGTTTATAAAAGTGGCCACATCTTGTCACAAAAATAATATAGTCCTATAATGTTAATAATTATGATATCGCTATTATAATAATATAATAATTAAAGGCCGGAAACGGTTCTGTTTAACTCAACAGTAGACAAAACTCCTGGGGTCAACGACCGCGGACGCCATCTGTGCCAGAATCATTTAACTTTACCTACTCACTTAATTTTTTAGATTCTCAATTTTAATTGTTTTTATTAATTAAAATACAATAGGTTTTTTTGTGAATTTCTGAAAATCATCTTTGACATTGTTTAAGTAGTAAGTAATTAAATGTGTTAAGGTTAAATATAAAATAAAAATATGTGAGTAGGTAACTTGGTATTATTTTCTTAGTTTTGATTTCCTATTTATCAGTTCTTAAAGGTACTAGCGTAGCTACTTAAATATTATTATTATTTAAACTAACTGGACTTTGGTTATTAATAAAATAGTTAAGACTCACAATCTTTTTTCTATGATATGATTTCTAAATCTTCTTGTGAAGAATTTATTATTGCAGGCTATGCAATCATAAATTTAGCTATAGCGCAATAATTTTAGTTTTCATCTAACGGAAAGCTTTTCCAAAATTCCATAGGTACGTTTTTGGCTATTTGCTAAAAAATACTTTTACAAAAATAGATCAACTACGATTTTTATATTATTATCTTCGTTCCAATACCTTACAAAATCTAACCAACACTTAGGCAGTTCTCACGCCGGCTTTTCGAAACCGTTTCTCAACTTGACCACTCAATTAAAATCAACTTAACACAACACAGGAGTACAATTTAAATCCTAAAGCCTCTTCAATTTGAACCCACAAAATCTACGAAAGAAGATTGTAAGGTGAGAGCACCAACAATCGTCCAATCAATCACGGAATCATCCGAATCGTCGCTCGCCGGCAAGATACCGTCGCGTCGCCACAGATAATTAAACTTTCGATTGCAATTGATCATTTGATTTACCGATCGACTCCACTCTGTGCTCTATTTCCAACTTTTTATTTTTTAATGAGAAATGCATTCTTCGACGATGTGTTGAGCAATTTTTATTATTCGTTTTAGCTAATTTATTGTTCAGAGTTTTAGTTTTAATTTAATGTGTGGCTGCATGATCATAAAAGTTTTGCCAGGTCTGGGTAAAAATGTTTTTTTTCCGCTAGTTGGACTTGACTGGCTACTTTAATGTTTTGTTCGTCTTGTCGTAAATTATTGTCGTGTCCAGTTGGCCTAA
Organism: Apamea sordens; assembly: GCA_945859715.1. Taxonomy (NCBI): domain Eukaryota; kingdom Metazoa; phylum Arthropoda; class Insecta; order Lepidoptera; family Noctuidae; genus Apamea; species Apamea sordens. The sequence continues at coordinate 17,261,829 of OX244005.1, read as the reverse complement.
ACCTTGTTGGAACTTAGAAATAATGTTGTGACAGTGAGACAACTTTGCACGTCTTATAAGATTTTTATCTTATTGACACTTGGGATTTTTCTGAATTACATTTCAAGTCACTACAAAAAATCCCACTTCCCCTAATTGAAACAAACAAAAACACTTAATTAACTAAAACTTACGTGTGTTCTCAGACGAAACTTGTAAAATCACAATTATTTTCAATGTACGTCCACATAGCACTTCTAAGTCAAAATATTTCACAAGAACTGTTTTTTAAAATTGTTGTCCAGTATCACACGCACTAGTAACAATATTGTTACTAAATTATAAAAGCGAAACACAGTCAGCTACGCCCAAAAATAATCTTAAGTCCGAGCGAAAACAAAACAAAAACATGACACAGTGTACACAAAACTCAAGTTCACAAACAGCCGGTACGGAAGAAAAAAATTTATTAAATTAATTAGAAATCAGTGTGAGATTATCGACAGTTTACAATCACAATCGATTATCGGACAAACGGTTTCGATCCGATTAGTTATTATTACGTAAGGTGATCCTGATCGCGGAGCGCGGCGTGGCGGCGGGCGCGCGTCGTTGGCGCGACACACGACTGCAGTGCGATCCTTCGGACGAAGCCCCACCAACTCTACGCGCATCTGAGGCTCACTCCTTGGCGCGGCCCCGCCCAGTGGGACGCCACTCGGTAGCTAAGATGACCGTCTCCCTCTTTATCACTCGCGCTCTGTTCCACGCTTCTTGTCCCTTTCCCCCGCGGCGACAGTGGGGCGCGCCAATAGGATCGGTTCGGCGGATCGAGTCGAGACGATGAATCGAGATGTGTACTTAGGTATCACTGCACAAGTCCTTTTGTTGTAGTCGATAATAGGATGCGCTTTTTTGCGGCGCGATCGACTGCCCGCTTCTTGGACCGCTCGGCGGCTGTTTGTGTTGCCATTCATTTGTTTACATTTACTCTACTGCTTCCACTTGTGACCACAACAAACACGCCTACCTGATTTTTTCAGTCTGTTAAAAATGTATTGATCAAAGCTCCACGCCTTGGGTGCTACTACATTATCATACATGCTCTTTACTGTACATCAATATTTTTCTGCACTTTTTAGGTAATCTCTGGCGATTAAAAAACATGACGTTTGATTTTTATTGCACTGTCAATATTGGCGGTTGAAAATAATAAGAAAGGGGGATCCGGTATCGAGCATCACCTTGAAATAATCGAAAGTGCATGAACACAACTGTAAGGGCAAGACGCGTAGGGTGATCGTCTCATCGTCGGCAGGGGTGGGTGAACTCCGTAGGGCGCCGATGTAGGTCAGTTTTTGTTTCGCGCCACCCGAAATTCGGTTACTAGGTTCATTCGTGTTTCGTTTGGGTATTAATCTTTAACGGGGCCAATAATTGGTGCTTTTGCCTCACTTTTTGGCGATGACAGAAAAAGGTTAAATTGTCAAATAAATAAAGAAAAACTGCATCGGTAATTAAAGTTTATGTTGATTACTAACATTATTCATTTATACCTTCTATTCTGCAATTAACTTTAGGGTCCTATCAACATTAAACATAATAATAAGGATATTAATTTTCGTAATTCTACAACCTGACCCAAAAAAAAAAAGAATGAGGAAGATGAGGAAGAAAATCTATTTAGGTATATTCATAAAGGTAAAGTTAGAAAATCAAAGCCATTCTTTAATAAAAAAAATCAGTATGTTACTTTTTAAAACAAAAATATTCTTACCTACACAGTTCCGTGCAAGGAAAATAGAAATAAGTGAGTTGTGTTCCCCTCGCCGCTAGATGGCGTTGAGCGGCGCTTTTCTTCATTTTCCTTACATTTTCCGAAGGTTCCGACCAAGGGGATGGGTGAAACCTTCAGTAGAAGTTGTATGGTTCTTAGAAATGGATGAATTTAAAAGTTAGACGTGAGTTTTCGGGTAAAAAATATTTTTAAATCGTGTTTTATTTTGGTTGGATACGTTTTCAAAAAGCTGTTTTCTGTTTTTTTGGATTTTGTGTGTGTTCCAAAAGGAAATTGGTTTTGTGATTGATAATGCTTTACAGGCGTCAATTAAACGCTTCATTTTTTTTTACTGATACGTGAAATTAAGGTTGGTAACGTTTTTAAAACATTTTTTTTTTGTATGAATAAATATTTCGTTCTTGTATAGTTAAGCAATTAATTATTATATTTTTTAAATTTGTGTAGCGGTATTAAAGAAATATTATTATTAATATAGACAGGCCCGACGGGCCGCCTGAGGGTAAGTGGTTGCGCCGCCTATAGTATCAAGGGGTTGGCGATGCATTGCCTACGTCATGAGGCAAAGTTGAAAATGCTAGGTATATCTATAGGTCGCTGGTTGAGATCCGGCTCGAAGGACCACAATTATTTCAGGGTTCGCAAAGTGTCGGTGTTTTTGAGCTGAAACAAATGTTTATGTTGAATACTATTTATTAACTCGCTTTCAAACTGTTCTTAATGCTACAATGTTAATGAGATGTTGATGAAATGTTTGAATACACCCGGCTAGGTTAACGCGGTAGACCAAAGGGCACTGAATCTAATATAAATGTCAATTTATTATATTCTATAAAGTAATAAAATTAGCGCAGCGCGCGCCAATTGCGTACTCCTTAGCATGCAATATTGGCGCGCGCGTCCCTAATTTTTTGTTCAGTGAAAATACCGCCCATCTCGTGTGTCTTTACTTTCACCATACCTTTGTAGATAGATACTTGGTTTAGTTAATTAACTTATTCACTTCTAAACGAAGTCTTTCAGACTCTTCTTGAAGGATCCAAATGTTCAATCCTATAAAATCACCTTGCTGCGCAAATTTGTTTGACTCTTTCTTTTGTTCATGTCAGGTTAGCGAATAGGATAAGCCTTTATATACCCTGTGTTAGCTACTTTTACTATAAGAAATTGTGAGTAAGTAGGTGCGTAGGTGGCGTTTTCTGTCTAAATTGAAACAACTCTTTTACTTATATTAAGTAGCGTTTAATTCTGATTTGGGTTATTAAAGACTAGCTTAACTGCGTCAAGGTTGCAAGAAAATACTGTTGGGGTAAAAAGTAGTACGACCTCTACGTGGTCAACCTGAGTGTCAATTTCATCTGTTCAGTAAGGACAGAGTTACTTTCGAATTCATAATATTATTATGGATAAGTGATTTTCTTGCCCGCTCTCCTCCATAGGAAACGACCAATTGGAACCGTGCACCTAGCTTCTGACGTTTCATAAGTGCCCATGTAGGTTTATGTGAAATACATATTTTGATTTTGGTGGAAAATGTAGTGAGGAAAGTTTTGAGTATGAATGTGGATGGCGATAAGAGTAGGGGAAGACCAAAGAAACGATGGATGAACTGTTTGGAAGATGATGTGACTAGAAAGGGAGTGACTACCGAGATGACGACTAATAGAGAAGTATGGAAGAGAAGTACCAGTAGTAGAAGTAGGGTAAAGATAGGAGTTGATGATGAGTAGCTATGGATAAGTGCTGCATCTTTGCCTGCTGGTATTGACAGATTGGGGCTCACGTCACATAATATTTATTGGGTACGTATGTATTGAGAATGTTAAAACTGTACTCTCCGTCACTTGTTCCTAAAGGTTCATTAGAAAACCAGCGTCAGACAGCATCTCTCTGGCATTCATGTTGAAATGAACCTTTTTGGCGCAGCCGTGAGACACACACTATACATAGTCAAAATATTATTTTCACTTTTTTATTTTGTTATTTGCATTTTTTGTTTCACTGAACTGAACTGTGTCCGAATATTCTTTCTTTCTTTTTCGTGGTGGTTTCCTCATTCAGGTAGGTAATGTAAGTATCGTATCAAAAAACTATCTTACATAAACAAATCTTTTCATCTCAATCTATTCAAAATTACATCGAAAACAAAAGAAGAAATTAAGATTCATGAAAATTGTGACAAAATAATTGCGCCTGAGTCGATCGTGCGAACGCAATTATTATACCTCGACGCTCACGAAAGCAATGTGGCGACATCCGACTAGCGCGGATAGAGCGGAGAGCGGGGCTTGGGAGAAAACTATATTTTCTTTGCAAACAGAAGATTTTCAGGGAAGTTCTCAGGAATGTATGTTTTGCCTTAGGTAATATTTTTTAGTAAACCATACATAGTCTAATCTATTGAAGCATGTCAGGTACTTTTTCGTTTGTCTGTAAAATGCTAAGCTATTAGCAGGGAAGGTGCATTTAACGTAACTACACTTAGGTGCCTCATGACGTGTCCTTGAGTGGAGACCGCGAATTGGTAAACGTAAGGTGGAACGCCCTCAGGCTAGGTGGAGCGATGATCTTCGCAGGATGGCTGGTAGCGGCTGGATTAGATTTGCCGAAAATCGAGTTGAATGGCGTGGAAACACACATCGCAGTGTTGACAAAAATATCAAAAATATCTTATACGAGTATTAAAATCGTATTACACTCTAAAGGAATTTCTTTGACGATACTTAAGTAAAGAATTGACATTGAAATTGCTAACTGTGCACAATACACACGGCACCTATAATTTTGACTTACTACCTACCTATGTTATTTTAAGATTATTATTGTTATCGCTATTTGTTTTTAAGTTAATCTTTCATCTTATTTTAATTTATTAATGAAAATTATGACCAATTTTATTGTACTTGCCCTTCTTGCCTTATCTTTTATTATATTAATGACAGTTAGGTACTTATTTAAATAACAAATGATGGACATCTGATAAACATGTTAAAATTAATATTTTTGTTTAAGCACAGTGGTTTTGTTTATTATTGTGACACTGTAGCACTTAAAACTATTTATATTGCTGTGCCCTAGCAGGGTTCATGTATGAAACCTATATAATTATACTTGTTCCAATTTGTAAACTACATGAATGCAATAAATGATGAATCTGAATCTGATGAAATTGAGAGGCCTATGTCCAGCAGTGGACTGCTGTAGGCTGATGATACTGGGGTATATTTGTCACTCATGATGGCACTTTTAATCTGAGTTGAGTTAATGATGATTCAGATATTGTTTCTGGATAATTTTTCTGGAGCATTTCTTTACGTCTGATGAATGAAGACTGTTGCAAAACTTTGTTTTTTTGCCGAAATATGAAAAGATAGGCAGGCACTGTAACAGAAAGTTAAGCTTATTCATCTTTTTTTCTTCTTAATAATCTCAATTTTAAAGAAATCTATTGAGATTTTCATTTTCTTAAAAACGTTACATGAACATTATGTGTCACTTTATAAAAATTGTTCTACATTATACCATTATCTTACTAGTAGCATTATAAACGCGAAAGTTTATATCGATGGATGGATGGATGGATGTTTGTTACTCTTTCACGCAAAAAGTACTGAACGGATTTGGATGAAATTTGGCACACAGATAGTTTATAACCAGGATTAACACATAGGATACTTTTTATCCCGATATTCCCACGGGATCGAAACTTATGCGGGTAAAACCGCGTGGCGCAGCTAGTAATTTATATTTCACCATAATCGCCCCCGCTACCTCTTCTAATTTACACCACTCCATATAATTGCAGGTCGGTTAGCAAATTGTATTATTTGAACATCATTGTTATTGTCATTGGGCAAGTCTAGATTAACGGAGTTTTCTTAATTTCGTTCTGAAACGTAATTGTAACTTACTTTTGGTAATAACTGTATCTTTGCTTTGCTAACTTTTAGATCTTCCTCAGTAGGTACTTGGTTAGGTGAACGGAGTAGAAGCCTATGGCACAGAATTTTTCTTTCACAAAATAAAATACAAGTACGTTGAAAATTATCACTCGGAAATTATCAACGAATTCGTAAAAAAAAGAGCCAAATATTATGGCTTGGGTACATACTTTTGGCTATTTAGCCCAATGCAGTTCACTGCTGGATATAAGAGAGGTAATTCTCGTAACTTTAAGAACGTTCACAGTCTGAAGAACTATTCTCTTAATTTAAAACGTTCAAAATCTAGTCGCAGTCTCATCTCAGCGACAAACAAATGTCATCAGACTGTGAACATTCTTAAAATTACGAGAATTGCCCCTCTGAGTCTCAATCTGACAAAAAATACTACTAATTTCCCAAAATTTTGACAAGTTTTTGACATTTATTTGTCGCCGAGATGAGACTGCGACTAGATTTTGAACGTTGCCGAAAATCGAGTTGAATGGCGTGCCGTAGGAGAGGCATATGTCCAGCAGTGGACTGCTATAGGCTGATGATGATGACTTAAGAATCTTTATGTAGAGTTAGCCTATAGTAGGATATCGGGATCACTACTACAGGGTAATTAAAAGAAATAAATTAATATAAAAAAAAACTTTAAAAAAAAGCTTTTATTTACGCCCTAAAAAGATAAAAATAAGATTTAAATTACATTAAACCTATTCATTTTCCAATTACTTTACAAAATTTAATTGTATAATAAGATTTAGCCTCAGTGCTGCACGATGTAAATTTGAGTAATCTTTTCCTTTAAAATTTTTACTATCAACTTATAACGTCATTACACAATTTATATTATATAAAAGCTTGTCGCGAGATTTAAGCACTCGTATTACTTAGTTTGAACTTAGCTTTTTTTAATTAAAATCAATCAGATCAAGTTACTAGTTGATCTACACAGGTAGATCTACGAGATTTGAGCACTCGTATTAAGTACGGACGCCAGCAGGTCAACCTACCCGAAACTGTCAGATTTTCCCAATCCACCTTGAACCTAATACTTTATCAATAAAGTCGAAAATGTATTAAAGAAATCTGACAGATTGTAGTAGCTTGATGTGCTGGCGTCTGTACTAAGTTTGAACTTAGTTTTTTTTTAAATTAAAATCATACAGATCAAGTTATTTAATTTATTAGTCTACACAGGTAAATCTCGCGACAAGCTTTTATATAATATAAATTGTGTAATGACGTTATAAGTTGATAGTAAAAATTTTAAAGGAAAAGATTACTCAAATTTACATCGTGCAGCACTGAGGCTAAATCTTATTATACAATTAAATTTTGTAAAGTAATTGGAAAATGAATAGGTTTAATGTAATTTAAATCTTATTTTTATCTTTTTAGGGCGTAAATAAAAGCTTTTTTTAAAAGTTTTTTTTTATATTAATTTATTTTATATTTTTTAGTTTTCGCTAGATACCTATATTTCTTAGTCTATTCATTTCATTAAGTGCGTCATTGTTACATTGGCGGGTGCCAGTTAATTTCGAGCAGTCTAATTCTTCTATGAGGAGGCCTTCTATCGATGTGACGGTACCCTACTTATGGCCACGTACGCTTGGCCAGCAGCGAAAAACTTTGGGCCCAAATACACAACGGCGTGGTCAACCGTACTACCCTGCATTAAGTATGCACTGTGCAAGCCCAGCATAATATTATTGGCAACATTCTGCGTTCAGCGGTGCCATGGCTGTATTTCGCTGGAAATTGCACAGACTTCGGTTGAATCAGGTGAATCCCGTCTTTGCCGAAGTCGATACGGACGGATGGAATGTCCGTATCGTACATTTATGCTCTCCGGAAATAGGGCCATATAATTTCTATAATATGACCGATGTCACCATTCACTAGACCCTTAGACACATCAACATTGTATCGCAACATCCACGGCCCCCACAAATATTTCTAACTCTTTAGGCAACCCCCCAGTCTTGTTTATATCAGATGGTATAATATTATTTAAATCTATATTGTCATTTTTTCGAGTACAATCTATTAGAATATCTTGTGCAATTATTTTATTGATTGCTATACCACGGTTTTGTTATGATTGAAAACTTGTTGATTAGTGGGATAGATTCGTAAGGCTTTTTCAATCGAAAATTCGCCAGTTTATTCTATGTTTAGTCGACTCATTAAAATACTGAAATGTTCCGAGTGAAGTTCACCGATGCGTAATGCATTCAAGAGGTCTTTAAATTAACGAGAAAGAACGCCAAAGATGTGTAGCTGGGACAAATCTCGCGGGTTGGTCAAATACTTGATTACCTCGTACAGGGGGCAACTGTATTAAGTCTCCGAAGACACAAATATTTATACCACCAAAGAGAGATTCTGATGATTTTTGAGTTGTTTAAGACGAGAATCAACCATACAAAGCATCTCATAGGGAACCATAGATATTTCATCTCTATAGAGAAATTCTATGTGTGGCCACTGTTGCCGCATTAGACGCAGGTAATTTCCAGTAAGAATAGGCAGTTGCACTAGTCTACCATCTTTTTGCACGGGCAACTTTTGAGTAGAATGTAATGTAGATCCCCCCACTAAGCGCGCTGCTACCCCTGTTAATGCACACACCTTAACAACTTGCTTGCCGGAACACCTATTTACTTGATTTTTTAATAAATTAATAAGGAATGTTTTTCCGGTTCCAGCGTTTCCCGTTATAAATAACCTAAGACACTCATCACCACCATTATGTAGCTGTTCTGAAATACTTCTTGTTATGAATATAAACACTTCCTTTTGTCCAACAGTCATTGCTCTTCTAGCATTCAAAAACTCGTCATCGGTCATGTTCTGCTCCGGCATCTCCAACTCGTCCTCCAAGTTTTCCTGCTCTGCTTCTTCATTCAACACTTCAAAAGCATGTATTTGGTTAAACGCATTCTCTAGTTGCCTGTCGCGCTCTCTAAATATCTCCAAGCGAGTGTTAGATGGCCTACCTAACTGCATTCGTACTTGTACCACTCGCACTCTGCCGTCCTTTCCAGGAAAAACCTCCTCTATGATGCCTCGTGGAAACACGTTGCGTGGCGCATCAGGGTTAGCAATAAACACAAGTCTCCGACTTGAAGAGGTTTCTGCTGCCCGTCTTCGGTCCAGTTTTGCCGTGGTATCATCGTAGGCAATACTTTGGTGACCCATCTTTTCCAAAACATATCGGACAATCGTTGTGCCACTCGCCATTGTCGACGCCGGTAGAGGTCCGAATCTTGATAGCTGCCTAGCTGCGGTGAAGTAGAAGAGGAGCCGAGCAAAAAATGGTTATGCGTCAAAGACTCTTTGCTGTTAACGTCTACCGAGACGTGGCTCAGTGGACGGCCATTCACCATGGCTTCTACCTCAGCCAGCAGAGTGTTCAGCACCTCCTCTTTAGGCGCTCTTTCTTTGAGGACGACTTTCAGTGCAACCTTTACACTACGAATTAAGCGCTCCCACGACCCACCCCAGTGGGGGCTAGCCGGCGGTATGAAGTATACCTCTTATCCCTGTTACTACTGTTGACCGTTGAGGAGTTCCGTGGTTTGGAGCCAACCCTGGATATGGCAGCAATTTCATGCTGGACCCATCAACCATCTATCATATCCGAACGGGTATGAAAATTTCAAGTCACTACTGCCGACCGTTGAGGAATTCTCTGGTTTGCAGCCAAACCTGAAGGTGGCAGCAATTTCATGGTGGACTCGCTAACTGTCATCCCAATGGGTGTGCAAAATTTCATGTCCCTGCTGTTAACCGTTGAGGAGTTTCCTCGTCTGGTGCCAATCCTGGCAGCAGCATCACGTCATGTTTGTCATAAACATGCATTGCCCGGGTGTGCAAAATTTCATGTCCCTGTTGTTGACCATTGAGGAGTTCCGTGGTTTGGAGCCAACCCTGGATATGGCAGCAATTTCATGCTGGACCCATCAACCGTCTATCATATCCGAACGGGTATGAAAATTTCAAGTCCCTACTGCCGACCGTTGAGGAATTCTCTGGTTTGCAGCCAAACCTGAAGGTGGCAGCAATTTCATGGTGGACTCGCTAACTGTCATCCCAATGGGTGTGCAAAATTTCATGTCCCTGCTGTTAACCGTTGAGGAGTTTCCTCGTCTGGTGCCAATCCTGGCAGCAGCATCACGTCATGCTTGTCATAAACATGCATTGCCCGGGTGTGCAAAATTTCATGTCCCTGTTGTTGACCATTGAGGAGTTCCGTGGTTTGGAGCCAACCCTGGATGTGGCAGAAATTTCATGCGAGACCCACCAACCGTCTATCATATCCGAACGAGTATGAAAATTTCAAGTCCCTACTACCGACCGTTGAGGAATTCTCTGGTTTGGAGCCAACCCTGAAGGACGTAGCAATTTCATGGTGGAGCCGCTAACTGTCATCCCAATGGGTGTGCAAAATTTCATGTCCCTGCTGTTGATCGTTGAGGAGTTCCGTGGTTTGGAGCCAACCCTGGATGTGGCAGCAATTTCATGCTGGACCCACCAACCGTCTATCATATCCGAACGGGTATGAAAATTTCAAGTCCCTACTGCCGACCGTTGAGGAATTCTCTGGTTTGAAGGCAACCCTGAAGGTGGCAGCAATTTCATGGTGGACTCGCTAACTGTCATCCCAATGGGTGTGCAAAATTTTATGTCCCTGCTGTTAACCGTTGAGGAGTTCCGTGGTTTGGAGCCAACCCTGGATGTGGCAGCAATTTCATGCTGGACCCACCCACCGTCTATCATATCCAAACGGGTATGAAAATTTCAAGTCCCTACTGCCGACCGTTGAGGAATTCTCTGGTTTGAAGCCAACCCTGAAGGTGGCAGCAATTTCATGGTGGACTCGCTAACTGTCATCCCAATGGGTGTGCAAAATTTCATGTCCCTGCTGTTAACCGTTGAGGAGTTCCCTCGTCTGGCGCCAATCCTGGCAGCAGCATCACGTCATGCTTGTCATAAACATGCATTGTCATCGGGACTGGACCAGTATGTAAAATTTCAGCTCAATCGAATACCGGGAAGTGGGTCAAATTTAACTTGGAAAAGTCCACCTTCACATACATACAAGTCAAGTTAAATAAAAGCTTTTAAAAAAAAATAAGCAAGATGAGGTCGGCGTTTCCTATCTAAATACTCTGAGAAAAAAGGCTAAAAATACTCTGAGGGATAATGCATATCCTCTTTTCATTCAACCTTATTACTAGGACTTATTTACCAACATAGCCAGCATCTCCTAACACACCTGGATCTACCTGACTTGCACAAACATTTCTTAAACAAACGCATTGCTTATACAATCAAACCTTTGAATATCGGAGCTAAGACGGGGCTACAATGGCTGAATGTAAACAGTGGCTAAGGGGTGTCTCTCCGATATTAAAAACATCTGTTCCGATCCCTCCGATACCCTCCGAAAAGGAAGGGTTAAAGCGAATTGTTGTGGACGTTCTTTTGGTTTTAAAAATATTGAGGAATTAAAATTTTTTGAGGAGTAAATAATAGCCGCACAGCCCGAAAGTCTGACAACCAGTCTTACCAAGGGGTATCGTATTACCCAGTAACTGGGTTGTGGAGGTCAGATAGGCAGTCGCTCCATGTAAAATACTGGTATTCAGCTGCATCTGGTTAGACTGGAAGCCGACCCCAACATAGTTGGGAAAAGGCTAGGCAGATGATGAAGTATTGGGTATCGTGGCAGGCCCAGACGGAGAGGGCGGGATGACCTGGACTCCTTTCATGAAGATTGGTCCTTGGCAGCTCTGGACAGAGAGAGGAGGAAAGAGCGTAGGGAGGCTTTTGCCCAGAAGTGGGACATTAAAGGCTAATAAAAATTAAAAACAAATATTGGGTAACAAGACTGTTTGCTTAGCTGTAAAATGTATATGTAGATTGTGACAATTTATAATTTTTCTTATAGGATAAGCATGAAAAGATTAGTTAATCTGCAAGTTTGGTAGAGGGACTAACTGTCCAGGGAGTGACAGGGTATTACACTTTGTTAGTTTGGTAAAAGTTCTCACTAGATACCAGCTTAGGTAGTAAGTTTTTAATATGTTTGTATCATGTATCCAATCAAGTTTATGCAAAATTCCTTAGCCTTAAATCGCTAATAAATACGTACTAAGTTTCTCTGGCAAAACTTTTTAAACTTACCCCAACCGTATCCCCCCTAATCGTACTCCGGAAATCGGAAAGTGAACGCTAAAAAGCAGAAAAAAACGGTAACGCAAAAAATCCCTTCTTATGCAAATAACTCCTCAGAATTTACGTTTGATTTTAGCGGCCCGTCGCGTCCGAGTGTTGCTTTATTAATTATTAATTTCCAAGTGATTTATTAGCATTTTTTTTTGTTCGAAACGATTTACGAAAAATTCGGAATTCCGAATGGCACCTATTTTTTCTGACGCGCCTTTCAAAGGGTTACGAATGTTTCTCGACTTTTTCGTTCAATAGAATTAATTAGCGCGAAAGAAAATCGAGGTTTTTTGAAGTGTAAATTGTCCTTTTGTTTTTATATTTCTGTAATCAGAATTCCTGAGTTCGTTTGGAGTTGATAGAAGGATATCTGAATTTTTACTTTGTGTTATTATAGGGGTTATTATTATTTAAATATTTTTATTATTTAGAACAATTATTCATAGTGAGCATTAAAATTAAATAAATTAATAATAATAATAAAATAAATAACTAATAATATTAATACCCTGTTCCCGATACCGGTGGGTTACTATTTTTTATATTTTTAAATGTTTTTGTACTTTTTATATTCTAATATTTAAAAATATAATTTATATGTTTACATTGTAATAAAGGAATTAATAATAATATTTATGTAATTTTTTTGCAATTAATTTAGTTAGAAAAAAAATATGTCTCTCTCAACTTTTTTAATGTTAGTACCTATACTTGTTATTCCTGCCATGTTATTCTATTAATCTGCATGGTCCTCATATGACCTGACTAAGATTATTTCTGGACTAAAAGAGACTGTGACCTCTGAGTTTGTTTCGGTCTTTCTTCTTAGAGTAGTCAGTTAGGAAACACCAAACTCATCTAGTCTTAAAAACATAATTTAATTTTGACGTGTATATGTGATTTTTTTAAACCAATTTACAGAAATGAAATCTCTAAACGGCTGGTTGACACTCCCCGTGACCCAAGGGCTGGCTTTTACCTTGGCCAGAGGCTAAGCATTGCCATTCAACGAGGTAATGCCGCCAGTCTCTTGGGTACATTACCAGTCGACAGCGATGCGCAGGAATATTTCGACGTAATATTTTTAATAGTTTTAGTTAGATTAGAATATTATATTTTAATAATTTGTAGTTTATTATGTATTAGAAGTTTGTACATATTTACGATTAAAACAGATGACACACAAAAAAAAAATAGCTATTGAATGTTATTGTTTTTTTCACTCATCACTGTTAGACGTAGCTGAAATGTTTAGCACTGATCCTTTCTAATAACCAGGGGGCCTACTCCGAAGTGCAAAGTGCGAATGTTCGGATCGGACCGACACATGGCCGAACCGAATATTATTGAAAAATGCGAAAAAAGTTCGGATCGGCTCAGTTGGGTCGGGACCATAGTCAATATTCAAAAGAGTGTAGGAGTGTAGGATCGGAACCGACCGAACCAAATATTAACTTCATAGCAGGAAACGGCCGAACATTCGGCCGATACTACTTCGGAGTAGACCCCCAGTATAGAAGTATCGTATTATTTTTCTGACTCGAATATCATCTAGAATCGACTCGCTCAGTAGTTTTAAACAAACTTTTTCCTCAATTTTGAACAAAGCCCCACCAGACAATACAGAGATCATTCAATCTGCCCAAACCAGCTCGGTTCGTAACCAGTTCTGATACATCGTCACCCTTGTTCCCTAGACAATGTCGGCCACGTGTTGGGTGACAATAGTCACCCACTACTGGCTGCGCATAGGTGGACAGTGTGGGATCGGGGATGAGAAATTAGCGGATAACGGCCTACATCCTTTGATAGTTCTTTTGTTTTTAGTTTGTATTGTCTTGTTTGACTACTCAGCGAAGGCCTACCTACGTATATCTCTTTAATTTCTGAAGAAGCTGTTCCAGTTTTGGTAAGCATTATTGGTCTAAAAGTATGAGTTACTAGGTAATAGATTTTCAGTTTACGATAATCATTGAATTCTAATTTAATCAGTTTTGATCGAAAGTTTTCATAGTGAAAAGTTGATGAGATGAAACCATATTTGGGTGCTGTGAAGAATCCTATTAGCGAAATTCGACTTTAAGTTTATTTGGCATTAGCAAAACAAAAGCGCAATGTGCTGATCAACGCTTGTAACTTCTCTGTATGGCAAAAGAACCCTTTTCTTTTACATTGGAACAGATTTAGTTACCTATCCTAGATTCTAAATCAACGAAGAGGTGTAAATAACTAATCTGGTTTCTCCTTCAATTGATATTCCCAGTTTATATCCCATAGTTGGAAAAGCGCCATGGATTAGATTACCGTCATTGGTGAGCTACCTTCGTCCATTTATTCGGGGAAGTGAAGGTGCTATGGATATTAATGTGCGATCGCCAAAGCCAGAGAGAAATATGTACATTGGATCTTGAGTTACTGCTACGTGGCTTCTGCATTTAAGCAGCAGAATGATGGAAGTATTCCTTGTTAGGTGATGTGAACTTCACAGATGCGAAGGTCATCGTTTTGATACCATCAGTCATCACCATGCTTTTCACAAAAAAACCTTTCTCAATGATGAGAGATTTTCGCCGGAAAATTATTAAAAGATATGAATGACAGGATCTTAATAAATCATCATCAAAATAATATCCAGTGTTCCTGTCTCCTATTCTCCATGTCGTCTAGGAGACATGGGTTTGTCCAGAAATATGCCTCCTCTTTTCCTCATCATCGTTTGCCTAGCCTTTACTTAACTATGTTGGGGTCGGCTCCCAGTCTAACCGGATGCTGCTGAATGCCAATATTTTACATGGAGCAAATGACTATCTGACCTCCACAACCCAGTTACAGTTCCCCTTTTGTTCATCATCAATCTTACAATATCGTGATCGTCAATTGTTTCAACCGCTGCATCCTACGACACTACACATAGCTACAAGTCATTGTGACGTGGCGAGATAAGCTTCAAAATCGCAACAGCTTATTTCTCAGGCCGCAGCCTAACATCAAAGCAGCTACCGTCTTCTGTTATAAGAATTCTGTTCTTACATTAATTATTTATGAGTCGTGAAGTCTTTATTACTGACTTCCATCGTCGTATGCTAATACTCGCTGCTAGATCAGAATTATTGTGCTCCTGTATTGGTCTATTACCCATTTCTAGCCTAATATATTTTCTGAAGAGAGCAGAAGGCCAATTCCCGTAATTATAAACGTTCAAAATCTAAAGGCCAATTCAAAAGATCAACATTACCAACTTTTTTGCAAAAAAAAAAAAACAACCGACTTCCAAAAACGACACTACAAAGTGAAAAATAACTTTAATTTCAGATGTCGGTGGCAAACAACGAAAATGCAAACCCAACAACACGGACTTCCGAAATTAAAGTTATTTTTCACTTTGGAAGTCGGTTATTTTTTTTTTTTGCAAAAAAGTTTTTAATATTGATCTTTTGTTTTTTCTTAATATTTTTCCTGAGACTAATTTATTGTATCTAACCATAACATCTTATGTTTCCAATAGCCTTAAAAAAATATCTACACAATAAAAATCTAAGAAATGCAATTCAATAATCCATGTCTTTGAATCTTTGATAGCCACCAAGTTTGTCACAGAGTAGTGCCAGATGTAGAGGCTACATGTAATGTTTTGTGTACTGTGGTCGGCCATTGTGTACTGTGGCCAGACCACACAGGTGGTCAAATGTTAGTGTTTACTTATATCTGATGGGCGTTACTTGGGATGTGATGATTGCTGGAATTAAGTGGTTTCTTAACAGGTGTTAGGATTTGAGTTTTTTGTTTGGAAATGACGATGGAGTTTAGAACATGGCTAGTGTATGTACCAATGTATATAGTGTTCTTCACTTGACTTTATGAGATACTTGTTTTCTTTTTGATGATCTTTTTGATACGATTTGATGAAGCGTGGACAAACTCAGAGGTCACACCGTGACAGTCTCTTTTAGACATTAGACATAATCTTGGTCAGATAATATGATGACCATGTAATGAGTCGGTAATGTATGTAGTTCCTGCCTCTATTTTCTGTTGTCCTTACTAGAAACAAATGAAAATTTTCAAATTCTTTTAGGGTACTACATAATAAAAACAGAAGGAGATCAGCCATAATATAGGGGCCAAAATGTCCGGTCAAAAAAAAAAAAGTATTTCCCTGGTCAGGGATGTCCTCCTTATCATTATTTGCTATTGCGCCGAATCTCCATGACCATTCCTTCAGCTGTTTTTAACCGACTTTTAAAAAAAGACCTCATTTTTTTTTGAAGTCGGTTCCTTTTTCTCAATTCGGATGTTTATATTTTTTTATCTACTTTTTTCATGCCGTTCCTTACGATGTTTTCCTTCACTTTAATTTCAACTTTGTATGAAACGTGACTGCCTCATTTACGAGTATGTTATTCACGCTATCACCAATTATTTATGATAGCAGAAATGTTGGAATCGAGCTAAATTGCTAAATATATATATAAAAAATGTCTATTTGTTTTCTCTGTACCCGCATTACCCTGTTACCTATTATCGAAATGCACATCCCGGTTTCGTAAGGGTTGAATATTTCTGTACCGCACTTACAATCATAACCCTGCACATGACTTCCACCTTATTCCAAACTTTGTAAAGATCATATTTGTTTGTCGTGAGTGTATGTTGTGAGTTGGTTGTTCAATATTTACTGTCAGACAAAGTACTTACCGAAATTGTACTCTTTCACAATAGCTCGATATCTTTGGAGTACTATGTGCGTATTGAGTGTTCTTACGACATCTGTTTTTATGAGTTTTTAGCTCTGGATAAGGTTCCTCATGTCGTCTTATGACTGTTGACTGTGTATGGTGTATTAGTGTGATAAACTATTTAATCAAATCTTAGGGTAGGTATATTAAACAAAGACTATGCATGAAAAGAAGAATGAGAATATAAACGTAGGTTAAGGTTTAAAGATATTTATTCTCAAAAAAGACACAAAGTCACTTACATGAGAACAATGCTTAAAGCAAATTATTTAAAGTGCGTCACAGAGGTCACGGTAGCAATTATGATACACACATCCAATGCATTCAGCTTTTAGGAAGGGTGTTATTTGTGATTAAATATGCTTATACACATACTTATTTTGTCTCTTTCTTTTAGCGAGGGATAACAAGTGGTTTAGAAAAACGATAAAAAATCCAGACGAAGAATTATGGAATGTCAACCTTCACTTTTGAGTTTGACACACCTACCTATTTGGTTTCTGATTTTATGTTTATTGATGCAATAATTAATTAATTAACTAATTATTAAAAGAAGAAGTTATATGTAAATTGTCATTCTAATTCAATTAAGTATCGTTTTCACTCACACGTAGAGTTAAATTTCTACAGTGAACTGGTTTCTCAAAACAGTGAATTCACGATAAATTGTACAACGGTTGTAAATACCACTGATCATATCAATAAACATATTCAATAATCATTAATGTCCCTAAAACACCATTGAACTAGTCCCCTGCTCAGCCCCCATGCTTTACGAGGAGTCGTTCACCGCTGACGCATTGTTTTACCACAATCACCATAATTAATTAATCAACATTATTATATTCTTCAAAAAATTGCCCTCGAATTGACGGATATATGTGAAATGAGTTGGGTACAGAGTTAGGAAGTGGATAGATGTAACCAAATGAAAAAATAAATTTACAGTTTCTTTTTTGTTTGCTGGAAATTAGAGTAACTATCTACTACCGAACAGAATTCCACCTACAATACGGGGTTTTATAAAATTGAAAATATTTATAGGTAGTAAAAATAATAGACTCCCGACCGATTTCTGTCACGGTGGCCAGTCTCAACGGAGATTATCCATTGTTACTAAGGGACCGGCGCCCAATTCAATGATGATGCCAAAGGACGCCGCGGCATGCCTAAGGATACCGCGGCATCATTGCTGCCGATGTAATTTCAATTTAATTGTCATACTTTTAAGTTATATTTTCTAATAGTCACATAAAAATCCCTTGCCGTGCCGTGCCGCCAGTGGGCCTTTACTGTCTTATTTGTTAGGACCAGCCGATCTATTCTGTAAATATCTCAACCTGAAAACTTAGGTGAAGTGAGCTGTCAATAGTTGCAATCCTTAACATCAGGTGGAATGACAGCTCACTTCACTGAGAAACTAAACTTGATAGCTTTGCTGAAACTAACGTTAGTAAGTTGGTCACCGCTTCGTCACCTCATAATTTTGTATAGCTTCATCAGTTTGTCATCAGCTCTTAAAAACAACAACTCAAAAATACGGTTACTTCCTAGCATTCAAAAGAGAAGCCAGTCCACACCACTGGCCACCATCTATCCACTGCTAACTCTACAAAAGTAATGGCGTCATTGTAACAATTAAAATTTGATGATGCGGGCGCTCTGTTCTCTCCAATACGAATTGAACCCGCCCCGCGACGTCGCCTGCATTTGTACGTATACTGACCTGTTGCCACTTGTACTGCTTTCTTTTTTAAAGGGGCTCGAGGTAGGTACTTGTTTGGTGCTGGTGAAATTTGGCAAGGGTGTTCATGGCTTTTCAAAATGGCCAAGAAAAAATCACCCCGTCTCTTTCACAGGCGGTCGTGACGATTAGAGATATATGTACATATTTCATTATAAATATATTTGATATAATATTATTATGATTAGAAAGTTGAAAGCCGCACTATGCAATAAGGGCTAGGGTCTGTAAACATAGTCGTAAAAGGATAACAATCTATATCTTGTACAGTCACGAGCAAAAGTATGTATACACTCGGCTTTATTCAAAAGCGATTTACTCCTATATTTTTTAATGAAATTTTATGTTGTTACGAACATAGCATTTTCGAACCCATAGGTTTATGTAATGTGTCGTATTTCAACGTTGCATACGTTATTTCACGAAAAAATCGCAATTGAAAGTTGCGAAGTGTTGACATATTGGTGCTCGTGACTGTACACTAATAATAAAGCTAAAGAGTGTTTTGTTTGAACGCGCTAATCTCTTAGAATTACCAGTCGGATTTGAAATAATCTTATTTGCATTTGATAGCCCGATTCTAGAGGAAGGCTATAGGCTATTTAGCACCAGGCTAAGACTCTTAGGGGCCGAGCAAAAAGAAAAAAAGTCTGAAAGTACGCTAAGTGAAAACGAACTGATAGCTCGGGCAGGCGATGCGATGCGATGCGATGGGGTGGGTTATTGGGAAAATTGCACGCGGGCAAAGTCGCGGGCGGAAGCTGATAAATAAATCAGAAAAATTGACAACAGGATCGACGACGACGTTGCGATTACTAATGCCTTGTATTATTTTTATGTAACGCTGCGATTACTAATGCCTTGTATTATTTTTATGTAACGGTTTCCAATATGAGGTTACGGGGTAATTCTTTTCAGCATTGAGCTTTCGTTGGATAGAGTTCAATTCAATTATTCAATTATTCATCGAATTTTTCGGGATGTCCCGAAAAATTCGATGAGCGCTCGGACCCCAAGCGCCTAGTGTTTCAACCCCAAACGGCTCAAACATATAGCTCCCAATATTAATAATAAATAATTTGAATAATTGAATTGAACTCTATCCAACGAAAGCTCAATGCTGAAAAGAACTCCGCCAAGCGGTTGGTTAGGTTAGCCCAATGAGCTCCTGCATTTTTCTATATTTTTTCGTATTATATACTTGTATATAATCCAAACTAATATTATAAATGCGAAAGTAACTCTGTCTGTCTGTCTTTCTGTCTGTCTGTCTTTGCTTCACGCCTAAACTACTGAACCGATTTGTGTGAAATTTGGTACAGACATAGTTTGGAACTTGAGAATGGACATAGGATAGTTTTTATTACAAAAAATAAAAAAAAATAAAAAAATTATTCCAGACATACAGCGCCATCTATTGGTCAAGAGTCGGCATCAATTCAGTACTGAAAATTCATCGGAAAAATGTAAATAAATAGTAAGAACTATGTGGGTAAAACCAAAAATCTGCCGGGAGTCACTATTCCACGCGAACGAAGTCGCGGGCAAAAGCTAGTTGGTAATATATTTTAGTGTTAGCTTGTTAAAATAGTAATTAATCAGTGTATGTTAAATAAATAATAATAATCGATTATAAAATACATTATCAATTATTCAAATCAATTTCCCGTGATAGAGTTCAAGACGAAGTAAAAGTGTTGTGAAATCGACAGTATGGCTATTCCATATTAGGACTTCTTCCTGGAGTTTTCAGTCATCAACACATAACAACAATAGACAGTGATATGATAGTGTTAGAACTATTTTTCAATGAGTTATTCAAACTTTTTTATGAATACAACACCACAAGACGGTGGCATAGGTACGATACAGTTTCTTCGTTCTTCTTTGTGATAGTAAAAAAGGGTTGATCTAAATATAATAATACAAAGATTTGTATATGAATGGATGACATCTGTCGCAGAGGAAGTGACGATGTGGAACAAAAAATAGTAAGCGAGGGTGTTTGATTTATCATTCCAATGTTAATTAATGTGTATTAGGAGGCTTGAGTATTTTCCATTATAGTTTTAATGATGGTGGTAGTTGAAGGAATATTGTAGACATGAATAAACTTCTCGGTAGACAAACTGGTTCGCATGCCTAACGCACCACTTTGTTTTCCAAAATTGGACAGACTCGAGTGTCGACGGTGTATGACCTTTTTCTTTCATATAAAAATGTACATTTTTTATCAAGTAGAGTGCTTAATCTAAGCTTACAGTACACAAAAGTATATTGCTGGCTAGTCAAACATGGGACAAAACTCAAAGCTTTTGAATTGTCAAAGGGTCGGTCAGTCAGAAAGATGAAGCTAGTTGCCCATTACAAAGTGTAGTAGATACCTATTGAGAAGAACAGGCAAGAAACTCCATGGATGCTTGGCGGTTGGTCTATGCAGACCAACCGCCAAGCATCCATGGAGTTACTACATTGACCTTATTCACTCTTATTAGTTCATGAATGCTCATGAACTAATAAGAGTGAATAAGGTCAATGTCTCATTTTCACAAAAAACACTACGAAAACAAAGCGATACGTTACCTTAACATCGTAATCCAAAATTTGGTCTGCATTAAAAAACAGCACGAATTTGCATTGCTCATGAAAAAGCATCACTTTCGAGTTCGACACAACTCGAGAATCCTTCGAAATATGCATATAAGTAAGTGAGTAAAGAAAGTACAAACTTAAAAAAGTCCCCCTCCATATAATTCCGTCGCATCCGATATTTATCGATACCGTAGATCGGATGACATATTCAAATATTTCCTGCCGTCAAGTCAAGGTGCGGCGTTTTTGTGACAACTCACTTTCTATGGGGTAAAAATGAAAGTTTTATTGTATGGTAAAAGCAAGGAATATATTTGCAGTTTTTATGACGAATAAGTTGCTTATAGAGTAGGTAGAACTTGAATCCAGACTCGCCCGAAAGTCCCCGTTGAGGATTCTGAAAATAAAAGTGTTTTATTTTTGGTTGCTCATTCTATCATTAATTGGATCATGATAATCTCTTCACCACTCTTGGTTGACAGGCAGAGAATACCTAAGGCATTAGGTCCGCCTTTGTTGTACCTTTTTTGTGTGCGAAAAGTTTAAATAAATAAATGAGTGACGATGCAGTGGTCGTTCCCAAGCATTATCAAGACTCCCACGGGTTCTAGCTATCAGGAAGGAGCCTGGGGCCCGTTATACTCAGTAGCGGGTGTATCAAGAACAGTGAAGCTTTGGTTTTATAAGAAAGTGGTGGACGGACGATCAGAAAATAACCGCTGTCCATATACAATGGCTTTTTGACACTTTAATGTCAAATATTAGTGAAAATGACAGATTTTCATTATGGACGTTATCTTTTTCTTCTTCGTGTCGCTCGCACGACTGTATTTTAAATCTCGTTTTCCAAAAAAATTTGACACTTCCACGGCGTTGTCGGTGGCAGCGCGAGGTCACTTTGACTGCATGTTTTGGGACACAGAGGGCAGGATAGGAGGTGGAGCATGGTTTGTGACATAGCTCCACAATCACACCCTGCTGCCGTTCCGTCAAGCTAGCCCCACTTTACCAGGTTGGGCTTACATCTTCACACTTGTGTCCGGAGACGTTTCAGAACTTCCAAGTGGACCATGGTAGGCTACACCCTGCAGGGAGGTGCTCCGCTTATTTTATGATGCCTGTTATAATATGACGGGTTTCCTAGGAAAGCCAAGCTTCTGCAACTAGAGTTGCATACGCTAAAGTTACTTATAACGATACATCACTCGTAAATGAAACGAGTCTTCATTGGTAACTTCCATTGAATTACACACTGGCCACATAAGTATTCAGAAAAATGCAAATTCAAAATGGCGATCCATTTCCGAACATCATAACACCCCAACGGACAAGTCGATGTCAAAAATAATTTATTATCTATCAAAAAATAATTGTTCTAATTACTTATGCAAGGCTGAGTTTCGCCCCTTTGGTTCAAAACTTTTTTTTTATTATTCAAATCTAGTAATGACTGGGGCTTTTGTTAGAGGATGTTTGATCGGATACCTTTGCCATTATTAAAAAAAAAAAAAATAGAGCACAGATAATAGATTTGGTATGAGGCATTGTGAAATATAGTCTGTTTGTTTTTCTCTTTTGTTGTTTAGGATTTTTTATTTCGTACTATCTCTCTTTTAGATCTATTCTATCTTGATATAATTGTGTTTAGTGAAAAACTAATAACTTCTTCTACCTTTCAGTGCCCTGCAGTTTCACCCGCAAAAGTTTAGATCCCGTGGGACCGGGATAAAAAGTATCCTATATGTTAATTCTGGTTATAAATTATCTGCTTCCCAAATTTCATCCAAATCCGTTTAGTAGATTTTGCGTGAAAGAGTCTCAAACATCCATCCATCCATCCTCACAAACTTTCGCGCTTATAAATTATATATATTAGTAGGATTTGTATTTTTTTAAATCAATCGTGAATCTTGAACAAGCGTTTCAATAACCAAGACGCTCGTACAGCAACTGGTAAAGGCAACCAATAGTCTTCAGTTAATAATCGAATTGAAAACCTTCTAAACTAAAAAAAAGCTTGAAGGCTCCACAAGGACACTTTTTATAATATTATAACAAAACATTTGCTTTTGAAATCTCTAGGCGTAAAACATTTAGTGACAGTTTATCTGTACCGCAGTCTGTTTCGATTTCTTGTAATAATGAAAGAAAAATATGTGTGTGTGTGTGATTTGGTAGTATTGGGTTCCGTAGTCAATATTATATTATTTGTTTTATTATATAGGTTCCATGAGAGTAAGTGGTAAGTACTTTAGCTAGTACCTAAGTTCTATAATTAAACTCAATAATTATTTTGATTTTGATTCTTCACTCCTACCTGGAATTTTGGAATTCATGTTAAGAATTGTATTACTTACATCAAATAAGTCAGCGGTCGCCTCATACGATACCTACAAACTTTGAAGGTTAATCGTAGGTACTATAAAGACCAGAAAATCCAAGCAGTATTGTATGATAGAATATTATCATATTTAAGCAACAAATATTAATAAAAGACCAAAAACCAGCGGGTAATCCTCTTAATAGCTTGAAAGATTAAACCAGTATTGAAAAAGTCAAGTGAAAGAGTTTTAAAGATAGCTCCACGGGTCCCTAAAATCCTTAAAACCAAACCAACAATGCAGGGCAAAAATTCTGTTGATATGCAAAACAGGGTTTATATTTTTGACATATCCATAAAAGATGGATCGTATTATAATAGAGGACTATTGAAATCATAGACAAAGAGCTATCTCTGGTGTTGGCGTCATCGAACTGTTTGATAATGGTCTAGTTATTATTATTGTAGAAATATTTAGATAGCTGGCGGCTCTAGTTTATTTTAATATATGTATTTTAGAAACCAATATTGTAGTAGTTGGGTAAAATTTAATATAAATAATTATACTATGTAAAATTGGCTAATAAAAAATAACCGTTTTTTTTTGATGCCAGGCGTCTTTAAGTATTTTGATAAATTTAAATAATTTCAGAACATCTGATCTGAATCTTCTATTTTAAAATTTCATCATCTTATCGTTATCGTCGTAGAGAATACAGCAGTGCTGGCAGCTCAGTGCAGTATACCTAAAAGTCTAGGCTTAAACTATAAACTAAAAAAATTAAGAAATAAGCTTTTTGAAAACATAGCAAGAGCAAGATGCTGTTCCAATTTCCATAAGCCCATCATAAACAAGTGTAATCTATAGAATAATTTTCATATGGACCCTCAAAACGATGCTCCAGTCGCTGCCATCGAAGACCCCAAAAACATAGACACAAAAACGCAAACAAACAACAAACCACTAACTCCTCACCAGATGACAAGATATCCAAAGCCACACGTACTCAAGTAAATTCAGAATTAACTCGCCAAATCGAAAAATTACGCACAAAGGGGAATATGTTATAAAAAACACACAATACAAATCACAGTATCGCCTGTTAATGATCTTGATGTCTCGCGATGATTGTAGAAAGAGAAAGAAGATACAAACGTCCCAAGTCCGAAAGAGACGCAAGATGTGATATCTCACCGGAAACGGCGTAATATATGGTGCATTGTTAGTAACGAGATCGGTTTGTGTGTCTGTTCGTCCGTGGGCGGACTTGCGCACGCGTTCTTTAAATAGTGTACGTGAATTAAATTATTTTTTGATATGAAATTCTACGGCTCTCGGTGCATTTAAATTTAGATTTGATATTTTGTACCTGGATTTTTAAAATATAATGTGTCTGGGAAGACAGTAAATTGAGGTTGAAACATACAAGATTAGTGAATCTTGTATGTTTCTTGTAAACTTTTGTCTATAGTTTTCTTACCATAAGTTTCGCCTACCTATAATTGTAATGTATACTAAGTTGGCAGTAAACCTATTCACAATTCTACGAAACGGACAATATACAACGAAAGACTGATTTCGAAAATCCCAATGATTGAGTAAAGAATATAACCAAACGATTGCAGCTTGCAAAAGCCACTACCTTGGTACCATCATTATGATGATGATGATGTTCGTCATGATATTAATATCTTGAAACAATTCCCTTAGAGAATCGCGCCTGCGGAGCCTGCATATATTGCTCTGATGGCTCTTTTCTGCAGAATAAAAATAGACTCGATATCTGCAGCCCATCCTCATAGTAAAATACCGTAAGACATGATACTATGAAAGTAACTGAAATAGACTAGCCTCGCGGTATCTACATTAGTAAATTGTATCATTATTGACATTGATAGAAAGCTTCATTTCATTATGCCACATTCGTGTGACGTCACTTTTAAAAAATCCACCAAAAGCTTTAAAGCACTCTATACTCCAAAATCACACACAACCACCTTGGTCTACCTTCCCCTAAACATTTCAAAGGGGTGTTACACGCATCTCAAAATGGTACCAAATCATTAGTGAGTGACAAATGGTTTCTAGACGCGTGGCGAATACACAGATTTATCTGGTTGCAGAGATTTGGTTAACGCAACGCAACCAGGCGGAGAGGATATACTTGTTAAGTATTTGATAGTTATCGGAGTTGTTAATGGTGGAAATCAAAGTCTGACAGTTGGGGGTGTGTAGACTTCTCTGAATGATTTGAAGCAAATATGCTTTTTGGTTTGAACTTACAGGGACTTGGAGTATTGCTATTCTTTGTATATGTATTTGTAGAAGTAGTATATATACTACTTATTTCATTGAAACCTATAAATTGGTGAATACAAATAGTTAGACTTTTTTTGGAGGAGTGATTGCAAGCAATTGATACATATTCTGTATAGCTATACATGTGGACATTGTATTTAAATAAGACTGTGTAACACCATTATACCATGTTAAAGGCAAATAAAGACTTATCTTATCTTATCAAGTTATTAGATTAATTAGCATTTTCGATTGTGATAATCGTTGGGTAAACTTTTCAAAGTTTTGTGAACCTGCTATATTCAGACTGGTTTCCTCAGTTCCAACACAAAGTGTTCCAAGACAAGTTCACCGTTTTGAGAGCAATGGTTATGAAATCAAATATACAAAGTAAATTGCCTGCCTGGGTTCGAACTCACGACCTCGCGAGGACCGCTGGGCCACCACTGCTGAAAGGTAGCATTCCCCTAAATTCCCACAAAAAGTCTCACAGACGGTAACCGATCTGTAACCACCACTCATCGCAGGCGTCAAGCATTAAGCCTTCGTCATAACATCCTCATTAATTAATCACCATCGTGTAATATCGCCAATTACGTCCATGGACGTAAGTAGACATTATAGGCGACGCAAAAAGTGCGGCCGTCACGGAGTCTGCTCAAAGTAAGACTGACAGAGTGTCGGGGTATCATAGGCTGTCGATGGTATAATTTTTGAATTAGGGACTTTGCTTATTTTTAAAGAAAGAAAAGAAAAAGAAAAGAAAGAAAAAAGTTTATTTGGACACGGTTCGTGAAACACAAAATACAAAAATAATAAAATAAAAAATAATGTTTCAGACAACAATAGTGTGTGCCTCACGGCTGCGCCAAAAAGGTTCATTTCAGCATTAATACCAGACAGATGCTGTCTGACGCTGGTTTTCTAATGAACCTTTATGGAAAAGGATTCATAGACTACAAGCATTATTGTCTATATCAGCAACATATCGCTAGATTCATACAAATGAGATGACTCCTTACAGTATCATCAGCCTGTACTGTTCCCACTGCTACCTAGAGGACACCGCCATTCTTCCATTATATTCTTCCAAATTGTCAACTGTCGTCAAGATCAGCCTATAATGTTCCCACTGCTGGGACACAGGGATCATCTTTTCGAGAGAGAGTGGGCTGTAATCCACCACGTGGGTCCAGTGCGGTTTATCGATGTCACATGTCTTCGATTTTTTTTTTATTCTAAGACATGCTGGTTTCCTCACGATGTTTTCTTTCAATGTTTGGAGAGCAGTGGTGATGAAATTATTTACACAAAGTAAAGCGCCTGCCTGGGTTCGAACTCACGACCTATAAACTCGTAAGTCGGGACAGATACCACTGAGCCACCACTGCTCTACTGATGACTCCTTAAAGAAGGTATAAATTACGTCATATTATTCAAAGTAGGTATTGGTAAATTTTCTGACGCCTAGATTTTATAACACGAATATCTGTTCTATTCTTAACTAACCATTTAACCTTTGTGCAATCTGCCAATATTGAGTGCAATGTTCAAAAGTATGATTGATTCATGTTTCGAACACACAACCGATAGTTCGTCCGGGCCGATACGAATCGCCCGAGGACGCCCGACAGATCCTTCCGATCCCATTTGTATTTGAAATTCAAATTTGGAAATCCATTAGTGCGACTCGTCATTTTAATGTGACAGAGTATTGAGTTACTCTAATTGATCGGTGCTCTCCGTTCATTTTTTTTTTGTTTGGTTCGGTTCGTTCGAATTTCAAATTTGAATATGAAAGTTCGTTGTGAAGTTATTTTTTTAATGTAATACGTTCGATATTATTGTTTGGGCTTCCGGATTTCGGTTAGGGCCTGTCATTGTGCGCTGGTGGGCCGGATGGAGTTGAGTTTATCAGAAGTACTTAATTATATTAGTGGTATAAATTATTAAGTTGGCAGTCAATGGTCAAAATAATTTACATTTAGATATTACTGATAAGGGAAAATATGGAGATTTTTTATTATGAGGCAATATTTCGATTTTGACGACAGAAACAGTTACAATTTTGGATTTATGATCCCATTTTCCTTAAGGGAAATAGAAGCTTTTGTGAACCCTTTTGCAGATGTTACACATCTTTAGTATGGTATAAACTACTTCCATGACCGTGTGTCTCAGCAATCGTACCGTATAATTCATATTGATGATCGAATCGATTCACAAATGTATCGATTTGCTTGTCAAACCTAATGTGCGCACGATCATTAATCTATATTTTTCGGAACCCGTTCTTATAAATGTGACAACGACATTTGCAGATAATTGATGCAAAAATAATCCGTGTTTTACGACTTGTACAAAAGACGATTGTATATTTGTTATTTTCGTACTTATTGTGAATACAAGGGTTACCTTATGTGTCATTACCACTTGAAATAAAAGCTGTCTAGTTACTCATCGCTGTTGTATCTTCAATCATCTAATTTCAATATACAGGGTGGCAGGGATATCGACGCACAAATTGTAACCATGAATTCAGTACATAATTCTAGCGTAGGAATTTTAAGGTTATCAAAATAAATCTGCTGTTTCATAGAAAAGTGCAATGCTTACGCGTTCAAAATATATGGAACAGCAATAAAAAAAAACCCATGATATATATTTAAACGCAGAGGGTTATAGAATCTTGCACTGAATCTATGGTAACAGCTTGCGCATCGATGTACCTGTCACCTTGTATAATTTATACAATTTATACTATAATATTGATAAAGATTTCTACAGTAAAGAAAGTTTCCCTGATAACGTAAGTGCATCGGACGACTCATTCAACGCACAAACTCATCCGCATTCTAAACCCAGAGTCGCGTGTTCGATTCCTACTGCCTGTTATGGTACACCGAATAAATTTAATAATACTAATAAATCTCCCGACCATAATTAAGATCCACACATAAAATTAATAACAAAAACCGACGATATTGACAAGGAAGCAGCAGAAAAGGAAATAGTAGACTCATCAATAATGCATTCAATCAAAATCGATACTAAAAAGAAAAAACTTAGTATTTCGGAGGCAAAACAAGTAGTAAGTGAGTTTTTGTCAATTAAAACAGCAAATAGGGTATAAAATGCTGTCGGCGATAGACAGAGAGGCTTTTATCTTGCTCCGTCGTGCGTGGTGGGCGATGAAGCGCGACGACACCTGCGAACATCTCGCGATACCTGGGTGCGTAGGAGACGGCTTCTGTTTGTCTAGCTAGTTTGTAGTGAAAGCTTTGTGTGTCAGGTCACGTGATTAGTTTTCTTTGGAAACATTTTTTAAGCTTTGTGTTTTCTTTGTGTAGTCTTACTTAAACTAGTCTTAAAATTGGGAGTGCTCAAGCGCAATAAGTATAATCATGGCAACTTTTAAAATAAATTGCTCAAAATGACGGTTACAACAAGAATGAGCAACACAATTATAGAAAGGTGGTGAGCTGATTGAAAATGTCAATTAAAAGAAAGTGATGGCGTTATATTCCAGTCAGTAGTTTTGTGAAAAATAACGTCGGAGTTTAAGTCCAATTGAAATTATTTCAATTGAGACATTCAACTGCTTTCCACTGCTCGGAAAGCTGCTTGCAAAGCGGTGAAGGAAAACGTGAGAAAACTGGCATGTCCTAGAACCAAAAAATCGAAGACATGTGACATCCGCCTACCCGTAATGGGCTCATGTGGTGTATTATGGCCCACTCCCTTTCTCAAATAGGAGGTGTGTGTCCCAGTAGGAATGTGTGGACATTGGGAACATTATAAGCTGATTATGCAATTGAATGTTGATTTTCAAACAATAACAAAAGAGCCTCCTCCACACTATCCAACCCACAAAACGAAGAAAGTAAAACGTCGGTTAATAATTACAGTGTAATAACTCGATTACTCCCCGCTCGTTTAGATCACCACTATCGATATTATTACTTATCGATTGTCCGTCCGTCTGTAGTAACCGCAACTTTTTTGCGTTCAAGCGAATCCGATAGGGAAGTGTGCAATGGCGTTTTTATATCAATTTGTGTGAAGAATTGTGAGAAATTGAACGTTAGTTTATTAAAGAATTTGATATACCTATTTAATCATACTGAAGATATTTTCAGTTTTTCTGAAGACTTTTAAGATGAAATAAGGTTTATCGAAGATCTTAATCCAATAAAAAATCTACCAACAACGGTTTGAAGTCTGATGAAATAGGAACAGCTCAAACGATGCATGAAGATGACGAATGATAGCAAAATGGTTTCGATTTAAAAATCGTGATAGAGCATAAATGTGATATTGAAGATAGTTATAGACCAGAACAAGATGCCTTAGGATTTTAAACGTTAATGGGTATACTTTGGTTCGTTGGAGACCGTGTAATGAGCCTATAACTATGACTTAGATGATCTATTCAGTACAGTCACGAGCACCAATATGTCAACACTTGGCAACTTTCAAATGCGATTTTTTCGTGAAATAACAAATGCAACGTTGAAATACGACACATTACATAAACCTATGGGTTCGAAAATGCTATGTTCGTAACAGCATAAAATTTCATTAAAAAATAAAGGAGCAAATCGCTTTTTAATAAAGCCGAGTGTATACATACTTTTGCTCGTGACTGTACTCCGGTGCAGAAGGTTTAGTTAATATCAATATGACATTTATGCTAGGGAAAGCAGAACACGTACGAGATAGCGGGACGTGCTAGATAGGTTCCGTCAAACCTGGAAGGAGGACGCAAGGGCTCGCGAAAGGTGGAAGAAGTGGACTGAGACCTTTGTCAAGGAGTGGGATAGAGCAGACTAGTCATCTGCCTAACCTTTTCTCAATTATGTTGTGGTCGGCTTCCAGTCTAACCGGATGCAGCTGAATACCAGTATTTTACATGGAGCGACTGCCTATCTGACCTCTACAACCCAGTTACTGGGTAATACGATACTCCTTGGTAAGACTGGTTGTCAGACTTTCGGGCTTCTGACTACCCGTAACGACTGTCAAAGATCCACGAATGACAGCCGGGACCAACGGGTTAACGTGCTTTCCGAGGCACGGAGGGGTCTCGGTATGTAAAGATGGTCACCCATCTACAGACCAACCGCGGCAAGCGTAGCTTAACCTGACCGATCGACCTGTGCGGCTGTCTAGTAAAAATATATATATAAATGAAACTAAACCATTACAATATTAAAAATCAATTAGGATTATTATCTAGGCGTGAGAAATGCAAGCCATTACTAGACTATACATATACAACCAATAACATTAGAAAAGGACCATCGAAAATACAATCCCAGATTCGCTCTGCTCCTCAAAAGTGGAGTAACTCGATACGATGTTTGTGTCCCGACTTCGCATCTGTCATCGCATATCGAGTTAACCCCCGAACGCTCCTCAATCCTTGCATACGCATCCGATTGACAATGCGGAAATTTGCATACACCATTTAAGGGTTAGAAAAAATTATCATATGATTACTTTGACATTCCATTTCATTTGATTTTGAATTCTATTTTGATGGATTTAAAGTTGAATGTATCGAGAAAAGTGATGCGTAAGATTCGAATGCTCTTTTGAAAGATTTTTCTTTCACATGCTAATACATTTTGAATTCTGCTTTAACAAGCTAAGGTACATTTTTGCTTGATCTTCTAGTCTATGGGAATACTCAACCCTCAAATGGCTTATGATAATTTTTCCTTGAATTATTTTTGCTATCATTTTTCAATAGCTCATTAGTGTGTAGCTATCGGTCCGTAAGTGGCATCGGGCAAAGCCGATATTGTTCGGCATCCATGGATCTCCTCTGCATATTGTGTCGCGACCGATTTTATGGGCATCATTTGAATTTTTGAACCTGATTTGCATGATTGTGATTTAGTGTTTATTTTTGTGTGAGATATGATGAGGATTTATGGTTTACGTTCAAATGCACTTAATCTATGAATGGGCCGTTTCGGTTCGCATAATGTGGTGAGAGGTTAAAATGTTATGGAAATTGGCGATGATAATGCTAAATGCTCATGACGTGTCTACTTAGAAACTATTTTGTTTGTCGTACCACTTTTAAATGGTACTGTGTTAAGCAACTTAGATGATGTTATTTTAAAATGTATACTTACACACATAGAAGATATTGCTAATGAGGTAGTCAGTGAAGTAGTACCTATACTAAGTTAAACTTATTGTACCAAAAACAGTAAAGTTTTTAAGGTTCTTCAGAAACCTCGTGAAGCATGTCCAAGTTTACGATCATGATAGATCTATCAGTATCTAATGGTAAGTCAACTTTTTGCTATTATCGAGACTTTAACGCCTATAAATTAACGAGTGATTGAATGATGACAGAAAAAACGTAGGTAAGAACTAGATTTACTGATATAAATCGCAGAACTGGAAAACTGTAGTGGCAACCACCCATGGCCATTGGAGCAGAAAAATTGTTCATGGGTAAATGAGACAAGGATGGGGCCCCGTAGATGTATTAACAAGTATACAAGATCTAGGAAGGCCAGACATAGACATTCATTCATTTCACCATTTGGAAGTATCTCAAATTCCATCAACGTACAAAATGATTTCTAGTTTTTTTTTCCCTTTTACAATAACAACCAATGAAACAACATACTCATATGTCTGTATACATCCAACGCGTGCTCTATTATTAGCCAAAACCACAAAAACAATTCCACACACAGTTCTATTTACCTTTTTAATTCAATCCACTACATTCTACAAAAAACTAACAATGGTTGTCCGATCGCTGGCCACTGAACAATTTCATTACGATCAGCGCTCACGCACATAACCTCAAAAACACAAAAGCTAAATAAATCGACCGGGATACCATTTATCAAACTGCCGCCTGCATTTTTAATTAGTAAAAAACATATTCGGACAGTGCGCAGTGGTGCGTTCCAATCTGCTTCCGATCTTGGCCTTTCTGACCTTTCGCTCCCACTTACAAGTTATATATAACTCCATCTCTTTCACCCTTGCTTTAGTAATTAGTTTCTCATGTATAGAGCTTTTGTTTAGAATGACATGTGGCGTCTGTTACCAACAGTTAATTATGGGCAGTTTTTTAACGATTCGATGGTATCGATACTGTATCGATGTATCGCAATCGTAATGAGCACATCCCTTGTACCGACTATATTAATTAATGGTGGTTGGAATATCGTAGAAAGTGAAATAGTGTATGTGTTAATGGCGTTGTCTGACATAGATTTGTTAGTTTTAACGGTTTTCCTATTTGCGTTGAAAATGTCATTGTTCAATGTATATGGCTATTTTATACTGTATCCGCATTGAAAATGTTAATTGTAGGTTTTAGTGAGTTATTTTGAATGTGAAAGATCATTTGGAATTTTACTCATATCTTTTATGTTTATATGCGTACGTATATGCATACGCTTTATAGTTACGTTGTAAATACTTTTTTCTGAATATTTTTATCTAGTCATGGAATAAGGGCATGATGAGTTTTTAACTATATGAACTATGTTTCTGATATTTAAATTTTTAATTAACTAGAGGAGAAGACACCTGAAAATCGCTCACCCTTCTTGAGCAAGCGTGAAGATCAGTGCTCGTGCCTTCTCTGTATGAGAAGAGGCTTTTGCCCTGCAATAGGACAATAATAGGCTGTTATTATTATTAATATAAAAAAGTGATTCTAGAATGCATTCTAATATTTACTTATTTATTCAACCAGAACGACATAAAGCCAATTACACTGATGAAATATAAAACTCCATTCTACTTTGTACATACACCATAGAAGGTTATAATCCATTAGACCAAGGATTAGCTTAACCTTGTACAATCGAACAACTTGCAAAAACTACAATAGTTTTACAATATATTACAATAGCTGCTACTTTCTTTTCTTTCTCCCTTATAAGACCTAACGGCCTACAGTAAACTGTTATAAATAACCCCATTGTAAGTATAGATACAATGACAGATTATGTTAAATTCAACTTTGACACGCGAAGTTCAGCAAGGCGCATTCTTAGGACCAATAGTATTCTTATTAGAAAGCAGTCATTTATACTAAGTAGTGACGTTTTTATGGCCACCATAACCGTTGGTAGTATTCTATATTCATTCTTTTTACATAATTGTGGGTAGCAAAAACAAAAAAAAGAATGATAGATGGATTGGAAGTAAAAGTTAATTTTTTCCGTACGATGTATAGCTAAGTGAAAATTCTTTTTCCTGGTCTATAAGACTTCGATAGAATGTACTGGGCTTGTTGAGTAGTTGAAGTGTAACATATTAGACTTTTTTGAAATGATTCATGCTGATCTAAAAAGGGAAGAAAAAATAGGACATGTTTATAAGCTAGTTGGCATCTCGTGCGAGCAGTTAAAGTCAAATGAACGATTTATTATTCTGCTTCTTGTAATTGAATACTGGAGCTACAAAGTTCTTGTTTTACAACATAACAGTTCTTTCAAACTTGCCATAATTTGCTTCATGTATGACGTTTGACACGAACACAAATGGACCTTGAATAACATAATTTACTGTGACAAAAACTGTTGTGGTCGAGTAACTTATAAAGTTTCGAACAAAATACACACTGTTACCTATTACAAGTTGGCACAGTCCGCAGTTGTATAACCCCTATTTCTAAGTAACCTCACAGCTGAACACTGTATCTTAAGATTTGTTATCCTAGTTTAAGAGACAGGGCTCACAAAATCTGTATACAGACTTCTGCAGCGTAGTTAGCAACCTGTTAATCAGTGTATACTAATGTATGTTTCTTTGTGACAATAAAAATATTATTATTATTATTACAACTGATTTATGAACCAATCCATAACAGTGAAAAGGCTAAAAGCTAGATTAAAGTTGATCAATTTGTTGCAGGATTACCTGGTGTACTGTTCTACTCTTTAAGGAACTCTATAAAAATCAGCTTTACATGGTGGTAGGGGCATCGACGCGCAAACTATAACCACGAGTTCAGCACATGATTCTAGATCCTTTAACGTAGAAAATTTCATCACAGGAGGGTTCAAAACTATGTGCTGAATCCATGGTGACAGGTTGCGCGTCGATATCCATGCCACCCTGTACAACATTATAGCAATTTTTTTAGTACCTATAGCCATTTTATTTAGCGTTCTTATTTAAATGGAATAGCTTGATAACGGTAATCTTCTAGCTGATATTACAATATTTATAATAGGACCATCTAATACAAAAATTGTAAATTATGGTACACCAAGTTCCACTTGGAAGCGCTATCGGAACCATCGACCACTTCCCCGTCCATCAAATTCAAATTACGATCGACAACCACCTTTTACTAATAAAAAATCATTCGACCATCGGCCAGTAATTAACGATGCCGAATTCGACCATGCTATTGACCTTACGCAAAGCCAGTATCATTGTTACCGAATTTATTCCAACATACAATAATAGCCTCTATTACTTTCTTAATACGAATCATACATCGATCTTCAATCGTGTCTTCATCCTTGAACGTTCTCCAATCTGTTTTAAACTCTGTTCCTTTTGCTTTATGGTCGTATTCAACTTGTTTCTCTGCTTGACTGATGCCCGTTACGGCTGGCTGTGCACCTGCAAGACGGTCACCAATATGAATGTAATTAGGGGCACCACACATGTAAAAGTGTGTGGTTGCGTTAAGGAAGTCCCTTTGTAACGATGCGGAACCTTGGCCTAAGAATTGAATGGCTAAAATAACTGGTCTTTTGTTGTTTCGTTCAATCAAATGATTGAAAATTAGATGTTGTTTCCATGAAAATATTTTTTAGAAGCAGCTCATGTGTGAAACATAATATTATATTTATTCTAGAGTTTTCTATAATCATGAATGAGTCACTTTTTATTGTTCGTTTTACTATTTGATTGCGTTGAATTAATTAAAACAATTAAAAAGCAAGGATATTTTTTTTAAAGACAGTCTGTGCTTCTGTAGCGTGGTCAACATTTTCTTTAAAATGTTCTTTAGTGCAGCTTTGCTGTTAAGTTTTTGTGGGTATACTGTTACATTTTACTGTCGATGCAGCTAATTCCTGTATGTCCAAAGTAATTATGAACGCCATTCTACATTTTTATCCACCACCACCGTCAGTTTAAATGGACATTATATATCTTTTTTTTCTCTATTTTGGTCTATGTAACCTATATCCACAACCCCTTCGATATTCGTTCGCAGTTGTTTTCTAACAATACCATCATCTCCGTCTTTCTCTGCTTCATTACTAACAGGGTCGACAGCGCCCTTCTGATCAGCGTTGAATCAATTAACGAAAGACGTAATTTATTTCAATCTGATTGCAATGAGTTGTAGTCTTTCTGGGGAGGTTCTCGATACTGTTGCTGTCTTATAGCTCGTGTATTGATAGATATTGTAGTGTCTGAGGGTGTGTTGTATACTGATTAGCTATGGGGTTGGAAATGTGACTCATATGGGCTTTTATACCAACACATGGGTTATGGATTAAGGCTTACATTGTTCCAATAAGGTTGGTAATGTAATTTTATTATGATTGGTTATAAAAGTTGATAGTTGTCCCTTCCAAAATATAGTTTCTTATGGAGAAGAAAAGGCAGAAACTTCTTTTTGGAAGCCGCAACTAGAATCAATACTGTTTTATTGTAAATTTTGACGTTCAAAAGTGATGAAATGATTTGACTTTGATACTTAGGTGAAAATAGGTAAGAAAAGTTGTAAGTGATGTTTAATTACTAATTTTATTCAATTCGGTTAACTTACAGCTAATTTATATGGTGTTCTGAAACAATATGTTCTAGTATAAAACACGTATGTTTAAGATAGATATAAAATTGATTGCGGGTATGTATCGAATATACTCTATGAAGAGAAAAAAAATGCTGTTCAAGTAAGTAAAGTACTCTACAATGAATAATGATGAACTTATGAATCACAATCTTGCGCTAGCAGAACACATTAAATTATTAACTTTGAAACACTCCAAGATGTTGGCTGTGCCTGGTTTGGGACCCACGGTTTGTTTAATCTACGAGTATCTAAGTCTTCTGTTAGTGAGAATTTCATACTATGCTACTTGTATATTGTGTAAGCTGAGCAGCTTGAGCAGTGGTGGTCCAGAGGTAACGGCCTATGACTTACGAGTTGTAGGTCGTAGGTTCGAACCCAGACAGGCGCTTTACTTTGTGTAAATTATTTCATCACCACTGCTCTCAAATCGGTGAAAAAAACATCGTGAAGAAACCGGCATATCCTAGAACCACAAATTGGAAGACATGTGACATCTACCAACCCGCACTGGGCCCGCGTGGTGGATTACGGCCCGCTCCCTCTCACAGAGAGGAGGCCTGTGTACCAGCAGTGGGAACATTATAGGCTGAATATGCATGTGTAAGCTGCATGTGTAAGCGGTTCTGTGCTTCTCGCATCCAACGGGTCACATCCATCATAGACTTACATCCATCATAGACTTATTCAAATTCATTATTTTATTTATAAATAAAATAATGAATTTGAATAAGTCTATGATGGATGTGACCCGTTGGATGCGAGAAGCACAGAACCGGTCGAAGTGGCGGTGGGAGACCTATGTCCAGCAGTGGACGTCTTTCGGCTGAGTGATGATGATGATGAAATCTACGATTGACACCGTTTACAAAGAAAAAATGGGCAAAATATGCTTACCGCATTTTGGTGATTTCTGACCTTAGTCTAACTTTCATTGTGGGCTAGTGGTATCATCAGATATCATCAACCAACAGAAACTTTGACAACACGGTTAGCGCAGTGGCTGAGCGATCGGACTGCTGCGCTGCGTGTCGCGGGTTCGATTCCCGCACAGAACAAATATTTGTAAGTTCTACATGTATTTGTTCTGAGTCTGGGTGTTTTTCTATTTATAATATGTATGTATTTACAAAAAAAAAAAATGTATATAAGTAGTTTATCAGCCATCTTGTTACCATAACACAAGCATTAGGTTGCTTAGCTTGGGACTAGATGGCGCTGTGTGAAATGTCCAGGGATATTATTATTATTACTTTTAACACACACAATTTAAAAGTAGCTTCCTTAGCAAAAGTTGACAACAAAATTAACCAGAAAAAGGCATAATTATCGTTGGAAAGGGACCCTTTTACACTCATTTAACTAACGCAGTGTATCGGCCGGTGGGAGTGTAATCGGTTCCTATCGGGCAGTCGATCGCGGTTCGATTCCCGCGGGTTGTAATTAGATTGTTAGTCGCATGCGATATTAACGTGTTATGTTGTTAGGTGAGGCGTCTTGGTACTTGAGTAGTTTGGTATTTTTTGTTGCTTGGCTTCAACATTCAAAATCATCGTGGCCCTTATCTGTTTAGCCTAACTATGTTGGGATGTCGATCGCATTTCAGTCATATTCATATTCATTTATCATAACGTCTAACGTACGATGCAGCTGAATACCAGTATATGTCATGGAGCTACTTAATTATCTGACCACCAACTCAGTTACTGGATAACAAGAACACGACGACCGGAGGGGGGCTCCGGTAAGATTTCTGTCTATTCGTAACAACTATCAAAGATCTACGAATGACATCTTGTCATTACAAGTTTTTATTAGCTAAGGAAACTATAGGTAGATCAAGCGGGACAACATTATTTTGCTAACGAATAAAATTATGTGGCTTAACGTTGCGTCTAATTCATTCGATCATTTTTGTATGTCAAGGTTTTAGGTATTTTAGCATTATATCAGAATTTTTCCTCAACTTTTAGTTGTCTTATATCAACTTACTAAGCAGATACACGTTTTGATTGAAGAATATTTATTTCTACAAGTTATATCCATTGAAGATTATAAGGACGTCACTGGCTATTTGCGTTTGGCTGACCATCGATCTTAGCTTTTTTCCTTAACTGCCATTCACATTATAACGCTCTCTAAAATGCCTCATTACGAGCTAAATATCACCCAGTTTCAATACCCCAAGCGAATGCAATTAAAAAATTCAAATTACTTTACCAAGTATCAAGACTGCTATCTCCCCTCAGCCGATACATTTTGATGTCGATAAGAAAGTCTGTTGAGAATTTAATATACATAATTTCTTTTAACGTATGGTCACTATTTTTACGTCCACCATATTTTACTGTAGACATCGATTGTAATTGTTTTTTTTTTCGTAATGAAGTGATAGGGCAGCGGGTAATGATTGAAAGGTTAGGAGTTCAAATTGTGGTTAAATTGGTAATTTTAGTCATGATTTATTTAACGCTAGCCCTGCCCCTGCTTTGCACAGCGAGATTTCTTTTTATTTTAGTTTATACATTTATTTTATTTCTTTCTTTCTTTTATTTATTTTATATATTTGAATAGTTACGTTCTAAGACAGCTGTCAAAAAACGGTTAACCTAATAAACAGGGTATAGAGGGATAAAGAATCATTAAGTCTTCGAAACTTGTGCTATATATGGTCTTTAGGTACTTATTTTTATAAATAACTCTAGTTGCAAATGAAAATTTCTTTAATAAAAAGTTTGCCCCAGCACTCAAAAGCATTGTTCCTGTTCCTACAAAGCTCTGCTACATCGGAAGGGGCAGACACCGGGCTGCACTGTACGATTTACAGCTTTTACGCTATTTTCAATTAAAGTCCTAATGGCTCATGGGCCACCGATGCGCCGATTGTCTAATTGTTGAACTATATAGAGTGGGGCGACTGTGATTTTTTACCGTTTTTGTATGACAACGACAGCTTTTATTGCATGGTGAATGTTATGTGTTAAAAGATAAAAATGTAGGTATCACAGATTTGCAACTTCGGGCTAATATTATGTGAGGAAACCTGCTAAAATGTGAATCATTGTAAATTACAAGGGAAACTTAAAATATAGTATAACAGTTAAGATTAGCGAATATAAGCTTGTTTAGATTATTAAAAACCTATAGAAGTACGTTAATTGACTGAGAAAATGCTAAAAAATCTCTTGCTTTTTCTCTCGTCACTTCTTTGTACCGCTTACCAAGTCATTTTCGCATCTTCTCTTCACTCTTGATTTCACCTCACTAACCACGACATCCTCAAAAAACATGTACAAACGCATTAAGCAATTTTGAAGTTAAAAAAAAAAATCTTTTTAAAATATCTTAAGTGTTAACAACTCTATAAACTTCCTCCGGTTCTTCCCCGTCCCCAAGCCGCACCCTTTTGTAAAAACTTTCCTCTTAATCGCCGCGCGTTACAATCATAATGTGCTAAGTTTTCGCCCCGGACTGGACCAGATCGAACGCAGCCGAATATTGGACTTACCCTAAAGATTATTGGACTCACCCCTTTAAGAATATGGAAGGGGTAACTAATATCGCACCTAATTGTGATTGTGAATGCGTTTTGTTTTGAAGTATTTTGGAGCTGTTTTCTTGTGTAAAGTTGTAAGGAACATCATGTTTTGAATTGTGTTGTGTTGCGTAGAGTTTATGGTTATGATTTGGTAGAATAAACACGATGATGAGTTTCTCAATTATTGCTAAAATAGAAGGTAAAAAAATATTAGGTACATTATTTATACCATGCCAGGAGACGAATTGATGATAAAAGCTTTTCGATAAAGTAACAGACGGGAGAGCGCTCTCTCTTCTTAAACTAATGGATCAGTCTTTTATGGAGTGATCTATTTTTCAATAATAGCGTAATTATTATACATCTAATTATTCATTGTTGCCATTCAAAGTGGCTGCCAGGCTTCTGGACACGTTTCCGGATGACAGCGATATGGAGTTCGATTACTAGTGTCCTTTTGTTTTTGTATTTATTGGTTAGTTAGTAATTTAATTTAGTACCTATCTACCTAGCGTAATAAATAAATATTTTTTTCAAACGAAATTTGTGTTTTTATTACTTTTTCTTAATGTATAAGTTGTAGCACCTTGTGACAATTAGACAAAGAGCATTAGCGCTAAGATCGGCGAGACATTCCGTCGCCTACTTACGTTTGACATATTTTACAGAAATCCTACCGGCACGCTATAATGAGTGTCATATTCGGTGTACGGTCAGCAGAAAAGGAAGAAAAGTAACTTATATAATACTAACCTACAAAATCTAGCTTTAAATATATAATATCTTGTGACACTCGGCAATATTATAGCTTGCTATTCATTAATCTGAAATTTTACCTCAGTCTAATATTAAGTTATAAATTTAATTGGGTTGTGGAGGTCAGATAGGCAGTCGCTCCATGTGAAATACTAGTACTCAGCTACATCCGGTTAGACTGGAAGCCGACCCCAACATAGTTGGGAAAAGGCTGGGCAGATGATGATTCATTTGTTTTTGAAGAAATATAAATTATTTTTCGTAGGTGCCGTTCGGGGACTTAAAATAATATTGATAGACTGTTCCACTGAACCACATTAAATTATTAATATTTTGTTTTAGTGCGATTTGTGGAAGTGTTCAGGTGCGGTTCGGTCAAGTTCTGTTGAAATCAATGTTCTTAGTGGAATATCTCTTTTTATTACCTACGTGAAAAGGATTGACACATTCCTACAAACCTCATTTGGTCTGTCGCGATTTCCAATTTTTTTAAATGTAATTACTGTATGGCGCACCCTGATAGCTGGTCCCTTGCCGGGCTATTATTTTTATAACTATTATCAGTCATAAGCTTACTTATTTAAACACTAGCTGTTGCCCGCGATTTGTCTGCGATCCAGGATGAAATGACCCGAGGATGGAGGATGGTATGTCCTTCTCCAAGTCATGGTCTACCCATGTGCCAAATTTCATCCAAATGCGTTCAGCCGTTTTAGCGTGAAAGCGTAACAAACAAACAAACAAACATTTACTTTCGCATTTACAATATTAGAAAGAAAAAAGT
Source organism: Apamea sordens (assembly GCA_945859715.1). NCBI lineage: Eukaryota > Metazoa > Arthropoda > Insecta > Lepidoptera > Noctuidae > Apamea > Apamea sordens. Next base: position 17,220,301 of record OX244005.1, on the reverse strand, counting down.
TTATCTGGACACAGTTCGTGAAACACAAAATACAAAATAAATAAAATAAAAAAATAATGTTAATGTACTGTAAATGTAACGTAAGGGAAGAAAAACCACTGCAACAAACATACTTTTATTAATTAGTCATAACTAAAGCACAATTTGCAACAAGCGACGGGTCTTGTCAATAAACAGTTTGCCTTTGACAAAAAGACAAAAGCCGTCTTCGCGTGTCCACCAGCAACACTACCAAGTTGACTTTATAATAATCTCATATCTAGTTTTTATAATACCGTTCCTTTTAATGGAATGTCTCATAAATCCAACGCAATGCTGTGTATTGTATAAAAATGTGCTTAGATACGTATCAGTCACGCAATGTCTACCTGAATTAGATGTTGCAATGTCTTGTCACATATCTAATAGGCTAGAAGTTAAATACGGATATAATTGTAGACATCAAGTTTATACAGGAAAATAATCAATATTAACTGCTTCGCTTGTCTTGTTGCAAAAGCCACTGCTGAGGATGAGGTTTGATTCCCAGGTCGGGTAAAGTGTTCATATGATTCTCTATCAGGAATTTTTCAGTAGCAGCCTGGAGTCTGGATTTGGTGGGTATGCTCGTCGACTGTTACATGGGACCTTCGATCAATAATAGTACTAGATTAAGGATCAGGAACAAAAATCAGTCGCTCAAGTGGCCACGTTTGCACACACGTAAACATTTCTTAGAAAAAAGTTTAATAATATTAACAACTTCAGTTTATTATAAACCTTAATTCTTAAATATAAAGTTTAATTACCATTGCAAAATATATTAAAAATGTCGCTTGAAAATAAAATCATTCTATTTTTAAATTTTCAGTCATTTATTCTAAAATGAAACTTAAAGTCTAAGTAATAAGGTTAAAAACCTACTAATTTGAAATAAGACCACAAAAGTATTTGTGGTCTTATTTTTCGGGCCGTTTTTGAAGCGCTTATCGGGAATCTAGTACTATTATTGATCTATTGATCGAAGCATGGGACTTAAACATAACTGGCAAAATGTGGTTGTAGTAAAGGTAGAAGTCTGCTTAACCCTCCGGGGACAAGGCGTGATGTTATGATAGGTTAATCAATATTGTGGAAATAAATGAAAATTGCTCAAGTATAGTGCACATTTCGAGCTTCGGTTCACATTCTGATTGGAGACAGGGTGTGACATTTGATTTCATTAGTAGTTTCCATGAAGTATCTTCAAAGTCTTCGGTAGAATCTTGTTTTTCTTACAGCAGACGAGTATAATAATCAAAGTCAAATCATTTATTTCAAGTAAGCTATTAATCGTAGAAGGCACTTTAAAATGCCAAAAAATACAATAAAAAAAAAAAAAAAACCATCTGGTTTTGACAGAAGAATATATTCAAAATAATTTCCACTGGCGCCACATTTGCTAACGCTACGCAACAGTCTACGCGATACATCCGACACACCCAAAGAGTAGCGACGTGTAAAATCTGCATTTCTTTGAGATGCACTTGTCCTCCCCCCACCTCCCCCCCCCTAGACGGCTCTTAGATAAAGAGGGCTCTACTTTCGCGCGCTTTGAGCAGACTCCCAGGGTTTTGTTAGGAGTGCTGCGTCCTACGTATAGAGGAGTTAGTTGTTAGGTGTTGTTTTGTACACCGTACGATAGAACGGAGCCAGGTTAGGATTTCTATTGTCTTCGAAAGTATGAGGATATAAATCTGTGTTTCGTTTAGATTTGTGTGTGCTACTGTTGGTGTTCGGATTTCGTTTTTGGTTCTGTATTATGCAACCAGCGGTACTTCGATAGCATACAATACTTGACTCACGCTATGGGACAGTTTCAAGGGAAATAATAGAATTGCTGCCAAATAATTATCAGCTGCTGGATATAGGGATCTCATTCATCACTGGATATTAAAATAAATAATTTCTTTATTTCAAAAAAGTGACAACATTGTTATTGTTACAGATTTACAACATACATAAGTAGTATCTCAAACACGCCTATGCTGGAGATACTGGTTCCCAAACTAGGTTTGAACCTGTGGCTTGGGAGTCAATATTCCTCCATTATAAAAGTCATCCACTAAATTGAGTTGTTTATTTCCTATAGATGCTTATTATCCTTGATATCGATACTTCATCATCCATTCCTTCTTTTCGTTTTGTTTCAAATATCTGCATATGATACGGTACCTATTCTAAGCCATCTTCAATAAGTTCTTGCAAGCTTTAGGCTGCCTGTCCATTGCAGCATAAAGGAAGGATCGAAGAATTGCAGAGCTTGGCAAACATTAATTTACTGAAGTTCTTTTATTAATGTTCGATTTTCTCTGCTCCTCTCCGCTATATTGCACTGGCAGCCTTAGCCGTTAAGTCTGCAAAATCTTGGACATATACAGTCACCAAAGGAGATAAGTAACCTGGGGGCCTACTCCGAAGTGCTAAGTGCGAATGTTCGGATCGAACTGACACATGGCCGAACCGAATATAATTGAAAAATGCGAAAAAAGTTCGGATCGGCTCAGTTGGGTCGGGACCATAGTCAATATTGGAAAGAGTGTAGGAGTGTAGGATCGGAACCGACCGAACCAAATAGTAACTTCGTAGCAGGAAACGGCCGAACATTCGGCCGATACTACTTCGGAGTAGACCCTCAGGGTCGTCGGATATACATAGTTGAAGTTTAGTAAGAAACCGGTGCATGTTTTCCAATGAAATTAAAGATAAATGAAACGTTTGATTTCTATTAATTCAATTTAATTTAATTTGAAAACATCCACCGGTTTCTTAGCAAACTTCAACTATAGCCAACAACCCCGGTTACTTATCTCCTTTGGTGACCGTACAGTGTCCGAAGTTGTCATAACACCATGGTACTACTCAATTGACAAAAAGGTTGCATATAAAATTTCCCATACATGTAAGAAATGAGTGCGTTGCGCAAACGACACACAAGTGTAATGAGCGGTCTCCATGTGTCGCATACTACAATTGTTACGAGTAACAATAGAAATATTAATTGTGTAAGATGTTATGTAAAAATATGTAGACTTTTTGATAGAACATTAATCTTGGAACGAGTTTACATGCTGTTTGCTTTTGTAATGGGAGGACTGGAGGATTTACTTGATAATATAATTGATCAATAGAAAAATCTTCCGTGTAAGTCCTTCCATTGACTGGCAATCAATTTCCAGCAGGACTAAGAATGTGTGAATGAAAGAGATATTGGTTCGCTAACAAACCAAATCGTAGTTTGAATAAAAAAAAAACATTCCGATTCGTCCCACCTGCTGAAATTTCCCACCTGGACATGAGTTTGCCATATAGCCGGATTGACCTAGAAATCTCGGGGTTAATACAATTTAAATCGCCATTGACACTCTCAGATGCAGCATTCATTGGCTTTACCTTAACCTTTACGGTCTAAGTTTTATTGTATACATAACTTGGGTAAGTTTCATCATCATCAGTCTATTAATAGCAGTCCACTGCTGGACATAGGCCTCTCCTATTGCTCTCCATTCAACTCGATTTTCGGCAACTCTCATCCAGCTGCTACCAGCCATCCTGAGAAGATCGCATGGCTATGTTTACCTACATCTAAATACTTGCGGTAACCCTTACCGTGCCTTCCTCTGATCCCTACCATCTAAGATCATACCACCCTAAGGTGGTGTGGCGTTTTGCGTGGATGTGACGCATATTTTCCCCGAACATGTTCTCTTTTTGTGATTGTGTTCTTAATACACTTTTTCGTTCGTTACAATTAACGTGGGCATATAGTACCAGGTTCCTTGATTAGCCACAATCTGAGCTATTTATTATACATAGTTATCGTAACACAGTCCGTTCCTAAAAATACCACCTTATTATTGTCTATTCAAACTCACATGAACCTTTCATTAACATTCCCGATCAGAAACTGAAACAGAAACATCAAAACCACAAGAAAAATGCAAGAAGCCCCACTATACCTACATAAAATGGAGTGTCTGTCTGTGTAAGAGCCATCGAGCTTACGCTGGCACGGCGAGGCTCTTGAACGGCACAGTACGGCACGGAACGGCAAGATACGGCCCTTGAACGGCATAGACGTAGATATTGCTGTTTTTTGTCACCACTTGCATCTTGTAAACTTGGATGCGTTGTGGCGTAACTTAATATGTGTTAAAAAGGGTAGTTTGATGGCTCATTTAGATGCCGTTTTGAGAGGCACTCGTGTTGAAATAAAATTACCTAGGTAAGTGTTTTTTTTGTCGTCATTAACCACCGTTACCATATTATATTTCTTATATCTTGCTAAGCAGACTGAAGACGCCAATTGGAATCGGGCGAATATTGCAGATAATCCTCATAATGTGTAAGGGCAGTGCAAAAGCGTGTTGGGTTGATGATGTCGTCAAAGTCGCGGGAAACACCTGGTTGAGGGACGCACGGAACCGGGAAGGATGGCAAAAAAGGGGTTCTGTACCCAGCGTTGGTGATTCGGGGCTGAAATTATGAAAATGGGTTATCTATTTTTCTACCTAGTTGGACCGGTATTATTATAAACAGGTACCAGCCGATCGATTCTGTAAAAATCTGAAAAGTTAGGTGAAGTGAGCTTATAGTGAGCTGTCAATAGTGTCAATCCCTAGCATTAGTTGGAATGACAGCTCACTTCACCTAAGTTTTCACGGTGAAATGGTTACAGAATCGCACTGCAGGTACAGGTGTTCATAAACTAAAGTCTTGTTCCTGTTAACCTAGCCATAATATTGAAAAAAAAAAACATTGATAAATATTGTTTCCCTCTACCATATTACCTTCTTGTATAACCACCATTTACGACACCCACTGGTAACAGGAAAGACCCATTTGTTCCCAGAACCACAAAGTAATACCGACCCACTTACATACATTGAACGGAAAAATCACAAATCCTACCCCCTCCCCTTTTTCCCCCACCCAGACACTACCCATCACTCATACCCACCCACCACTAGGAAATCAATAAGATTTTTACAATTTAATAAATGCTACTCCACCATTACTATATTACAAGGATAAGTGGGTCGCGTCCCCCATTCTCCCCCTTTTGGGGGGAGGGGGAGGTCACGTCATACATCTCGATTCCAGAACTTTGTTCACAGTTCATGATAATTGAGGGGTTCATATGCTCATTACACTTTAGTTTGAGGAAGCTTGCTTTGTAAGATGGTGTAAGCAGGTTTGTAGGTTTTCGGAGTGATGCCTTAAGTATAAGACTTTAATTGAGAAATGTTGGCCCAGTGGTAACGGCCAGCGACTTATGAGTTGTAGGTCGTTGGTTCGAACCTAGACGGGCGCTTTTTTTCCATTAGCCTATATTGTCCCACTGCTGGGCATATTCCTACCTCCATGGCCTCCATATTCTTCCACCTTTCTATGTGCTGTGCCTACTCCGTCCAATCGGTTAAGAACAGGGCCAAAACAGATGCTTTAATTTATGTAAATTATTTCATCACCACTGCTCTCAAAACGGTGAAGGAAAACATCGTGAGGAAACTGATATGTTCTAGAACCAAAAATTCAAAGACGTGACATACAACCAACCAACCCGCACTGAGCCCGCGTGGTGAATGTGACGGGTCGGCCCACTCCCTCTCACAGAGAGGAGACCTTTGTCCCAGCAGTGGGAACATTATACGTTGATTATGTATGTATGTGTAAGAAAAATGGTTCTCATGTGCCTTTTACATGGATATGATTGATTTGCATTGAACAAAGACACAGTTCTATAGGTACAGTCCCTTTAGGAATGTCAAAAAGTTGAAAATCTAACCTATGTATGCAAATAAAGAAATAATATTAGGTTGGGCACAGTTGCCCAACCTAATATTATTGGACTTTACCTATAGAATTGTGTCTTTGTTCAATGCAAATCAATCATAATATCCATGTAAAAGCACATGAGAACTATTTTTCTTACACATAGGTACATCCATAATCAACGTATAATAAAAAAAAATAAAAAAAATATAAGATAACTGTATCTTATATATTTTTTTGTTTTTCTTTTTAATTATTTTTTAATATTATTATTATAATTTTTTTCTTTTTTTTTTCTCATATTAACATGCAATTTTTCATCTATCCATCCATTTTCTCATCAACAGTAAAATACCTTTTGCGATAAAATTATACCAGAGGGCCTTATTTGAACATACAAATATCAATATTACCACCTTTTCCTCTAGCTGTAAAAAAAGCACTTTCTCATTCATCAGAATCAGAAATAATTCAACACCAAATGCATTCTTTGCGACTAGCCTTGTTGAAGTAAAACCGTTAATGATAACTTACCTTGATAGGCAATAAACGTATGCGTACGTAATTATAGTCTTAGTAAGACATAATTATTTAATAATTATTCAATAAAACGCACCTCCTGACAAGGTGTTGACAGACTACAAGCTCATTTCTTAGTCAACATCTAACTCTTCGCTCTTCATTGAACCCTGGTACATACCTGCCTATTACCGCTTCATAATCAGCCGCAGTCAGTTTTTATCCAATATGTTAATTACGCTTTTTATTCTAATTAATTCTTAGTACATTGTGATCTTCAATAAACATAAGGACGTCCTTTTTTATGTGTACTTCTTACCATCTTACCAAGTGTATAAGTTTTATACAGCTTTTTTGACCTTTAACTGTGTGGACATAAGGTGGTTTTTCGCTTGTTTTTGTATGGAAAAATGATAGTAATTTGTATGTTAATACACTGTCATCAGTTAGGGATGTAAGTATGAATAATTTTCTGCACAATTCATTCCTAGTTGTTATGTCTGCTGCAAAAAGTTCTCGATTGTAATCATCGATGAATTGATATAACTCCATTGAATACAAGCGCCACTTTGCATTATTGAATACTTAGGTTTTTTTTAATTTCATGTCTTCATTGGATATAGATCAATGGGTTTTTGAAGAACAGTTATTGCTTTTAATAATTGTTTTATTGAAATTAGGTTTTTGTGTGATGTTATTACGGATGAGGAGAAAAACAGAATCAATAAGGTAGTTTATTATGTCGCTTCCGATGACAGCTTACAGAAATTATGTGATTTTAATATTACATACGTACCTCACTCCTTCTTCCCATGGGGGTAGGCAGGACACCACATGCCACAACCCCTACGTTCTCCTTGAGCCTCGGTTACGTTCATACATCTGAAGGCCAATTCTCGTAATTTAAAACATTTAAAATCTTTGAGATTGATGAAAGATTGAGCCTGAGATCAGATTGTGAATGTCCTTAAAATTACGAGAATTGCCCCTCAAATCTCAGTCTCATTCTGTAAAAAATACCTCTAATTTCCTTACATTTATGGCAAGTTTTTGACACTTGTTTGTCGCCGAGATGAGACTGCGACTAGATTTTGAACATTTTAAATTGCGAGAATTGGCCTTCAGACTGTGAATGTTCTTAAAATTAAGGGAATTGCCCCTCTGGTTATACTCGCACGATTTTAGACTTTGGCTAGTTTGGTTACTACTTCACCTATGTTACATTCGAATGAGTCTAGTCCTAGACATTAGCCTTGAAATCACCGTCATGAGGCATTTGAATTTTTTATTCAAAGTCAGTAACGCATGGGTAATTTACCTTAGTCGTATCCTATGCTCGTTAGTAGTTAACTGTTGAAATGTTGCAGGTGTCTCTAGGTCTGCTTAGGTAGGTATGGGGTAGGCAGGGTATTTCACCCTTCAAAGAAACACAGCAATATGCTGCTTCTTAAGCTGCAGTGCGATTCTGTAACCATCTCACCGTGAAAACTTAAGTGAAGTGAGCGTGGAGTGAGCTGTCATTCAAAGTAATTCAAAGGATTGACACTATTGACAGCTCACTCTAAGCTCACTTCACCTAACTTTTCACGGTGAGATTTTTACAGAATCGATCGGCTTATCCGTGCACAGATCACAGTCAAGATTGCGTTAAGGGCCACTTTTTGATCCGTAGTTAAACTCAACCAATTGTTAAAAATAGTAACTAATGGTTAAATTTTAGCAAAATGATATATTTTTAGTTTTAAGTTTTAGTATACATATATGTTTTAGTGTTAAGACAGACTGTCACTCCGTGACAAAATAAAACAGTTGGCACTCGTAAAACAGTTATCGTAGTCTTTGATAACTGTTTTACGAGTGTCAACTGTTTATTTTTTTTTTAAACAGTTTTGTCACAATACAATACCGTTCTGGCTACAACAGACAAGACTGTTTTGACTTGGATGTGCGATCAGCGTCAGAAATACTTAGTTCAGCCATTCTTTTCTGTATCAATGTCTTCGTGAAAGCTAACTTACTAACCGCCAGCAATTAAGCAATTAAATGGAAAAATGTTTAAAAATAAACTGAAAAAAATGTTAATTGATAATGTATTTTATAATCTGAATGAGTTTTTTGATAAAAAATAATATTTGTATGTACATACCTAATGTCTCAAAATACTATTGCATGTCCGACTTGGGTAGACTGTTGGAACTAAAATGTAATGTTTATCAATAAGAACTTAATGTACACAGTTATGCAATAAATATATCTTTATCTTTAGGTGAAAGCCGACATGAAGTGTCAAGCTACTTGATGCTAGAGATTGACACTATTGACAGCTCACTTCACTTAAGTTTTCACGGTGAGATTGTTACAAAAAAAGGACGACAAGCATGTTAGTATCCCTTTCCAAGACGATCCTTTCGATAAAAACCTTCTATCTATCTATTCTATCCCATTATCTCCATCCAATAACAAAACACTAATTCACAACAAAACACGACATTCATTCAAGAACGGGGTCAAGAAGCAACGGAATAGAACAAAGTCGTAATTTTCTAGTCGCACGACTTTCAAAGATACTCCCAACATGCTGGATGGTAAGGAAATAAAAATATAAGACACACACGTACCTCGGGGATGCAGGCGGACGTCGGGACATACAATGTAAATAAGTGATAGGTATGTAGTATTTGGTATCGTAGAAGAACATTGCTCTAGAGGTTGGTTTGAAACCTTGACCATATTATGAACCTTATTGTTTAATAAGATACAAGTGATGACGTCAAAAATGATGCGTCAAGCACGCAATGCACTACGTTATGAAGACCACATCATTATTGACAAGAGTGAGCAAGCGTGATTATTGATAACACCTCATGTTTGTTATGATAAAAAGAAGCTAGAGATATTTGATCTGAGAAATACAGAACAAGGAATTGCTAGTCTTATCAGAACACAGGAGGCCCTTGGCTAAATAATAACAGCCGCACAGGTCGATCGGTCAGGTTAAGCTGTGCTTGCCGCGGTTGGTCTGTGGATGGGTGACCATCTTTACATACCGAGACCCCTCCGTGCCTCGGAAAGCACGTTAAGCCGTTGGTCCCGGCTGTCATTCGTGGATCTTTGACAGTCGTTACGGGTAGTCAGAAGCCTGAAAGTCTGACAACCAGTCTTACCAAGGGGTATCGTATTACCCAGTAACTGGGTTGTGGAGGTCAGATAGGCAGTCGCTCCATGTAAAATACTGGTATTCAGCTGCATCCGGTTAGACTGGAAGCCGACCCCAACATAGTTAAAAGGCTAGGCAGATGATGATGATCAGAACACAGGCCCCAAGACTGCAGCTGCCGGCTCATACCGATCTCGTACAAATCATCACATTTGCCAGTGTTATATATTTTTTAATGCCAAACAACCGTAACTTCCTAAAAAATCATTGGCAAAATAATTTCCATAATCACCAAACTTGGTAGATAGAACGATGATAGACGTTTGTTGATATCGACAGGCCAGAGTACTCTCTTTTCCTCTTCTGGTCCATAAAATACCTATAGATAGGTATGTGTAATCTGTGTAATTATATAATGTGTGTAATCTGGCACACTAGCCAGCACTCTAATTGCGTAACACACAATCAATCAGAATCGGTTTCATTTTGACAGTTCAACAACATTCATTGCGTTATTTAAGCGTTGAGCAGACAAATTTTTCGAACTTATGAAGCAATGGATTAGCAATTTGGTTCAAAATGATTCAGATTACGATTGATCGTGTGTTACGCAATTAGGGTGCTGATCACTCGTATAATTAACTAAAATCTTTGCTAGATTGATCTCCGAATTATCCACATCTAAATGTACCTCTATCATGCAAAAGTCCACAGTAGCTAGGAAAACGGGAGAGCTTTTACTACCGAGCCAAGATAACGAGAGTCCATACAAAATATTCCATACTCAATTAACTATTCTCTATATTTTTGAAGTCCATTTTAATACGGCAGAGGAAAATTTTTGCCTAAGTGTGTGTAAGGCCCACTGTCTGTGAAACAACGTATGCATGTGTGAGTGTCGATTCGTATTAACTATGTAAATTTTGGTCGAGCGAACCAGTGGTCGCTTTTTTGGTAAGTTTGTCTTCTTTTTGGGTTGGCATCATTTTGTGGTGGTCACTTTTGATGTTGTTTTAAGAAGGTGGGTGGGATTAAGGGGATTTTCATCCTGACACTGTTTTGTTATTATAAATGATTTAAAACAATGAACACTTTTTTTTTTTTGAGAATGGGAAATCATCAAATGACTCCTCCCGCTCTGGGTGGAGCAGAAGGGAGTGTCAGACTCTTACTGACTAAAACCCACCCGTGTTCCTTCCTTAGCCCTTTATGTTCCAGGGCAGCGGTAACCCTTTCGGATGTTCCCGCTACCCAAACAATAAACACTTACACGTCAATCATAATTATTTTAAAAACTAGGAGAGGTCGGCGTTTCCTATCTGACTAGTCTGAGAAGAAAGGCCGAAACAAAGTCAGAGGTCACAGTCTCATTTAAAGTCCAGACATAATCTTGGTCCAGATATCATCTTGGAAGACCATGTAGATTGGTGTCTGAAATGCTCTTTTGAGGAAAGAACCACACAGATTAGGTGGACCTGTCCAGTGTTAAATACGAGCCTACATACATTTGAATGTAACAAGAAAAGCAGCCGGAATATCTTCGATAATATAACGGTTTTGCTCCTAACATTAAGTTAAATAAATAACGTGTTACTAATACTAAGTTACTTGTTTCTCCGCTCGAAAATAGGTCTTCTATTTTTTGTCACCATGGGAATCGAACACAGAACCACACACCACCCGTTCCTGTGGCTTTTAAATCAATGTGGCAAGTCAACGTAAAGTAGGAGGTGAGAACGCTGGAGAGTTTTATTCCAAAAGACTGCAACATACAGAATATTTTAGACGTTTAAAAAGTATGCTTACATTACAAAACTATCGTAAAACATTTTCATCTCACTGCAACATTAAAAACAAATTGAAAAGTTGCAAACACGTCGTAATATCAGCACAGAAAACACAGCGAACGACAATACAATTTCACTGGAACCCACCACCGACACAGATTTATTAAGCACAAAGTATTTCGTGAAATCAAATCCCCTATGACACAAGAAATAGTTCAGACCGTCGAACGAAATCCTCCAGTTTCAGCAAATCCTGAATATTCCTCACGGAAACCAACCGAACAGTTTCATCTGAAACGAATTAATTACACCCATTCAGTATTCTACGAACATCGAAAGCGACCGCAAATAATTCACACACACACACCCAACACACGGAGCTTATATACAAAAACATCTAAATCGTGCACATAAAATTTCATGTATAAAAATGTCAATAAAACACTCACACAGCGACACGGTTATACGAAACAGCGTTGACACAGAACGCACACAGCTGGAAAACCTTTCGCTCGACGAATATGTATTGCTACTACATAGGAGTAATCTTTCATTGACGCACACAGGCACCTTTTCCGTACATTGGTGAGGTTTTTTCCGTATCGCTGTGTGGGTTTTTGCTTGCGCGTGGGGGTGGGGGGGTAGCATACATTTTCAGGAAGGCTTCGGCGTCACAGGGCGTCTTTCAGCGTTCCGATGCCGCACACATCGCAGGCTATCGGCGAGACGAAGAAGCAAAGAGTGGCTGTAGATTAGTTTGAAAGTTAGAGGGGACGGTTTTTCAGGAAGGTTTTTGATGCTGTTTTTCAGTAGCTTTATTACTTTACAGATGCGATAATTATAGTGCTACTGAATTATGTTTAGATAAAAAGACACTTTGGATTTATTATGATTAATAAGGATTGATCGTAGATTTGTTAACAGTTAATATTTGCACTCGAAACGCTTACAATTTTAACACAAATACAAGATTATTTAAGATAAATAATTAAAATCTATATTGTCCATAGTTTTATTCAATACCCAAAAAATACATGTCTTGCAGCACCATTTTCTTCATTTATTCAGTAGGTACCTTGGCACAATAGGTTTCAATTATGAAAATATTTGAGAAGTATGAAGATTACCTCTAAATTGAAGTCACAAAATCAAGTAGGTGCCTTTAGAAATACCGTTGCAACTCTTATTTATCCATCTAATAGAAAAACAACCATTTTAAAAGTCCTCCAAAAAAGTCTCTGCAGAAAATTCTCAGGCTACTCTATGGTATCGGGCGCAGATCACCGGGGGTGGGGGGCGCTAAGGAGGGGGGTAGTGGTTCGTGTGTGTTCGGAAAAATGCCTTATGATCCCGCCCGCCCGTTGTAAGCTTTAAGTTTTTTATCCTATCCTACATTGTCGGCCTTAGGGACAAATAGATTATCGTCCGCATATTGTATTTGTTATTTTTGGGATAGATTTTTTGAGGCTGGTTAAAATATAGATTTCTTTAGAATTTAGTCGGTTTCTAAGTAGGTCTTTTGTAGTTAGTACCTACCTTGTGATCATTATTTCTAGTAGGTACTTTTCTGCACGGGTCTTAGTCAGGAGGACAGGAAGAAGTGTCTTCTTTACTATTAGTGATCACCAGTTCATCAGTCACGTCTAGTGATTTTTTGTGTTGAGGGTATCTTTTAGAGGCACTTTGAAGTTGACTGGACCAGCATACATAGAGAAAGTCAATATTGCCAGGTCTCCGTTTAAGCTGCAAAGATCTGAGGACTTAGATGCTCGTACCAAGTAAGGTTTCTTCTGAATGTGGATGCAAAAATTTTGATTTGAAAGGTTAGAAATAGGTCTTGGTTCAATCCCTGCCTGATGGCCAGCATGTTTTAGAGACTGAGGGTTGTTTAAGGGCGGATGGGCTTGAGTGCACTTAATGAAAGAAAAGAAAGAAAGAATGCCATGAGATTCTAAAATGCGTTCCGTGCACCTTGAACAGTCTACCTTTCTAACTGCCTCATATTTTTACCATGAAAGAAGAACAATGGACAAAGTTCTTGCAGCCAGAGACTACTTCCTCAATACCCCGAACCCACTACTGAACATAAGACTTCCCACAACTCCATCTCATTCTCCAAGACACTACAAACACATAAAATTCTCAATACCTCCCAGTTCCCACAGTTCAATATAATATAATACATATAAAAAAACCGGTTTCACACGTACAGCGATCTCCCTCCCCCCTTTGGGGGTGGCACGGGGTGGTGCGCCCCCGGGGTGACAAGAGCCCAGTGCTACTACGGGCAGGTGCAATGTATTGGTGCAATCTGGTCCGCTGTTGCATTATTAGTTTTAACGTTTCTGTGCCGGGTTACTTATTAATTTTACGCTTAAATTCTGGTTTTTGGGCTGGTGGTAAGGAGCTTGGGAATCGATTGTGATGGTAATTTATTTTGAGATAAAACTTTATTAATAATATTTTGTTAAAATAGTAGAAAACTGTGGAGTTTCTAGCCCTTACGAAATTACCGTTTGGAAGGGGCAACTAGAATCAATTTTCTTGTAAATTTAAAAGTGCCTTTTACGTGCCTATTTAAAATAATTTATTTTATTTTGACTTTGATTTTTTCTTAAGCGGATAGGCAGAAGTAACAATGTTAGATTTACGATGTGGCTTATTAGTCCAAGATTACGATATACATATGTTCAGTAAGCTGTCTCGTAGATAGGTATTACGTTTAGCGACAAGAAAAATCATTTTACCTTTAGCTATAATAGCATTTTGTCTATGCTGGTATGTTCATAAGCGTGTCCTACTTATCTATTACCTACAAATGTAATACTCTTTTCACTTCTCCTACATTCATCTCTAATACTATAAGTATCTTTACGTGTACAAATGCAGAGAAGGTAGGCAGTAATATATCATAATGCTGATTAGTCCACAATGAAGTTATTTAGTCTCAACGATAATGGACAGCCTACCCCCTTTTACGAGCGGTGATAAGGGACATCGTTAGAGCCATTTATTGGAACAGTTTGGGCACTATTCCAAATTCAGAAAAAGGATCGAAATCTTGGATATCTTTTCCTTTCGCAGTCTAGATTTGATGCAGTAGTGAAGCGAAGAAAATATTATAAAGTGTTACGATATTAAACTTCTGCTGTCTGGGAAAACGTTGTCGAATCTGTACAACTTCTTGTCCACTTCCATCATAGTTGTGTATGTATTTATTTTTTTGAGTATGATATAATTATTACCATTCTATTAATATTTATTTTAGAGAATATTTATTTATGTATGTTTATTTGTATGTATGTTAGTATATTCTCGTAATTTTTGTTTAGCTTTTAAATGATTTGATTTTTTGATTCTATGTATTATTTTTTGTCTCCTTTGCTCTCACACGCTGTCTACATCTCTGTATCTATTGTCCTATCTCAGGTATGCTGGAAGACATTTCTTATGAAATAAGCATCACCTCTGTAGGTACCTATTTTTTCTGTTCTGTTTTTCAATGTCTGTTTATATATGTGTGTACATAAATGGTAAAATAAATAAATAAACTTTGGTATAAACTAAATTATCAACAGGAAAATATAAATAAAAATATTAAATCAGGCTTTTCTTTAAGTGAAGGACGTTCACGCCTTAAGCTTTTATGAAAATATTATAGTTCTATGTTTACGTAAGTTAAATATTATAACACTTTATAATATTTTTTTTCCAGCTGAAACTGTCAAATTTTCCCAATCAACCTTGTACTTTAATGCTTTAGCGATAAAGTTGAAAATCTATTAAAGAATTTGACAGATTGTAGTAGCGTTATGTGCTTGGCGTCTGTACGATGAAGACATTTTTTTTGCTACATTATCAACACCATGTCGCTCTATGTAAAATACTGGTATTCAGCTGCATCCGGTTAGACTGGAAGCCGACCCCAACATAGTTGGGAAAAGGCTAGGCAGATGATGATGATGATGATTATCAACACAATTTTTCATATAGAAAACTAAAGGAATTGATGATAATTCTATATCTTATTATTTTAAATATTATTAATATTAGGATTTCTTGCTAAATTATCGAAATAATTTGCCATATTAGGATTATTATCAATTTGTTCAGTTTTCTATAAAACTACACAAATTGATGATAATCGTTCACTTATAGACCAATAAATGTTCATGTTTCCTTATACTGAAGAAAATTCACAAATACCGAAATTCAGCTTCTGAAAAACTCACGTTCAAAAGAAAACAAAAGCAGACGCTTCACGATATTCTCAAACGAAATCATATCTCCTATAACATATTCTTCGGTAAGGAAGCTGTAACATTCGCTCCGTTGCTCCCGAACTACAGATGTTACTCTTTAGATTCCGTACGAATACGAATATTACTCTCAAAAATTCGAACGAAAATCATGACTTATTGTGTAATTATGCAACTGTGAGTAATTGTTGAGTTGCGATTGCTACGTGAAGTTTTGTTTACCTAAACAGAGAAAGTTAAAAGAATAACCGTGGAGTTACTTGCCGGTTCTTCTGCATAGGAAACGACCAATTGGAACCGTGCACGTAGCTTCTGACATTTCATAAGTGCCCATGTAGGTTTATGTGACATAAAATATTTTGATTTTGAGTATGCGGTCATTAATTTGGCACATCGAATGTTAGAAAAGGTTAGCTTAGTTGACTGTAGGTATTCTCTAAAACTTATACCTGTGTGACAGTAGGTATCGTTCAAAATCTTGACATGAAATAACTAACGCCCTGTCAAACTCAAACTCAAAGAATTGATTTTAAATATACCAATTACAGGCAGTTTTGAATTGTCAAGCGGTCGGCCAGTCAGAAGTTACCTATGGAGACGAACGGGCCAGAAACTTTAAACGAAAGCTCACCCTTCTCACTGCAGTTTTTAAAAGTAAGTTGTTTTTAGCATAGTAAGGTGTGGTTACCGTTGGAAAAGAAAATCAAATTCACAATTGGTGGTGTCAGCTTGCATAGTTATTTTCTTTTCTTGGAGAAATGTTTAGCAAACAAGTCATATTAATTACAAATTAAAATAGAAAACAAATCACAGACTTGCTTAAATTTATGACAATTTTTAAACTCAACACAGCTTCCATTCTTTCGGAAACAAACAACAGGCGACCCCAAAATACTTAGCAGATATTTTTGCTTTTCATTTGGTCAGGTCAAACGCAAAAGCAACTGCTAAAACAACCAGTTGCAAACTACACAATACAGTTGCCGAACATTTAAGTTTCGTGTGTCCGTTATAAATTCCGAGCGGGCGTTCTATATTCAAATTGGCCGCCGCTATTGGCTGCCGCTGGGTGGTATTTTACATCCGCGAAACTATGAAATACTGGATAAGGTTCAGTTTCTCTTCTTATCTTTTCTTCTTTACATTGCTTTCTTTTCTTTCAGAATACTTTATTTTCTTGGTATTGAGGAATTTAAGGAGTGGTTGAAGATTGAGTGAACCCTTTAATTTTTTATATTATACTAGCAGCGGCCCGCGGTCTCACCTGCATATGTTTCGCTCCCGTGGGAATATCGGGTTAAAAGTATCCTATGCGTTAATCCTGGTTATAAACTATCTGTGTGCCAAATTCCATACAAATCCTACTAATATTATAAACGCGAAAGTTTGTGAGGATGGATGGATATATGTTTGTTACTCTTTCACGCAAAAACTACTGAACGGATTTTGATGAAACTTTACAGTAATATAGCTTATACATCAGAATAACACGTAGCTTACTTTTTATACCGATATTCCCACGGGATCGATACTTATGAGGGTGAAACCGCGGGGCGCAGCTAGTTATTATTTAGAATATTGCACAAAATGCGCCTAAATAAGTTTTCACGTCAAAAACTACCGATCACTACAAATCCAGCCCCTAGAAGTTCATAAAACTCCAAGCGCCACTATATTTTCTTATCCACCTCCACCAGTTCTTCGCAGCATCGAGTAAAATTTCTCCCGTACAGAAAGCTTGCCGTAATGTCCATGCATAAAGTATTTTAAACTGGTTAAAATGCAACGTTCTGAGCGCGCTGAGGTATCAAAGGGTGTTACTTGCTTACCTTTGAAGAAGTTTCTAAGTTTTGAATTTTGGGTGAGCAGAAGAACAGGGTGTTTTATAGATAGAATCGTTTTTGAGCACATTTTTGGGAAGATACGATAGTTTCTACAGAGTATTATGTATGTTCGTTCTATCAGCTGCTTTTTGGTACTTTCTGACTGGTCTACGCTGTCCTCTCATACCTGTTAACACTGTAATTTAGAAATATTGTAAAAGCCAATTATTTTTAGAGGAGTAACCGTGGAGTTACTTGCTGGCTCTTCTCCATAGGAAACGACCAATTGAAACCGTGCACCTAGCTTCTGACGTTTCGTAAGTGCCCGTGTAGGTTTTTCTGATATAACATATTTTTATTTTATAAAAAAATGTATTTTATGCTGTAAGTATGTGGACCCTGGGGTCAGAAACGTAGACATTTAAGTCCGTTTACCACTATCATAATTTTTAAAAAATAATTATTAACTTATGCGTAAAATTATTATTGTTTTGACTTGCCCAATTAACAATTGATACATAAAAATATTAAGTACTTAATACTCAAATCTTTATTGCATTCCATATGTGTTTAGATTGTATATAATATAATAATAATAATATCCCTGGACATTTCACACAGCGCCATCTAGTCCCAAGCTAAGCAACCTAAAGCTTGTGTTATGGTAACAAGATGGCTGATAAACTACTTAAATACATATTTTTTTTTGTAAATACATACATATTATAGATAGAAAAACACCCAGACTCAGAACAAATACATGTAGGACTTACAAATATTTGTTCTGTGCGGGAATCGAACCCGCGACACGCAGCGCAGCAGTCCGATCGCTCAGCCACTGCGCTAACCGTGTTGCAATATA
Organism: Apamea sordens; assembly: GCA_945859715.1. Taxonomy (NCBI): domain Eukaryota; kingdom Metazoa; phylum Arthropoda; class Insecta; order Lepidoptera; family Noctuidae; genus Apamea; species Apamea sordens. The sequence continues at coordinate 17,202,101 of OX244005.1, read as the reverse complement.
AGGTAAAAGATCAAAATGGACCCTTAGGTATTATCTTTCCTCTTTCGAAAGCAAATTTTTTAATATTTTTTAAAGTTTTTATGTAAAACATAATGCAATATTTTAATTTCTAGAACTGCATTCTGTTTTCATAATAATATCAACTTACTTCTTCATTATATGTGACCATTAGAGATGCGCCAAGTACTCGGCATAATCGACCATTTTATCGAGTATTCGGTATCGGTCGAAAAACTCGGTTTGACTGCTGAGGTACTCGACAAGAACTCATAAATATTATAACCTGCCTTCTTTACAATATTAATGTAGATTAGTCATTGTCAGAAAAATCACGTGAAAAAACCGAACATATTTATTTATTTATATATATATTTTATTGTACAGTCACGAATAAAAGTATGTATACACTCGGCTTTATTGAAAAGCGATTTACTCCTTTATTTTTTTATGAAATTTTATGTTGTTACGAACGTAGCATTTTCGAACCCATAGGTTTATTTAATATGTCGTATTTCAACGTTGCATTCGTTATTTTACGAAAAAATCGCAATTGAAACTTGCCAAGTGTTGACATATTGGTGCGTACTCCAGAAAATCAATCAACTCAGCCTATCGCAGTCCATTGCTGGACATATGCCTCTCCCAGACTGCGCCCCAATACCCTGTCCTCCGCCTCCACCAGAAAATACTTTACAAAAAATACGATTATCACTACAAAACCTACAATGAGCGGCATATTTAATAAAAAAATCAGTCTCTCGTGGTAATAAATTTCTGCTCAGCATGATCTATCTCTATAGCGGTGGCACTTTTCATCTAATGCCTCGTAGCAATGCCAAAAACTTACACGCCATTCTTCTATAATAGAAGAATGGCGTGTAAGTTTTTAGTACATTCCCAATACCTGCGTCAACTAAACCGAGTTAATCAGCAGAGTACTCGGTTCGGTAAACATAATACCAAACAATACCCGAGAATTGCTTGGTAGTATGTTTATCGAACCGAGTATAAGTTTTACCGAGTATCCGAATTTTACCGATACTCGGTAAAACTTGTACTCGGCGTATCTCTAGTGACCACGAATATATTTTTAGTTCAGGGTCAAAATAGAGTACCGTACATTATCTAGCAAGTTAACACGTCACGCGTATGATGTGTAGAAAGGGAGACGAGGTTACAATAATAACATTTTATTTACCTATTTAAATACACAAAAGTCTACAATATAATATTTACCATATTTACTCATAATCACAGCCTATAACGTTCTCAATGTTTGGGACTCAAGCCTTCTCTCTGGCCGACTTTCTGAAAGGATGTTTTCAGAAAGAGTCGGTTCAGGGTAGTACTGCCACTGTCTACCATCTCACCCATTTCTGCCACCAAACAGCACCTTCTTCACCTTGAAGGGTGTTTTAACCGACTAAGAAAAACGGAAAAGGTTCTCAAGTCGACGCGTATATATTATTATAAAAAAAATTAAACCGCCGAAAAAACTGAAAAGCAAAAAATAATAAACCTTTTTTATTTAGCCTTAATATAATAACTAAGTTCTTAAAATAGTGTAAGTATACCTAAATAATTTTGAGTCGGCGCCAAACAATCAATAAACAAAGATTTTTTAACAAACAAAATTGCCCTGAGTATCGAAAAACACCAACATGGTGAAATTGTGTTAATCAGGTTTCATCAAGCAAATTACTTCACCTCCCATAGTTTAAATTTTATAAAAAATATTTGATCTAGGAGATATTTCATAATATTTCTCACACATTGTCACTATCTTTTCACCTACAAACATCACCTGACCTTTTTGAACTCTGATTGTAATTTTTTTTTTTCAGAATAAGCCTTGGCATTCATTTGTGTCAACTTTTGTGTAGTTGTTGATATTCTTTTTGACCCACCACAACAGCCACCACGAGATTTGAAATCTGATTTATTGATCATACACATCACATAATATCACACCTATTTTCCCGGAAGGGTTAGGCAGAAACCACTAAAGTACACCCACGTATCGCCAGTTATGTTTAAGTTCCATGTAAGGTGCGCTAGTTGCCATCCCGGGCACATCGACCATACCGACAAGGACCCCCGGGATCTTAGACTTGATCAGAAACTAGAAAATTAACTGGCAAAGTATATAGACAATGTGGAGACAACAATACGACAATAAATTAAAACACTGGCAATACTAATGCTCATGAGTATTTTGGAACTATCAAATCAATCCTAGCATCGAAATTTAAAAAAAAGTGTTTTTTTTAAACAAACTAAACAGTAGTGATGAGCTGACTTAGGGTTTTGCCAATCTTTGACTAGCTATAGTGCCTAAACTATTGGATATATTTGATTGAATTTTCGTATACAGAGTAGGAATGGCATTAGATATAAAATAAATAAATAAATAAAATAAGTTTATTTCATATCATTTTGGCTTACATTGCATGTCGAGGAGTCTCCATTTAGGCATAGCAATGCCTGTAGTTGAAGGTTCCGCTCTTCCCTTACATTATAAATTACAAATAGGTAAGTAACAAAAACAAAAAAATAAATAAAAAATAAAATAAAGAAAGAAAGAGAATAATTATAAGATATACGCAGTTTAATTTACTGTCGTATTCTCGTCTCTACCTTGTATATTGTATACTTTCCTTAGTAGTTTCTTGGTACACCAGTTTCAAATCGAGTGCTTCTGGTAGGGGCTCCATTCTTCGCCAGTAAATACGACCATTTTTATGAAGTTCATAAAGAACAAGCCGGGAACTAGCAGCCAACGTACACTTTGATTTTATTTAAAACAAGGTGAGTATAACTTTCAGTTAGCTTACCTTGGGGGAATATTGAAAAATTTTCAAAATTCTGGAGTAATAAATATATTTTTGTAGTATGTTCGGATACAGTTCCGGAGTTTATGAGGAATTTTGAGCAAACCATATGAAATTGGACTCGAGTTTTTAGAAGATCAGTTTTAGTGATATCATGGGGTGGGAAAAAAGTATATATATATATGTATGTATCTATTAGCGTTATCATCATTTCAGCCGAAAGACGTCCACTGCTGAACATAGGCCTCGGACCAAGCACCTCCACCTCAACTGGTTCTGTGCTTTTTGCATCCAGCGGATTTTAGGGATCTTCACGAGGTCATCGGTCCATTTTGTGGGACGCCTTCCAACGCTACGTCTTCCGCAAAAATCTGAAGAATATAAGTATGTACATTATTCAGTTAATGTCGCCAGAATTCTCGTTTCATATCGATCTTTGCTAATATAAGAATGGATTATATTTATTCCAAAAATGCACACAAGCTAAAATAGGTATCTCCTAAAGTATATGTATATCTACAAACGCACTCAAGAAATAGTACGTACAAAATATAATACATACGTCTGTGAATTCAATATGTGCGCAATAATATCCAATTTATGTAAAATATAAGCTGAGAGTCATCTGCGAAGGATTTTTCGTGGTGCATCACTATTAAATATGAAATATTATATCGGAAGTGCTGTTAGAGATGGGGGAAGGTGTTATCGATAGTTTGGAATGCCTGTTTCTGTTCCTTAATTAGTAAAACTGTAGGTTCTTCATAAGCTCCTGAATAATTTTGACTGACTGACTAAATGCAGCAGCTCTTATGCACTACGGGATATTTTTATTCGTTCGTCAAGATTAACGGGAAAACTGATATAGTTATAGTGCCTTATATTATTTGCAAGGCTAAATAGTATTATTTTCGTCATAAGGCAGTTGTTCTCAATCTGTTGGACTGTCTATCTGGTAGTCCTTCTCTGAAGATACATATATGTATGTAGTTAAGTATGTTAAAAACAGGCTCTGCATGGAGCATATCAAAATATATTTATCGATAAATCGCCGCACAGCACATCACTAACTAGAGCAATGTTTCACCGGGATCGAGTGGAGGCGACGTGCTCTATATCGAGCATATTCCGAGCGCACTGCCACCAACTATGTACCGTATATGATAAACTTATTGCACACATGGAGCACAAATTATTTTTATTTCGATAATTCTCTGTGTGAATTATCGGTGTGTGTTGAATCGCGCACAATCACAACACAGTCAGACCCTGGACAGATGCCTTGCCAGATAAAGATCAGTTTATTTCTATCAAACAGATTTTAGACAGGTTAACACAGGATATCGGGTTAGATGATATGGCTAGAATCAATAATTTATTTATTTAATCATCTAAGTACACACTTATATAAATAGACAAGAAAAAAAAGAACAGAAAAACTTGAGAGGTGTCAAGGGACACCCGGATGGAACGAAGTATAATTGGCTTGCTTTCTATAAGAGAGAGAGAGAGACAGACAGAGAAACAAGCGCACGCCGCACGGCTTACAACTATAGCAAAAAGTGTCGTGCCAACTTTTTTTCCGTCTAGCCCCCTTTCGCACCGCGCGATATGGAACTTCGTTCCACAAATAGGTTCATAGGTTCATGTTTATTTCCAAAGAAATCTCTTCTCTTCATAATAATGTGGTGAGGTAAAAGATACGGACTCAGAAACATGAAATATAACATTTCAACATCTTTCAATACCTCGAAAAGCACGTATTTTAATTGATGGTCTTGATTGTCACGATCGATGGTGCCGTGTTGAAAATTACCAGCCACTAAAGTTAGCAGCAGTTCTGCCTGCCCATATGCACAAAAGCTCTTAGTTGTCACAGGAAGAGGTTCTATATACTGGAATCATACCCATGATCTTACTTGCTGAAGACTAGATTTGTCAGATGATATTTTTTTAATAAAAATAATAGTTTTTCTCTCCCAGTGTGTCCCATATGAATGAACGTGCGACGCCTCCGCCGGCCGAATGGCGGATATCTCGCTGTGGCGATACTCGATTTTGTAGTAATTCCACTCCTCCAGCGTTGGCGCTACTGAGAATTTTATATATCACCGACATGAGGAATATTTCAGTGATCATTTGTGAAGCTTTTGAGCAGAACTAGCGAGTCGTGGATAATGAAGTAAAGCTGTTTTTTACGTGGAAAGGATAGGTATTGAAGGGAAATACAAATTAATTAACCCCCGACGCAAAAACGACGGGGTGTTATAAGTTTGACGTGTCTCTCTCTCTGTGTGTGTATGTCTGTCTTTGGCATCGTAGCTCCCGAACGGATGAACCGATTTTGATTTTGTTTTTTCGCTACTATTTTATCTTTAACAGAACGTTAGGCTAATAATTAGAGTGGTCCCCCGACGGGACAACATTTAATCACAAAATTTCATATGTACTTACGTTGGGTCATAATTTCAAGGTTATTTTTTTCTTTTTATAGGGTTTCACGTTTATACCTTTTTTGTTCTATTTGTGGCTATTTTTTCAATAGTTTTTTTTTAATTTGTTTTAGACTTTTTACATTCATACTATTTTTATTATTATTTTGTGTCGGGGGTTTTTTTAGGAAGTACATTCAGCATGTATTAGAACTTCAATACCTACTCGAACTAAGTGTATGGGACGGCTGATAATCTTTTCGTGATTACGATGTTGGTCTGATGGAGAAAGTTGTTCAGTTTGATGGTTTGTACCACACCCTTATGAGCACACCTTCCTGATAAGTATATGCTTAATAAAGTTTCCAAGACTTCTGCTAAGTGATGATTGACTCTTTGTTGACATTTTCAGGCATGATGTTTTCATGAGCTTTGTAGATAGTGAGTTGAACCGGGAAAGTTAAAAGTTTAAGACTAAATAATTGTATCATCAATATCATCATAATAATTATGAATTATAATTAAGTATTGATTCTCCGAGAATTTATTTGAGAAGCTTAAATCATTTTTTTTTAATTGTCAATGGGCTCACTCTTGACCTCAATCCAGGCCAGAGGCAGGGATGAGATCTACGGTGGAACGAGCTTGCCCAGAAGATATTCACTCTCGCCTTGAAGAGATTCGGGTTGTATGAACTCGGGGAATCTATCTAAACCTAGTTTGCTCTGCGTCACTCCTACCTAGGCTTTCTGAAATTGAAAACCAATATAAAAGCGACTCGCAGTTCTCAAGGTTTCAGGCTAAGCATCTAAAGGACTGAAATTCTGGGAACCTGTCGATTATACTAGAGATAGAAAATGATAAAATATTCTTTGATAACAAGGTTCAAGGAAGGTTGTTCAGGGTTCAAGGTTAGTAAAGTTCTTTTTATTATAAAGAAAAAAGTCCTCCAGAACGAATTTCAACAATGGCGACCATTTTCAGTGGAGACCAGCAATTTTTTGTTTTGTATCTTTATTTTTTGAAGTGAAAACTTCTTTAGAAAAACCCGATCCCAATACAAGGTCAGATTAAATTAGCTAACGAAACTTTACAGACGTGATCGGTATCGATATCTAAACACTATAAAATTAAAACAAAATGTTTTGATGTTTTTTTTTTGGGGTTCAACGACCGCTGGATGTTACTAAGTACGAGTTGAGAAAATCTGTTTTTCTTAGTTTTGTCGTGTTGAGATATCGATACAAATCACGACTGTGAAGCTTATCCAAAAAAAGCTCGATTTTTAAACCGATATTTCAAGTGACTACCTACACTAAAACCCACAAAAAAATCGTCAAACTAATTAATTTTTTGTTTTATTGTGTTAAGAATATCGAAACTCATCACATACGTGGAGTTTCGCTAGCAAATTTATTTTGACCCTGTATAGTTGGGGTAAGGCTAGGCAGAAGGCCACCCGGGTTGACGGCGCGTTGTGTTCCACGCGCGCCTCAAAGAGATGTCAGCACGAACTGACGGGGTCTGCTATAGTACCGATGCCTACCAGGACCGCGGGTTGTTCGAAAGAGATACCGTGGGCACAGGCAACTGAAGGAACACGTGTGGGTTTTAGTCAGTAAAAGTCTGAAGTCATCTGATGATTTCCCACTCAAAAAAAGGCTAAGGTAAAACTTTCCTCACCAGATTGTTCAATAAGCAGACTACATTACTCAAGCCATCCTCCCATCGGTCTGCATAAGCTAGAAAAATAAAGGCCATCTATCTTTAGCCACCCCGCATTATAAAAAAGAAAAACATCAAACATAATGCAGTTACGGCTATCTGCAGCGGAAGCGACGACGGGACGCAGGAAAAATATTTTTCCATTTTAAATAAGTACACGGAAAAGCATATATATTTGCTTTATCTAGGAGTTCGTTAAATATTAGTAGGTAGTGAACAGTAAAACCCCGGATTGCGCACTTTTTTCCCTATTAATAGCCCGGGTTGATGAGGATGTTCTGCCATTTTTTATCTGTGAAACTTTTTTTTTGTATCCTGAAATGGAGTGGAACGTGCTTTTTTAATTTGTCGAAACGAGCCGGTTTTTTTCGCACTGACTGACATTTGTGAAGATTCGCTATAGTAGTGAATTATGGACTTATTTTGTTGCGTTTTAATTAACGGTGGGCGGCGATTTTTTTTGTTTTTTTTTTTTTTCTATAAGTACGTGTTGTAGGAAAGGAGTGTGCTTTGATAATTATGTATGGAAGTCGCTTGCTTGGTAAGGAGTTATTTTTAATGATTATAATGATGCAACACTCATATAATTGGTACCCTATTTTTTTTCTTTTTTTGGCAGATTTTGAATGCAATTTATTGATACATTTCTTTGTCTTCAAACTGAAATCAACCATATGTAAATGATGAAACAACAACATAAAACGATAGTTTAACTACGACAGTTATATCTATTACTAGCGCTTTCATCCAATCAGACAGCGTGACGTCACGCTAACGGTCAATGAATGCATACCAAATTTAAATATCACGTTCCAAATTTAAATCGACAGCGACGCACCGCGATTGACCGATCGCCGCGGCAGGCGTCACAAATCAAATCGATACCTACACGTACACATCGGTGGATACCTATCGAAGGCGGTTTCATGCACGCACACTGACACATAAACGTCGAACGTGGTAAATACGAGATATCGGTTCGAGTGTGCGCCGTTGTACCCAATCGCGCAGAACCGATCAACCAATCACGACGCGTGGTTCGTTCTCGATACTCTCCGACAATTTTCGCTTGAGCTTCGGTGCTACTTCGTGTTACCCGTCGCGCTTCGATTTTTGAACAGAAAAGGGGAGGGTGGGAGGTCTCGGTGCACTGGCCGTTAATCGTCGAAGGTTCGATACGCCATTGGCTATCGGATCTATGTTACGTCACGTAGATTTTCCGAGGTTTTTTCTCTCGTAAATGGGAGTGCTCGCTACGGACATAGATGGGCGCTGAAGCGTCTGATTGGTATTGCTTTCGTATGTACTTCGTGTCTGCTTGTCATGTATTTCAGGTGCATTTTTTAGGACTATTTTTGTGGAGTGGAATGTGCATACTTAGTTGAGAGATGTTGCCTAGTTGTGTTACACTGTTTTGCGAGTTGTAAGGAACATTGAATCGTGGTTTTGCGTTCTTGGTCGAGGGGCTCGTGGCTAAGTAATTACAGGCGCACGGGTCGTTCGATCAGGTTAAGCTACGCTTGCCACGGTCGGTCCGTGGATGTGTGACCATCTTTACATACCAAAACCCCTCCTTGTTTCAGAAAGCACGTTAAGCCGTTTGTCCCGGCTGTCATTCGTGATGGATCTTTGACAGTCGTTACGGGTAGTCAGAAGCCCGAAAGTCTACAAAAACAATTGTGACAACCAATCTTACCAAGGGATATCGTGTTACCCAGTAAACTGGGTGGTGAAGGTCAGATACGCAGTCGCTCCATGTAAAATACTGATACTCAGCTGCATACGGTTAGACTGGAAGCCGACTCCAACAGAGTTGGGAAAAGGCTAGGGAGATTTATTGATTTTGGGTTCTTGGTAATATCATAAATGTGAGTAAGTTTGTCTGCTTTTTCTTGCATCTTCACGTCAATTCATCGTCATACTTTAGATGTACAATCAAAACAGAATCTATATCTGTCAGAATACTTCTTTTACAGGGAAATAAAACTTTTACGTGGGCAGCGTGAAGGGCACGGATAGCATAATCAGCCTATAATGTTCCCAGTGCTGGGAAACAGGCTTCCTGTCTGTGTGAGGGAGTGGGCCATAATTCACCACGCAGGCCCAGGGCAGGTTGGTAGATGTCAAATGTCTTCGTATATTTGGTTCTAGTACGGCATGGATACCTTATTTTGAAATTATTATTTATAAATGGTGTTGAACTAGACTCAAAATCTAATTTAATACTTTTTGCATACAAAGAAAACCTCACACATGAGAAAAAGCGACCCTGTATACTCATAATTAAAAAAGCAGCATCAATTTTATATCAAACAAACACTAATTAATCTAAAACCGTAAACGCAGTGTCCCACTGTGTCAACACAGCACACAAATACATACAAGGTCAGGTGCACTGTGTCTATAAGGGCTGCAGTTGGAAAACGTCCCCAAGACGTAAAGACCGGGGGGGTTTGCCACCCTGTATAGATTTTTCTTTTTCCTCGGGGCTCCGTTCTTGATATTAAATACTAGTGTCTCGCTCCCAACTTTGCTTATTGAATCAAAAAACTCGTTTTTCTTTTGTTTTTTTTTTGTGTTTTGTACTGTTGCGATAGTTGGAAACTGTGCTGTAGTGTTGGGAGCCTGGGTTTGGGATGGTTTGGTCTTGGGATCGATTGAAATGAATTTGGGATTTGTTTCTTGTAATATTTTTTGAACTTTTTTACATAAATTAAGTACTTACTAGTTGTAAAGAAGACAGCGCAGAGCATGGGGTCCTGGATTCGATTCCCAGGTTGGGCAAAGTGTTATTGGGACTTTTTATTAGGAATTTCTCAGTAAAAGCTAGGAGTTTGGAAGTTGGAGATGTGATACCCCCATGCCTTGGAAAGCACGTTATGCTGTTAGTCCTGCGCCTGATCTCTCTCCGGTCGCGTCGGATTGCCGTCCAATTGGACTAGTCTCTTGAGATGGGCCGCAATGGTCGAAATACGGTCTATTCTAAACCAAAAACTACCTAACAAAAGCTAATCATCAGTCAGTCACAGATATTCAAATTACATATTTTCAACCATCATGTTTTAACAATAAAATTACCCTTACCTACATGTTCCTAAAATTGTGTGTTTAAAAATGTAAATAGTAAATAAAATCTGGGTTGGCGATCCACGCCGCAATGTACAGACAGACCCGGTGGCAACTGGGAATTTAATTCCCGATTGCCACCTGGTGGCAATCCATATTGGACTGGGAATATACCCGAAATACGGTCTAGAGGTCTATTATTAGTTAACTCTCAAGTTTCCAGTCCACTCAGTTCTAAGTATTTTCAAGTAATGTTACTTGAATGCGCTACCACCATAAACTATCCAAATTAACTTAAGCGTTTGTTTTTTAATTAGTATTTTTCGGTAATCATTTTCAAGATAAAGTTAGGCCCTTTGAACACACGATTTTCTTGATGTGAAAAACTACGGTTTATTCGCCGTGTGTAGTTATGATCGTCAGTGTAACGAGTATATGGATCACTATCGAAGCTTGTTACCGGACACGTTTTTTTTACGGTGCGGTATACGCCGTACCGTAAAATATTTGGTAACAATTTTATGATTTAAAAGTGTCCGTGTAGTTTCGTGCCCGTTCTTCTCCATAGGTACCTACGCTTTGGAATGGGCAACTAGCTTCATCTTTCTGACAGACCGACCCTTTGACAATTCAAAAGTGCCTGTAATTGGTTTAGTGGAATTAAATGATTTGAGTTTGAGTTTATCAACATAAGATATTTAGGCGCTTGGCTATTTTCTTCTTTCGAACCTAGGACCAGGAGGAGGAGAAACTTTTCTTCTCCTGGTCCTGGCTTCGATTCCCAGGTCAGGCAAAGAGTTATTTTGTTTTTCTATCTGAACTTTCTTACCAGCAGCCCGGAGTCTAGATTTGTGCCAAGTTGAAGGCAATAGGCTTCCCCCCTTATTTATAACATGGGACTTAACCATAACTGGTGAAATGTGAGTGTACTATAAGTACTCCTCTGTTTAACTCTTCGGAGAATATGTTATGTTTCAAAATCAAAATCAAGAGTCATTTATTCAAATTAGGCTGAGAATCAGCACTTTTCGAACGTCAAAATTGCAATAGACAGTCCCCCCAAAAACGCCCGTACTTCACCACTTCCTAGTGCTATCGCTGGGAAGAAGAAGTGGCCCAACAAACTCCGCAGCAGCACAGCTGTCTGTTCAGTTAGAAAATACTTGATACTTGATTGTACTACTAGGTGTTAAGTAATTCACATTACAAGACACAGAACATAAAATTAAATTATTTGCCATATGTCAGCTAGCCACGCGAATATACCCACAAATATAATAAAAACTATACGTACTCAAGCTAAAAAATAATTAATTAAAATGTAAATAAAAACTTACTACCCAAATAAAAGCCTCCAGGCATAAAGGGCGTGACAGCTTACATAATATATTTATGCATTGCTGGGTTCTGTTCACATAGCTGTCATTGTTTATTTAGCCACTAAGACTCCTTGATACCGATTCCAGTTACAACACTACAAACGCTCTATACTTCTTTACGTCCAATTCCCACTTTAAAAAAGTACTTTTCCCCTTTTTTTTTTTTTTTTTTCAGGATGGGAAATCATCAAATGACTCCTCCCGCTCTGGGTGGAGCAGAAGGAAGTGTCAGACTCTTACTGACTAAAACCCGCCCGTGTTCCTTCCTTAGCCCTTTATGTTCCAGGGCAGCGGTAAACCCTTTCGGATGTTCCCGCTACCCTGGCAGGCTTCGGCCCTGTGGGGCCCCGTCACTTTGCTGACATCTCTTTGAGGCGCGCGTGGAACACGTACACGTTATTTGTACGTTATTTGGCCACTAAGACTCCTTGATACCGATTCCAGTTACAACACTACAAACGCTCTATACTTCTTTACGTCCAATTCCCACTTTAAAAAAGTACTTTTCCCCTTACATTAATATCGTGAGTAACAGACAGACAAACCGAACACTACGTATAAAATAGCCGGCGTCTTCGCCGGGCGGCAATATTGCAACCGGTCGGATTTTTAGTTAACTTTACTGCGAAAATTGAAATTCCATTAAGAAGATTGCATTTTAACGTAGCCAGTGGGGGGTGTATAGGTAAGTCTTGGTGGGGAGGGGGTAGATATAGCGCTTTGTATCTTGAGTGGTAAATATAAGCGATGGTAATTGGTAAATAGAAACAGAGTGATTATTAAAGCGATCGGTCGTGATTCTTGTTGGCTTTGAAGTTTAGGGTTGGTTCTTATGCACGAAGTAGCTGTTCCAAAACATGGAAGATCTCTATGTTATGTGCATGTAGATTACATACTCGATACAGGATTATGAAGATGAATGAGAGATGTATTAAGAGGAGGTTCGAACAAACATCAAAAACACAACATGACGCTGGCAGAATAGTCGACACGGCTCAGTTACCAAATAAGAAAAAAAAAAAGAAGAGGAGAATTAGGATTACAGTAAGAAGATGATGATACATCATAGTCGTTCCCACTGTTCCCACTGCTGGGACACAGGCCTCCTCTCAGTGAACGGGACTGGGCCGTAATCCACCACGCGGGTCCAGTGCGGGTTGGTAGATGTCTCATGTCTTCGAATTTTTGGTTCTAGGACATGCCGGTTTGCTCACGATGTTTTCCTTCACCGTTTTGAGAGCAGTGGTGATGAAATTATTTACGCAAAGTAAAGCGCCTGCCTGCACGACCTACAACTCGTCAGTTGCGGCCGTTACCACTGGGCCCCTTTTCCTTTTTCTCCTTTCTTCCTTTCGCTGTATGTTATGTATTAAATAACCGACGCAATGAAATAAATAAACAAGTTTGAGATTAACTAAGTGATAAAAACACATACTATAGCCAAGTTGTCGTGACTGTCAAAATGTTACACTTTTTTCGGTTTAACTCTCATTCGCCCAGTGTGCAGATTATGACATGCGATAAGGAACTTCATTCCAAAAACACTATAATAAAAAATAAAAAACAATAATAATATCCCTGGACATTTCACACAGCGCCATCTAGTCCCAAGCTAAGCAACCTAATTCTTGTGTTATGGTAACAAGATGGCTGATAAACTACTTATATATATTTTTTTTTTTTTTTGTAAATTCATACATATTACACTGCATGGTAATCTTTCCTAATCACAAATAGCCAAGCTCCTTAACCCCAGACAAAACCAATAAACGCGGAAATCACCACAAATTATCAAAATTATTTGGTCTACAAAGTAGCGTCCACACTTGCAGATTAATTTGTCGCACATTGATGCGCGTGTCGGCAATGCGGACTATATTTAGCGGCTGCACTTCGATCTTATGGCAGTCGGTCGGGTTAGTTATTAACTGGGTGATGGACTTGGGGCACCAAATATAAATACCCTTACATCATCATCATCGTTCTGCCCTCATCTAAATCTGTCAGAGATCTGACTGATTTGAATGTCTTTTTCTTCCATATATCTCTCACACAATCCATCCATCGTTTCGTTGTCTTTTCCTGCTCTATCTACATTCATACTCAAACCATCCAATGTGTAATTTCTGGCTTACTAGTAGTCAAGTTCTTTCTGAACAGTAACGGTACCTGTGTCATCATCTGCCTTTTCCCAACTATGTTGGGGTTGGCTTCCAGTCTAACCGGATGCAGCTGAATACCAGTATTTTACATGGAGCGACTGCCTATCTGACCTCCACAACCCAGTTACTGGGTAATACGATACCCCTTGGTAAGACTGGTTGTCAGACTCAGTAACGGTACCTGTGTACTTTGTGTAAATAACTTCATCATGACTGATCTCAAAACCGTGAAGGAAAACGTCGTGAGGAAACCGGCATGTCCTAGGACGATATATGACATCTACCAACCCGCACTCGTGGTGGATTACGGCCCCCTCTCTCTCACCGAGAGGAGGCCTGAAGCCCAGCAGTCAGAACGTTATAGGGCTGATTATGCTAAGCTCATTATGAAGGTGTTCGTCCAAAGAAGTCTTACAACAACACACGTATTTTTGTGGAGGTGAGCACGAAAAAATGACACCTGCGATGCCTCTGTGTTGCAGATGTCCCCCCATATGCAGTGAGCAGTATCCCTATTCTTTGCAGGCATTGTGGCTACTAAGTAGACCTACATCAGGAAATAGCAGTAGCCAAGATTTAAGTATCAAATGCACATAGAACTCTATCCAAAAAGTTGTCTTTTCTACATACAAACGCAATATCGCACAAAACTATTTCATCAGCTCAAAAAACAGTTGCAACGGAAATCAATAACGTCTGTTGTAAAACTGCCAATTCGCCAAATGCTCACATTCCTGCAACAATGTCTCCTGAGCGATTAATTCCTCTCGAATTGATGGCTGTTGGTGTCCGCGTATATTTAGATACTTGCACTTCGATCTTATGCCGTCAGTTGTTAGTTATGACTGGGTGAACGGATTCGGGTGAATTCGATTTGTGAATAATTTGTCATGAGCTCTACTAATTTGAACAGAACAGAGGGGCAATTCTCGTAATTTTAATAACGTTCACAGTCTGATTTCAGTCTCAATCTGTCAAAAAATACTTCTAATTTCCCTACATTTTGACAAGTTTTTGACATTTGTTTGTCGCTGAGATGAGACTGCGACTGGATTTTGAACTTTTTAAATTACGAGAATTGGCCTTCTGGTATTTCGATATTAGCCGTAGAACCGATGACCATTGGGATATACGTTTAAGCGGAGACTGCAAGATCGTAAACGTAAGATGGGACGCCCTTAGGCTAGGTGGAGCGATGATCTTCGCAGGATGGATGGTAGCAGCTGGATGAGAGTTGCCGAAAATCGAGTTGAATGGCGTGCAATAGGAGAGGCCTATGTTCAGAAGTGGACTGCTATAGGCTGTTAATGATGATGATGAGGTATTTCGTTTTCGGTAAAATAAATCAGTATCATGAATTGACGTGTAAAGCGTGGGCTTCCTAAGAAAGCGTGCCGCTTATAATCGGTTGCAAACTGTCGGCTGTCGAAATGGAAATTCGTAATGGTCACCGGTGTTTTGACATTACGGTATCAAAAACGCTCGTTAAGTGCATAGCCATCATAACATGACAGCACTATTTTATTAGGAAACCCCAAAGTTAAATTGACATCATGGAGTGTTAAGTTCGTTGTATTCTTTCCGTGCTTTTACTTATTGATGTCGTAAATGACATCTCCCACTCCACCACATCCAGTTGCTTAGACTTTTCCCCGACTATATTGCGGTCGACTTCCAGTCTAACCGGATGCAGCAGAATACCGGAATTCACATGGAGCGACTGCCTATCTGACCTCCAATTTAGTTACTGGGTAATATGATACCCTTTAGTAAGACTGGTTGTCAGACTTTCGGGGTTATGACGACCCGTAACGACTGTCAGATCCACAAATGACAGCCGAGGTCAATGGCTTAACGTGCTTTGCGAGGCACGGAGGGGTCATGGTATGTAAAGATGGTCACCCATCCACGGACCTACTGCGGCAAGCGTAGCTTAACCTGATCGATCGACCCGTGCGGCTGTTATTACTTAGCCACAAGCCCCTCGAGTATTTAAGAAAGTATTGTCTACGTTTCATATCAAAATAACAACGCGTACAATCCGCCCCTGTGTCGGTCAGATCATGAAAGCATTCCAGTGACATTAGGAGCACGTTCATTTTCATAGATTTATCGACGGACTGAACTTATTGCAGTGCGGTGTTCAAACTTTGAGCTTCCATTTTGTTTTTAATGCTATTTTATGGAGTGTTTACCGTTACTGTGGTGGATTGACATCTGTGTTGCTGTATTCTGGTTTGAAAGGTACCGGTGTGATTACAGGCACATGAGACATTTCAACTTTGTCTCTGGAATGGCAAGTATCTGCTATGCCTCTGCTAGTGCAGATGTCCATAGCTGGCGGTGACCTCACCATCCAGTTGGTTCAACTTCTTTGCTATCCACTTCTTTGGTCATCAATTTCTTTGTCATATGGTCCAGGAGGACGGGTTCAGGAGCGTGTTTAGTTGCTCATACGGTTCAGTAAGTAATGTCCTAAGTATACTATGATCAACACGCATGTGGTTATAAGCTACTATGAACTTCTACTTTTTCATTGGATCTACTCGCGGTTGACCACTATCTCACTTAAGGCGAATTTCATCAATAAAACTGAACGCAGATATGAACTGCGTTAAAGAGCTGTCAGTGTCAAAATTGTTGTGGAATATTGACATTGACAGGTCTTAAGCGCAGTTTAGAATTGCTGATCGCGTTCAGTTTCATTGGTGAAATCCGCACTTAATAGTATGCAAATAGTACAAGCTTTTCTAAAACCTAGTGATTCGTGACTTGATGAGTCCCAATTTAGAGCTATCAGGAAACCCGGCAAGAAAGTAATCGCCAGACGCCACACGATAAAAACAAACCAGATCTCAGAATAGATTGACTTCGACATCTATTAAGATTTATTCGACCTTTTGCTCGACACTGAAGCGTTAAGTGTTGAAGTGTGTCCAAAACAAACAATTGTTAAAGGTATCGGTATACTACCGCATGTCAAACGTCACATTACTGGACTTAAATTAGATGTATATCCTATCTAGACATCGCTCTAGATAGGCTTGCTGCACTATACATCTAATTTTAATAATTTGTAATTATTTGTTCACCGCGCCACCTTCATCGGAAGATGGTGCGGTCGGTGAACAAAAAATTACAAATCAGCACCCTCATTGCGCACTTTCAATCCTAACGAAGATTTTGTAGAATTGATAATTCATTGCTTCATATGTGTGAAAAATCCGTCGTCTGCCAGTCCGAACAGCATCCTGCAAACTGTAGCAGACAAGTGGGTCAGTCATACACCTACACAAAAGGATATGTCTACATACCACTGTGAAGTAGTAATAAATATGCATTGTGTGGTGTTTCTGTACAGGAGTTTTTAAAACGAGTCGAAAAAAAATTCATAGTAATTTCGCTAGCTCCAATCAGAGCCAGCGGGCCAGAGAAGCTTGCAATATAATTGCAATTAATAAACTTTGAGTACCACGTCAAAATGCCAATTGAGATGGCGAAACCGAACCGGTTGCGATGTATTTGCGTCGAACACCTGTCTTCCCACAAATCATCGTAGTGCCCCACGATGCATCATCGAACCACTGAGAGATTTTTAACGGTATATTATTAGATATAGAAATATGTTCTGCAATTGGAACGGTATTGAAGAATTTTGTGCGAATGGTGGTGGGTTTTTGGCTGGAGATTTGGATTTTGATGATGAATGAGGAGACGTGGTTTGGTAAAATATTGGAGGGGGATCGCATGAGAAGGCTAGATGGCTGAAATATATGGGTGTGAAAATTCTGTGGATATAATGTTTAACTGTGTTACTTACTGTTACAGATACCGACTCATGAACGTTAAGTTACATTTGGGAAAATCAGAAACAAAGTTTATGTATACTTAACTGCCCATCATTGTATTTTGGGCTTTTCATCAATCTTATTCCCGACGTCACCTTTCGGTTTTGGTTTACTGCGTATCCTCTCTTACACCTTTCAACATACTCTTTCAGCTGTCTTTTCCATTCACCTCTTCAATCATTTCGTTTTTTGCCATTCCAAATTCCCCCCACGAAATATTCCAACCTGATCAATGTCCACCACAGGTGCCGCAATCAACATGGAAAAACATTGCAATTACAAACATGATCTATAATTTAAGAGCTTCTCCGAATGTCGAAGCAGATCGTTTGTGAATTTATCGCGTACATATGACAGACAGATATTGATGGTAATATACCAGATGTCTTGGCACGAATCATTAATCGCAGGCGCAATTCTGCATTACATAGTTGACGCATCATTGATACTCTATATTTATCACATTATGAGTTTCGACGTGTTATATCGGATGGTTATTTAAGATGGCCACTTCAAAAGATTTGATGTCGTCAGATTTGTTTCAGTCAGTGTCTGTTTGTTTAAGGCTTGTATTGATAACTGTGGACTGGTTCATTTGGGTTATTTTATTTTATACATACACACTTCTGCTCATGGATGCTGCATGCTGAAACCAAACATTTCGTGAAAGCAATATTATTTCTGTTGTGCTAAGTAAGAAAAATTTCACTACCTAGAATTTTGATGTTACAGAAAACTGAAATATTTTTCATTATTTTAATTATAATTTATACTGTGTTCGCGTGGTTTGATGGTGGTATGTGAAATTATTTATGTCCAATTAGAATTCAAAATTATAATCTTGCTCCATAACGATGCTACTGCCAATGTTATTACACCTATAATTTGTAACAAATTACCCTTTGCTTCGACCGCATTGGTGTTCAAATCAAAATAAATCTGAATATCCGAAGCTCGAAGGCGTGAATTATTATAACTGTTCCGTACGTCTAGTAATGTCATTTTAATACGACAGAGGTTACCTACCGTGACGTCATTATCACCAACCACTTCGGAACCATCATCGTTATTCACTTCATTAACATTTCCTTGTTTTTTATTACTGAGAGCTAAGGTTCAATTTTCATTGAGATCAGTTTTCAGAACAGTATAAAATTTTTGTGAAGTGTGAAGAATCGTCGTGGTGCTATAAGAAAAAATGATCTATTTGTGTTAAATAATAAAGATGACATTTGCATAGCAGATGAGTATGACTGTGACAATAATTGATTTGCAGTTGCACAAACGCTGGACTTTCCTTATTTTCAACACATTAAGATAGAAATTGCAATAAATATACAGAGACCAATGGTAAAATAAAAGTAGGTGATCGCAGAAATCGCTCGATTGTTTCTGAATAGGTGACAATAAGTTTTTTGTTTTTATATCTAAACGATGGCGTTCATTTCAAGTAGCTTATGGTGAAACTAGGGTTTTAATGGTTTTTTAAACGATCCCCGATTTCCCTCTGGTGATGTTCCATTCATTTCTGTATTAACACGTGCTGAGTTTTTTTGTTTTGATCGGTAAAAGCGAAAGTCATAATATTTAGGCTAGTTCTATTTTAGCCTGAATCGTGTTTGATGCTTTTTGAGTTACTTTGCTATTGATCAGTAATAGTCAGCTGTATTTTGTAACTATCTACTCCCAACTCATACCTGTATTTTTTTTTTGTCAACTGCCCGCGGCTTTGTCCGCGTGGATGTCGAAAATGATCCTACAAGAACATTATTGTTTACTTTCGATCCTAGGTATAAATACTGAGTATGGAGTAAATTGGACCGCCGTTCGCGCCGCGCGTTTCCATACAAACTTTGAAACCCCCAATCCCATTTTTTTTGGAAAAAAAAACTGGCCATCTTCATAATTTATTTACATAAGTATTCTTGCCAAGTTTCAAGTTTATTAACTCAAGGAATAAGATTTTGCATACAAACAAAAGTCCCCCATTTCACCCTCTTAGAGGTGGAATTTCGAAAAATCCTTTCCTAGTGGATGCCTATTCTTCACGAAAAACACACCCTCCAAATTTCATGTCTCTAGGACCAGCGGTTTAGGCTGTGCGTTGATGTATCAGTCAGTCAGGACTTTGAATTATATGTATATAGAACATAATATGTATATCAGAAAATATATTAGGTTGACACCAATATGTTATTAACAATACCTGCCATAATATCAAAGCTACACATCAGCTACTACAAACGCTACAAGCAAAAATAAACATAAATATACATACCATCATTACTCCTCCTTATAATATCCTCTCATCCACGCACACTTCAATTGTCCAATGATCGTTTCCCAGTCCAAGATCAAAGTGTAACGTCGCTTCACAAATAACGCGTACCTGCGCTAGCACAGAACAATGTGCGGAAACTCACGCGTCGGTGCGCAGAAGACTATCGCTATTGGCGATTTACAAAGTATATTTTGATGATCTTTTGTTTTTATGGTCGTTTGATATTTTTGATGGTTGCTGTTGTCCTAAAGGTAGATATGAATATGGGAAATACTGATAACAAAGTCACTTTGGAAAAAAAAAGTAATGAGTTATTTAGGTTTGATACACACTCTTGTCACCTGATCGGATCAGTATGTAGATTGCAATGATATAACATAGTTTTTGTCAAGAACTTTGCAAATCTGTATGCTGTTTCTTTACCATCATACTGTAATCACAAATTGTCAGAATTAGCTCAATTATATTCTGTACCATATTTCCATCTGAGTCAGGAAAGGAAACAGAAGGAAATATGGCCTCAAAATTACCACTAGGGCGTATCCCAGAGTTAATTTTGAGGCTTGTAAATCCTCCTAAACAACCCAACTTGTTACTCCAAAGATTCTACAAATTCACTGAAACACGTAACATGGACATATTTTTCAGTGACACTACAAATCATAAACTATCCCAGGTATTTCAAGCTATATCAAAAATGTGTCCAAACGGCTAATATATCTCCCACACTCTACCGGCACTTGAGATTTATAATCCGACTCGTTATTTTAATAAGACATATGTAGGCAAAGATTGAGACATATTAAGGATTAGTTACTGTTTGTTTTACAGCTTCAATCGGTATTTAGGTAGTGGTTGTTGTTTTTGTGGCTTTACGAACGGTTTTGTGTAGTTTATGGTTATGTTGATGAAGAGTTACTTGCACGTCTTCATCTTATGTAAATAAGAATTATCATAAATTGTTTATTGGGGTTTTGATACACCTACGATCTAATTTTAGTTCCTTAACGGAGTTTGTCGTCATTCATTAACTTTATTTTTGGTGTCTTCCAAATTGGGCTTACATGTGAGCTCATTATCTACTAATTCCTTCTCCTTCTTTTCGGGTCGATGGTACTCTACCTTATTGTTTTTTTTAAATGGTTTGAGCCTAGTAGGTTGTTGATTAATTGCTTAATTGAAGATGATAGATAATTTCAATTTAATATGACTTCATGACGATATTTCAGAATAAATAGACATTACAAGCTCTAAGTCTGGCACCGAATCATTACATAGACACTTCTTACAACAACCATGGGAAGATATTAAAGATTTGTTAGCAGTCAAGATCACAAGACACAAACAGTGCGATAATAACAAAGTATAATATCAACACATGCTTCATAGAACATGAAATTACTCACACATTTGCCGTGTTACAATCTATTCTAATACAACGAGTTATTAATAATATTTTCGTATAAATGTCGATGCATCTGGCTTGATTCCAGGATCTGTTTGAGACAGGCCAAGATGATCGATTGGGATCGTTTAAAATGAACTTTGTTGTTCAGCACCTGGCCAAGTCTATTGAAGGAGTGATGGCGTATCGAGAGGGCGGAGAATGGGATGTACTCATGCAACTTTGTAGTGGCATTCGTCTGACTGCGTTAGACTGAGATGAGATGTAGGCTGATTTGTCTGCAACAGTCTCTATCATGCGAGCTCAAACATGCGTCAGACCGATTTATTTTATACTAGCAGCGCCCCACGGCTTCACCCGCATAAGTGTCGATCCCATGGGAATATCAGAATAAAAAGTATCCTATCCTAATGTATAAGCTATATTACTGTAAAATTTCATTAAAATCCATGTCTTTTCACAAACTTTTGCGTTTATAATATTAGTAGGAAGTAAAATGTCTGCCATTTTTTTCTTTATTCACTTGCTTTATTTTATCATTATCTATATTATTCTTTAATTATTTATTTTGTTGTCTAACAATGTCTTAATGTTGTTCGCCGTACGTAAGTAGTTAGATTGCCGTCTGACAACCTTAGTAACCTTACCTTAGACCAGAGTTTGCATATTATGTATTCTGCTTCTCATAGAAATATCAATCTCTTTAGCTTGTTGGTACCATTATCAACGTCTCCTGCAACAAATCTCTTGTATTCACGAATAAATAACACTGAGCAATTATGTCACTATTTGCTACCGTTTCCAAGATTCCGTCTTCCTCTCAACTAGCAGCATCATTTATACCGAGGACATTATTCTTATGCAGTGTGTAACATAATGTACATACTCACAGTTACCTTCATTCATTTCTCCAGGTCAGAACAAGCATTCTGTGACCGTTAGGCGCTGATCTGATTATTTCTTACGACACGTTTTATCCACAATCAGTACACAGACACAGCTCCAACTTTAACATGAGACTATGACGATTTAGTATCATCCAAGGGTTGGTAGTTTCGCCCACATTGATGGATATCATTTTTCCTATAAACACTATACTTCTAATACAAAATAACTATAGATTTTATTGTATTTTATTATAATATATTTTATTATGACACCTTTGACAACGACGTTTAATACGTCGTCATGGCAACGTACCTTTCAAATTCTTACCGGCCTGTATCTTTTTAGTGGATTTGATATGCAAACTCACGTAAAAGAATTACTGGCTACGTTCCTATCTCAAATTCATATTTTCTACATAATGTTATTCTACGAGTTTTCTTTATTGATCCACGCAATACAAGGATCAGTTCTGGCTTCGCCTCTAAAGCGAACACTACAAGGAGCCTGATACTCCAGGGTCTCTTATCCCGGAAATACCCAGCGTACCTCTCCGCTAAGGTTCCTGACGGACCCTGCCTACGCCTCCGTCCTCCGTCCTCCGTGAAGAGGGCTACTTCATCTATTGGGCCGCGCCTCACCTGAGGGCCGCCTCACCTGACGGGCTGACAGCGTCTCCGCCGTGCCTCTCTCTCCTGCTGCCGTGCTGCGACCTGGCCTGCTGCGTGGGCCCTCCTGTCCTCACCTGACGGGCTGACAGCGTCTCCGCCGTGCCTCTCTCTCCTGCTGCTGTGCTGCATCCTGGCCTGCTGCGTGGGTCCTCCTACGGGTGTCCACCGTGTTGCCACGCCCTAGCACCTGTCTTCACCTGTTCCTGCTCCTGATCCTGGATCGGCAGCTGTACCTGCCCCTGTCGCCAGCACCTGCCTCGCGACTACCTCCTCAACCCACCTGTATCTTCACCTCAACCTCCTCAACCCACCTATCACGCATCATCACTTATACACCCCACCTCCACCTACTACACACCACTCTTCAGTCCATCTCCATCCTTTTCTTATAAATATATACCTTTAATTGTTTTCTACCTCCCTTTCTTTAATTTCATTCTAACCTTAACCTATAGCTTAGCTTTTCCTTGTCGCTACACGACATTTTGGCGCCCAACGTAATAAAATGTCGTGTAGCGACAAGGAAAGCTAAGCTTTTAAAGTTATTGGTAGGATTAAATGAAAGAAAGGGAGGTAGAAAACAATTAAAGTTATATTTACAAGAAAAGGATGGAGATGGACTGAAGAGTGGTGTGTAGTAGGTGGAGGTGGGGTGTATAAGTGAAGATGCGTGATAGATGGGTTGAGGAGATTGAGGTGAAGATACAGGTGGGTTGAGGAGGTAGTCGCGAGGCAGGTGCTGGCGACCGGGGCAGGTACAGCTGCCGATCCAGGATCAGGAGCAGGAACAGGTGAAGACAGGTGCTAGGGCGTGGCAACACGGTGGACACCCGTAGGAGGGCCCACGCAGCAGGCCAGGACGCAGCACAGCAGCAGGAGAGAGAGGCACGGCGGAGACGCTGTCAGCCCGTCAGGTGAGGACAGGAAGGCCCACGCAGCAGGCCAGGACGCAGCACGGCAGCAGGAGAGAGAGGCACGGCGAAGACGCTGTCAGCCCGCCAGGTGAGGCGGCTCTCGGGTGAAGCAGCCCTCAGGTGAGGCGCGGCCCAATAGATGTAGTAGCCCTCTTCATGAAGGACGGAGGGCGGAGGCGTAGGCAGGGTCCGTCAGGTACCCCGCAGCAGAGAGGTACGCTGGGTATTTCCGGGATAAGAGACCCTGGAGTATCAGGCTCCTTGTAGTGTTCGCTTTAGAGGCGAAGCCAGAACTGATCCTTGTATTGCGTGGATCAATAAAGAAAACTCGTAGAATAACATTATGTAGAAAATATGAATTTGAGATAGGAACGTAGCCAGTAATTCTTTTACGTGAGTTTGCATATCAAATCCACTAAAAAGATACAGGCCGGTAAGAATTTGAAAGGTACGTTGCCATGACGACGTATTAAACGTCGTTGTCAAAGCTGTCATAATAAAATATATTATAATAAAATACAATAAAATCTATAGTTATTTTGTATTAGAAGTATAGTGTTTATAGGAAAAATGATATCCATCAATGTAGGCGTAACTACCAACCCTTGGATGACACTAAATCGTCATAGACTCATGTTAAAGTTGGAAGCTGTGTCTGTGTACTGATTGTGGATAGAACGTGTCGTGAGGAATAATCAGATCAGCGCCTAACGGTCACAGAATGCATGTTCTGACCTGGAGAAATGAATGAAGGTAACTGTGAGTATGTACATTATGTTACATTTTCCCCCCAAAATGTCGTGTAGCGACAAGGAAAAGCTAAGCTATAGGTTAAGGTTAGAATGAAATTAAAGAAAGGGAGGTAGAAAACAATTAAAGGTATATATTTATAAGAAAAGGATGGAGATGGACTGAAGAGTGGTGTGTAGTAGGTGGAGGTGGGGTGTATAAGTGATGATGCGTGATAGGTGGGTTGAGGAGGTTGAGGTGAAGATACAGGTGGGTTGAGGAGGTAGTCGCGAGGCAGGTGCTGGCGACAGGGGCAGGTACAGCTGCCGATCCAGGATCAGGAGCAGGAACAGGTGAAGACAGGTGCTAGGGCGTGGCAACACGGTGGACACCCGTAGGAGGACCCACGCAGCAGGCCAGGATGCAGCACAGCAGCAGGAGAGAGAGGCACGGCGGAGACGCTGTCAGCCCGTCAGGTGAGGACAGGAGGGCCCACGCAGCAGGCCAGGTCGCAGCACGGCAGCAGGAGAGAGAGGCACGGCGGAGACGCTGTCAGCCCGTCAGGTGAGGCGGCCCTCAGGTGAGGCGCGGCCCAATAGATGAAGTAGCCCTCTTCACGGAGGACGGAGGACGGAGGCGTAGGCAGGGTCCGTCAGGAACCTTAGCGGAGAGGTACGCTGGGTATTTCCGGGATAAGAGACCCTGGAGTATCAGGCTCCTTGTAGTGTTCGCTTTAGAGGCGAAGCCAGAACTGATCCTTGTATTGCGTGGATCAATAAAGAAAACTCGTAGAATAACATTATGTAGAAAATATGAATTTGAGATAGGAACGTAGCCAGTAATTCTTTTACGTGAGTTTGCATATCAAATCCACTAAAAAGATACAGGCCGGTAAGAATTTGAAAGGTACGTTGCCATGACGACGTATTAAACGTCGTTGTCAAAGGTGTCATAATAAAATATATTATAATAAAATACAATAAAATCTATAGTTATTTTGTATTAGAAGTATAGTGTTTATAGGAAAAATGATATCCATCAATGTGGGCGAAACTACCAACCCTTGGATGATACTAAATCGTCATAGTCTCATGTTAAAGTTGGAGCTGTGTCTGTGTACTGATTGTGGATAAAACGTGTCGTAAGAAATAATCAGATCAGCGCCTAACGGTCACAGAATGCTTGTTCTGACCTGGAGAAATGAATGAAGGTAACTGTGAGTATGTACATTATGTTACAAGTGTTACTTCATATACTAGGAAAACGGCAATAATTCCTTAAGTTTTTGCACCACCTTAAATCATTCGGCGCTATGCACGACCGAGATACGCTCATCCGCATTTAATTAGCCCTTTTAGGGTGCTTGCTTGCTCACGATTTGTCGTCAGTAAGAGTCCTTGATGGTCAAGTCATATTGGTTAATCAGTAAATGGCCTGGCAATGGAAATGGTAATAGCCAGTGGATGGCTCTTTGGCCTTTCGCAAACGGTTTTTTGATCTGGAATTTCTCAGTAGCATCATGGCGTCTGGATTTGTGATCTGTTGATGCCAATACCCCTGCCCCCTACTATATGAGACTAAATCATAACTAGCGAATTGTGGGTGTACTATAAGGTACAGTCACGAGCACCAATATGTCAACACTTGGCAACTTTCAAATGCGATTTTTTCGTGAATTAACGAATGCAACGTTGAAATACGATACATTACACAAACCTATGGGTTCGAAAATGATATGTTCGTAACAACATAAAATTTAATTAAAAAATAAAGGAGTCAATCGCTTTTGAAAAAAGCCGAGTGTATACATAATTTTGCTCGTGACTGTACACCTCTCCTTAACCCATCGAGAATACAGGAGGAGGAGGAGATTCTATGCCATGTTATCTAAATGAATAGTAGGTTTTAAAAAGGTTGTTTTTTCATGGATTTTGGAGGTGAACTTAAAAACTTAATTACAATATGAATTAATCACCAATCCGCTTGTATTATAATATTTGATGCTGATGATTAAAATCTCACAAATGTCGTTTCTTATCTATATAGGATTACCACAAGCACATAATGAAACCGACCAGACACGACAATTAATTGCGAAGCCAAAAGAAGTTATCTACCCAATATTATGCTCCCAAATACTGACGCACAAGTTCCATAACAGTCGCAGATGACCCGTTTATTAGTCGCCAGCTTGTAGCCAGCCTATTCACAGATCACTCTGTCGTATCACGATTAACATGTCCTGGCAACTTGGCAAACATATGTCTACACTCCAAATTAACTTACCTCCTTTGCCTCAAGGTTGATAATTGCTTGGCTTGAGTGTAGTGAAGGTGTGGTGGAATAGTATCTCAATTTACTTGGTTTGTATCAGTAACTGTATGTTTATTGGATCGGAGATAGGTTAAAGACTGTTATTGGGACGTCCAGTTAGGAATGTTGGTTTTAATATGGAAGCTGAGATGCTGCAGGGTTTAACTCGTAATGCAGAAAATGAGATGGCGCTAGATTGTAGGTACGTGTAGGTATGTGTATATCTGAATAAGGATTTTCTGAATCATCATTTGCCTAGCTTTTTCCCAACTATGTTGGGGTCGGCTTCCAGTCTAACCGGATGCAGCTGAATACCAGTATTTTACATGGAGCGACTGCCTATCTGACCTCTACAACCCAGTTACTGGGTAATACGATACCCCTTGGTAAGACTGGTTGTCAGACTTTCGGGCTTCTAACTGTCAAAGATCCACGAATGACAGCCGGGACCAACGGCTTAACGTGCTTTCCGAAGCACGGAGGAGTCTCGGTATGTAAAGATGGTCACCCATCCACAGACCAACCGCGGCAAGCGTAGCTTAACCTGACCGATCGACCTGTGCGGCTGTTATTATTTAGCCACTGAATATATTTTTTAATATAAGTTGGGCAACGAGTCACTCACTGGGCGCGTGAGGGCGGAAATCGCCACCGAGGTAGACCCGGCGAAGGAGATGTGACCATCTGCTAAGGTTTGCAAGGCCAACATTGCCAGAGATCGCTCAAGACTAGGGAGGTATGGAAGGAAAAAGGGGAAGCCTTTGCCCAGCAGTGGGACACCATATATGCTAACAAAAAGAAAAATAAGTTGAGGATTTTAGTTTCAAAACTATCATGGTAGGTACATACTTTCGGCAGTCTCGGTTTGTGGAGAAAGAGAAAAATAAAAAATATTCGCATTTGTACTCATCATTATGAACAACTTTTACTACGGGACCAACCCTGAAATCGTGAAAAAAAAATCAGTTGATTCATACATTATGTCGAGTTATGCGAACATTAATCTGTGGTTCAACTGATTTTTTTTTCAAAAGCAATGAGACAAAGTGAGGTTAGAATAATTACCACATTGTGAGTTCACTTAAAATACCTATATATTTTGTAGTCGATAAATTAGTATAAATTCTTTTATAATAATTGTCACTTATCTTTTTTTGGTCCAGTTAATTACCCAATGATAATGGAATCTATGCATGTTCACTCTCTCGAAAATAGCACCTCAATTTCCTAATCTCAGAAAAGTTCGACAACGGTACAAGTAACAACAATTATTTTACATACATCATCATCAAAATATATTTTCACCGACGCACCACGATTAAAAAGTCGCAAACGTTACGTACATAATTATTGTGCATTAGAAAGTGCGCGTACGCACTCTCACGCACGTATTGTGTGATATCTCAACGAATATCTTACTGGCTTCACACGACTTGTGGCCACTAATTAAACGGATGTACCCGACAATGTAAGGCTTATCGAAATTGGTTCAGTGATTTTGTAGAGAGAATGAAAATACCTAGATAATTACTATTATAAAAATTTCTGTTGTAAATTGTTTCAGTGCGTGTGGTCTCAGCTTGTGTGGGTGGTGATTTTGCCCATTTTAATTTTTGTATGATTTGTGAGACTTATAATATTCATATCTCTGAAGATTTATGACCACTTTGATTAAGAGTCCAAAACCAATTAGAAAACTCCTATTTTGTATCAAAACTTTATTTTGAACTATATGATGACTATAATCATTTATAGTGATGTCAAAGACTGAAAATGTTAGATTAACCTTTAAATCATTTTAGTTAATGACACTTTCTTTCAAAACATTGCTTCCAAAATCTGAACTTCATCATGTATTTCAAGAAGTCAATTCGATGCTGTTCTCATTCACACATTAGCTATGGATCTTCCCAACTTCGATTAGATAGTGCAGTAACAATTTTCCAGTACACACACATAGGCTCAGAGCCTCAGAACAATCCGACACCTTAGGCCGCGGTTGCTGATAACATCTCTTCCTGATTAGACACGGCTTACCATTGTTGTAGGTAGGAAGACTCTAGTACTTAGTAGTAGGTACGTGGTGGTACTAATGGATCTCGGCGATGTGGAACTCGGCTGGAAATCACTTTGATAGAAAGTTTCATCCTTTCGTCAGCGTATGTAGGAATAGGAAATGCTGTAAGGTTTTCACCTGTGGTTATGAAGATGGTCATCTTGAACTAGTACAATTACATTAGTAAGTTAAAGATCAGAAGGCCAATTCTCGTAATTTAAAACGTTCAAAATCTAGTCGCAGTCTCATCTCGGCGACAAACAAATGTCAAAAACTAGTCAAAATGTAAGGAAATTAGAAGTATTTTTTGACAGAGTGAGACTGAGATCAGACTGTGAACGTTCTTAAAATTACGAGAGTTGCCCCTCAGGTAATCTGCTATTTCAGGCAAGCATTTTTTTATGTCTAGTATCTATTGCAGTTAGTAAACTACAATTGTTTCCTCAATTTAGGATTGTGAGTCTCTATTTCTTATTAAAACTATGTACATATAGTTCGGCCGACGAGAGAATGTGTTTTTGACGCCTGTCAGTTTCATACACACGAATACGTGTTTTGCGAATTTGATCTTTATTATCTACTAGAATTAGGTTAGGTACTAGTTTCACAATGAAATCCTTTGGAGGACTCTTCGTCATTTATAGTTTTTAATCAAGTTAAACAGGAAACTGCAGCGCAGCAGGCCCGGAAAGAGATGGCGGGATGAGCTGGACTCGTTCTAAAAGGTTTGGCCCACAATCGCAGAAGACCGGGATAAGTGGAAGGAGGGAAGGGAGGCCTTTGCCCTGCAGTGGGACACAGGCTCATAATAATAATAAGAGAGAGAGAGAGAGAGAAGGGAAGAGAGAAGAGCCAAGAGCCAAGAGCCTCGACCAACACCTGAGGAGGCTCTCGTTGGGCAGCTGGATCAAGGGCTTGATTCAGAAAGCGGTACTTCTGGACCCGGCTCGCATCGTCAGGAGGTTCCACTCTCTGGAGCCCTGACCACCGGTAGCTTGGACCCTGTTCCCGATACCGGTGGGCTACTATTTTTTATATTTTCAAATGTTTTTATACTTTTTATATTCTATTATTTAAAAATATAATTTATATGTTTACTTTCAAATAAAGGAGATAATAATAAACATCATACAGATAATGGTAGGCTTATAAACATGATTCATACAATAAAATGTTTATATTTCTTTCACTTTTTCATAGTAGTGGTAACCAAGAATCTAGTCACCATCAAGATCTTAGCAGCCGCGCTCCGCTGGCCAGCCAACTAAAAAACCAACAATTTGTTTATTTACTATAGCACTCTTAATAGCTTGCAATTAATCCGCTTCAAGCTATATCTTGGAGATGTTACTGATTATGTTAGATTGTGTATCGCTGTCTACTTTTTTGCTCTGTTGGTGTAACATATTTCACAAATTGGTATGATATTTGGATCTTTGGTAGACTTAGTGAGCACGATTAACTTTAATTAATCGACAAATAATGAGCTTCATGATATTAAGAGTCTATATCATCTGCCTATCCTTTTCCCAAGTATGTTGGGGTCGTCTTCCAGTCAAACCGGATGCAGCTGAATACCAGTGTTTTACATGGAGCGACTGCCTATCTGACCTCCACAACCCACTTATAATACGATACGCCTTGGTAAGATTGGTTGTCAGACTTTCGGGCTTCTGACGACCCACAACGACTGTCAAAGATCTACGAATGACAGCCGGGACCAACTCCTTAACGTGCTTTCGAGCGAGGCATGCAGGGGTCTTGGTATGTAAAGATGGTCAACCATCCACAAACCGACCGCGGCAAGAGTAGCTTAACCTGATCGATCGAATCGTGTGGCTGTTATTTCTTAGCTACAAGCCAAGTCTATAATATATAAGATTTGTTAAAAATGGCACGTCTAATACTGATTTGAATGGACCTTAAAGTTTTATAACTATAAAACTGATTAACTAATTATTATTTAACCATAGAAAATAGAAATAAAGAAGAACTTGAAAGCAAACAATCTTCATACACAAAACACAATACAATTCCTTGACATAAAAGTACAAAATCCAATTATAAAAACCATGGAGTCACAGCAATCATGCACAATTAAACGCACGGTTCATGACAAACAGAAGCAACAAACGAATTACATGGATATGTGTTATTAGATAAACCATTGGCTGGAGACAGATCTGTAGATAACGTCTTATAGGTAGTAGCAGGCACGAATGAGGATGTCGTTATGTTATTAAATAGGCTAATAATGGTTAGGAAAAAATATTTGATTGCTGTTTTCCAAGTAGAAGAAGTAATTTTAGAGATGATTTACATTAATGTTACTTTGGTATGATACTTTTAATCATTCGTTTTTTTATAAACATGGTGGTCAATTTTCGGCCTACTCAGATGCAATATATATGTGTTTTTACCAACTTCAAGGTGTGATTTTATTTTGTAATTGATGCCCGTCAGAAAAGTTTATACGGAGTAAAGTATTCTTTGTTTTTCCATCTACATATAGATAAACATGAAATGTTCATTGGTAAGCTTATCACTTGAGAACGGCTGAACCGATTTGGCCATTTTTTGTTTTAAAATGTGCGTAATAGTCAGAATTAGGTTTTTAGGGAAAGAAAAATTGGAAAAGTTTCCGGGAAAACTGAACGTACTTCTTTCTATGGGATCTTTGTATTAACTACTGATTTGAACAGGACAACGTATGTTAAAGAGATGTGTAAGAGACGTCAGGTGCTAGATTACAAAAAATATATGTTCTAGATTGAGAAGCAACGATCAAACGAAATATTAAAAAGCTCAGAGGCACCAATCCATATCTTTTCTTCAATATATTCGTTGTACCCCATTTAACCCGTCACTTCGCGGTGGAAACAATGATGTTAAATTAAGCACGACCACGCACGGGTCATTAGGTCTCAAACAAGCAGGTGGGGGGGTTGATTGATTCAATACATGTCATTTAGGTGCGCAACCAACCGCGTGATTGACGTGTTAGGAGACAGGAGACAATGGGAAGCACGGGTTTTTGGTGTGAATTTATGTATTTTTATAGGATAACGATGACAAATTGTTTTTTTTTTTGGTCTCTGTATATATCTTGCTAAGCAAGCTTAGCTAGGTCTTCAGTAAAAGTGACCACAACTGTCACTTTTAACAACTGTTAAACATTTTACAGTTAAAAGTTTTCTATCAATAGAAATGAAATAAGACCTTTACGGAAAGCCTATAGTGTACTTTTGTTTTACTTCAAGTATTTCTACATAGATCCTATTAAAATAATGAATGATCGAGTCGAGAATGTAGAGCCGAAGCAAGCGAGATTATTAATACTAAAGCTACTTCGAAACTGTAGGATAAAACAGGGGAAAAGTATATCCATGAAGATATAAAATCAAATAAAATTGACACCAAGCTACCCCATTAAAAATACTGACATCCAAACCCCATTAGCAAGAAGCACCATCTTACCATCAACATATTTCCGAGATGGCATCGCACAAAAGGACAGACAGGAAGGAAGAAAGACATTTCATTGGCGTCGCGACAATCGCCATTATATCATCACGCTTGTGCCAAAGTGGGTAGCCAGGCGTGACGCCCCCACTCGACGTATCGAATTGTGTGTTTTTAGCTGTTGAGTCCTTGGCGTGGATAGTTTTGATTTTTAAAGTTTGTTTTTCGTGAATATCTTTTTTCTTGGCACATCTTTCGTGAAGTAAAGATTTAAGATAATACATTTATCTTTATATACACTACACAGTACATGGGTAATTTATTAGACAATTTTGTAGGTAATATTTATATTAGATTGTTCGATTTTTTGTCCGTTGCTTGCAAATATCAAACTACTACGAATTTTGTCTCCATGTTGTCAGGAAATTTTCCGGTTTGTGATTTTCGTGGCAACTTATATTCCCAATATAAAACTTACCTTACCATTGGAAGTCCTTTCGGTACATATTTTAATGTCAATTCAGTAGAGCAGCAGTTAACGAAAGGGCCCATAGTTTTGGTGATGTTGATGATGATCACGATCGACCAAACTCCTTCATTCTTGAACCACCTTAAACAAAGCGTGCCATTGATTTTGGAGTACCACACAGAGTCCCTGACCTTAAGGCTGTGGTGATTGATCAGTGTGAAGCCTGTTGTCCGGTGCCTCGTTACTGGGCTCAACCAACCGGCAACGTTCACATACTTACCGAGGGAAACCATGATTGGTCCAAATTGTTGGTATATTGAACCATGCAGGTATCGGGAGCGAGTTGTAATATGTTATGCACTCAGTTTGAAATATGGGTTTAGAAATTGTTATTTATTTATTTCAGAGAATCTCCATATAAGTTACATAATTATAATCACAAAATAACAAAATCATAATCTATTAGTGTGTTAGTAACAAAAATTGTACCTAAATTGTTAGTACAGTTAGTACCTATACCCAATGATGCCTATGGCTGTCCTTATTTACTGGTTTTGGAAAGGACAGTTAAAACGGGTAGCAATAGCAAAAATAAAAAATAAAATGCATTTATCTGTAGGTATGTGTTCAAACTCAAACGCATTTATTTCAATGTTTCAATAAAATCTTTTCTTCTGTGTTCTTTTGTTTTTCTGTAAGTTTTGTGTATGGATTACTGAACCATCCTTCGGTATCTTGAACTCTCTATTATCACTTTATCAGCAACATTGTTTTGCTATATGCAACGATCAATCAAATCTACATGGGCGAAGCATATATGATATGGATTTACACAGAGCTTACATACAATAACATGAGTAAAGCAATCATACTCGTAGATATGTATGGCTGATAAGTGATGAAGTAGCCGCATTATGAGTTTCGCAATATTCCTACAATTGAGTTTCAAAACTGGTTCAATAAACATTTGATTATCTTCAACAAGTTTCTTCACTGGTTCAAGTTTCTCCTTCATTGCCAAATCGCATCCAGTTTTATATTAGCATACTGTAATGACAAACATGTCTGATATCATCAGGCTCTATGCCCAAGATGCACGAGGCTAGTCAAGCCTCGCAACCATTGCCTGGTTTGACTAACTTCGAGTATCTCTCTCGTGTGTTAGTATTAAGCTAGCAAGCTAGTAACTCTACCTACAGCATTACTATACTACACTACTGCATACAGAACTAGCTTCATTTCTAGGCTAGTAAGCTAGAGTCTCATGCTAGGATATTTCAATTGGATGGGGTTCCATTTTTTGAGCTAATAGCCTCATAAATCATTATACTGTCCTGGCTTGTATACTAGCATCATGTAGGTGGCGAAGCTAGTATTAGATTGGCTAGTGTGCAGTGATGACGGTGCGGTTTTTTTTTTCTTTCAGACCGCAGCCACGTGTTGTACTGTACTGACTTAAAATTATGTGGCATCATATAAACAGCGAGCAGTGGTGGCTCAGTGGTAACCAATGGACCGTGACTTACGAGTCCGTAGGTTCAAACCCTGACTTGCGCTTTACTTTGTGTAATGTATATCATCACTACCTACTGCTGTCAAAACGGTGAAGAAAAACATCGTGAGGAAACCGGCATGTCCTAAAACCAGAAATTTGAAGACATGTGACATATGCCAACCCACACTGGGACTGCGTGATGGATTACGGCCTACTTCCTCCCACAGAGAGGAACTGCCTGAGTCCCAGCAGTGGGAACATTACAGGCCGTTTATGCTATGTAAACAGCACGAGCATGTGCCAAGCCAGGATAGTATGCGGAGGGTCTAGCTTGCTTGGTCTAGCTTTGAAAAACTAGCCCCGTGTGTCTCGGGCATTAATATGTGTATTGTGACAAAATTGTGCAACACTCCATTTATCGACATTCATTCGCACCGCGGAACAATTGACTCGTGTCCATGCGAACTTCCCGTCCCTATTTGCATATTTGTAACTATCGCGTATCTCTTTGCCTTTATTTTTAGCATCACGATTCCATTTTGAAGCTTCGCCATTGAAATTAAGGTTCGATTTTCGGTGATAACTTTTTCGCGAATGCAAAATTATTTTTGTATTTTTTGTTTGAACAATTTTACAGTTTGCTGTTCTGAAATTTTTATTTGAATGATTTTGGAACTTATGTGTTTGGTTTACGATCAAAGGTATGTGATTAACGATTTTGGTAGTTGTGAATATTAGTTTGTCGGTGATAAAATAGGGTTTTGCTATTAGATCGGTATTTTAGCTATTTCGATTATTTCGATTAGCATGTCAGTATTATTGGGTGTGAAATAGAATTGTTTCTTTTTTTTAGTCTTTTTTATCAGCAAGAATATCAGTTTCACACATGGCTGTCTGTACTCTGTGATAAAAGTCATCCATTTTTAGTATTCAGTGTAGTTTCCTGATTAACGACGACTTTATTTGGATAAATGTCCTTTTGGGTAATGACATCAATCGTCAGGTTCTTCCGTAATATGTCAACAGTATATTAAATTGAATTGATGTTGGAAATCTTCCGAGTTCTGCAATCAGTTTCAGAATTATATTTCGAGCGAGCACGTAAGGCAGCAGATATTATAATGAGGAGATTTATGAATCGAAGGTGTTTTCAGTACTTACCTAATATCTACCATTATTATTTTATCGTTTCTTCTAATTTTGATTGATTGATCTACATAAAGGTGCCTCTTTTAGATAACTTCATTTAAATATACATTAGACAGGTCATTTTTTACGTCACTTAAGCCTAAGCAGAAAACTTTTGAATAGCGAATATTCACAACACGGTATTGATATACCTTATACAGTTCTACGACTATTTGAACCACTTTTTAAGTAAATCATCAAAACTATTAGCATACCTGCCCAAAGACGGCTTCCAGCGATTGACAGCAACCTGTCCAGGTGTCTCGCACGTCAGATACTTGGAAAAGAAACTTTGACCGTGAGAACTTAAAACACGTCTGAATATGAATTTTAACGACTTCAAAAGAGGTGCTAAATGTTGACACTTAATATACCACAGATATTCATGACACAACACAAATGCTGTCCAAAGAACGAATTAAACAAACCTGAACTTTACAACCTAGAAGTTAAGGCTCGGATTGGAGAAGAAGAACGTTTTGTAGACGCAAATAACATTTGGTTATTGCAAGTTATTTTTTAAACACATGAGATTTTAAAACAAAGATACGGCTGAAGTTCAAGGGAAATACTAGATGTTATCAATAAATTATTCCGATGTGGTACGGTGAGTCAGAGTGTGAAATATTATTGGGTATGACCGTAGACTATATGGCTGCAGGCCGCAAGATGTAAGGCAGGTGTCCTTGTTTGGATTACTGCAAGTTTGAAGTGAGGATTGCGAGATTGTAAAAGTGATTGATAGTAATTGGTGTTTCATCTTTAAAGGTATCATATTTACAAAGAAGCTGGCCTATATTATAACCTGAATATGTAAGTTATTGACCTAAGGGTTTATTTCTGAATATAACCTTTCCAATCACAATATTTGCCGAGCATGTGTATAGGTAATCACTAAAGATTCATGAATTGGAATCTTTAAGTCTCGATATATCAGAAAAAGACCTCTCTCAATCAACCCATAGGCAAACTCAGGTAGCCTATGTTAATGAAATCAAAGAATATATCCGTTCGTTTGCTTATATACTTACTTGCTTTATCATTATCTTTTTTAGAACCTTTTGCTCTGGTGCTTTTATAAAACAAAAAAATAACGCTATACATAATAATTTAAATAATATACTTAGTGTACGGTTGGCGCAGTGGTTAAGCGATTGACTGCTGTCGCGGGTTCGATTCCCGCACGGAACAAATATTTGTATGGCCGAGTAGTTGTTCCGGGTCTGGCTGTTGGTCAATGTGAGTTTAAATGTTTGTAAACGCACCCACTATACAGGAGAAATTCCTAGTGTGGAGCAACGAAGTTTTTTTAAATAAAATAAATAATAAATGTTAAAATATTTACATAAGATAACACCACGGCTGTAATCCCCAAAGGGTTAGGCAGAGCTGTACTTAAGAACACCCACATTTTGCCAGTTATTTTTAAGCCCCATGTATACATTAGGAGGCGAGCTTATAACATCAATTAGACACAAATCCAGATTCCGGGCTACTGAGAAATTCCATATGAAAATAAATAATAATAATAATAAATAATATCCCTGGACATTTCACACAGCGCCATCTAGTCCCAAGCTAAGCAACCTAATGCTTGTGTTATGGTAATAAGATGGCTGATAAACTACTTATATACATTTTTTCTTTTTGTAAATACATACATATTATAGATAGAAAAACACCCAGACTCGGAACAAATACATGTAGGTCATACAAATATTTGTTCCGTGCGGGAATCGAACCCGCGACACGCAGCGCAACAGTCAATCGCTTAACCACTGCGCCAACCGTGCCGTCGAAAAAAAGCCAATAACACATTAAAATATTTACATTATGGTGGAACATAAAGCAATATAAAAGATCGTGTCCTGAAAATAAAAATGCCTGAAGATTAAGCCAAGCTCTTGAAGACTGGCGTTTACTGATGCCATTATGTAAGGGAACACGCAGCGGCGCAAATTGCGCTAATTCACTCATAGTGCGGCTCAATTTGCACGTATCACCTTCATTTTAGAGCTGGACACGAACGCGAAGTTGCATGGATGATCCTTTGAAATGTCTGTGTCACTTTATTTGAAATTACTGAAACATTGTTATGCTGTACTTAGTTCATATTAAATAGAGAAATGAGTATAAAAATAATAACGCTTTAATTTGTAGACGACGATTTTAGCCTGTTTTTAACTGTTTTTTACATAATCTCAACGAGGGCTTTCGTCTCAATAGTCTTAGTGTGCAAAGGTTTCCACCAAATCCTTCCAAGCATGCTTTTCTGGAGCTACTTCGATCCAACCCTTGCGGCACGCGTCTAGGTCGTCTCGCCATCTCTTCTTGGCCGGCCTCGGCGGCGCCGTCCATCCTCAGGCACCCACAGTTTTAAGACAGTTGCCTAGCGGTCACTGTGCATGTGGCCGACGTGACCCGCCTTACTGTCTATCTGATGTAACATCTATCTTTTGTCCAGCTTCACCTGTCTCGGCCACTTCTTAAGAGTTGTGGTTTCAGTGACGAGCCGTGGGAACGGCGGCTGCGGATACGAATCTTAGATTAAAATTAGCGTTTGGCATACATATGTACTAACCTGGATGAATGTATCTTTTTTTGGAGAAATCAAGTTTGGTTGTACCACCTGAATACATAATATAACATTAGTAACAGGAAATTTTTGTATCTTTGTATTTTGTT
Source organism: Apamea sordens (assembly GCA_945859715.1). Lineage (NCBI taxonomy): Eukaryota > Metazoa > Arthropoda > Insecta > Lepidoptera > Noctuidae > Apamea > Apamea sordens. Next base: position 17,164,105 of record OX244005.1, on the reverse strand, counting down.
GCCAGTATATTTAAAGTCGAAGTTATCCGGAAAAGAACAGGAGTCACCGACATAGCTTACATTAATAATAAAATAATAATAAAAATGTTTATTTTCTTCCACAAAAAACACTTATTTACTAAAACTTAAAAGAGGAGAAAATAATTATTCTGGTGAAGGACAATGTTCATTGTGGGAGACTGGTGCCTAAACTAAGCCGTGACTTGTATTTCAGGACACCAGAGACTCCCCTCTACAGGCAATGCACGAAAGTTACATTGTATACATGTTATAAGTGCTAACTATCTGTTGGAAGAGAAGAAAAAAAAAAAAAAAAAAATTAAAAAAAAAAAGTAATAATATAAATCTTAAATTAGTATGAAGTGCAGTGGAGTTCAAGGTGTATGTGGAATGTGCTGAGTGTGTGATGTATTTTGTGTTAGTCTGTGTGTGTTTGTGTAGTGTGTGTGTGGGGGTGTGTGTGCGTGTGTGTGTTTGTTTTAAGTACCATCCGAGGACGTGCGTATGAATACACAAGGCACGACCGAGGACCTTTTCAAAGCGAGGACCTTTTCGAGGGTCCTCGGTTTGACTTGACCAAAGATTCGTATTCTGCAAGTGATTTTGAGTCTTTCTATATACTTATTACGAAAAAGTTGTCTGAACCTCGGTTTGATCAAAAATATTCATACGCATACACAAACATTGTGTATCCACCAGATGGTGCCACTCTCACCTCATACACAGGCTCTTTACACTCATTTCACGTTTGTTGTATTATCCGAGGACCTATGTGTTAACTTTAACACAAAAGTCCTCGGTTAGGTAGCTTTTCCTCACAATGTGTTTTTAAGACCTCGGTTTGCTAGATTTTCCGAACAGTGTGTATTCTAGTCCTCGTTTCGACAATTTTCCTCGTGTGTAGAAGACGAGTTATGTGCTATCATTTAAATAAAATTATGAAGGAGAAAAGCGAAGGTAGACTGAATCCTTAAACAAATCGTTAGTAGCTACTAGGAATAATCAGTCTTCTTCTGCAGTATGTGCTAAGTACCTATGCCTGCTTAGATTATACAACATTATGATTTGCACCATAAAATATTATATTGGCAGGAGCTGAATACGTGTGCTCTTCATAAAGAACCTAAAGTAAATGTCTTCCAAGGCGAAATGTCAGCAGCAAGATTTGAAGCAAACAAAAAGTACAAAGAAATAAAGAATATGAACGTAATAAAGAAAACAACATAAACTTCACTGAAATAGAAGTAAGTTTATTTTAAAATGAATAGAATAGATCTTTATTTGCACAGAAAGTAGGTACAAGTTACAGATGTTAAATGCATTACATTAGTCTTTGGTTTATTAATCATTAAATTATTTTGTTCAAGCCAGCGTATAATGATTATTAACGTTTCATTTATGTCATGTTCGTATATTTTTTTGTAAATACATTCAATTAAGGCACTACTATCGTCAGCGAATAAGACCATAGGATGTTCAATGTGGCGAGGTAAATCATTAATATATAGCAAAAATAATAAAGGGCCCAGGACAGTGCCCTGTGGTGCGCCATGCCAATATAAGTCTGTGGCCATACCTAATAATTCTTGCCTTAGATAAATATTTTTCTTCGTGCTTACTTTTTAGACATTCTAGATATTTCTGTGTGCTGCTTACGATTATTAAGGTATGATTTTAAGAGATTAAGTACATTTCCTCTGATGCCTATGATGTCTAGCTTTTTTGTAATAATTTCATGATCAACACAATGAAATGCCCTCGTCATGACCGGAAAATTGCGCAAACTGGTACTTTTTTTATCCACATTTTGCAATATGACATTTATTAAATCGTTAACCGCTGTATTTATACCCTTATTTTTTTTCTGAAACCCTTTTGTTCCGCACTTAAAACATTATATTTGGATAGGAAATTATTAACAGAGTTATAAATCATTTTATCTATAACCTTAGAAAAAATGGGTATTAAAGCAATTGGTCTTTAATTTGCTAGATCTTCTTTAAAAAATGTCTAAAGTGGCTTCATTATAATTGTTTTTAAACTATCCGGAAATACTACAGTACTGATACATAAGTTAAGACACAGATGCAAGGCGATGTCGCCTGGTACGAATTTTACAGCCTTTGTTCATGTACCATCATATTCAGTGCTACTTTTATTTTTTAATGATTGTATCGCTCTCATAATATCTTGCGGTAATACTGGATGCATTAACATTTAGTTAGGGTTACTTGTCAAATTCGTAGTGTCCGGTGGTTTCGTCATGTTATTTTATGTCTGTTTAATAAAATAGTTATTAAAAGCGTTTGCAACGTCTGTCGGATTAGTAATGGTACTATTTTGAACTTTTTATGAAACAAATTATACAAACTTTTACCAACGATCTACTTATAGAAATAATCATCAAGTTGCAACAATACCTTTGAGAAGCATGATTACAAAACTTACGTAACAGTTATTAGAAAACGAGTCAAACAAAACGACTTATAGAAACCATAATTATAAGAGATCAACATAATTTGTGCTAAAAACTTAACATAACATTACTTAACACAATACTTAGTTAGAAAACAACAAAGAAATATTATCAAGTGAGATCAAAATAATTTGGGAAGCATGAAAACTTAATAACTAGCTATAAAATGATTAAAGATAAATCATTCATGTCAACGGCCTGTTAAATTCAAAAGTTATTGCTTTTTTCGCTAAATAACACAATGCTTGATCATGGAAACTGATAATAAAATGGATTAATTTATTGTTGTATCATCAGTTTTGATCATCGTATTTATTAGTAGTAAATAGCGAAAAACGCAAGAAAAGAAAAAAAAGGCAGGTGAGCTGATATGTGACATGTACCTTAAAGAAATAACGATCTTTGGTATAGTCAACACTATTAGTTACATCACGTTTAATAAAACAAAATAGCAAACATTCTTTGGAATAATCAATACCAGCATCTTTGAGATCTAGAATTTAGACTTCAGTTGTCTCTTCTTTAACCCGGCTTATGTGAAAGAAACGAAATACCTAATAACTTGATATTGTATTGAATACCTATCATGAAACTGAAGTTTCTGAATTCTGATTTATCTACTCATTTAAAACCTGAATTCTAGTTTTACTTTATTTTTGTAAGCTATATTGAAGACGATGCTACCAACTATTGAGGAGTTCCCCTATAAAGAAACGACCCTGGCTGCAGCATCAGCACAAACTGGTAATTATTTTAGTTTTACAACTTAAACCTAACGCGTATGCTAAATTTGAAGACGCTGCTATCAACTGTTGAGGAGTTCTCTCATGAAGAAATGACCCTGATAAAAACTTACCTTTCCTTCACAGTGATTATACCCATCTTATTCGCGGTCCGCATCAACGACAAACGTAAAGACATAGACTTGTCCTCGCTTGGTACTTCGTTTTAGAAAAAGTGTGTAAGAAATAAATCGGAACATTCTACTAACATTGATATAATTATTATCTTACACGTAAAATGTTTTAGGTAGGTAGATTTTCCAGGTCCTCGGTTTGTACAAGTTCTACGCGAAAAACTGTCCTCGGTTTAGTGAGATAAAGTCTAACACAACGTCCGCACTTTGTACAAGCTATAAGAAATATTGTGTAAAAATACGTCCTCGGAAGGGCGTCGCAGGGCATACGTCAGAGGTCCTCGGTTGGCTTACACAAAGTCCTCGTATGTGCATCGCTGGTCACATTTAGCAGTGTATTTCAGGTCCTCGGTATGATAGCCGAAATTCATACAGAAAAATGTTGAGATAGCATTATCCCAATGAGCTCATCACTATAGATTTACTCACCTGTCTCTTTCTATCTTACTCTAAAAGGCCTACGAGGTATTTAAACCAGTTTTTTGGAGGGTCCTCGGTTCGTTCTAGGAATAACAAGGTCCTCGTAAGGGTGTCTGTACAAACAGGGGTGTGTTGTGTAGTGTTGAGTGGATGAGAGGGTATGTGAGTGGGTTCATGTCCAACTAGACGATTGGTTCCTATCATATTACGTTATTATGACTAGCAGCTCTTCTGTTTTTGTGTAGTTCAATTTAAGTAGCCAATTAGTCACCATAAGTTTACATTGCAAGCAAGCTAAAGTGGGCTGACCATGGTTGTCGAAAGACCGATTGCGGGTGATGTAGACGTGTCCTGAAGTTGAGACCGCGTATCGACAAGCATAGTGCAGGATGCCCTCCCCCGACCTAGATCCATCTAGGTCCTAGATCTGACCTAGATGGACTGACGACCTCAAAAAGGCGGCTGGCGACAGACAGACTGAATGCGGAAGGCGGAGGACAGAGTGTTGTGGCGCAGCATGGGAGAACAGCAGTGGACTGCGGTAGACTGAGATGATTGATTTATATTTAAATTGGTATATATTTGAAAATTAATAGGTCTTTCATTATCATTGGTAGATTTAATGATCACAAAACAGAGAGCAAGGAAAAGTGACAATCGCTTTTAAAGCGTTTGTTATTTCTACAAAGACTTTTAACAGGATTGACATAAGCGGTAACTTATGTCAATCCTATACAGTCTTCATTTTGCCATCGTCATCGTTACCACTGATAGAATTAGACTTTATCGAAACCCTGAAGTCCTTTTTACACTCACGTATCTTTGAAAGCTGTGCAGTAAAGTAAGATCTTCGTTTGTATGTACAGACGCCAGCAGGTCAAGCTACCCGAAACTGTCAAATGTTCCCAATCAACCTTGAACCTTAAAGCTTAAAGCTGCCAGATTGTAGTAGCTTGATGTGCTGGCGTCTGTACTCTCTTCCGGAGACGACCATTGCACAAGATCACAAGACCTCATTATTCGTCATCAATCTACATCTATGTACTAGTATATAGTCCAGCACTTTGTATGCCACATGTATTAATATGATGACTAACATACCAGTCTTACAGATGCTAATGTAAATTGGAATCATTGAAAACGGAACTGGTGACTTTAAGCTGTTGTGTCTAGGCTCTACTGACTCATGTTTTAAACAAACTTATCTTCTACAAATTCAGTTCTGTCATAACCTTTAAATTAATTGTAATAAGGTTGAGAATTGTTAACATTGTCTGCATGAAAGAAGTCGTGGGGTAATTTTCAAGAGTTCCTTGATAAAAATTTGGGGTGACTCAGTCAGATTTTGTCTGGCAGGTCAATCGGGTACAAGGACGGGTTTTATTAGTTTAAATATTTTTTTAACACCTGCTCAACAGAGAGAAATACAAGACATTGAAATTGATGACAAAGAATGTGTAATTACCAGATGGATTTCAATTAGTGCTCAGGACCAGATCATCATAATAAATTATGTCGAATTTTCTGGAACAAGTTGGAGCAGATATTGAGTTAAGTAGAAAACTATGAATCAATGTCAAATCCTCGGGATGTTGACGTCTTTACATAATAAAATCCTCTGCGAGCTGAAATTAAATTTGATAATTACCTAAAAAGGTAATTACTAAAAAAGTAATTACCAAAACGGTAATAACGAAAAAGGTTATCAAAATTACCTTATACTATATTATTGTCGTGCTCTTATGAAATCCAAGTTAAGATTATGCAACAACTCTAGGAAGAAAAATCAAAATAGATATTTTCTTCCATACGTTCAATACACGGCCACAATTTCTACATTATTTGTCTCTTCTACATGAAAATGTGAACTCGATGCCAGTCAATTTGCAACTCTATTCTTTGGGCAATAAGAAAGAAGTATAATTAATGGTGTGTCAAACAATATCTTTGTCAAAGCATAATGGCTGGTGGAATTATGTCAAACGTCAAATTAGATGTCTGCCTTCCTGTCGTTTGCGTTTTGTGTTACAATAGAAACGCTATTAAACGACAACGGGTGGCTGTTACACCGAACTGTAACTTCATTAATGGCAAAAACATCAAAACAGAAGAAGAAAAGACAATTTTTCATTGGAAACCAGCTGCCCTAGTCGGGGAAACTAGAAGAGACGATAAAGAATTTATCTAGGTTCCTCTTTATGTTGGATTGCAAACAAGCTTTCGGATTAGTTGATGGTAAGTGGTTTAATGTACATCTGCAATACTAGACGCATCACGGCAATGTTGTCATTCTAGTAACAAGACTGAAATATCTCACGTTACACCATTTTAGAAGAAATAGGCATAAGCCTGTCTAATAAGTCCCAGTCATCATCTGCATTGGGGTCGGCTTGCAGTCTAACCGGATGCAGCTGAATACCAGTATTTTACATGGAGCAACTGCCTACCTGACTTCTACAATCCAGTGACTGGGTAATACAATACCCCTTGGTAAGACTGGTTGTCAGATTTTCGGGCTTCTGACGACCCGTCACGTCTGTTAAAGATCCTCGAATGACAGCCGGCACCAACGGCTTAACGTGCTTTCCGAGGCACGTAGTATGTCGTCTAGTAAGTCCGAGTATCACAAAATAATTTAAGAGACAGTAGCATTGGCAACTACAAAATATTGAGAGTAAAGGCTTCTGCAGACTCTAGTAGAACTATTTCTCTGAAAACTTCATGGAAACAACAATCGCGTTGCACCGTCGCGTCGCGCCTGTCTGCGGGTATAATAATATTATCCCTTTTATTTTCTGTTTTATAAACAATCCATTTTCAGTATTAAGTAATATACTCGTACCATAAACAACCTAAATTTTCAGTTCACTTCGGTGTAACTATCCGCCATATTTACTGGAAGGTTTTTATACGACAAAGGCGCCTTATTGAATTCTATTGAGAAAAATACGTGACAGTGAAATGATTACAGAAATGTCAGTAGTACCGATATTATTGCTGTCACCCCTTACATTATGAAGCTTGATGATATGAATGACATTACGAATTGTAGAGAAAGTGGTCAACTTTGGAATCAAGTGGATTGACTATTGAATAGCTTTTTTATGTGGGAACCTGACGAATTTTGTGTTTTATAATTTTGGTAATTTTTGACCTGATTTCGTGAGCAATATAACCTACCATCGTGACGTCATTATTAATACAAGTGACGATGGTAGATTAGATGTTGATAAAGTTAATTTGTTCAGTGTCGGCTAGTGAACCTACTTATTATACCTTGGTACTTATGATATAAATAGATTGTAGCGACGGCTCTTCTTCGACATAATATGAATGAAATACGAATCAAAATTTAGCCTGAAGTCTCCGATTAAGAAAAAGTACGGTTTACCTAGTAATTAGTAGTTATCCTAATAGGCGAGACTGGCACATGAAAATAAAGGTCTATCTCAGCAGTCGGTGAAGTCGGGTTGTAGATGATGACGATGACTTGTCTTAACAGTACTGTTAAAATGTTGATGATTCTCACACCAGACACTTCAGAATCTTCATCAGAATTTGATAATAATAAAATTAAAAGTAGGTACTCCACTACTTCTGCTTAGTCATAAAAAGGTACAATAATGCTACAATGATCATATAATCCATATGCAATGATGACAAAAACGCTACTTTTATTAAAATTACCACCAATCCGTGACTTCAAGACCTCAAGGACTCTAACAGTAAATATAATGATAAGCAAACAGAGTATTACCATAAAACGTATTCTTGGGACGTGTATGAACAAGTATCGAATTTGTATTGTATTGTAAAATGAATACAAATGATGGTGGAGTAGGAATTTTAAACATGCAGTGGTTTCGGTCGAGCGGTTCACATGTGCTAAGGGCTGGCGACTGACGAATGGACAATGTGGCTGGCCGAATGGGAATCGAATTTAATCCATGTATTAATAAAGGATGAATTAATGGAGAACATATTAGATACACAGGCAGTTGATTTTGATGTTAATGTGACGACGAACCGTGCAATTTTGCATCTTTGATGACTAAAACTCGATGACAGATTAAAAACACTAAAATAAAGTATTACAAAAAGGAAGAAACAGATAGTGTAGGAACGACTTTCATAAGAAAAAGAGTCTTTTTTTATAATGACCAACCAATTTCCTACCGACCTGTAAACAATAAATATTATAATAATCTATAACAAACGCCAGATCTAAAACTATTCCAACTGAATGAGACAGTGAACAGAATGGGACCCATACTGAATCACCCGACTCATTTTATGCACATATGCAAATAGCCGAAAATCAGTCGGCTACATCCATAGCCTGTTCTCCATGACAATGCACATCGGTCCTGTCAATCAGATAGACAATTATCGACCACCAGCGGACCGTGGCTAACCACCACCTACTGAATAGTGAATTTGTACGACTTAGAATAACATGATTTGGTTGACTTGCTACTAATATTGATGGAGTGATTTTTTGGTGTTGTATGTAGGCGGAATATATGTACGTATATGCATACAGTGGTCCCCAAAAGTTAGTTAATATTTCTCCACCTGTGACATACCACGTTATGATTTAAAATTCTATCGATTCAAATGATTGCACTGCTATAACGTTTTCATTGACTACTTTTGACTTATCATAAAAAATAATCAAGTAATCCCTTAGGAGTACCTGATTATTTACTTACTATTTTAAACTAGCTTCAACTTTCTGACTAATTGACCGACTATTTAATTTTGACAATTCAAAAGTGCCTGTAAATGGTTTAATTGAAATAAATGATTTGAGTTTGAGTTTGAATCATAATGTCACAGCTGAAGTGAAAAATGTCTACTAACTTTTGGAGGTATATTGTAAAATTGTATAGTTGCGAGTAAAATATTATTGATATCTCTCCTTTATATTTGATCACCAACTGCAAGTGTTTTCCTTCAAAAACCACTCTCCAAAATTTATTCAAAACCTCATCGAACAAACAGACATATCTGCATACCTAACGTACTCCACGCCTGCTGGTCACAGTTCACAGCGCCCATTCATACCTGATGACTGGTTGGCGACGAATTGATTGATGTTCTCGTGTTTATTGAAATGTGTCGTATCCTCTACATCTATTGTGTGCGCTGTGGTTTCTGTTCGAGTAGGTCAGTTGAATTGATTGTGTGTGGAACTATGTTATGCATTACTGTAGTTGTTTTTTTCTTTTGTTTGAATTTTGCTTCCAAATTAAAACACTGGAAAGGGCATTTTGGCCTGTGCTTATTCTTACCTAGGTTGTTCAGCCATATTAGAAAATATTATTGAATGATTTTTGATGGCAATTATTGTTATAGGGTGACTGAACGTTCTGATACGATCATCGAAACCTGGTGCAAAATTGTGCTGTTCGATGGTCAATGGTGCAGGTTTTTGCAATGTAGGAAGATAATTATAGACTATTAACTTTTGCTCGCGGCTTGGTCCGCGTGGAGGTCAGAAGTTATCCGGGAACGCACAACCGGGATAAAAAGTATCCTATATCCCAATCTAGGTCATGGTCTACCCATGTGCCAAATTTCATCTAAATCCGTTTAACCGTTTTAGCATGCGTAATAAACAAACAAACTCACTTTCGCAATTATAATATAAGATATGACTAAAGTTGTCAAAAAATAAAAGGCTCGTTTTGACATTTGAGAATGTGTTCTGTCAGTTTCATACAAAGGAATACGTGTTTTGCGAATTTAATCTTTATTAACTAATAGTTAATACTAATACTAATAGTCAATGTCAAAACAGGCCTTTTATTTTTTGTCAACTTTTGTTAGGATTAGTATTTCCAGTATTGTAGAAACTAATTAGTTAACCTTTAAGTGATTCCGATCCTAAACAACATTTGATGAACCATGAAAAATATTTCAGTTACATGCTGTGTTCAGCATCTGCCATCACTTTTGGTTCCAGTTGTGTTAATCCAACTTTCATGATTGCCTATAACTAACCGAAAGCAAGCCTTGTTCCTCTGTATCTCAGATTTGCATATAGTAAAACTACAGCCGGTCGATTCTGTAAAAATCTCACCGTGAAAACTCAAGTGAAGTGAGCTTGATGTGAGTTGTCAGTAGTGTCAATCCCTAGCATTATTTGGAATGACAGCTCACTCCACGCTCACTTCACCTAAGTTTTCACGGTGAGATGGTTACAGAATCGCACTGCTGGTAATAGTAACATTACATATACTTCACTTAAATTATTTCGTAAAATACATAACAATTGGTAAGTTTTGAGCAGCGACAGTGCAATCCATTGTCAAAGAGAACGCACAATAAAATTGAACAACTTGCGACACATCATGACACGTCACGAAGGGGCTATTGTCTGACTAGCTCGTAGGTTGAGCAATTTTTTTGATTTGATTTGTTTTGGGCAATACTTTTGGCATTGGTTTGTAGATTAAGTCTATATGCTTAACCTCGGATCCGTTTGAAGTAGGCGTGTCTGTGAAGTGGTGCTCGTTACTGCTACAATAGCAATAGCAATGCACGGCGTACGCGCATGCTTTCGAGTAAGTTATTTGATGGGTGTTTTTTTTATTATCTTTTAAAGACAAGCCAATGTGACATGCTCAGAATCAAATGAACTCTAATGAGTTTATGTTGGCATGTAAAACGCTACAAAGTGAAAAATACCTTTAATTTCGGAAGTCGGTGTCTTTGGTTTTGTAATTACGTTTTTTGCTATCGACTTCCGAAATTGTAGTTGTTTTTCATTTTGTAGTTTTTTTTTGGAAGCCGTTTTATTTTTCACTTTTTAGTTGTGGAAAGCAAACGACGCAATTTCGTTTATTTGAATTTTTACCCGTAAAAAATATTCAACCAAATTGAGAACCTCCTCCTTTTTTTGAAGTCGGTTAAAAATTAAAAAATATACAGGACGAGCTTTTAGAGGGCCTTTTAGAAGAATTGCCCCAAAATCTCAGTAGACTAGGAAAAGTAAAAAGAGGGAAGGAAGACAGTAAGAACTTAAGAAATTAAAAAGCCGATTGTGTCTAAGCCAGAGACAAAAACTTGAAAAGATTGGGAAGTTGCATCAACGACTTTCACCCACAAAACTTCTAGGAACCTCCAAAATCAACCACAAACAAAAAACGTTGATCCAAAAAAATCGACGATACTTATAGCTAGTAAGATGGCCCCGATGCACGTCGATACGCAGCAGTTTAGATCGAAATCTACCCTCGGTATAAATTTAGACCTGATGTTAGCGGTGCGTGAACGGATGTAATTGCGAGCGTGATCGTACGTTGTGTGTGGCGCCATCTCTTGGTGAAGGTTGGTAAGTTCTTATTGATTTATTGGTGGATTGTAATTTTGTTGTAAGGCTGATGTTATCAGGAAATGAATGGTAAAGGAGGTTGTAATTTTTTTTATAATATTAGTCACAGTCTGTAAGTTCTGACTTTTTTTTAAAGATAAGTTAGGGTTAATAACAGTTTATTCATAGAATCGGTAGGTGACAATGAATAATGATGATATTAAAAGTAAATAATATTATAACCTTTAAGTAGTTCTAATTATGGTTTAAGTGTTTTGACCAAATAATTGATGGGTAAAATTGCAAGGAGCAATGAGGAGCTTAACAGAGAAGAACCTTTTCCGTAGCAGTGGAAAACATGGACGTTATAGGACAAGACAAATTGTAAGCCTGTTTCCAGAAAGAAATAGGGAGAAACATTCGCATACAACAACATCTATTCTGCATAGCCATACGTCTAGTTCACACCAACAGGATGTCAACTCAAACTTTTATTTTCTTCAATCCAAAATTCTTCCACTGTTTCCCCTCTCATTTCAAACTCCACCTTACCACCTACTCCCAGAGTTTAAATTCTATGAAACCACCATGATAGTTGCATAAACTTGGATGCAATGTTTAATATAATTTTTATTAAAGTGCGAGTTCAGAGGAGCGTAGCTATCAGTGCTCTAATCGTCGCCTGTAATGATTACGGTTCGCCGTAATTATTTCGAGCTGGCTGTCTTTGTAATGATTTAGAGAATATGGATGTGCATGGGCTGGGTGTAGTTGGAGGAGAGATATGAGCGTGGTTGAGGTATATTTTAGCTTCAGTGGAGGCTTTAGGACTTCGCCTGATCCTGCAAATCACATACACATAGACAAAATAGGTATACACACACACCTTATTTGGTCACAGTCCTAATCCAGTCATATCCGTGGTCACAGTAGACCAAATAAGGCAGCAGATCAAGACCACTTTCACTGGATGAATACAATTATAGAAATATATAGTGAATTTTTGAAGTTAGGTGGCTGTAGAAATATTGCTTTCAGGTGCTATTTTCAAGAATAAACTCTTGATCAGGTGCTATTAAAGAACTGATTTGAAAATGGTTATTACTTTCACCCCCGTACCAATCGATTAATCGCGTGGTAGATTTCTCTTACAGGGAGCATGCCTGGGTCCCAACAGTGGGAACGGTATTGGCTAAATATTATGTGTTTTTATTATAATTTATGACATCCCAAAACCCCACCACATCCAGCACATCACCACGCACCACTATTTCATTACGGTAATCGTAATTTTTACGTAATGGCAGCCAACTCGTGATAGTATCGCTGTGATTGCAAACTACTTGTTGATTACTAAATGCTGTGGCTTGCCTTACCCACGCTCTCAGCTATTGACGCTTGAAAATGTGATCGTGTTTCTTAAGATTGTGAAGGACTAAATTGAGCCGTTTTACATCTAAATAGCTAAGCAAGTTAAATATTTTTTTTCATCTGTTAGGAAGAAGAATGAAAGAAAATACGTCTATTTGCGGTTAACATGACGCACAAAAAGAACACAAACACAAAAAAATAACAAGTTGCCTGGGGAAAACATGGGTCACATCCAAGCAAAACGGCCATCGCTCAGCATAACTGAACCTATGCCGACGCTACTGCTGTTGGCGAACCGATTGTCGATGAAAGTGCCTCTTTCATTATTGATGTCATCATTAATTCGCAAGAAGACAGCTTCACTACTGAGGAGAATGAGAGTCACTACAGCATTCTGAAAACTGTAGTTATATAGTTATAAAGCAGTTTGTGCGAGGGATGATTGATACTAACACTAGATAGTAAGTTATGTATACTGATATAATATTGTGTTACCAGCAATGCTTGAGATGTTTAGATATTAATTATCATTTTTATGTCGCCATGCATGGTGATTATACGAACAAGTATATAGTTGTTATCAAAGCACGATAAATCATGGTGCATTCATTGTAATAATAACCAACAAGTTATCAGTGGTTACACCAACCAAAGGAACTGTCACTTATTTTTCTATATCAGTTTATAAAATATATGTAATAAATATTTTCTTCTCCATTCCTTTTTATTTCTTCTTAGAAACTTATAGGTACTATGAACGTACAAATTCCTACTCACGCCCTAATTCAGCTCACTGCTACAACCATAATAACAACTAAAACTATACTCGTAGTTATCAACTAAGCAAATACAGGAGGTGTCTTAAACGACAGTTTAATTGACTATCTCAGCCTAGCGATCATAATCTTTCGTGTAATTGGTCTAATAATAGCTGTTATAAGGTTATGGAACTGTTTCACACTATGTGGCTTTGTATGTACCTATTTGAAGGAAAGGAGTATCTATAGGCAAACTTATAAGTATATGTAAATGTCTACGAATTCTTTGATAAAGCTTAGAAGATTGAGTTAGTTGGTAACTTGGAACTTGATGCAGAATAATTTATTTGAGTGCTCGGATTCCATACTAATGTAGAAATGCAACCGTGTCCGAGTGATTTAGTTATCTACTGTTTGATTTTACGGTAGGAGATTATGGTATACAGTATTTCAAGCCACATAATTAATTTCGACAACATTAACGAGCATAGAATTTGCTTTAAATGTCTATGTTGGTATTAATGATTTAAGTATATTGATGTGACAAATCATAACGTCCATTCAGTAAATGGCTAATATCGTTACTGACTTTACAAAGTCTCTGTTACTGTAAACTTAAATTTCCAGCTGTTCTCTGGCTATATATACTTAACTGGCTAATACTACTAACACTTCTAATAGCTCTAGCATATACTAGCGGATTTTACTATTCTCAGTACATACATACTTCTTCAGGGCACTATCCTAGGCCCCATATCGGCTACACACCTGAACTTCCCAGAAACCGGACAGATGCTTAAAACTACAATTTTTATGAGTAGAAAAAATAAAAATAAAGCACAGCCATTAACCACTAGCTACCAGTGTGAAGCGTTTAACCGAACGGTTACAATTTTACAGTAACCGCTATAAGGCAATAAGACATGCGTATCGTACGGTCGTATGCTTCTATCTGGTTTCGGCATCTTGAAAGTACTGCACGCGCGGACGTGTTGAACTTGTGGGTAGACGGGGACAGCGGTGGTTTAGAGGATTTTGGGTAATATTCATTTGTAGAACATTTTATGCTACGTAAACTGTCGAGTGGTCTTTGTTAAACAACTATTATCATTTCTCTTCGTGGCTGTCGAAGTTAACAAAGGTCTCGGAGACACTATTATGGCTATCATCAACAACAACAACAAAACAACAGCAACAATGCTAAAACATGATTAATCTAATAAATAGCATAGGTCAGACTGCATTCACTTTTCATTTCACCAAAATGTTGCTTGAACTTGTCTTAGCCAAAATACTAGAAATAAAACAAAATACTTTACCTCTTACCTTTTTTTTTTGTTGGAAATATACAATACTCTATTTACTTTATTGCAGTAGTAATAGAGGGGTAATTAATTAATTTAAAAGCAAAAAAAGCCTCAAACCCAAACCATTCAAAACACATCTGTGCCCACCAGTACAAACAGCGACACATCACAACTCAAGTATTCCAAGAAACGGCAATAATTCTGAACAAAATCCTCCACTCTTGTATTAAATATGAATATCACACTGATTTATGTTTTAAAGCCGGTACACATTAAAGAGAAACAACTGACATTTGACAGGAGAGCTCATTATATCGATCGTTAAACTTTATCCATGTCATCTCGATAGTCGAAATCGACACCTATTACGATGACAGCTGTAAAATTGCAGAATAGGTAGGTACCGCCATTTTGTTTTCGTCTTTGATAATTTGCGTTTAGTTTTTATTATCTTTTTAATAGACATAATTTGTGGTAATTATGTTAAGATTATTCCAGTTTTATGGCGAATTCTTTCGTGCTTTTTTATTTAATTTTGATTTGAGTCATGAGATGCTTGTGCCATACTATTATCACATCAGTCTTATAACTCATTAAACCATCCTTCATTTGATATTAAATAGGCCCTACCTTCTTAAGTAATAACCAATAGTGTAATCTGTATTTTTTTTACTTTTTTCCCTAAAATACAGGCCTTACGCTTAGCTTAGGCAACAGTCTCCCACAGTATATATAACCATTATGTTTTGTTCTGGATCATTTGAAAATATACTTATACATTGTGGTGAGAGTTATAAGATCTTTATTTACATCAATTTCATTAGGAATTTGATCATACGCTTGAGCAGTTTTTCACATATTCTGCTTTTGACCAATTATTGTTACCTATAAATATAGCTTCTTGTGAGACCTCAGAACTTCGAAGAATTTCGATGAAATTGATGATTTAATGTACGGTACAGATCAAATTAAAACCCTGATATAAAATCTCAGACGTCAATGATAAGATTCTGTACCAATCAATGGTAACCACAATTCAGCTAGTTAATTAAACCATAACAAACCATCAACAAATACTTGGAGCTACCCAACTGTAACCAGTAACCACCCATCAACCCGAAACCTATCCGACCGATCAGCCATCAAGTATAGAGACATAAAATTTTATAACCCTCAAAAACTTGGAACTTCGAACCAAAAAAAACCGATAAAATTTCGATAAAAATCGGTAAACAGCCGATGCACGTACACGACGCGGTTTTTCTCGGAAACAGTCGATATCTTGGAGTATAGAATATAAAGAGCGGTTGGAAAGGTGTTAGGAGTCTATAATTGATTTGAAATGCAACGCGACTCGGCCATAGGACTCGTAATGGGTTGATCGACAAGCTGAGATTATTAAATACTCGAGCTATTACTACTGATGTCAAATGCATGGTTAAATGTTTTATGGGATTACGTGACTATTTATTGTGGTGGAATTAGAAATTTACTACTGTTGTTGTGTCTCGCCTAATAGTTAGACATTGAATGCTTGTTACGGTGAATAAATTATACTTGACTTTCTTCTTCGTTTTACCATTTACGTAGGTACCTACGTCGCCTTTTGATGTAGGAAGTGTAGAAGATGGTTGTGTCATCCTAATGAAACATAGGTATCACATTGTCAGTGAATCTGTCTCTATTAAGGGCCAGTTGAGAACCTGCACTAGTTGTCTGGCATTTTTATAGAACTGGGCCATTTTTGGCGCAGTCGTGGGGCACACTTTCATGCTAATTTCTTGCATCGGACTTTTCATTTATTTGTTTTATCTGATGTATTGTGTGTAATTTAGTCTGTGCTAAATAAATGTATTTTTTTTCTTTCTGTCTTCTTCACGAAAATTAAGTTTTATTTACTCACTGCTAGACGTTTTTGCCTTTTTTGCATACTTCGGTTTACTTTTGCTGAAGTCTTGTATCATCGGCATCATTTCTTGATATAGTACCTGCCTAAAGATTGTTCCTGTTTCGTGTCTACTCTCTAAATCTCCCAACTCCCATGCTAAAAACCTCATAAAAACCATACCAACCTACGATTTACACTTGCACAGTTCACAAAATCACCTAAACAAAAACGTAAGGAGCCATTGTACAAAGCGCGCATTACCATAAGGACTTTGCGGGCGAAAACTTTGCTCTACAGACACAATAATTTACCATTTCTTGACTGTTAATAGCCGATAGGATTTTCTGTCCTCGCACCACACCGCAGGGAGAATTCGGGAACTCATTAGGGGTATAATTTTCGCAGCAATAAACACCCCGCGATAAATATCAGCCCCCTAAAAGGGGTGAGTGGTTGCTACTGTTATTTTTGGAGATGTTAGTTTGTGTTTAAGTTATAATAGTGAGTTGTAATTTGGGAGTGTTTTGAGTGTAAGGAAATTGGTAAAAAGCAACCACGAACATACGTTGAAAGTTGTTAAAGGCTCACTTTAATATTCAAGTTACTAGGCTTTTGTCCAGTCCAGTGCAAAATGCGTCGCGTAAATTAGGACCTTGATTAATGATTAAACATCATGATCTCAGCCGAAATACCTTCCAGTGAAGGTATTTCGGCTGAGATCATGATGTTGGACATTGTTAAAACGGAGCATAGATATAACAATCAACCACAATACTTTTTTTTTGAGAATTGAATAAATTCCTAATACCTGTCAAAGTACGATCATATAATTATGCAGGGTTACGCGATATGAAGCGTGGCCTAAGTAGTAATAGAGTCTATTTCGACAATAAAGCTGCAAGTAAATGACAAAGCTAAAAATGCAAACTGCATAGATACAGCTCTAATCCAATATGATCTCTTAAAAAAACTTATAAAGTCAAGGACAAATAAAATATAATTAAATAATATACATTGACCCAATCTCATCTCTGACAAAAACATATTTAAAATTCAAGAACAGTAGCAATCAGGAGCGGTACCACTATGCAATGAAGCGATGGATATCAACAACTAACATTATATAAAAAGATATTTAAAAAATATCGTATTTGTTGGTCCGCTCGGTGTCGGTTCCGAGTATATCGAGATAATATCGACTGATCCGAGAAGCCGCTAATTAGTGACGATCGTTATTATTTGAAATATAACTATCGAAGATTTGAGAAGACAGAATTAAGATTAGGTTAGGTATATGACCAATATATCGGGAGTGACTGTTGATAAATAATTGTCGAATTGATTATAGATAAACTAGAGTAGTCTCGTAAAGTATGAAAATTTTGACGCAAAAAGAAACACGAAAATGCGAAATTAAAACGACGACAGCAAGGTCTTCGACAAAAAAGGCCATGGCATTCGTTGTTTTAAAACACATTTTGCCTATTGGTGTGAATGTGATTCCAATAGTGAACAAAAACTACGTCGAAATAAATAATGTCTTTGCGACTAACAGTAAAAACTTCTGAAATAACGATTCTTATAATTTCTTTACCATATTTATCGGAGAAAACAAGAAATACAGCATCCAACGCTTCGGCAACTACAATCTAACTATCTCCTTCTAATTCCCGAACCCCACTCTTCAATATCCAGTCCATAAGTCACAGCTACCTCTTACAGGACTCTTCATTTTAATTCCAGTTCCTGATCGGGCCCGGAATGCTGCGGCGTAATTATATGAACCCTTTCGGCACTAAATTCGTGCCGTGGCGCAATTTAACTCAATGTTTGAACATGTCCCGTTTTATTGCCCTCTACAAATTAATAGCGTTAAGGTCAATTATTAAAATAATTAAAGGATTTTTGGAATTTCTTCGTTTCGAGAGTAAAAGCTTGCAATTACACGTATATTTGATTGTCTTGTCTCAGCCGATATATTCTGTAACAATCTAATCGTGAAAACTTAGGTGATGTGAGCTGTCAATGGTGTCAATCCCTAGCATCACTTGGAATGACAGCTCACTTTAAACTCACTTCTCCTGAGTTATCATGGTGAGTTTTTACAGAATAGACTGGCAGTTGTCCAAAGATGGTGGGATCTCTTGCCACGAAACTACTGCACACTAGAGAAAGACGTTTTTGTTAGATACTCTTGTTTAATTTAAATAGTCGGAATCGGCTTTCGGTGTAATTCAAAGCTATTAGATTCCATTTTGTAAAAAGTTACTGTGGGGTGGTCTCTACCTAAGCTAGAGGAATTATATTAATCGATCAGATGTTAAAAACTTTATCCGACATGTTTTTTTTTATTCTTTTTACTAAAAACATGTGTAAAATTACAGACCTAGATTCAAGTTATCCAGGGTATTATAATTAAGAACAGATATTTTCACAATGAGGAAGGAATAACAATAAGGAATAATGCACAAAAAATAACTAACAAAACAAGTTAAACTAACATACAGGAAACAAATAATATTGACACAACAAAGAAAAGGGAAACTCGCTAGATAACCGGTTGAAGTCGCAATGCTTATGGGAGGCATATGTTCAGAAGTGGACGTCTTCTGGCTGAAATGATGATGCTAGCGAGAGCAGTAGTGGCCAAGTGGTAACAGCCGCAACTTACGAGTTGTAGATCGTGGGTTCGAAACCAGACAAGCGCATAACTTTGTGTAAATTATTTCATCATCACTGCTCTCAAAGCGGTGAAGGAGAACATCGTGAGGGAACTAGCATGAAGAGAAGAGAAAAGAGAAGAAGAAGAGAGAAGAGTATTCTATTCTATGCCCTAGTACAGACGCCAGCACATCAAGCTACTACAATATGTCAAATTTCTTTAATAGATTTTCAACTTTATCTCTAAAACATTAAGGTTTAAGGTTGATTGGGAAAATTTGACAGTTTCGGGTAGCTTGACCTGCTGGCGTCTGTACCAAAAATTCTTAAGACATGTGACGTCTTCCAACCCGCACTGGGCCCGCGTGGTGGTTACAGCTCACTCTCTCTAACTGAGATATATGTATGTATAATGTATGTATGTCTCTATGTATGATGATGGAGGTAGCTAGTTACAATTGACAGACAGCCAAGATCGATGTATATAAGTGCACTTTAAAACACGCAGGGTCATTAATTTCGAAAAACAGGGAAAGTTGCTGTATTTTATACAAATTAAACACCAATATTGCGTTAAATTATGTGTGAAGCTCTGCAGGGTTCCTTAGAATCTGTTCATTGTGAAAGTCAATAAATTACCACACGGAAGAAAATAATCGATTTGTTGTGAATATTTTGATATTAATAATATCCCTGGACATTTCACACAGCGCCATCTAGTCCCAAGCTAAGCAACCTAATGCTTGTGTTATGGTAACAAGATGGCTGATAAACTACTTATAATTTTTTTTTTTTTGTAAATACATACATATTATAGATAGAAAAACACCCAGACTCAGAAAAAAGACATGTATGACTTACAAATATTTGTTCTGTGCGGGAATCGAACCCGCGACACGCAGCGCAGCAGTCCGATCGCTCAGCCACTGCGCTAACCGTGTTGTCATTATATTGACATTATCAGTGTTTTTCTATAAGAGCATTTTTGATATAACAATGATGCTCCACTAATAAGACTATAGTTTAGTAATTGTAGAAGAAATATATACTCTTTTTGCAAGGTTTCAAACCATTTTCAAACACTTACATATTTTAGTTCATTTAATTTTGGCTTTATTGATCTCTGGTTAAAAATTACTTCACCCAAGTTACATGTCCTCATTCCAACTGTCACTAATTCAGAATTGGGAACAGCCCATACCTTATAGGTACAATACCTGCACTCCCTTAAAACCGTCGCCATAATCGAATCCCTCCAATATAATATTCTGTCACATTTTTAATTTTATAAATACTCGTACATTTGTCTTCAGCTTAAACTTTATGGTCCATTATTTATGTATTAATTTTTGAATCTTCAATACTTTACACTCTTGAATTAAATCGATTGGATTATATTAAAATTTTCGTATTTCGCGCGTCTGAAGTGTCATGCGCATGAGTTTTTATTGTGTCGTAAATTCTATATTGTTTTATTTCCGTTTTTTTTTGGTTCGCTCGTATTTTTGTATTGGACTGAAAAGGTCAGTTTGCTTATTTGGGATGTTCTTACGTAATTTCTTGTGGTGAATTAAAATAAGTGACCTTGATGTACTTAAAAAACCTCTGGCGCATCCTGGACACTCGGACCGTTGACCACCATTGCTGAATTTTAATTGATGTATATATATATCTTGCTTGGTGGAAAGCGATGGATGAAGTCTACGAAGAAACGAGCCCCGAAGATGGTTGGTCACTCCTGCTTTGAAGGCTGATGGGTTATTTATGTGGAACCCAGACTAGCAAATCTTTCGGATTTTGATGCACGCGTTATTTGCATAATAATATCTTAAGGGACTTGACGATATTAACGAAATTCCAAGGTAACACAAAAAAAGGATTGCAAAGTTCAGTAAGAAGTCGAAATTGGACCATAAGTTGTGCAACCAGTTTGGTCCTTCAGCCTACAATCATTGTAAAGGACCAAACACCATGCCATCAGCCATTAACAGTAACCCATTAACACTTTTAAGCCCATTCCAAATCAGAAGTATCTTAACCACTGCACATAAATCGAAGAAGGGTGGTACAACCCTTGCACACATAAATCTAGAGTCTCGACCACCCCTAATGGGGCGTCTTTGTTACGTCTAGATGTGAGGGGGCCTTAATCGAACAAATGCAAATGTAGTATTATTGTAACTGTCTATTATGGGACAGATCTTTGTCTTTGGAATCTTTATGGCTGATTTTAGTGATGTAAAAAGGGTTATTACATTCTATAGGAAGGGATGATTGTCTATGGCTGTTTGATTAAAAATGTTGTCCTTGAATTACAGGAAAATATCTTGAAGAAACCAGCATGTCTTAGACTAAAAAATTCGAAGACATATGACATCTACCAACCCGCACTGGGCTCGCGTGGTGGATTATGGCCCATTCCTTCTTACAGAGAGGAGGTCTGTGACCCAGCTGGGAACATTATAGGCTGATTATGCTATGCTTTGGATACAATTCATATCACACTTCTATACTTCTAGCGTGTCGATTGCAATCAAAATGAACTCGGCTCAGAATTCTGTACGTGTTTGGCGCCATCACTAGCGTCCATCAGTTCCTGTAATATGCAGATGACAGGTATACTTAATATAAATTCCGTAGTAATTCTGTCTATCTGTCAGTCAGTCTCTCTGTCTGACACGTTTTCACGACTTAACGGCTGAATGGATTTCGATGAAATTTGACATTCCCGTGGGATGATTTCCGATCTCCACGCGGACAAAGTAACAAGCAAAAGCTACTATCGTAATATAGGGCATAAGGTCTTGTCAAAGTGTAGGTCTAAATATAGGAACAAATGAATCCCACTACAACTTATTTTGCGTGAGCAGAATGTTTCTATTAGATAAAAGAAGAATGTCACTGAGCCAAACAAAGGTCATAATTTCTATTTATGGAATGTGAAATATGGAATATGGAATGATATTGTCTCAACAACCTTGATGGAGAATCTTGCACATCGGATGATAGAAAGATGTCGTATAGATAAAGTTTTATTTGAATATCAAACACAATACCTATATTTTTAGTGTACAAATTAAGAATTTAAAATTAAGACCACGGCATTATTTATTTTATTATTTATGAACAGACGTCAGCACATCAAGCTACTACAATTTGTCAAATTTCTTTAGTAGATTTTCAATTTTATCGCTAAAGCATAAGGTTAAAAGTTGATTGGGAAAATTTAGCAGTTTCGGGTATCTTGATGTGCTGGCGTCTGTACACTCAGTAAAACTATGGCCCACTCCCTCTCTCCGAGATGAGGCCTGTGTCCCAGCAGTGGGAACATTATAGTCTGATTATGATTATGATTTCTCCATAGTTCCATAAGTCTATTCTACTTCCTACTAATATTATAAACGTGAAAGTTTGTATGGATGGATGTTTGGTACTCTTTCACGCAAACACTACTGAACGGATTTGGATGAAATTTGGCACACAGATTTATAACCAGGATTAACATATAGGATACTTCATATTCCCACGGGATCAAAACCTATGCGGGTGAAACCGCGGGGCGCAGCTAGTAAGTCCATAAAGCGCAAATTCTGTCCGATATTTTGAGATTCAATTAACTATTTAATGAGACGAATTTTGATGTGTCGTCCTGCTTGCATGTTTATTAAAAAACCGGCCAAGTGCGAGTCGGACTCGCCCATGAAGGGTTCCGTTACGTTACGATTTATGACGTATTAAAAAAAAACTACTCACTAGATCTCGTTCAAACCAATTTTCGGTGGAAGTTTATATGGTAATGTACATCATATATTTTTTTTAGTTTTATCATTCTCTTATTTTAGAAGTTACAGGGGGGGGGGACACACATTTTACCACTTTGGAAGTGTCTCTCGCGCAAACTATTCAGTTTAGAAAAAAATGATATTAGAAACCTCAATATCATTTTTAAAGACCTATCCATAGATACCCCACACGTATGGGTTTGATGAAAAAAAAAAATTTGAGTTTCAGTTCTAAGTATGGGGACCCCCAAAATTTATTGTTTTTTTTCTATTTTTGTGTGAAAATCTTAATGCGGTTCACAGAATACATCTACTTACTAAGTTTCAACAGTATAGCTCTTATAGTTTCGGAAAAAAGTGGCTGTGACATACGGACGGACAGACAGACAGACAGACATGACGAATCCATAAGGGTTCCGTTGCCATTTGGCTACGGAACCCTAAAAATGTGTCACAGATGAAAAATCGAACTTATGCGAGCTCGCTACTCTTCATCATCATATAACCTATTATTATCTGTCCGCTAAAATCTACTAAACAGGTGCCAAAACAACTAAACATTTCAACAAAAACATCTTGAGCAGAACTCATTTCTCACGAAATTCCAATCTTCTTACAAAAATTATTGTCTCTCCGATCACCGATAAGCTACCACCGATACTAACCTTATTAAGTAATAAATATTTTTACCGACTAATCTACTAAAGCACCGGTTTTCTAACAAACTCATCGTCTCAGAAACATCAAAATACATTATGAGACCAATAAACACGTGTGTAAATTCCGTTTTACGATCGTC